>CM048747.1:343776274-344376274 GCA_026315105.1 Locusta migratoria | reverse complement strand
TATCCCTAGCAGGAAATATATATTTCTAGGATTTTATATTGTTGGTGAACTTTGGTTGAACTTATTGTATCAAGTTGAAACTGAAGCTCTAAAATTGTCTATGTGAATTAAATCACAAAGTAACTGTAATTTGGCACTATCTAATAATGGAAACATCAAGTTGGAACTCAAAAATAGAATAAGTCAGTTTACAATTCACTGAAAAGGTGTAATGATGAGCTGTGACAGGCATATGAAAAAGACACAGACATACAACACTTAAGCTATTGGTCATGGACTTCTTCATAATAAAGAGCATTCTGAAGAACGTCATGGCTGATAGCTTAAGTATTGCATGTGTATGTCTTTTTCATGTGGCTCTCACAGCTCATCATTATGTCTTTGTGGTGAGTTATTAACTGTCCTTTTTCTATTGTTGAGTTCCAACTTGTAGGTTATATTATTAGGTAGTGCCAAATTATAGTTACTTTGTGATTTAATTCATGCAGACAATTTTAGAGCTTCAGTGGCAACTTGATCCAATAAGTTCAACAAAAGTTCGACAACAATATAAAATCTTTAGGAGGTTCTGGAACACAGTTCCTAATTTCCCTTTATACTGACAGCTCTGCTTCTTGTGACATTGCTGGTTAATTCTGCAGTATATAGGATGTTCATGTATTTTTTGACCAGATAGTTTATCTTGGTCAGCTTCAGTGAATGTATAAATAGGAGCAGGCAGATTAAAGTCTGTGACAGTGATTTTCAGTTACTTGTCTTTCAAAGGTAACTTTTGCAAACACTAGGCTTACTTCTACAAAAGAAGTGGACAATGATGATTGCATCACTCATATTGCCACTGGAGGAATTAATGTAAGGTCGGGCAGTATTGGAAAACAGTTTGTAATCGATAGTAGCTATTTCTAACCTCCAGTGGTAGTGCTAGTTTTTCAAATGTAATTACAGTGTGACCTCTGGTGGATGCAGATGGTTCATGCAATTTTTAACCAGAATAATAGTCCAATTCTGAGTGGCAACAAGTTCTAGTGAGTTCTTTGGGGCATGACTGCAAATTATGAGTTCTATGCTTACTTTCCATTTAAATAATACTACATTTCGTTCTATCTGTGGATACAACTTATATCTGTCTCTGTATTGGCTAATTAAAAGCAATCTTCTATTTATTCTGTCTTTATACTGTATCTACAGAAGACTTGTTAACTGTCAGATAAGGTATTGTTTCCAGACTGAAACTTTCACTCTGCAGCTGTGTATGCACTGATATGAAACTTCATGGCAGGTTAATATTGTGTGCTACAACCACAACTCATTCTGGTACCTTCGTCTTTCATGGGCAAGCACTCTACCAACTGAGCAATCCTGGCACACTTCAGAGTCTTTCCTCACAACTTTATTTGTGACAGTACCTTGCCTCCTACTTTCCAAACTTCACAGAAGTTTCCTGTGAAACTTACTGAACTTGTACTCCTGGAAGTTTGGAAAGTAGGAGGCGAGATACTGGCAGAAGTCAAGTTGTGAGGATGGACCATGAAGCATGCTGGAATAGCTCAGTCAGTAGAGTGCTTGCTCATGAAAGGAAAATGACCCAGGTTCAAGTCCCAGTTCTGGTGCACAATTTTAATCTGCCAGGACATTTCAAGGTATTGTTTATGTTATAGCGTAGCTGGACATCCTTCCTTTCACCATCACTTTATGGAATTTTTTCAGTAAATGTTGCTGTAATACTGATTCTACCTGGTCCACAATGGTCAAATTAAAGTCTGGAGACACTGTGATCCGAGATTGTAGAAGTACTGCTTTATGCATCACCTTACTGGTTCTGCAGTAGGTATTATGATTTGGTGTAGTATTGGATTCTACTCTTTTCAATCCACTAGTTTGCATTACTGATACACTAACCAGCCAATATTACATCTCTGAAATGCTGGGACCCTTTGTCTTCTCATACTATTAGAGCTTGCTGATGGTCCTGATGGAGCAGGACAATGGGCAGCCACACGTCATGCAATGTTCAAGACTTCTTTATCACCCATCACACTGCATTTCTGCCCTTGGCTTCTCTGTTTTTCCAGTCTCTCACCTATCAAAAACATCTGCTCAATGATTCCAGAATGACTGACATACTCCCTGCTGCTACATTATAACAACTTCACTAATATGTGGAAGCAGTATGAATTGCTATTGCCCACAACACATCCACAGCCTCCACGATTCAATGCCAAGGCGCTTATCAGCAGTTATAGGCAGCTGTAGTGGTAACACTCAATGCTGATTGTATTATCTTCCTCACTTCACATAATGCTGTTAGTTTTGATCATTTTGTTGTAACTCTCTGGGTCACTACTCTTATGTTCGTCAGAAAAGGCCAGGCTGGGTGGTAGTGAGTTAAACCTGCAATATTTTGCTAATTCCCATTTATTGCCCAAAATTTACAGAAGAGTGTTGTGGAACCCAGTCTCTCACTTCCACGTGCTGCTGGTGGCATGACATAGGTGACGCCAGCCCTTGTTACAGTAAGATCCAGTTAAGGCGCTGCATTCCATGGAGCTCGCAGTTACATGATTTGCATGTTTAGCACCCTTGTGGAATTCTATGGTGTCACAGCACTCAGATGCCCAATGTTTCTGACTCAGCCTGGCACATAGTATGTTTGTGAATTCCACTGCTGATATGTGGCAGCACCCAGGTAGGTGACCCACATGGCTACCACTGACAGTCTCCGACCAGGCGCGAGGTGAGGAACGGTGTCGGCATCCCGCCGGCGTCAGTCTCGGTGGCTGACAGGCTGGCATGGACCACCTCATGGTGCCCCCGCACTTCAATGCCCAACACTGTATATTTCACACTTATTTTTACTCTCTATCAGCTTTATTGACCACTTTTCAACACGTTCACTGAAACACCCACTTGCCGCAACCTCACCACCTGGCTATACAAGTCCTCCTTACTGATGTGTATCACTGACTATCTGATAATGCGGCATGCACCCCAGTCAATCTGCATCACTTCATATTCCATGCTTTCACATAAAACAACCCGTTTCACTACACTATCACCCCTTCAAAAAAAGACCTGGTCCCTGCGTCGGTTTCCCAAAAAGTATATGAACGTCAAGTGCTACATTGTTAATACACTCCATACTGTTCTCAGTCCCTTGATGATTGTCATTCCCTGAGCTTTCAAAATCCAATCTACTGGTACCTGCGAATCAGGTATTGTCCCTCTCTGATGTCTTTTCTGTCTCGTGTACACATAAATGACACAATGCATCCCCAAAACTAACACTCCGCTTGGAACCCCGCATCCTCTGCCATGCACTTCACAGTGGTTTGCAGAGTATTGATGTAGATGTAGACTGAGATCACAATTAATCACAACATCATATAGGTTATTTTATTAATTTATATAAGCAAAAAAAAAAAAAAAAAAAAAAAAAAAAAAAAAGAAAAAAAAAAAAAGAAAGTGCATTGGATGAAATTTGGGACTACAAACATTCAAAAAGGGACTGTAGTTAAGGCGTACTTGGGGATATCGTGTATGTAAATCGATACTTCCATTTTCTTGCAATTGATCAATTTCATATACCGGGATGATATTCATCGAAAAAACTGGGGAAGCAATAATTTTGACTACATCTTTCGCACATTAAACTCCTTCAAAAATTCAGAAATTACCATTACTGGTCCCGACACTAGCTTACCCTTCAGTACCTCAAAAGCTCGTGCGCATTCTTCAGTTCAGACAAATTTAGACCCTTTTTATAGCAACTGCATACATGCACAAGAAATCCCGCAAAGCCCTTTACAAATTTTCTGTAATAATTGCAGATACCTAAATACGAATGCAATTGCTTGGTCAATTGTGGTACTGGAAAATTACGTACTGCCTCAATCAATTTCGGATCTGTTCATACCCCTTCTCCACTATTGACATACCCCAAATAACTCACTTCTGTACATACAAAACTACATTTCTCCATCAACAATGTCTAACAAGTGGCACTCAGTCTGTGATAAACTTCCCGCGATCTCTGTTTACGCTCCAGCAAATCCCTAGAAAATACCATTATATCATCTAAATACACTAAACATTGTCGTGGCTTTAGTTCTCTCAACATGCTATCCAACAACCTCTGAAACATAGCCGGTGCATTTTTTAATCCATATGGTATATGTTTATGCTCATAATGGTCAAATGGCAGAGAAAACACTGTCTTCTCCCTATCTTCCAGTGCTACCTCTATCTGATGATATCCACTACGCAGGTTCAAGGTGGAAAACTACCTACATCGGCCCAGGTTATCTATTGTTTCCATAATGTTAGGAATTGGGTATGCATTCATCATGGCTTTTGCATTTAGATGTCTATAGTCACAACAGAACCTGAACTTTTGAGTTACATACACCGATTTCTTTGGAACGATTACACCTCCTGTTCTCCAGGGCTAGTACTCTCTTCAGTAATGCCTTTCCCCAGCTACTGATTGATATTGACATGCGTTGTTGGCAATGGACCCTTAGGAAAAAATAATTTTTCAAACTCTAACAATAAAGATTCCATCTGTATTCTATCACTACATGGCAGATGCTGTACATTTTGACATAATGGAGTTCTAATGGCAGTTTGTGACTAGGCCTGGACATCGTCTTCAGTGTCCCAATCTTCCTCACTCAACACTTCCAAACGGCCCACTTCCCATCCTTTATCCAAGCTCACATCCTCTACATTAAAATTATCTGCAATTAGTGGCACAACTTTCTTGCCATCTTTCTTACACACCTGTACCACACTGTGATTTACATGGTAATTTTCCCCTCTAACACATTACTCTCCATCGCTGCTTTTATCACACAAACTAACCCCACTGAAAGGTTCGAATCTAAATTCACAAAAATTGAACTCGCCATACCTTTCGGTATATAATGATGCAAATTGAGCCTCAACATGTTTGTACATGATTTAACTGGTTTTCCCATATGATGGACGCCCTTCGCACCAGATATACATCGGCAACCACATTACCCAATTGGAATAGCTTCCCACTCAGCTCCACTTCTTGTCACCTAAGGTCAATTTTAGAATCATGTTGCTTCAGGAAGTCCAACCCTAAAATTATGTGGCAAACCTCACTCAACTGTGGCAGTATGTCCCCCGTCTGTTTAAAGTCTACTTAAACATAATTTTACTAACCCCACTGGTCATATATCATTACTGCCAACACGTTGTTACCTATATCGAGGAGGGTTCAAGTGTCTCTTCTTTGCTACTTCCTTCAGAATCATCTACACATGTGCTCCTGTGTCCAATAAAATTTTATACTCCCTGGTGTTTACACTGCTTTTTATCGCACATTCCACCTCTGCATCCTCTTTGATAGCAATAAATGTTAGCGGGATCACCGTTCGGTGGTTGCCATTTACCGGTCGATTCCTGTCCGAATCCCTAGATCTACCTGCATCCCTACTATCCCTTGACTCCCTTAACTGTGACAAAACCTCTATACATGTCTTATCTTGCCACACCTAAAACACCTAACTTCTGTGGGAAAGATATTCCCCCATGCATCCCTTATTCCTACAGTGGATTCAATTTCCTCCCAGTGCATGGCTGCTGAAACTACCATTTGTAGTCTACTTGAGGATCCACCCAAGACCTTTACAGATAGCTTCCTTGGTATACCCCTGATAAAATACATCCAGAGCCCTCTGTTCTGCTTCTTCCAGAATTACTGTGTTATCCTGGTAATGGTCACGTAATTGATAGGTACCAGCATTTACTCTCCAGGTCTTAGCCACGAACTTGTTATTGACACCCCATTCTTCTTTGACAGTAAGCCAAGCTTCTCCTGAAAGTACCGGTGCTATTTCATTTCTTGAACCTATTCCTTAACCCAAGCTGGAATTCCTCATAGACTCAGAGTATCTAATGAAAGATTTTACAACTCACCACAAAGACGTGGCGACAAGCCACGATAGGCACATACGAAAGATACACTCATACAACACTTTTCAGTTATCGGCCATGCCACAGCTCGTCACCATGTATTTGCGGTGAGTTGTAATCTGTCCTTACTATATTATTAATTCCAACGTGGACTTTCCATTATTATATAATGAAAGATTTTGCATTCCCTGCCAACCAAAGTTTTGCCACCTGCAAAGTTTGACCATCAGACCAATTCTTTAGGCTGGGCACACACACTACATCCTCAAGGAACCCTTCAACATCTTCCAACAATTTCCCTGAAAAATGTGTAATTAAAGTTGCAGCAGCTGGATCAACTTCCAGAATCGACTGTACCAATATCGAAAAATGATTTCTCTCTTTTAACATAGATATCAATTCTGCAAATTCCATAGTTGTCTCACCTGATCTATTACTAATTGTAAAGCTTCTGCTTACAGCTTTGCTTCTGTCATTGTATCACTTTAGCCTATATCCCAATGAACAACCAAACTCTGTGGCCCTCGTATCCCCCAACAGTGCACAATGTTTCTAACATACCCCTCTGAACACTGGAAACACATCAAAACAAAAGAACCAAAAGACAAAATGGTAAACTCAACACACCACGATGTATCAGAAGAGTGCAAATACTAATCCGTCCGACATCAGTGTTGTACTAGGTGTCAGCCACTTCTGTTACCAGTGTTGTAACTCTCTTGACTTGCTATTGTTATGTTCATCAGGAATGTCCAGGCTGGGTGGTGGTGAGTTAAACCAGTAATATCTTGCTAATTCTCATTTATTGCCCAAATCATACAGAAGAGCGATGTGGGATCCAATGCCCCACTGCTGGTGGCGTGACGTAGGTGGCGCTGGCCCTCGTTACAGCTTGGCCCCATTAAAGAGCCACATTCCACGGAGCTTGCAGACCTGATGGCTGGTGTAGTTACATGATTTGTGCGGTCAGCACCCCTGTAGAATTTGATGGCATCACAGCAGTCAGTCACCTGAGGTCGCTGACTTGGCCAGACACATAGTGTGCCCATGAATTCCACTGCCAATGTGCGGGGGTGCCTGGGTAGGCGACCCTTGTGGCTACCACTGCTGGCATCTGGTCAGGGGCAAGGCAAGTAGCGGCATCAGTGTCAGAACAGTGTCAGTCTCAGTGGCTTACCGGCTGGCATGGACCACCTATCAGTGCTCTGCAACTCAGTGCCCAACATTGCATGCTTCACACTTTTTTATACTGGCTAGCAGCTTGATTGACTGCTTTTCAGTACATATGCTGAAACACCCACTTGTAGCAACCTCACCACCTGGCCAAACAAGTCCTCCTTACTCAGCCCTGCTGATGTGTAACACTGTCTGTATGGTATTGCGGCATGCGCCCCAGTCAGTTTACGGCACTTTATATTCCACGCTTTCACACAAACAACCCATGTCACTACAATTTGATCTTTGTACAGCATGTTATTGCCAAAATAAAATTGCATGTGATATGTTTGATACTTCTTGGTGTTGCATTTTGAATGGCCAGCAGTGTAGTAACTAGCAACAATTTTTATTGGGTTTTCTCACATAGTTTCATACAATGAGTGCTTACATTTCATAATCTTCTTGAAATTTGTCACAGAATTGATTTATTTACCCTTCAATCACTTAAGACATTGTTGAAAAAAAAAGTACTACTCTTTTTGATAGCTATGACAAAGCATCAGTAGCAGCAACACTTTAAAACAAATTTATTTATTCACAGCTCTTATAAACATTTACAAGCCCTTCATAGATCATTATGTAGGTTTTTATATGCGACTTATGTCAATAGCAACAGTAACAATGCAATACATTCATATTTGCATTAGCACAGTGCCGTATATAAGGCAATAACATGCCTTACCCCCCCCCCCCCCCCTCTTTTGCTCTCCGAAATGATGAATATAAAGAAAAAAAAAATAGTATCTGAATTGTTTTATAGAATAATGTATGAATGCATCACCTAGGTAGACAGTCATACTTCCTTGTATTGGTGAGGGGAGTTGGGTATTAGTGGTATATATCACGGAGTGTGGAATTAAAATTACTTATCTTTACATTAGTCTTGATCTCCCCCCCCCCCCCCCTCTCTGAATATTAGTGCTATATTCGCCACTGCTTTAGCAGTTCTCTTTTTACAACTTTGGCCTACAATACATTATACATTATTGTGATATTTACTCATTGTTTTAAAAGTAACTTTTTTCATTTATACATGTCCAGAATACAATAGTGCACATCTTTATGTTGTTGATGTGGTCCTGTCTGGAGATTACTATGATGCAACTCTTTATGCTACTCTGTTCTGTGCAAGCCTCTTCACCACTACATAAGAATGGCAATACACATCCATTCGAACCTGCCTACTGTATTCATCTCTTGGTCTCCTTTTGCAATTTGTACCCCCCCCCCCCCCTCACACACACACACACATATCCCTCCAGTACTAAAAATGGCAATTCCTATATACAGTAATTAAAATAAATGTACATGGTTATATTCCATTTGGTTCCCAAAATCACCTTCTCACTAGCTTAGGTTAGCTTTACAATGAGATATGTGAGTCTTATACGGAGGTGATTACCTGCCGCAAGTTCTTCTTTGGGGGCTGTTTCAATATTTCTCTGATGAAATGAATCAGTAACAATAAAACTGGAAAAGATAAAAGGTCTGAGAACTGTATAGTATATGTGTGTAGTAAAATATTGTTAACCTTTTCTTTATGTTAAACATATTTTCAATAATAAAACTTTACTTGGCAGTGAAACTAACAACACAGAGGATGCAAAGTTGAAGTCACATCTGCAGTTGTTGCTACTAGATTAAGTATTACATTCATTTTAGACTACAAGTTGGTGGGTCACTCTATGGTGTTAATAAACAAATAAATAAATAACAAAAAATCCTTCGATGATGAGTGACCATCAGAGTTGTGTTATACAGTTTGGAGCCCATTTCAGAATTTGTTTCTATTGTCAGAAGAAAATTCTTTCTTGTCCTCAGTCATGGTAACTGATATTCACATCTAAACATGGGATGTCTTGGTTCTGTTTCTTATGTCTTCCTCTCTATTTCTGCTGCCATCTCCTTTTGTTATCTGGAGGTGCTACACTTAAGAGACACTACTTTCCTTTGAAAGGGATTGCCCACAAACAGCCTGTTACAGCATGGCATGTTTTATTTAGGGCAATATTTTCCTTTTTAATATGGCTTGAGTTCTGCTACACATATTCACTGCATATTCAGCAGCAAAAAAGCACAAAGAAAGGGCAGATACAGCATAGAATTACATTTTTGTGTCCCTTGCAGTGATCTTTGAAAGTAGGGGAAAGGTGCAAGCTACTTCCAGATATTTTGGAGAGTCACAGTGGGTTATCTGTTAACCTTTCCAGGTTGTATAATTCACTGTCTCAGCAAGTAAATGACAATTTTTGGTATCTTCTCCCTTCATGGATTGTCAGCAGGTAGGCAAATAGTGTCAACCACAACAGGTCTTGCACTACTACCTGATGGGTAAACACAGATCTTCACTGTGTGTTTTCTGCTGCTCCATACATTAAACAGAGAAAGCAACACATAAACTTTTGTATCTACCTCATTATGAAAATTTACAAAATCATCACTTACTGGCATTCATTGCCTTAACCCTTCACAGCATGGATTATAATTGAAGGAAACAAGTTGTACATGATTTTCATACCATCATACCACATACTCGTAGCTGTAGAAGGGAGGTAGATATACAGTTCTTACTTCTCTTATATGTATTAAGGAAAATACTTTCACTTGCATCAACCTAGCATTCTGTATGGTTTAGATGAAGGGTCCAGTACTGACCTGTGCTCAGAGACGTATGCAGGCCCTTCACCTTTCTCAGAGCCAGAAGCCCGCTACCATGCTGCCTTCCTGAGAGCCAACAATGACTACCATCAGCCTCTACCTCACTCTTCACGTCATATGGACAGGTAAGAACTATTTGCAACTAGTCTCACTGGCTGCATGATTATGAACATGTGTATCCATCACTGTATCTGCTTGTACATGTCTGCTCTGAATATTTATGGCCTAGGGAAGGGGGAAAAAATGCATCACAAATCTGCCACGACATCAGTATTCATACAGATATTATGGTGTTTACTTGACATTGTCAGCTTAGGAGACGAACTCAATGTGTTAAGATTTTGCACTTCTTTTTAAAGAAACATTGAACTACTTTCTTCAGGTCACATGACACTGACAAAGCAGTAAGTAGTCTAGGCAAATAAATCCTTATCAAGAAGTGCAAATAAATAAATCAAAGAATGGAAATTCCAGAAAGAGAATTCAGCAATATTTTTATTAGAAAGATAGGCTGCTTTCTCATAACAAGTACAATAAACTTTAAAATTATTTTTATTTTTATTTAATTTATTTTTTTAGCTAGCAGCTGTTTAAGGCCTTTGTCAGTTAGAGAGAAACACACACACACAGATACCACTACCAAAATTTTTTTCTATTATTTGTGTCTTACTGCAACTCATCAGATATCTCCTGTTGTGAGTAAGCAAATGAATAAATCATACAGATATCAACAAAAATGCAATTTATATTTTTCTTTGGTTGCCAATGAATGAATGAATGTGTGCTGCAACAGTGCAATTTTCTCTGTGGCTGGAAATGATAGTAAACATGTTGGTACTTTTGACATAAAGTCTATGCAAATTTCATTCCCTGTACTCAGTTGGTCAGTAACTGTAAATCACATCAACTCCGCCACAATATACACAGATGCCACCATTTGTGATGGGATGTGTAGTTGGACCTTCTTGAATCAGGTTAGAATAATCGCAAATTGATTGACATTTGAACAGGCATGATGCCACTATTCAATTATGGTTGCAGTAATGGGTGAAGAATGACCAAACACAGTGTCAAGAAAGAAGCAGTTGATCTAGAGAGGTGACAGAATGTGAAAAATGAGAAACTGTTAGAGATACACAAAGAGTTCCACAACTAGAGCTCCAGATTCATCATTATCATCTTATGTGGAGTTGGTGTTTCAATGACCACAAAAACAATTTTTATAAGGCTCACAGAAAGTGGGTTGACACCCCTTGAGTCTATCACCCTTGATGTCTATACATGCAGTGACACATTCAACTTGGAATATCATTGACTAGAGTAGAATCCAGTGATGAGTTCCACTTTGAACTGAGTCTCAATTATAAGATGCCCCAGATAGTGGTGGGATTTCAATCTGACTGTTGGCTGCCACGCAACCTGCCAATCAGAAATGATAGCCTGAGGAGTCATTGCATTTCATAGCAGGGCCCCTTTGGTTGTCATCTGTGGCACTTTACAGCATGAAATTAGGTCCATGATATTTTCTATGCCTTGTTTTAGTATCCTTCATGGCATGATGTCTTTGCACACAGTGAGAATTTCTAATGCTTGTCTTCATGCCTACCTAACCCTTCCTTGGTCAGAAAAGTTCCCAGATCCCTCCCCAACTGAGATCTTTTGGAGCATTATGACAAGACACAGCAACCAGCTAAGGATTTAACACCCCAATAGGACAGAAGTTCATGTCATATTTCTCAGGAGGACATCCAACAACTCTGTCTACGCCAAGATGACTAACTGCTTGTATAAGGGCCTGAGGTAGACAATTACATTATTGACTTTCTCAATTTGTGAAGCTCTTTCTTGTAAATAAAACATCCATTTTTTATTGGACTTTACATGTACACTCTTTGACATGAAACATGTCTGGTGGCAGATCACAGGTGAGCGTAAGTTCTTGTCAATTACTACATGGGACAATAAAAGTGACCACACTGATTGCTCTAAGCCTGGCTATCTGCACAATATGGCAACACTGTAGGATAGCCAGTTTCTGAAGGAAGTTTCGTCTCTAGTTAGACACAAAATGACAACATCTGTTGTATAGTGGTAAAACATGTGCTCAGTAAACACAAGGTATGATGATCAAACCACTTGTATCCAAAAATTTTACGCCACTATTTCTGTAAGAGCTGAAGCTGTGCATGTAATGAAAACATATCTCAATATATTTAATTTGATAATGGAAAGTCCAGGTTGGAATAAATAATATAGTGAGGACAGTTTACTACTCACCGCAAAGACGTGGCGACGAGCTGCGACAGGCACATACAAAAGACACACACATACAACACATTCAGCTATCGGCCATGGCCTACTTCAGAAATAGAGCACTCACGCAATCACACAGGCACACAACACAGTCATACAACCATCACCTCTGACTGCCACACTTCGAATCACGCTCTGCAGCGAATCGGGGACGGGAGGGGAGGGGAGGGGGAGGGGATAGAATGGTTACGTCATGGTGGTGGGGATGTGTTAGATGGGAATAACGAGATGCAGCTTAGGAATGGAGTGGGGAGGCGGGTGAGGGGAGAAAATAAAATAAAATAAAGTAAAGTAAAATAGAGTAAAATAATTCATGTACACTGCAAGTGCACAAGACCACATATACACACATACACATGCACACACACACACACACACACACACACACACACACACACACATATACACACACACGATCACACATTCACACACCACTCAAATCAGGCGAGGTTTGGGATACAGAGGTAGGAACTGTAAGGTACGGAATATATATATATATATATATATATATATATATATATATATATATATATATATATATATATATATATATATATATATATATAGGGAAGTTATCTTAGGTTGAGGCCTGGTTGATTTCGGGATCGGAGAATGTATTGTAGGGATAACTCCCATCTGTGCAGTTCAGAAAAGCTGGTGGTGGATGGGAGGATCCAGATGGCCCGGGTTGTGAAGCAGCCATTGAAATCAAGCATGTGCTCCGCTGCATGCTGTGCCACAGGGTGGTCCACCTTGTTTTTGGCCACAGTTTGGCGGTGGCCATTCATCCTAATGGACAGCTGGTTGGTGGTCATGCCAATATAGAAAGCTGTACAGTGCTTGCAGCACAGTTGGTAAATTACGTGGCTGCTTTCACAAGTGGCACGGCCTCTGATAGGGTAAGATAAGCCTGTGACAGGACTGGAATAGGAAGTGCTGGGTGGGTGGATTGGACAGGTCTTGCAGCGGGGTCTTCCACAAGGATATGATCCCTGTGGCAGTGAGCTGGGTTTCAGGGTGGCATAAGGATGAACTAGGATGTTGTGAAGGTTGGGAGGGTGACGGAACACCACTTTAGGAGGGGTGGGAAGGATCTTGGGCAGGATGTCTCTCATTTCAGGGCATGAGGATAGAAAATCAAAACCTTGGCGAAGGATGGAATTTAGTTGTTCGAGACCAGGGTAGTACTGGGTGACAAGGGGAGCGCTCTTTTGTGGATGGTTACTAGTGTTAGAAAGAGGATTTGGGGTGTGTGAGGATATGGCACGGGAGATTTGTTTGCGGAAACAAATCTCCCGTGGGTCTAACTTCTTAACTTCTATAACTTAACTTCTTTGCTTTCTACAGTATGTCTGCCTAGGTGTACTTGTGTCTGTGTGAATGTGTGGGCATGTGTGCATTTGTTTACCCTCCATTTTTTCCCCCAAGGTAAGTCTTTCCTCTCCCGGGATTGGAATGGCTCCTTACCCCCTTCCTTAAAACCCTCATCATTTCCTTTTCCCTCTCCTTCCCTACTGCCTGAAGACGCAACTGGGTTGCGAAAGCTTGCGATTGTGTGTGTGTGTGTATTCATTTATTTATTTGTGATGCTGTCACACCTGTGCTCCTTCGCCTGGTGAGTAATCTTCGTCTATTTTTTATATTTTATTTTTCCTGCTAGGAATTTTTCGTCTTAATAATCATATATATATATATATATATATATATATATATATATATATATATATTCCGTACCTTACAGTTCCTACCTCTGTATCCCAAACCTCGCCTGATTTGAGTGGTGTGTGAATGTGTGATCATGTGTGTGTGTGTGTGTGTGTGTGTGTGTGTGCATGTGTATGTGTGTATATGTGGTCTTGTGCACTTGCAGTGTACATGAATTATTTTACTCTATTTTACTTTACTTTATTTTATTTTATTTTCTCCCCTCACCCGCCTCCCCACTCCATTCCTAAGCTGCATCTCGTTATTCCCATCTAACACATCCCCACCACCATGACGTAACCTTTCTATCCCCTCCCCCTCCCCTCCCCTCCCGTCCCCGATTCGCTGCAGAGCGTGATTCGAAGTGTGGCAGTCGGAGGTGATGGTTGTATGACTGTGTTGTGTGCCTGTGTGATTGCGTGAGTGCTCTATTTCTGAAGAAGGCCATGGCCGATAGCTGAATGTGTTGTATGTGTGTGTCTTTTGTATGTGCCTGTCGCAGCTCGTCGCCACGTCTTTGCGGTGAGTAGTAAACTGTCCTCACTATATTATATATTTAATCTGAGATATACCGCTAATAACAAGCCTGTGCAATAACATTTCTTGGCATACCTCTTCCTCCAAACACCGCATGCTTCATATTCTCCATGGACCATTTGCCAACAGCCACCAGTAACAGTCTGGCAGTGCTCTGCTACCTTGCCTTTTGCCAAAAGTGTCTGCAGTTTCTCATCACCCTGGATAGTGGAAAATGCTTTAGAGTAGTTGAGAGGTGATCAACTAAAATGTCTTCAATTTCCATTTCACACTCTATAACAACAGAGAAATACTGTCCATTTTTATGCAATGAGTATTTTAATACACTAAAATACAAAATATAAGTGGGCAAAAATTAAATTTTATAGTATGTAATACAATCAACATACCTTATTACATTGCTCAAATCTGTTATTAATGGTTTATATCTTGAATCTTTTCTATTAGGAACTATTTTTCAATTTTTTTATCATCATGAATTCATACAGTTTTTAAATGTCACAGTAACTGACAATGGTGTCATGTGTTTCATTGTTATCATTTGACTAATTATGGTAAATGTAGTCAATAAAATGTGTGACTGCCTTTCAATGCAGGCTGTAGGTAACAACCTAGGCATCTAGCATGGAAGATGCTTAATTGCTTCAGCAGATATTTGGCATGAAAGAACTGTATTCTATTAATCAGTCCCTCCACTTCATCCATGTATGGTGAAGCAGCTGGGCTGTGGTACCTATATGACAAATTATTGATTTGAACTTCTGAAACAAATTAATATGTATAGGTTGTCTTCTGATATCTTTAAAGAATTTCTTCTATGAATTTGTAGTGCCATGAAATAAAATAAAAATAAAAACCACCATGATTGTCTATACTGTCCTCCACCATGATTCAAACTGATGACTTGCAATGGACGACACACACAGAACCACACAGCCAATGAGACGGCACCACCAGTGGTACTCTCTCTGTGATATTCATTCTTCAGCCTTGCAATATACCATGAAAAGTATCAAAAGTAGTCATTTTTTACAAAAAAATGGCATTTCTTGGAACCAAGAAATAAAATTTTTATCTCAGTGTCTCATGTAACAAGAGAAAATTTTCAAATTGGGTCATTAGTCTGTTGATATTTAAGTCATTCAGTTACCCTGAATCCAACATTCTATATTTTTAAGGTGTCGTGGGAGGGGAGGAAAGCAAAACACACACACACACACACACACACACACACACACACACACACACACATACGCACACACGCACACACGCACACACACGGGGGGGGGGGGTGAGGGAAGCAAATCACGCACACACACACACACACACACACACACACACACACACACAGCCAGTGAAATAGAAGAGGTTTAGGATATATGGGGCAGGAACTGTTGGGTATGAGAAAAGGATCTTATCATAGGTTGAGGCCTGGATTATCTCTCAGCATTGGAGAATGTACTGTAAGGATAACTCCTGTCTATGTAGTTCAGGAAAGCTGTTTGGGGGGGGGGGGAGTATCCAGATGAACTGGGTTGTAAAGCAGCCATCAAAATCAAGCATATGTGTAGCTACATGTTGTGCTAAAGGGTTGACTAATTTGTTTTTGATCACAGTTTGGCGGTGGCCATTCATTCTAATGGACAGCTGCTCACTGGTCATGCCAATATAAAAAGCCATGCAGTCATTACAGCACAGTTGGTAAATTGCATGGCTGCTTTCACAGATGGCCTGGACTTTGACTGGAATAGGAAGTGTTGTGTGTGTGTATTTGACATGTATTTCAGCAGGATCTTACACAAGAGTATGAGCTGGGGTTGGGAATGGCATGAGGATGGACTTGGATGTTATGGCGGTTGGGTGGGCAATGATACACCACTATAGGAGGGGTGGTGATCATCCTAGGCAGGATGTTTTTCATTTCTGGGCTTAACATAAGAAAATCAAAACCATGGTAAGGGATGTAGTTTGGATGTTCCAGTGTGGGGAAGGATTGGGTGATGAGGGGAACACACTTTTGTGGCTGGTTACATAGAAAAATCCCTTCCTCACATCCCCAACTGTGGACAGCATATATGCAGTGATGAAAACTCCTTTTCTCAATGTGCAGAAAGTCTCACAAATGCCTTCACAGACAGAAACTATTCCCTAGACGTAGTCTGCAACAGATTTTCCATACCATCTCCTGATACCCTCTACCACCAGTAATTAATCACAAGAGAGCACTCCCCTCTTCATCCAATACTACTGTTGACTGAAATAATTAAGCTACCTCCTGTCCTCATGGTCAGAAATGAGACATCCTACCAAAGATCCTTCCCACCCCTAGTAAAGTGGAGATCTGTCACCAACACAAGTTCCATAACATCCTAGTCCATCCGTACACCACCCCCAACCCAATCCCCTGTGGTGCTATGCAGACGGGAGTTATTCTTACAATACATTTTCCAATCCTGACACTCAAGGTCTCAACCAATGATAACCTCCTTTTCTCCACACTCATCAGTTCCTGCCACATCTATCCTATACATTGCCCATTCCACGTGCTGTGTGTGTGTGTGTGTGTGTGTGTGTGTGTGTGTGTGTGTGTGCGTGCGCACGCGTACGTACACTTCATCTTGTTACACCCATTTAGTACTTGCACCCACCATCACCTTGCACCCTTACTGTCCCCCATGCCCCCTCCTCTCACCTCCTATCCCCTCACCACAGAGCATGATTCAGAGTGCAGCGGACGGAGATTATAATGTGGTGTATGTGAAGTGTGCCTTTGTGACTAATATGCAGCATAAAAAATTGATAATAATAATATGGGTTTTTGTTCCGTAGGAACTAATTGAGGAGGAAGACTCTATGGTCATGGAACAAGTCAATACATCAAGCTTAACACGAGAATTGTAGTAGGAAAAAAAAAGGGGGGGAATTAGAGTAATTGCTTAACTTTTCTAACCTCGACAATAAAAGGAGTGAGCTGTGATGTAACTCTTCAATTTAGATTTGGAAGCATGTGGGTTAGTACTAAGTTAGTACTGAGTTCTTGTGGCAGCTAGTTGAAAATGGATGCTGCAGAATGCTGCACAAGTGTCTGCTCAAGTGTCAAGGTGGTGTGATGCAAATGTAGATTCGACTTCTGTCTAGTATTCACTGAGTGAAAGCTACTAACTTGTGGGAATAAGCTGATATTATTAACAACAAATGACATAAAAAAAATGTATTGTGATGCCAGGGTTAGAATTTGCCGACTACTGAGGGGTCGACATGACGTTTGTGAACTTACACTACATATTGCTTGAACTACCCATTTCTGAGCCAAAAATATCCTTTTTGTATCAGTCGAGTTACCCTGTACATCACAAGTGAGTGAAAGTAAGTGTAGTAGACTGCTTTTCGTGATGAAAAAAAGCACTTATATCAGATATTGTTCTAATGGTAAATAAAGCAGAATTTAGTTTTGCAACAAGATCCTGAACATGGGCCTTCCATGGAAGTTTACTGTCTATCCAAACACCTAGAAATTTGAACTGTTCAGTCTCATTTATCATATGCCCATTATGTGTAATCAAAATGTCAGCTTTCGTCAAATTATATGTTGGAAATCGTAAAAACTGAGTTTTACTATGATTTAACATCAATTTGTTTTCTAAAAGCCATGAACTTATATCTTGAACTATATTATTTGATACTGTGTCAATATTACAAACAACATCATTCAGCAAACAAAAATATTTTACAATCACCTGTTATACTTGAAGGCATGTCATTTATATAAATAAGAAGCAACAGTGGTCCCAAAACAGACCCTTGGGGCCCCATACCTAACTGTGTGCCATTGTGATTGTATGTCATAGCCATTTTCAACACTGTGGAGAATTACCTTCTGCTCTCTGTTATTAAAGTAAGAAGTGAACCAGCTGCGAACTACTCCTCGTGTTCCATAATGTTCCTACTTCTGCAACAATATTTTGTTGCCAACACAATCTAACACCTTTGTCAAATCAAAGAAGACACCTAATGTCCGTAGCATTTCATGAAACCCATCAAGTGCCTCACAGAGAAACGAAAATATAGCATTTACAGTCATTAAACCATTTCTAAAAACAAACTGTACATTTGACAACAAATTATGTGAACTGAAATGATCAATTAATCTTGAATATACAGTCTTTTCAATAATTTTAGAAAAAACCGATGGCATAGAAATAGATCTATAGTGTCTACATTATTCTTTTCTCCTTTTTTATAAAGTGGTTTCACTACTGAGTACTTTAATCTGTTAGGAAACTGATAATTCTGAAAGGAAAAACTACAAATATAGCTTTGCTGTGCAGTGTTTAGAAAAATCGATTGACTCTGATGAAAAATCATTTGTAACATACATGGCCACTCCACCACACTGCAAGTAACTCCTAGAGAAGAAGGCAGTAACCTGAAACCTGGCAAAGGAAGTCTCTGAACTGTCAAATCACTTAACAAGTGCTCTGAAATACTAATAATGTCAGAATCAACATCAATAAGCAGTTAATTAACTTTATCTCTGATACCTTTATATTTTGATGAAATATAGTAATTCCCTTATTACTTAGATTTTTAAACTTCGTTCAAAGTGGTTCCTTTGTTAGAGGGACTTCCTTTAAGCAGGAATACCTATCAGCTGTCTTCAGTCTAAAAAAGGTACAGCCCTAACACCAACTACTACAGGAATTTTTCCAATAGTGACACCCCCAATCCCTACTACATTGTCACCTACAAGCTTTGCTAACTTCCCCTTCCCATGCCTATTGAGGTGCAGACCATGCCTAGTGAAATCCAACCTGTGGATAGTCTCATCTAGCACCACTGTAATGTGATCCATGTGCTCCGTCATCAGTGCCGCCTCAAGCCCCATGTTAATACGCCTGATAGGTGTATTAAGACGAGGCCTATCATGACGCTGAAACAGCTACATAAAATGCACATTTGAGCCACCAGTTTGAGTTGCTATCCTTTCCAGATCACCACCTATATCATGCTCCCTGTCCATGGAAAGATTATTCCTGGCCCCACCCACTATCACTACCTGATCCTCTTTTGAGAAATTCCTACGTAAGTACCCTTTGTTACAAGTGACCCTGAGCTAACGCTGTGCTGGGCTTCACTATGCTGGTGACTTGGTACTCACTCCCAAGAATTTTGATGTAAAACTTTGATACTTCATTTTAATATTTGTGCCATAAGCTTTTATTACTATTTAATCAGACATGATAAATTTATTTCAAAAAATAGATCAAGGTAATTTTTCATTCCCCCTTTTTTTTATATTTTCAGCTCTTCCTTTATCCATGGGGCTGGACAAAAGATTATCCTGACAATGTGGATGAACTGGTGAGTGGCTAAACAAGTATCAGATGTAAGCACAAGGTACAACTATAGCAGAAAATGTTAACATTGTGAAATATCTATGCAGTTTTCAAATTTTCAGTTATCTAATGTTTCATTTGTCAGCTTAGTAAACATAATTTTTATTGAAGGTAACATTGGGTTATATATATCAAAAGGCTGGCTTGCATTTTGTTCATTTTGTAACAATTGTTGTTGTTGTTGTTGTTGTCGTCGTCGTCGAACCCTCTTTTCGTACTCTTCCCTTGTAATGAAAAAAGAGCCCCTCAGACATTAATTTTGTTAAACAAGACTGTGTTCATCTAACAGAAAATAAGGGTATCTGCTACATCATCTATGATACCTTATGCAGATGATATTGTAATTTATTGGATGCCTAGCTGAAGAAGTTAACCTTGTTCTGACAATGACCTTGTAAAAGAAGTGCAGAGGAGCAGTCAGAGGTTTGTGGCACTCTCTTGTCCTTGGGATGGGAAACTGCTCCAAAAGGGAGAAGGTTCTGCAGTGATCAATGACATGATGATTCAGAAGAATGGAAAATACTGCATTAAAGTAAACCATAGTGCATTAATGTTAAATTGTGGTGTATTGTTGCAACAGATATGTTCATCACACTTCTAAAATAGCACATCAATGACAAATTATGGTGTACTGTTCTAATCAACACATTTGTCATACTTATAACATTGATTTCTGTGTTTATTTTATGCGGTGTTTCTTGCCTGGTAGCACTGAGAACTATAAGCAAATGCTGCTGCTCCTTATAATTAAGTATGAGCCATCAGACACTGAATTATCTGTGCCGAGAGATAATTCCTGAAATTTGGTATTCTTGACACTGTGGATCTTGGAATGTACAATTCCTTAACAATTTCTGAAATGGAATGTCTCAATCCTCTAGCTCCAAGTACCAGTTCTCATTAAAAGACTGTTAATTTCCATCATGCAGCCATAAGCAGGTCAGAAACCTTTTTGCATGAATCACCAGAGTACAAATGACAGTTCTGCCAATATGCTGCTCATATATACCATGTGTAAATGATATTACCACTATCTGTATATGTGCATATCACAATCTCATAACTTTAGTCTTCTCAGAGTATAGCTTATGACTACAGGCATGTGACATTTGGTGGCAGTGTGCTCATGCCTCTCTGCCATGTTTCAGCACGCCCTGGGTCTTGCAGCAACATCTGCTCTGGCTGCTGTCCGTGGCACCGAGTACACTGTGGGCAGCTCTGCTAACGTCCTCTGTAAGTACTTGCCACACCTTGCCACAGTGAAGGCTCAAGCCTCCAGTACAGTGCTCTACGAAGTACTAATCATCTTCTCTCTGCCCATTGCCTACTCCCTCCCTTCCCCATTTCTCCATCCATCTCCTCCGGCCACCCATATCTTATCTACCCCCCCCCCCCCCCACCCCACCCCCACTGACAGCTCATCCTTCACATCACCATCTTTATATCATCCACCTCATACTGTTTGTTTGTCTGTTTGTGTACCTATCTCTATATCCCTGTAGCCCCTTTTTTTGTCCATTCACTCCTGCCCCCTTCTGTTCCTATTCATCCCTTTCCAGTCCCTTTTTCTCTCAGTACATCTCCTCCTATACCTATCTGTCCATGTTCTCTCTGTGTCTATCACTTCATGTGCCTTTTTCTTTCTGTCCAACCGTCAAACTCTCCTCTGTCCTTATCCATATCCTCTCGACCCTTTTAACTCTTATATCTTTCCCCAAAGCCTCCCCTCCCCCTCCTCCCTCCTGGCTTTGGCACTGGCCCAATTGCACATGTCAAAGGTGTGCAAACATTTCTTGGTCTTGAGGTATAGGCTGACCTGTAAACAGGTCAGTAAGGAAGACAGATATTATTCTCACATAACACAGTAGCCATGCATGTAGCTTAAATGGCAAGGCTGAAAAAAACATGTTTTTGCTCTTATCTCTATTCCTATTGGAGCTATGAGGTTCAAAACCTATAGGGCTAATTCTGTGGGGTAAGAAATATGAATACAAAATTTGATTGTTATTGATCTAGGGGTATAGGAGGAGATCCCAAACACACACAGATGCATTCTGTTTTCAAGCACCAGCACACTGTGGCTCACACATTGTTATTGAAATAATTTCTTGTAATAAAATGAACTGAAACATCACATCAACGAATCTTGTATTTACCTGTTGTCTTGTTATTAAAATACATTGTTTCACTGCAACAGTACACTGAAAATTCACTAAAAGTTGAAGGTCTTGGAGGAGTTATGTAATTAAAAGTCTAGTGTTAATATTACTGATTAAAATGTTAAGAAGATTTTAACATACAATACAGTGTAGTTATTGCTAAACTTTCACTACTTGTTAGGAACACTAATCATAAGAAAAGGAAACTTTGTGCAAACATTTGTAAGGACATATGAAAAGTAAATAACAAGTAAATGATAGAAACAATGCATTTTAATTTCCACATGTGAGGTTAATAGTTTTAATTGCCTAAAATGTTTGTTTACAATCTCCCTGTATTAAATAAAACTTTTGTAAGGACATATGAAAGTTAAACAATGAGTAGATGACGCGAAAAACATTTTAATCTATATATGTGAGGGTAATATTTGTTAATTACCAAAAATGTTTAATTATAATCTCCATGTATTAGACTGCCCACTGCTGAGATTGCAGATGGAAAAGGTATTAGTTTACAAATGAGTCTATAATAGGTTAAGTTTTACATACCACCCTAACAGCCTCGCATGATAATGGTTGCAATCATGTAACATTGGCATATCAAATCATATGACAACAGAAATATTTTGTAGTAAAAATCTTCATTTTATGAGGCCAATTACTTTAGCTGAGAAGACATACAGGAACCTGTCCACCATAGAGAAACGACAGCATTATTTATTTATTTCATGGTCTGCACGAAACACTAATCAAGTCATTCTATGAAGATTGTTGTTGGGTTTTTAAAGGGGACTAAACTGCTTGGTTATCAGTCCCCTTCTATGTAGATTTCTAAAGATATGGAGATGTTGGAAAAGAATTTTTACCTTGTTGATGTTGCCAACGTAATCAGGTTGGTATCTAAAATTTTATTTGTGTAGTGAGTTGGCTTCGTGCTATACCGAGATATTTTTCATCTTTGCATTTTCCGAAAGTTGTGGAACTACCTTCTTAAATAATATAAATAATTTTTGTAATACTCAGTGTCATGTAAATATAAATGAATTGTCTCTGAGGAGTAATTTTGTCAAATTTTGTGAAGTTTTATAAGCTGATGTCATTACTGACTGGGCATGGAAGTTTCCTTTTTGACTTATAATATTGAAGTTTTGTACATGTATATGACAGATAGTTGCTGTGGTCAGTCTGGAGACTGGTTTGATGCAGCTTGGACGTGCCGTGACAGTGACTCCTCTGCTGCTATGGCGCCCAATGACAACAATTGTTAAGGTTCCTCCTACACTGCTATAGATAGCTCTGTGGCTCCATCTCTGCCCAATCTGACAATGCGCTAACAGCGTGAAACGCGTCATTGGATAATAAAATATAAGCAACAGAGACTGAAATTTTTAATTGACAAACACACTTAAAAATACATAAAAATTAAGCAATAAAATTAGCCAGTGTAATGTGTCAAAGCTGATGGGAAGGATTGCATCCTGCAAATGGTATCCTACAGTGGTATGACTACTGGTTGAATGGTCATCAAACTGTGGCCAAAAACAAGGTAGGCCACCCTGTGGTGCAATGTGCAGCTGAGCATAATTTGCTTGATTTCAGTGAATGCTTGACATCTGGGCCTTCTGGATCTCCCACCCCCTCCCCAACCTCCCTTCCCCCCCCTCCCCCACTTTTACCTACTTTCCTGAACTGCACAGATGGGAGTTATCCTTGCAGTATATTCTCTAGTACTGAAGTTATTCAAGGCTCAACCTATGGTAACCTGTTGTTCACACACACACACCCCATATACAACAGATCCAACACTTTCTAACCTATTTTTTCTCCCGTTTTTCCTCTTCCCTAATTCTTGCCATTTGGCTCCGTGACCCCTCCATCTCTCCCCACTGTCCCCCTCCTCGGTATCCTGCAATCCTAAGCTGCATCTCTTTCCAGCCACCAGTACCTACAAACTCCATAAAGCATCTCTTAACTCCATTCATCTTGCACCCTTCCCCTTCCTCCTCTCCTCTCCTCCTCTCCCATACCCACTCCAAGTCACACTTCTTCAGACTGTCATTCGCATTATATCAGCCTGAGATGGCAGTAGTGTGTTAGTGGGTTGTGCTGTGATTGTATGAATGAGTGTTCCATACTGATGAAAACAGTGGCCTAAAGCTATAGGTTGTGTGTATTTGTGTCTGCCTTTTTTACATGCTTGTTTGCTGCTTGAGAATCATCTTTGCTGTGAGTTGCAAGCTAGTCTTCTTTTACTGTTGAAATAAACCTGGAGTTTCCATAATTAGGTATTGCTTACTGGCCTCTCTTCCACTCCACACAATCTTGCAGTTTCCTTAGTTGCTTCAAGAGTTGATTCCATGTTTTCTCTCTTGTGTGTTTTATACTATCATGTTTCAACTGTTATTAATGAAAACATTGGTATCTCTAAAGTACAAGCATACAGTATAAATTCCAGTTTCTCAACTCACATTGTGTTGAAAGCTCTTACAAGAGCAAAATAAGGGTAATGGAATGCAGTCTTAGAAAATCAGGTGATGCTGAAGGAATTAGATTAGGTAATGTAACAATAAAGTTGGTAGATAAGTTTTGTTACTTGGGCAGTAAACTAATGAACATACGATGGTCGCAGTACAGAGGATATAAAATGCAGAATGGCAAGCGTTTTTGAGAAAGAGAAATTTGCTAACATTGAATATTAATTTATATCTAAGGAAGTATTTTCTGAAGGCATTTGTGTGGAGTGTTGCCTTTTACGGGAGTGAAATTTGGAATATAAGTAGTTTAGACAGGAAGAGGTTAGAGCTTTCAAAATGTGGTTCTATAGAAGATTACTGAAGATTAGGTGGGTATATTGCATAACTGAAAAAGAGATAATGAGCAGAATTGGTGAGAAAAGAAATTTTTTGTATACCTTGAGTAAAAGAAGGGATTCATTGGTATGACAAATTCGTAGACGTCAAGGAATCATAAATTTAGCATTCGAGGGAAGTGTGTGGGGGAAAAAATTGCAGAGGGAGACCAAGAGACGAATATAGTAAGCAGATTCAAATGGATGTAGGTTGCCATTCATATGAAGAAATGAAGAGCTTGTTCAGGATAGAGTAGGGTCGAGAGCTGCATCAAACCATTCTCTGGACTGAAGACCACAACAACAACAACATCAACAACAACAAATAATTTCTTGTAACATGTCCACACACTATGCAAGTTGTGTAAAAAAATTCCTTTTTTTATTTTATGCCTGCAAAATGTTGTATTATGATTCTGCAGTTTTGGTGATACTATTGTCAAACATAAACATTTGATGCTACATCATAGTGTAACACAGACTTCATGAATGTGTTTAGAGTTTTTGGTGAAGTCTCTGAAGCTGCTGAACTGGGTCCTGTTACAAAGAGATAGTCATTTTTGTTGACACTGTTAACAGTTGGACACCACAGTCTGTTATTGAATATAAAAAGGGATAAATACTCAGAAAACTGAAAGGTGAAAGCAATAGAAAGGCTCTACAAAGAAAATGAACTTTGAGACAATATTGTAGGTACAGAAGAGGACATAATGAAGATGAAATAGGAGCTACTCTTCTGACTGATGAATTTGACAAAGCACTGCAAGACCTAAGTTGAAACAAGGCCCCTGGAGTAGATGACATTCCCTCAAGAGATACTGAAGGCTCTGAGAGAGCCAGCAATGACAAAACTATATTTCCTGGTGTGTAAGATGTATGACACAGGTGAAAAACCCTTACTTTCAACCCTTAACTTGAAACATCAGTCTCTGACCCCTCGTTTATTTTAAAGGTCGAATGTGGCAGGACTGCAAAAAAAAAAAAAAAAAAAAAAAAAACAACCCCACGGTCCCCCATTCCCATTACCTTCATTGCAATACTTGCCCCGTGTGAAGCAACAGTCAACAATCAGTTTTACTTCATCAGAGAAGAGATACACAGTATTATTTACAAGAATGATACTTTCATTCTTCAGCTGAGTGTGTGCTGATATGAAACTTCCTGGCAGATTAAAATTGTGTGCTGAAACTGGGACTCGAACCTGGGACCTTTGCCTTTTGCGGGTAAGTGCACTACCCCTGAGCTATCTTGGCATAACTCATGATCCGTCCTCACAACTTTACTTCCACTAGTACATCGCCTCCTAATTTCCAAACTTCACAGAAGTTCTGCACAAGAGAACTTCTGTGAAGTTTGGAAAGTAGGAGGTGAGGTACTGGCAGAACTAAAGTTGTGAGGATGGATCGTGAGTCATGTTGCAATAGCTCAGTGGTAGAGCGCTTGCTCGTGAAAGGGAAAGGTCCCGGGTTAGAGTCCTGTTTCCGGCACACAATTTTAATCTGTCAGGAAGTTTCAGTATATCTGCAGCTAATCAAGATTTGGAAGTTTGGGTCAATCACAGTTACAGGATTTAGATGAAGAGGAAAATGGGAACGATAGTGACACATTTGATGATTCTGATATAATCCATGAATCAGGGAGTGATACTAGGAAAGAAAATGTTTTATTGGGAGAGGAGCCACCAGTGGTCTGTACTACAGGTAATATCTCACAGCAAACACAGTTCTTTGTTGATAAAAAGAATTTGAAGTGGGAATGTTCTGAGCTTGTTAGGACAAGAAGAACACTCAAGTACAACAATCTGAAAGGAGGAATGCCTGGACTAACAACCAAAAGTCGAAGTTTGGGACAAAGTCCTACTACATATCAAATATGGAAGAATTTATTTGATGATGACATGATCAATGAAATAGTTTTACATACAAATATGAAAATGAATACTATTAAGGGCATAATTGCAGACAACAACTAATCCATTCAATTACAGAGGTACTGACAACACTGAGATCAAAGCTTTTATAGGCCTCTAATGATGACATAAATATTCAAATTGTCTCATGAAGATATGTTTTCTCTTTTCGAAAAAAAAAAAAAAAAAAAAAAAAAAAAAAAAAAAAAAAAAAAAAAAAAAAAACCTGAATGGATATCCTATATTTGTTGCTACAATGTTGGCAAATCTGTTTGAAATACTTCTAAGCAGCCTGAGATTTGATGATGTGTCTATCACGGAGGGGAAAAAAAAGTCAGATCACGCAGCTGCAATTTCAATTCTCAGCAATTATACTGTGTAAAAGCCAACATTACAGTGGATGAAATGTCCTTTCCACATTTATACGCCTAGCAAACCAGCCAAATACAGCATAAAAATTATTTGCCTAGCAGATTATGTAAGTGCTTTTTCTCTCTATATACAGGAAAAGGGAGTGATGGATGTGGCTTGACAGAAGAAGAGAAACAGCTTGCCAAATTAAGAGATCTGTTAACATTAAATCTCTATTTAAATGTTAGGATGTCTTTTCAGACTGTAGTGAAACATGGACTATAAAAAGGTCAGATAAGAAGAGGATAGAAGCTTTTGAAATGTGGTGCTACAGACAAATTCTGGAGATTAGGCGGGTAGATCATGTAACTAATGAGGAGGTATTTAACAAATTTGGGGAGAAAAGGAATTTTTGGCATACTTTGACTAAAAGAAGGAAGCAGTTGGTATGACACATTCTTAGACATCACAGAATCACATATTTAACATAGGAGGAAAGTGTGTAGGGTAAAAATTTCAAAGGGAGACCAAGAAATGAATACATCAAGCAGATTCAAATGCTTGTGTGTTGCCATTCTTATGAAGAGATGAAGAGGCATGCACAAGATAGAGTAGCACGGAGAGCTGCATCAAACTGGTTTCTGGACTTATGACCACAACAGCAGCAAATCCTCGGGCTCAAGATTACCAATTTTATCACATGATTACTAGTTTCAACTTAACCATCTTAAGATCATGAAGTGTTTAAAATGCATTACTGTCATCATGTTAATCAAACTTCCTATATGATTAAAACAATACAGTACTTACTGCGAATTTACGTTTGAAGCAGAGCTTTGTGTGGAAGTGAAACATGAGTAATGAGGAAACCAGATCAGAAGACAGAAACAAAACATTTGAGATGCACTGCTACAGAAGAATGTTGAAAATCAAGTGGACTGATAGTGTAATGAATGAGAAGGTTCTCATCGGAATCAACAAAGAAAGAACCACATGGAAAACACTAAAGAGTAAGCGACACAATGACCTGGACCTGTGGATGGTAAAATTTATAGGTGAAGACAGACTGGAATACATTGAGCAAATAGTTGAGGATATAGATGTAGGTTACAAGTGCTACTCTGTAGTGGAGAAAGTGGAGAGGTTGGCACAGGAGAGGAATTTGTGGTGGACTGCATCAAACCAGTCATAAGATATGACAAAAAAAGTAAATCATCATCATCATCATTAGAGACTGATTATGCCTTTCAGCGTTCAGTCTGGAGCATAGTACCTCTAATAAAATTCCTCCATTATTCCCTATTCAATGCTAACATTGATGCCTCGTCTGATGTTATGCCTTTTACTTCAAAATCATTCTGCACTGAATCTAAGTACTGTACTTTCTTCTTGGTCTACCTCTACTCCTCTTACCCCCCACTGCCAAGCTCATGAGTCTCTTGGGTAACCTTGCTTCTCCCATGCATGTAACATGACCCCACCATCTCAGTCTGTTCACTCTAACTGCTTCATCTATGATGTTCATTCACAGTTTTTCTTTGATTTTCTCATTATGGACACCATACTGCCATTGTTCCCATCTATTGGTACCTGCAATCATTCTTGCTACTGTCATATCTGTTATCTCTACCTTATGAATAAGGTAACCTGTATCCACCCAACTTTCACTCCCATACAACAAAGTTGGTCGAAAGATAGAGTGGTGCACTGCTAACTCAGTCTTGATACTTACTTCCTTCTTGCAGAAGAGAGTAGATCTTAGCTGAGCACTCACTGCATTAGTTTTGCTGCACCTCAATTCCAGTTCTTTCACTATGTTGCCATCCTGTGAGAAAATACATCCCAGGTACTTGAAACTGTCTACCTGTTCTAACTTTGTTCCTCCTATTTGGCACTCAGTTTGTTTAAATCTCTTTCCCACTGACATTAATTTTGTTTTGAAGATTCTGATCTTCATATCATAATCCTTGCACCTCTGATCGAGCTCTGTAATATTAGTTTGCAACCTTTCAATCGAATTGGCCATTATGACTAAGTCATCTGCATATGCGAGACTGCTTATTTTGTTTTCACCTATTTTAATCCCACCCTGCCAGTCTACTGTTTTCAACATATGATGCATGAATAGTATGAACAGCAGTGGTGACAGGTTACAGCCTTGTCTTACCCCTGAAACCACCTTGAACCATGAGCTTAATTTGCCATCTACTCTGCTGCCTGACAGTCTACATA
This sequence comes from Locusta migratoria, assembly GCA_026315105.1. Taxonomy (NCBI): domain Eukaryota; kingdom Metazoa; phylum Arthropoda; class Insecta; order Orthoptera; family Acrididae; genus Locusta; species Locusta migratoria. Next base: position 344,347,006 of record CM048747.1, on the reverse strand, counting down.
AAGCCCTTTAATTGCCTGCAGAAGTTTGCCTCCTATACCATAATCTTGTAGAACTGACAGTAGCTTCCTCCTAGGAACATGGTCATAAGCCTTTTCTAGATCTATGAAACATAGATACAATTCCCTGTTCCACTCATAGCACCTAAGAAAAAAATCCTGCTATCTTTGTAACTGCATTGCTTGTTCTGTTTACAGATTTCTCTTCTGGTTCAAGCCGCGACTATGCAATGGGCGTGCCGGGTACACGCTTCTCGTACACCCTCGAGCTTCCTGGAGGGGGTGCTTCGGGATTTGATCCTGAGCCCTCAGCCATCTGGCCAGTTGTCACAGAGACCTTTGAGCTCATCAAAGTCCTGGCAAATGCTGTTTCTGAGGAGTGGCAGCCCCCTGCTATTAGCGGTTAGCTAATCTGCTCACTCAGAGACTGCTGAAGCATTTGTGTTGTGTGTCTGTCACTGATATTTATATCTCTATAATGATGTACAAATAAATCGAGGATGTTAAAGCACTAGTTTTCATAAACTATTATGAATATTTCTCGATAGCACAAATCTAGAGATTATATTTAATAGTTGAAAACCTGGCATTGACTAGGTATTTATTTACTCCATACTCTACCAGTCCATCCTCATCCCCAATCCTCTCTCTCTCTCTCTCTCTCTCTCTCTCTCTCTCTCTCTCTCTCCCTTTATTTCTATGTCCTCTTCCTCTCTCATATCTCTGCCAATCTCCTCTCACAGTTCATCCTTCACTCCCCCTCCCATTTCATCTCCTCCACCTCTTCAGTTCATCTCCTACTCCCCCTATCTATGAAAACTCACCTGTATCTGTGATCTTGCATGGTGATCAGTGAAACAATGTTAAAGAGGAGTTCTTTTCCTCCAGTGAATGATGACCTGGCAAGTGACATGAAAACGACATTCACTTGTTGTCACAGACGCTATCTTGATTTGCTGTATTTCTCACAGCTTTCATATTATAACTCGCAGTAAACCTTTTCAGGGCAACAGCGCATTAAAGAAGAATCATAAAACCATCTCCGGCACAATTTATTATAACTAAACGCAAATAAAATCATATGATCATTGAAAAAAAAAAACCTGTGATAATGATATAACATACAAAAAATGTCATTGGCGGCAAGTTGTCGTAGCATAATGGGTACAGCAGTTGACTACCAAACAAGAGGTAGTGTTCAAAACTCGTCCATTAAAAAGATTTTTTTTTTTTAAAATCTTACTGTTTTGTGACACATTGCAAGAGCTATTTATCCACAACAATTTGTGGGATTTTCTTATTCATATAACAGTAGTATGTTACCCAGTACTCTGTTACTTATGAGTGCTGTCTCAAGAGTTAATAACATTGATTTGGTGATTTATGTGTGACTGCAAATCTGAGAATAACACCTTCAACCCCCCATGTGCAGTCTCCCACCCTTCATCAAAGACACCAACCACTTCCTCAATCACCTGAAATCCTTACCCAGCATGTTACCTCCTGAAACCATCCTTGTAACCATTGATGCCACTTCCTTATAAACAAATATCCCACATCCCAGGGCCTCACTGTGATGGAGTATTTCCTTTCACACTGACCACCCACTTCCCTACCTAAAACCTCTTTCCTTAATACCCTAGCCAGCTTCATCCTAACCCAGAACTTCTTCACCTTTGAGGGCCAGACATACCAACAACTAAAGGGAACAGCCATGGGAACCAGGATGGCCCCCTCGTTTGCAAACTTATTTATGGGATGCTTAGAGCAAGCCTTCCTGGATACCCAAGCCTGTCAACCCAAAGTTTGGTACAGATTCATTGATGACATCTTCATGATCTAGACTAACAGTGAAGAAGAACTCCAGAATTTCCTCTCCAACCTCAACTCCTTTGGTCCTATCATATTCACCTGGTCCTATTCCAAATCCCATTCCACTTTCCTCAATGTTGACCTCCATCTGTCCAACAGCCAACTTCACAGATCCATCCACATCAAACCAAACAACAAACAACAGTACCTCCATTATGACAGCTGCCATCCATTCCACATCAAAGGCTCCCATTCCTACAGCTTAGGTCTTCATGGCAAAAGGGTCTGCTCCAGTCCCGAATCCCTGAACCAGTACACCAATAACCTAATAACAGCTTTCACACCCCGCAGCTATCCTCTTGATCTGGTTCAGAAGCAAATTACCAGAGCCACCTCCTCATCCCCCCAAATCCAGAACCATCCACCGAAGAACTCCAGAAGTGCCCCTTTTGTCACTGGATACTTTCCGGGACTGGAGCGGACTCTGAATGTGGCTCTCCAGCAGGGATACGACTTTCTTAAATCCTGCCCCAAAATGAGATCCATCCTTAATGACATTCTTCGCACTCCACCAAGAGTGTCTTTCCACCACCCACTTAACCTTCGTAACCTCCTAGTCCATCCCTATGAAATCCCCAAACCACCTTCCCTACCCCCTGGCTCCGACCCACGCAACCACCCCCATTGTAAAACCTGCCCTATGCACCCTTCCACCACCACTTACTCCAGTCCAGTTACCCAGAATGTGTACACGATCAAGGGCAGAGTCACTTGTGATAGCACCCACGTGATTTACCAACTGACATGCCTGCACTGTGAAGCGTTCTATGTGGGAATGACCAGCAACAAACTGCCCATTTGCACGAACGGTCACAGACAGACAGTGTTTGTTGGTAATGAGGATCTCCCTGTGGCTAAACACGCCTTGGTGCACAGCCAGCACATCTTGGCACAGTGTTACACCATCCGGGTTATCTGGATACTTCCCACCAACGCCAATCCTTCAGAACTCCGGAGATGGTAACTTACTCTTCAACATATTCCCTCTTCCCATTGCCCACCTGGTCTCAACCTCCGCTAAATTCAAATTCCCGCCCACCATCTTTAACATCTTTGCCTCGGTTCTGTGGACAGAGCCTCTGCCTCAAGTGGTATCTCTGTCTAACTTTTTAACTTCTTTGCTTTCTACAGTATGTCTGCCTAGGTGTACTTGCGTCTGTGTAAATGTGTGTGTATTTCTTTACCCTCCTTTTTCTCCCCCAAGGTAAGTATTTCCTGTCCCGGGATTGGAATGACTCCTTACCCACTCCCTTAAAATCCTCATCATTTCCTTTTCCCTCTCCTTCCCTTCTGCCTGACGAAGCAGCTAGGCTGTGTGTGTGTGTGTGTGTGTGTGTGTGTGTGTGTGTGTGTGTGTGTTTATTTGTTACTATCATTGCCTGTGCCCTGAAGGATAAGGAAAAGGAAATGATGAGGGTTTTAAGGGAGTGGGTAAGGAGCCATTCCAATCCCGGGACAAGAAAGACTTATCTTGGGGGAAAAAAGGAGGGTAAACAAATACACACACACCCACTCATATACACAAATGCAAACACACCTAGGCTTGCTAGCACAGTGGTAGAGTGCCAGACTACAAATTCAAAGGTCGCGGATTTGATCCCTGCCTGGTCCTAGGATTTTTATCTGTCACTTTCCACTTCTTTCACCTCTGGCAGTGTTACTGATGTGAAAAATACCGAGTAGCACCGTGGTTCGGAACCCCCATTAAACTGTAGGTCCCCCTATAACTGGCTGGGTAAGTCAGTTCGAAGGTCGGAGGAAGGCAACGGCATACCATCTCCAAACAGGACCATGCCTAGTAAAGCACTGTGGTGTTCAAACCAATCTTCAGATTGTTGACTGCTTTACTTTTTAGCTACCTTCATGAAACTATTATATTCATCTCACCAACTGTGGCCTGTTTTAATCAGCAACTAAAATAGAACAGAATTGAACACAGATCATTGAGATTTGCTTAGAAGCAAAACAAAAAACTTAAAAACTTATAAAAAACATTTGAGGTCAAGATAGAAAGGAATTTACGACATTAGCTGCCAGTGGGCACTGAATGCCATTGCCAGTCACTGGCAGATGATCTCATAAATGCCTAGTATGTTTATTAATATTATCTGCATAATCGAAATGAATTACATTCTTTTCAACATGAACAGGTAGCAAATATATGTGAATTTAATTGTTTCGCCATTTTGTTCAGTCAGTAATCAAAGAACACCAGCTAGTTACATCTCTGCTGCATTCTCTGAATTTAATGATATTCTGTCTATCCTGGGAAAGAGGTTCTAAGAAGGGGAAAGAAAGAGGAATGCAATGAATTGTCCTACAATTTGTTAAAAATGAATTGTATTGTTTTGTAAGTTTCACTCTCCACTACTCAGTTCAAGAACTGAAAGTCAAGGTTCACATATTACAGATAGTGTGATGCAATAACATCAGTACTCTTCTATGTTGATGCAGGTGACACATCTGGGATGAAGATGTGCTTCACAGCTATGAGCATGCCTTTGCTCAGCGTCCATGGCCTTTACCCCCATGGTCCTTTCCTCCATGGCCTTTTCCCCCGTGGCCACCATCATGGTCTCCACCACCACCATGCCCCTTGCCACCAGCATATGCCATCTGGGTGATGCACACTGCCACCAAGAGGGCAACCAGCAGGAAAACCTGTAAACAACACAGAAGTCTCACAGTTCACCTTTTCATTATTTTTAATTCACTAAGAATTATGTGGAGAGCATGACATCAGATGAAGTTTCTGTACTAGAGAAATGTATTTTCCTATAGGAGGAGGTATATTGATGTAGCAGGTAAGACAGGAGGCAGAACTTGCTCACAGCTGTGATGAGTAAACACAGGGATGAAGAGTGTTAGAAATGCACCATACCAAGTTGTATGAGACAGCTCTAGATTGAGTAATTTGTTCAAGAAATGACAAACAAGAATAGGAAATAAGAATAGACTGCTATAGATGATGTTGATGGGCAGACTCTAATCTTCTGTTGCATCCAAGTTCAGTAATATCAATTTGGAGTACAGGTACCTTGTTTGATTCCTGATAATTGGAGTAAGGAAGGAAGATAATTGTTTAACACCTTCTCGACAGCATGGTCATTAGAGGTGAGATTATGCTTGGCTTGTTTGGGTAAGGATGGGGAAGGAAATCAGCTGTGCTCTTTGAAAGGATCCATCCTGGCATTTGCCAGGAGTGATTTAGGAAAATCACGGAAAACCTAAATCTGGATGGCCGAATATGGATTTGAACCACCTTCTTTCAGAATGTGTGTCCAGTGTGTTACTTTGTTCAGTCCTGATAATTGAAAGAAACTTTTGTCACTTAGAATTTCCCAACAATTCTGTTGACACCATAAAGATCCTGATTATTATATCCCGTACTAATGCATTTGTTTGATTCCCAGTGTGAAGGCATGTGACACTGTGGATGGAGATCTGTCAGTCTACAAACTACATCTCATTGTAGTGATCATTAAGCTTCTGTTGGTCACTATACCCAATATCACACAAAATTAATGGAGCTTGTCAGAAGGTAGCAAACTAGGCTTCAGATCCTTGAATGATACAATTTTGCATCACAGTTGATTAATTCATAATAAAGTCCTAGCTGATTTGATAAATTTAACAACCATGAATTCAATGTGGAATACCACATTGCTTGCAACACTAATTTATTTATTTATTAGTATTCCACAGGGAAAGAATCCACTGGAGATCAAAGAAAAATAACAAAATTACAAGAAGATACAAACTATGTTTCAAACAAGAAGCTTCACTTGTTATGATTGTAATGAACTTGACTCAATAACTAGGTATTTGTGGAAAGATGAATCATGAAGGTTGCCTACAGATCAGTTCTATCAGGTTAATTAATAAGTTTAATGCAGGTTTCAATGCATCTTGCCTGGCTGTTATGAGAGATGTTAATATTCTGATCTTCCTCGCTTCTGTGGTTTACCATTGTAGGATGTTAGCACGATTAGCATCATCAGCTTACTCTGGGCTGTTGTCTATCTAGCTTCAGGGACTCAATATTGTTCTTACTGTATATATTAGCAGGCTATCAATTGGTCATTTTTATATGCTGGTGGTGCTAACAACACTGCAGTGTTCTGTGACTGGATCTATAAGACCAAGACCTGCCAAAGAATCTTTACAAATGAGAAAAAATCGGAATTACAGAGAAGACTATAAATCAAAACCTACTGTTAAGGGGGAAAAAATACAAAAATTAAATGTAATAGTTAGGACTGATATGACAGTGTAATAGAACATCATAGCCATGGAAGACAAAAGAATTATATAGCACTTGAGTAAGCAAGACTGAGATACAGGTTGTGGACAAAATAACATGAACACCTTGATTCTCGAACATGTGCTAGCAGCACACCTCATGTATTTCAAATGTCAATTTCACTTCACAGTTTCTCCGGATGTAAATGGCATATCATGATGCAACCAATGCCATTCTTTTTGTGATTTTTCATTCTATCGATTGCTTAAGAAATAATATGGGGTATCCATAAAAAAACATAAGTTTTTGTTGAAAATAATATCACCAGTACTGTTTAATATATACGCCAATGACATTCCAATGGTGGAAGGAGTTCAAATTGCACAATTTGCCGATGACACGGCTTTTATAAGCAGCGGAAGGCATGTTCAAGATAACATAACACGACTCCAATGACAACTAGACAGAACTGCTGAATGGTGTAGGCTGAATAAGGTATAACTGAATGCAGCAAAAATGACAGTGATCTGTTTCTCCAGGAAATGACCACAGATGCCAACTAACTTACGACTTCACAGACAGGACATCCCATGGGGAACGGCGGTCACTTACCTGGGTGTTACCCTCGATAAGCAATTTTTTTCCACAAACATATTGATAACCTGAGACCTAAGGTCTATGCAATGGCCAAAAACTTAATACTGTTCATTCTCAGCGCAGAGTTGAACAGTGGCGGTGCTAGGCGTCGGCGACGTGGGCGACCGCCGACGGCCTCGTGCCTGTGGGGGCCTCGCAAAACATTGTTAACATTTCAGGTGTTTACTTCTTTTTTATATTTGATGTTTAACGGCGCTTTTCAACTGCTAGCTTATGTAGCAACGACCTGCATCTAAATTATACTAGCTTAACGAAAGGACGAACATCCGTAACCGAGAGTGGGATTAGACCCCCGAAGAGACCGGTCTCACTCACCGTGGTATGACGCCTTAGTGCGCTCGGCCATTCCTGACCGGCAGCTATTTAGTTGTCCGTATTTATTTCCGAATGAGTACAGCAATGAAGTAATTTTCAGTTAAATACTTGCAAATTTTAGAAAACAATTTTGAAGAAGTATATCCAAATGTTTATATAACAATCAAAATCATGCTCACAGTTCCAGTCAGTACAGGTTTGGCCGAGAGAAGCTTCTCAAAGTTAAAATTGATTAAGACATACTTGAGAAGCACAATGAGCCAAGAAAGACTATCTGGCGGTCAGTACTATCACCTGAAGCCGAAATAGCGGCTAATATTAAGATGTGCTCTTAAAAAAATTCAGTGAGACGAAAAGCCGAAAAGTTTCTCTATTTTAATTTGTGTATGATTATTGTAATTTTTGTCATTGCAATAATACTTGCATATTATACAAATAAAATTTTAGTATAATCATTATTAATATATAATTCAGCTCATTTTATTTAACATTTTCTTCCTAACTGATAAAAAATGAAAGGGGCCTCGCAAAGACGAGTTCGCCGACGCCCAGTTTTCGTCTAGCGCCGCCACTGGAGTTGAATACTAATACCAAACTCCCAAACTGATGACCATTATAGTTTTGTCCCCCTTAAACAACCAAACATCCAAACCAAACTGCGACTATACAAAGCAAGTTATCCAAAATATAACATGGAAGCTCAGTCTGGGGCCTAGCTAGTCTGACCCAAATCTGAAGACTGCAAGTTATCCAAAATAAGACGTTACGGTGGATCCTAAGAGCTGGCCGTCACATAAGAAACATAGACATCCTCCAGGAACTCCATATGGATACTATCGTGGAGGTAATTAAGAAGAGAACCATGAAGATACGCAATAAAATAGATCAACTTAGGGCAACAGTACCTAACTTCCAAACCTTAGATAGGACAACTCCATGCCCATGGCATAGGTACAAGGTGCAACGATCGTTAGTTAATTGAATAACACGTATTAGTAAGAAGTTGTGGTAACGTAATTTACATTGCAGCCTTAATGTGAATTACTTGATAATGCAAGTAAAATAAATAAATAAATAAATAAATAAATAAATAAAAAGGTAAAAAAATGCGGGGGTTCAATGAAAAGTGAACAAACAGGACTCGCCGCCCCTGTTATCCGAATATGAGCAGCAAAACTGATTGAAAGTATCGTTGGGTGTTTACTCATCTTTGCATTAATCTTTGCCTCCCACCCCGACAACGCTATATTCGCCACTGGCACCACATACACACCTAAAAAGGTTCAAGCGTGCTTTATGCTTCATCAGAAAATTACCAAAAATCTCCCGTGGACAGCCAAATCGTCATGTCTTAACATAACTGAGCCATTACGAGAAGGTTTAAAGCAGAGAGCGAGAAGCAAATTTACTGCTCCAACATCGCTTTTCCTTTTTGCAATAGAGTAATTATTTTGGAACCGCACCGCTGTCTCTCAGCTCAGGTGAGCACTAGGACAACAAAACCGCTTTCAGCACAGAAACTGCAGCATTGGCATAAATAATAGGGAGTTTCACTGATGTTCACTAGGAGGGACTCACCGTTGTCGCCTTCATCCTGACGCTGGCTGTGTTGCTGGTGACGGTAATGCTGGTCGAGCTTACGGCTGGAGCTTATATAGATGTGTTTCCTCCTGCAGTGACCACTGCCTGCGTCATCGCTGATATTCAAGGACGCCGCGAACAACGCTTCGTCGGGACAAACAGGCACAGCAGGAGGTGGCGGGGACAAAAGGCGCCAAAATAGTGAAGCTGAGTGGTCATGTTTCGCGTAAAAAAATCACGGAAAAGCCTTGTTCAGTGGACGGAAACGGATCAACGCCAAGGCCACGGTAGCGAGTGGGACTCCTGCGGTTACTGGTCACCAACACACGCTGTCATGTCGGGAAGCACTTCACTACACTTTTTTGGCCCCCTTTAGGTTACGGTGATAACACTAAAAGTGGGCCTTTTCGATCGCCTTTTGACAGCTCGAAATTTAAATGAAAATAGCGGCTTAACCGTTAATCTGATACGTAACTTGAATAAACGATTTTGTACATAAGAAAATTCTCTACAACGTTGTTCTCTTATGTTTTTTTCATATCTCGCATCGTTTCAGAAATATTTAAAAAATAATGGCGATTTGACGATGTCTGTCCGTGACGTGTTCCCACTTTTTAGATCGAGCCGTTCAACCGATTGGCACCAAATTTTACAGAAATAATTGTTTGCCGCGACTGACCAGAACCTCCCTTTTTCAAATATTTCGGACAAAAAATAAGTTAGCAACACTAAAAAAAGGCTGTTTGTGATGGCCTTTTGACAACAGAAAATTTAATTGCAAATAAACCGCTCATATGACACGAAAATTGAATTACGAGAGGAAAAAAATTCTCTCTTATGTCTTTTTTTTCGTAAATCACATCGTTACAGATATATTTACAAAAATATCGTCGATTTGACACCGACACTTGATTTTACGTAAACCAGGCATTCGGAAATGTCACGTGACTTTCATCGGCCAAAACTCTCTCTGGCATACTCCATCTTGCTCTATTTATTTTACAAGGTAGTTAGAATAGGCCAACAGGGAGACGTCCTTACACTAAAACAGTGAAGCCTGCTTCCGCCGTATTGCTTAAGTCTGGGAGAAGTGTTAGTATTGTAGAGAGCCGCGGTGGAGTAGCCGAGCGGTCTAAAACGTCTCGCTGCAGAGCGCGCGGTTGCTCGCCGTGGTGGTTCGAGTCCTCCCTGGGGCATGTGTGTGTGTGTGCGTGTGTGTGTGTGTGTGTGTGTGTGTGCGTGTGTGTGTGTGTGTGTGTGCGTGTTTGTCCTTAGGTTAGTTTACCTAGGTTTAAGTAGTTTGTAAGCTACGGACGGATGACCACGCAGTTTGGTCCGATAGATTCACAAACATTTAAAAAATAAATAAATAAATAAAAGTATTGTAGAACTGATGTCTTATGTTACTTAAACAGGAACAAAACGTTCGGCGTCTTCATAATGTGTTAAAAGAGTGCAGATTAGCCATTAAAATAGTTTTCAAGTAGGATGAGTATTTATTACTATTTATTCAAGAAGAAATTATTATTTGTAAGTACATACTTGACACTGACTGTCAGTTCAATCCATTAACAGTAAGAGGGTCGACTTATCGCATAGTTTTTTTTTTTTTTTTTTTTTTTTTTTTTTCGAAAGCTTTATCGAGATACATAACTGCGAAAAACGTAGGTTAGCCTTTCTTTAACCTACCTTCTAAGATAAATCGTAATGTGTGAAATGGCGTGGTCCTATATTTCTTCTAAATACAAACTGCTCTTCCCCAAGGTTGGATTCCACCAAATTTTCTATTCGTCTGTAAATAATTCGAGTTAGTATTTTGCCAACATGACTTGTTAAACTGATAGTTCTGTAATTTTAACATTTCTTTGTACTTCTTTCTTCGGAATTGTAATCATTGTATTTTTCTTGAAAGCTGAGGGTATTTCCCCTGGCCCACACATCTGGCATACCAGGTGGAACAATTTCTCCATGATTGGCTCTCCTAACGATTATAGCAGTTCAGACGGAACATCATCCAATCCAGGGGCCTTGATTCTACTAAAATTCCTTAGTGCTCTGTGAAATTCTACTCGCAGTATTGTATCTATTTCATCTTCCTCTACTTCGTCTTCCATTTCTAGAATACTACCTTCAAGTTTATTTACTTTGTACAGGCTTTCATCCATCTTTCAGCTTTCCCTTCTTTGCTTAGTAGTTTCCAATGTTTGTAAACCTTATGGGACTTAACTGCGGGGTCATCAGTCCCTAAACTTGCAACCTACTTGTGAACTAGCTTATACTAAAGTCGGCACAAATATCCATGCCCGAAGGGGGATTCGAACCCCCGACGGGGAACGGCCTCGCGCATCGTAGCATAGGGCCTCAATGCGCTCAGCCGCGGCGCTTAGTACTGTTTTTCCAGCTGAGTTCTGGAAATGTCTCTTCAAATGTCTCCTTTATTTTCCTGTAGGCGGTATCTATTTTTCCCCTTGTTATACATTCTTCTACTGAATTGCATTTCTCCTCAAGCCACTCCTGCTTAGCCAGTGTGCAGTTCCTGTTAACCTGATTCTTCAGACGTCTGTACTGCATTTGCCTGTTTCACTTGATGCATTTTTATATTTTCTCCTTTCGTCAATTAAATTCATGTATAACTTGTGTTATCCAAAGATTTCTATTAGGCCTTATCCTTCTGCCTATATGATCCTCTGCGTCTTTCATTACTCTATCTTGCAGAGCTACCCAATCCTTTTTAACTGCATAACTTTCCCACGTTTCAGACAATCCTTGCCTATGCTCCCTCAAACTCTCATCCACCTCTGGGTCCTTCACTTTTTCCAGATTCCTTCTCCTTAAGTTTCTACCTTTTTGCAGTCTCTTAAGTTTAAATCTACAATTCATAACCAAAAAGTTATAGTCAGAGTCTACATCTGCCCCTGGATATGTCATACAGTTTAAAACCTGATTTCTAAACCTTTGCTCTACCATTATACAGAGAATTTGGTATATCCCAGTGTCTCCTGGTCTCTTCCACGTATATAACCTTCTTTGATGATGATTAAATTGTGCTCCTCACAAAATTCTTCCAGGCAATCTCCTTTTCCCCCAGAGCATATTCACCTACTACAATTCCTTCTCTTCCATTTTCTACTAACGTGTTCCAGTCCCCCATAACAATTATGTTTTCTTCTCATTTAACGGTCTGAATAATTTTTATCTCCTCACACATTTCTTTGATCTCATTATCATCGGCAGATGTAGTTGGCATATAAACTTGTTCTACTGTGGTCGGTGTTGGCTTCCTGTCTATCATTACTACGATAATGCGTTCACTATGCTGTTCATATTTTCTTATTCTTTATCAGACCTCCTGCGTTACCAACAACTGATTTCGTGTTTAAAACCCTGTACTCACCTGACCAGAAATCCTGTTCATCTTGCCACCGAACTTCACTAATCGCTACCATATCTAACTTTAACCTATCCATTTCTGTTTTCAAATTTTCTAATTTTCTAACCTACCTACGCGATCAAGGGTTGGAACATTCCACGCTTCGATCCGTAGAATGCCTGTTTTGTTTTTCGTGATGAAGACATCCTCCTGAGCAGTCCCCGCCCGGAGATCCGAATGGGGGACTATTTTACCTCCGGAATATTTTACCCAATAAGATGTCATCATATATTCATACAGTAGAGCTGCATGTCCTCGGGAAAAGTAACGACTGTACTTTCCCCTTGCTTTTATACGTTCGCAGTAACTGCATGGCAAAGCCATGCTAGCTGATGTTACAAGGCCAGCTCAGTCAGTCATCCACACTGCTGACCCTGTAACTACTGAAAAGGCTGCTGCCCCTCTTTAGGAACCACACGTTTGTCTGGCCTCTCCACAGATACCCCTCCGCTGTGGTTGTACCTACGGTATGGCTATCTGTATCGTTGAGGTACGTAAGCCACCCAACCTCGGCAATGTCTGTGGTTCATGATGAATGTGGTTCTATTACGATTAATAAATCAGGCAATCTATTCAATACAGTGGAGTGGATTTGACATGACCATGTTTCTCAAACGGACAAATTTATGTCACTTGCTCAAGGCTGGGCTCACCAGAGAAATTATCCTTATTAGATCCTAGACAAGTTTCAAGAAATATTGTTCGTAGCAAAGAATTAAATGAATGTTACATATAATTTTTATTTTGATAACTAACTTACTTTGTTTGGATACTGCACTCATAATTTTGTACATAATGCAAAACATTCGAATTTCTTATAAATTCTCTGATAAATATAACATGTTGTTAGAAAAAAGGTGATGGACAGGGAGAGAAGGGATAGGAGAAATACTAACTCAATGTCTAAATAAATTAATAAATATCCGGGCTATGCCGGGTTTTCAGCTAGTTTGTTTCTAAAAGATACTGAACGTTGGTCATTTTTCTTTGATAATAAACATCAAGAACATATGAATATGCGCATGAACACTAAATCGCAGTAAGTACGGTAACTGGTTATACTGTTAAGTGACTGTAACGAAATGTGACTGCTACGATGAAGAGACAAGCTACCTTCGGGTCACGTCACACTGTAAGACGTACCCCCTTCCTAACCTTACGTATGCGAAAAGGCTGCTCTCCCCCCTCCCCCTCTCCCACATCTTTTCAAACAGTTAAACATTTGTTACAACGAAAAGTATAAATGTCATTTACCCTCAAAATCGCGACACATTTGCTATTATGTCAAAAGATATGTGGCCGGTAACAATACAAAAATCATTGTTCCAGTATTGTTAAAAATAACATGGGATTAAAAAATACTTGCAGTCTTTTTTCACTACCATCGACGGCGCAGCGCGATACCGCGCAGCTATTCACGCTAGGTGGAGAGTAGGGAGAGTAGTGACTTCATTATTATTCGTGATCAGATCTTCTGAAGGTTTTTACGTTTTATTAATTAAAGTAACAAGGCAGTCTAGATAGCAACTGCGATCTAGACTGCCTTGTTACTTGAATTAATAATTGGAAATAAGATCGCATAAAAATAATTGCTTTTACTTTTGATGCATCTTTAATTTTATATTATACTAAATATTATGTGTTTTTTTTATGAATCTTCAAATGTTCAAATGTTTATATAGCTTATGGGACTTAACTAAAGGCTCATCAGTCCCTAAACTTACAAACTACTTATGGACTAGCTAATACCAAAGACGGCACAAATATCCATGCCCGAAGGGGGATTCGAACCCCCGACCGCAGTGGCCGTGCAGACCGTGACTGGAGCGCCTCAGTCCCCTCGGCCACCGCAGCTGGCTATGAATCTTCAAAAGGCAAAAAACAAATCGAAGGGCGGGTGTTGCCTTCATGGAGGATTTGCGCATGCGCAAGGCGAGGTGCGCATTAGCTCCATTGTCTCGCTTCGGGACCATTCGTGCGTAACCGCCAAAGTTAGGGTAGCCAGGAGCTGGTGTCTCCACCAGCTTCATCGTTAATGTTTAAAAACGGCGTTTCCCCTCGCCCCTTCCTTTCGCGGGAGCGCCCAGATGCTGCCTTCAGGGAGTTCAGAAGAGAATTTGAACCTAAGCCGTGCATGCGCATTGCAACGCTGCGGCCACTGTCGCTTATATTAAGCGGCCATCTACGGCTCGTATACGTGCTTTCTCCGCGACGTAAAATGCTTCTCATGCGATAAAAATACTTTGAATGTGTAACTAAAATAACGAAACGAAGAATGATAGTTTAAAAATACTTTTTCTTTTATTTACTTCACGACGAGCTTTTTTCCGGGGGGTCACTGAACCAGTGAACACATAGAGCGCGCCGCCACTTTTCTACTATAAATGTGGATTCAGCTCTAACTGTGGGAAAACCCAAGTCTAGCGATATTGAATGGAGGGTAGGGGTGGAGGTAGTCAGCTATTGCACCGTAAAGTCGTAAAATTACCATTGTTCTAGGAGCCAGCGACCGGTAAGGTTGCCGAATTTCCCGTAAATTAGTGCTGCCGAATTTCACGTTAACAAAATCGTAATTTTTTTAGATTTTTTTAAAATTTCGTATTTTGACTCTGCACCCTTTTGCTTCTGCTTGTCTTTGATGTCTTATTTTGGTGTCTCACAATATTCTAACAAAATTAAAAATATCCGCTTCAAATCTTATTCTTTTGATCCTTTTTGTTTCACACTTTTATTTTATGTTACCTACCTCCCACAAGCATTATTACTTGTTTACAACATCCCTACTTTTTATTGTATGTTCCTGTACTGTATATTTATGTTACCACCCCTCACTGACCAACTTCCTTGTACTAAACCAAATGCTTAACAGTCACGGAACTCTGTAGTTTCCAAAAATTGTAAACTGATGTAAATTGATTGTAAATATTTTAAAGTGTAAATGTGTTCGAACTGTAAATACCAATTAAAATTGTATGCAATTGAGGAAGTACAAAAGAATTGTGAAAGCTAAAATTCAGACTTATCTGAAAGTAATTTAAATTCAAAATGGTTAATAAAATGAATAAGAGCACTTAATGCAATCTAAGATGACGCAATAAAGGAATAAAAATTGTCAAACCCCCCACCGGCTACAAGTTGCGTTAAACGCACTAAAATAGCCCGATTAGCCCTATCATAGATGGGGTTGATAACCCCACGCAAGAACGCAAGTAGACAGAAAAGTATGTATTTTCTGTACTGAAGGTTTTATTAAATAATCGCCATTCTTTTACAGAAACGTCGTATTTATTTTGTAATCTGATATACCGTCGTTAATTTCAGCAGCGAGGGTTGTTTTCTTTAGTATAATTTTCGCCTGCTACTTTATGCTACTTTAAAGTAGTTAGTTTGGTGATAACAAAAGCCGCTTTTAGCATTACTTTAACGAATGCTAGGAGAACCTGCAGTTACAAGTCTTAACGGTGTGCAATTATCGTAATGTGTACTATTTCTTTACATTTAAGCAAAGAGGTATATAAACAACAGAGAGGCTATAGGCAAGCTACAGCACTCTGGGTGGCAGGACTAAGCAACACTGGGCCCCATATTTGAGAACGTCAGTTTCAAGCAGCAGCGTGGGCAGACGCTTGCGTTTGTAATCTAAACTAACGTGTGAGCGCTGTTATTAGTGGTAAATCAAGCCCAGTGTATGTTTGCCGTACAATTGCAGCAACCGCAGTGATAAAACAGTAGGAATATCTTTCATAAAGAAAGAGATATGTAATTATATAGGTCGTTGTGTATCAGCGTGTATTTGTCTATAAATATTCATTATACTCAACTTTCGCAAGTTTCAAAATTATGTTTACCTCAGGACCATCAAAAAGCTAGACAGGGACGGACGTATTTGGTGTGTTTTAATCTAATGACAGTTGTTTATATAGTGTACAAAATCGTATTAATTATTGGGTAAGTAGCCTAGGTATATGAACTGTAATTAAACTATTTTTAATACAGATTTCTTTTGAAAAACACGGAGTTGCTAACCCAATGGGTAACCAGTATGAGGCGTGATAAGTGGCAGCCTACAAAGTATAGTTCCATATGCTCTTATCATTTTGAAGAAAAGTTATGAATGCTACCACCCATCCAAAGCGGCTACTGGCAAATGTCATTGAACAATATTTTCGTTTCCTGACCACCTACAGAAACCAAAAGCTGTAAGGAGAGTACCAAGGATGTGATGTACTACCATGCGCAAAAATATCCGAACGATCTGAATTGCGTTTCGCCTGATGTACTTGCAACCCAACTAACGTACGTGTCTTGCGGGTGCTCTGCTTGCTCCGCGGTATAGTCGTTCGACTATTCAAAATGGATCCACTACAGACAACTGCTGTTTATGGCAATCATTCCAGATGTAAATTAATACCACGATTTTGCAAATGAAAAGAAACACGTTATTAAGTTCTTAACGTTTATTATATCCAATTTCTTACAATGACAAATCTTAAGTCTGATTACAGTCTGATATAATAAACTCCGTTAAATAAAACATTAATTAATCCTTAAACAACATTTAATATTGTTACAAACAACAGATTTTACTAAGGTATCGGAAATCCTAAAGTCCTGTAGAAATTCGGAGTACTTTAGTTCTCTAAATCATTTTCTCACAATTGCGAAACGTCGTTCCACTGGCGAGCGGATTTTTATTAACCGATTGTTGAACTAACCAGATAATAAAAACTCAATTAACAGCAGAAAACGCACTATGGAAACTTCAATATTAACTGCGTATCACTAACATTTTCTCCGTATTCATACCTGAACAAATACTTGTACACATCTTTGAACTCGAATTGATATGACAAACAACATATTCTGGAATCTTATAGATACTTGATTATGCCTAAGTTGTCACAGCTGACGAAGTATAAAGATCTGTGAAATATTGGAGATTTCCTCACAAATATCAGGAGGCGCAAATCAAATCACATAAAATGCCAATTCTTAAAATATTTTTATTTATCTTTTACTGTACCACGAACTTAATAATCACCGTTATGTCCCTAATCACAAGTGCCCAGACTCAATTCTGTGTGGGACTTACATAAAAGGCTGTTCCTGTCGGTGGTTCGAGTCCTTCCTCGGTCAGGGGTGTGTGTGTTGTCCTTATATTAGTTTAAGTAGTTCTAAGACTAGGGACTGATGACCACAGTAGTTTGGTCCCATAGATTTACAAACATTTGATTTTGAGTTACATACCCGCTATCTAAATGGAAGATAACTAAGTGAAGTCAGATGTTAGTAGTCGAATTAGTTCATCAGCAGCGGGATGTTTGAATCTGTAATCAGGATATAATTACGTTATGCGTCACCGGGAATCGAACCCCGAACCTACCGATGTCCTTTCTAAGCACGAATGGACGTTAAATCTTAAATGTTAACTCAACAGGAATGACGATGCGTGCGTGTCTGACTAGTAACAACGGCACCAATCGTTGCTATAATAATAATAATAATAATAATAATAATTTCGTGTGGCTCAGTGTCCTGATGCAAGTCATTCAACTGTGCGCCACTTATCCAAACGGAAAGGCGACCTACAGTTTAACGTGGAATCCAAACCACGTGTAGTTTATGACGACTCCTCACATTGTTGGGACGTGAATGCTGGGTTAAAAAACAATTGGAAAAAATCGGTGATCTGACTAGGTTTCGAACCCGCGACCCTTCAGTTACCATTTAAGTGCTTTATCCCAAGACCACCGCAACACCCTGGTTCGCGTTGATAATGCACAAAGAGACATTCAAAATAATTTTTTTACTAGTAATCCAGTCTCCTCTATCTAAGGCGTCAAATGAAACTATGAAATTTTGTGCTGGACCTGGATTCGAATCCATATACGTGCCTTTCGTGGAGACCTAGAGGAGTCGGCAGTCTCGGAGAAAGCAACGAAATGATTCACTATAGGATTCCGAGAGGGTCGAGTGCGTCAAAAGAGGAGATCCGAATTAGAATCCCAGTCCAGCACCATAATTTTTAACGTCTCAAGTTAAATTCAATACGAGACACGTGACCTTAAAGGACCATTGGTTTATAAAATAAAATAAAGTTTTCTAATATAAGAAAAGCCTTCTAGCGACAGAGTTACTGACTGCCGCGTATTCTGCCTGCTACTGGCAACGATAATTTTTTTTCTTTTTTTTTTCCTTGGGTCTCCTTCCTCCCCTTCAACCCGTCCTTGCACTCGCCAAATGTGGCCTTCTCGGCCTGGCTTCTCCTCCATTTTTATTGATTGGTACCTTCGGTGTGAGCTTGTGCCCACTGTAGAGTATAAAATGAATGGTTCTTCTGTGTTGTTGTTCTTTGTGAACGGTATATGAGAGTATAAAATCAAATACGTAGAAAAAAAAACTTCTTCTTCCTGAGGAGGAATACTAGCTGACGCCTACAAAATGTAAAAGGAAAGTCCCTTCTCCTGGGATTAATATTAACGTTATTGACAAAAATTACAGAAAAAACATCCTTCTTGAGACAAATTTGAAATCTGAATCACTGATTTAACTTCTGCGAACACAGATCTATTATCTGTACATCTCTCCTCGTCACGCAGTGCATGCCTTTTCAGGGTTCTGTTGAGGCCTTCACGGCTACCGTAGCGGCCACGGGGCCCACGAAGTCCCCACCGTACTTCACCCTCAACAGCAGTCCCCTACTTCAGCATGCGACTGCGATTCATTCTTCTTTTAATACATAGTTATCCTACTCTCTGTTTTTCAAACAGAACTTGTAACATATTCCCAAAATTCCTTTTATTATACCTTTTTTGGTAAATCTTGTAATACTCGTGAAGTATATATTCTTTGTAATCCTGTACATTGTCACTTCCTTTGTTAGCGATTACGTAGTAACAAAAATTGCCAATAATCCAGTGGATGGTGTTGTTCTTTTGTCGGGGAAAAAACATTTCACTGGAAAAAGGATGATATCCAAATTAATTTCTCTACCATCACTTCTCTTCAAGAAAGATATCTGTTTAACAAGTTCCTTCCATATTTCGGTATTCCCCATGCAAAGGAAACGATGGTCTAAAGTGTCCGTTCTGTGACATTTTAAACATTGTTTTGTGTCACTGAGGCCAATGGCGTATAATTTTTCATTCGTACTTACGATGTTGTTAATTACTCTATACCAAGCCACTTGTGTGTCTGAGGAGAGTACTTTGTTACTTATATTTTTCCAAATAATTTTCCAATTTCTGTTTGGAAACCTGGCCTCCATCTTATTTTTATGGTCCTGTGATCTTAGTCTGTGCATCATATATTGATAGTTCCTCTTGGTCTTCTCCAGTAAAATGCAACTCCTATAACTGAGCTCCAAGTAATAACTACGTATATGTTTCAATTTATAATTAATTGCATTTATATTAATTGGTGGCTGCAGACTGTCAGGTTTAAATAGGTTGAATAACTGTGCTGTAATACCTTGAGGCTGGCTTTCAATTAGCTGTAAGCATCTCTTAACAAATAAATCTGTCGATTTTTCTGAATATCAGTAAGGCCTAGTCCTCCCTCTTCCGGTTTTAACGTTGCTGTCCCTACTGAAACCCTAAAAATAGCTCCATGCCAAAGATATTGGCAAACTGTCGACATAATAGCTTTTGCCATTTCCTTCGGTAAGGGTAAAATTAGCCCACATATATAGCTTTCGAAAGGACAACGCAGTTGATTAGTCTAACTTTTTGCTTGATGTTCAGTTCCCTCATATGATTTAGTATGACTGTGCCCCGAATCCTATCTAAAATCTTCTTCCAGTTGGACGCTATCATTCGCAGAGGGCAGCTGCAGAGAGTAAGCCCCAGGGCTGTGTGCTGTTCTACACGCTGCGCTCAATTAATCTGGAGGTTCGTGAGGCCATTTAGATTGAGGAATGCACTCTTGGTGCCGTTTATTTCTGCTCCCGACGCGTTACAATACAGCTGTACAATGTCTTTTAATTTCTCTAAGTCAGTCTGGCTCCTGACGATCACACCAACGTCATCAGCATAAGCGTTGTTTACATATTTCACGCCTGATAGTGAAATACCTTCGAGAGCATCAGTCAGCCTTCTTAATAGTGGTTCCAGTGCTGCTACGTACAGGATCATCGAAAGTGGACTTCCTTGAGGGACGCCACTGTCAATTGATATTTCCTTAGTATAATGTCCATTTATCGTAATCTTTGTTTTTATACCTTGTAACATATTCCTTAAAATTCTGACATTGCAGTCGCTTAGCCCCATGTAAGTCAAGGTTGATAAAAGGTATCCGTGATTTACTTTGTCAAAGGCTTTTGCAAAATCGATAAAAGCAAGTCCTCCGTAAAAATTGAAACAATGTCCATGTATTCACTGACGATCTTTAAGATATTGCGCCCTGGAAAACACGTCTGATGGCTGCCAATAATTTTTTCGAGAGCAGAACGTAACCTCTCTTTGATTACCCTCGCTACGATTTTGTAATCGGAATTCATCATTGTAATTGGTTGCAATTTAAGTATATCTTTCGTTTCTGTATTCCTACCTTTCGGAAGGAGCACAGTAATACTCTGTTTAACGTTTATGGGGACTGCCACCCCAAGTAGTGTTTCGTTGACAATTTCAGTAAATTTACTTCCTATTATGTTCCAGTAAGTAGTATAAAATTCAATGGGCAAGCCGTCTGGGCATGGTGATTTTTTAGGGGGTGAACACTTTAAAATATCTAAAACTTCCTCTTCTGTTATTGCCCTTTATATATCACGGTTATCTTTATCTGTGATGTTGTCCTGTAATCCAGAATCTGATAAAAACTCACTTATTACTATTTCCTCTATGGGTCTGTTACCATAGAGCTTAGTAAAATAACTGAAGGCCGCATGTAGAATGTCTTTTTGATTGGTTAGGACACTGTTATCCTCGGCCCGAAGAGTCTCTATAAAACTTTTGCGTCAAAAATTTGCATGGCGTATAAGGTGATAGAGCGAGGCAGTTTCTTCTTCCATAACAGTCTGAGTGTGTGATTTAATTTTTAAGCCGTCTAGTTGTGACTTCTTAATTTTTATGAGTTGAGACTTTAACCGATTAATTTCCATTATGTTTTCTTGATTCATTGGTTGTTTGTAAAGATCTCGGAGACAAGAGTAATAGAATTCTACTGTGTGTCTCAACCATCTCGCTCTCTCCTTACCGTATGCTATCAACGTGGCTCTAAGTTTCTTCTTTGCTTCCGTGGTCCACCACTCAATGTTCGACCTGTACTTGTGGTGACGTCGTAAAGCAGCCAGCCAGGCCTCGTTGATTGTGTCAGCAAGGGCTGTGTCTGACAACATGTTGATATTCAGTTTCCACATCGGCCGACCCCAATATGTTTTCTGTTTCTCCAATTGAACACTGCATCTTACCGCGAGGTGGTCAGAGAAGGCGGTCGGTATGACTTCAATTGCTGACACTTTATTTTCCAGGTTCGAAGAAACATAGATCCTATCAATTCTACTTTGTGACCTATTTGTAATATAAGTGTATCTGACTAAGGTGGGATATTTAATTTCCCATGCATCTTTCCAGCGCAGGTGAATAACAAGAGCCTCGAGTTCCTTAGATTTATTAAAATTTGGTCTTTGGTCCTTTTCGTGTAAAACACAGTTCCAGTCGCCCCCTATTAAAATTGTTGCAGGATTGTCTTTAAGTAATGTTAAAATATCACTCTTAAAAATGTAGCTCTGTCCGCTCTAGCATTATTCGCAGAAGGTGCATAAACGTTGATAAAAGTGGTGTTATGAAGTTTACACCGAATGCCCCTTCTCGAGTCTAAAAAACTGATATCTTTTACTTCAATTCCCTCCCTGACTAGGATAGCCGTTCCACAATGGTGTTCACGAGCTATGTTTAAAATTTCTCTAAAGCCAGCCACATGGATATTCGGTATTTGCACTTCTTGGAATAAGGCGATATCAGTGTCTGATTGGTACAGAAATTCTTTAAGCGCAGCTACCTTAACATCACTTTGAATTTTAAAGTAGTGACGTTATACGTTTGCTCCATTAGGAGACGGGACTAATTCGAATGTCAAAACTATTGAAGGGATAATATAATTCTGTCTTTGCTATCTTTTCTATCATTTCTCTTCAAATAATAAAATCGTGACATTATCTCCACTCTGACTAATAATGAGAATAATAAGAATAATGAAAATAGGATCAGTGTATTGTCAGTATCGTCTTTAGCAATTGCAACAAGCTTAGTAAAAGACTTTGTCTTCATCTTGCGGCAGTTCGTCTACCATATCGACATCCTTGCCATCCTCGTTGTCTTCAGACCATTCCACGTCTGCCTGTGAAGTGCTCTGTCTAAGCAGTGAATTTTCTGCTGTTCGTACGACACCGTAGACCCTTTCGTTTGGTGATAGGGACTGCGTACTGTCCGAAGGCAGTTGTCTGTTAAGTTCTTGAGGGCGCACGGAAGCATTGCTTGTTGCAGAATTTCCTTTTTTCTTGTCACGTTCCTGAATGGCACATAATTTTTCCTTTACAATGGGTACAACCTTTTCAGCATTTTCATGAGCCACCCGACGTTTCTTGTTTCTCTACCTTTTTGGAGAGCCCTATGGAGACAAATTGGGCGATATCTCATTGGAATCAGCGGAAGATTTCTCAGAAGGTTTACAGTCTTGCTTCCTCTCCGTGTGTGTGTTCTGAACCTCCTGTGGAGTTCCAATGTTCGTCCCTTCTCCTTGTAAAAGTCTAGTGTCTAGACTTTTCCTTTTGTCAGTTTTATGTCCACTAAGTTGTGTGTCTCGAGGAGACACTTCATCCTCTGCTTTTTGCGTTTTGTTTAAAGTTATATCGGCATTGACACTGGTGGGACAGTCCGGGTGTACTTCAGTTTCCATAGGTATTTGGACAGAAATTCGATCCCCTTCCTGTTGTGATATTAGAGACCTGTGCAATTTCGGATGGTTTGGTATCCTCCGTTTTCGCCTGTACGGTGGGTGGATTGTCGGGCTCATCAGATGTTACTGTCGGTGTATCAATTGCATGGCTATCGTCTGCTGTACTGACGTCATCGGTGCCTCGCTGCTCCGCGTTGTTTCCGGGTGCCGGCAGGGCTTCGGCGAGTGGCGCCTGCACAGTTGTTGTCGCCTCGGCGGGGCCGCTGGGGTAGACGGCGGCCGCATACGTCAGCCTGAGGCTGACCGCCTGGCCCGGGGCCGCAGGCTCCGCGCGCGGCAGCTGCGCCGGCCGCCTCTTGCTGCACTCGTTCCTCACGTGGTCGGTGGAGTTACACAAGGCGCAAGTCTTAGGCTGACCTTCAATGCCACGGTATCCGCATACATTTATATAGGAAGGCATATGCCTCTGTAATTCAATCTTAATTTGTCGGACACCGTTAAGTACGGGAAACATATACTCTTCGGACCATTTCTCAGCTGTATTAGATATAATTCTACCATATGGCCTCAGAACTTTGTTTATTTCTTCAGCGGGAACCTCAAAAGGAAACTCAAAAACACGAACAGTTCGAATTCCTAGTCCGGCATGTGACACTAAAACTTCACTTACTGAACCATCGGAATGGTTAAATTTAGCGACTCCGCCACATTTATCAACAATTGAACAACATAATTCTGGGTTTATTATCTTCAAATATACAGAATTTGTCACAAAGGATAAGTGAACACCCTCTACTTCACTAGCGGTCATCTGAAATTTCTCCATGAACCACCGCCTAATTTCAAAAGCCTTTGGTCTAACAAAATTTCTATCGAAAGTAAATTTTATCGTGTCTTTCCTCAGAACATTAATCGTACTCATTCTGTCTTACTATACTTCGAAAGCATAGCTACAAATGAAGAGAGCAGTTCAAAACGAACCTTACTCGCAGCGACTCAGCCGTTGTTTACGTCCGGACGCCGAGCAGCCGCCACACGTCCGTCCAGCACCGCAGCTGTCACTCGAATGACGGGCTCTGTCCGAGTTGATAGCGAAATAATTCGGTTTAATACGGATTGTTAACTACGGTAACGGAAACTGCTCTTAGCATATCGACTAGACGCAGTTAAGACAATTTGGTACTCAATGAAATGATCAACTATAAGCAAGCATCTGACACAGAAATTATACTAGTCTCATGTTAAGACTTTTTACTCATTTTTGGAAGTAGTTGTCCAACCGTCAATAAAATGTATTTCTGGACAAATTGAGTTCAACATGGTTCGGCGACAGCTTTAACTCGAATTAAATTGGTTTCTACACGCACGGAATCGGTAAACCACCTCAGCATTGTAAGTCACTTTCAGAGTATATGAGAGAATGCCGTCCTGGAAACAGCTAAACACCTCTTGACTGAGTAGTTTTGTTAAGAATTCCCTATTGATTTTCAATCTGGATACCTGTAGCTCTGTCAGAGAATAACAAAAATTTTTTGTTCTCACCACGATTGGCATCGAAAGCTGACTGCACGTTTGTTTTGCAGCCGACTACGTTACCCGAAGGCTAGCGAAGACTTTCGGTACTTCGTTCTTCCTTACTGGCCGACTAGTTAGGATCCAGATCAAGCGTAACCTTAAAAGAAGAGATTGGGTGCAATTTTCGCGTGGAACGAATTTGCTGAACACAAGAATATGAATTAATAACTTTATGTCACACCTCAGGTTAAAATCACTCAGATTATTGAATGGAAATGGCATGAAAAATCAAGTGAATTTATCAGCTTAATTCTGTGCTTACCAGGAAGTAACTCCCGCTTACAGAGTTGCCAAACGTACTCTGATGTGTTGCCAATTCTCCATTAGACTAGCGACAGGCAGAATAAGTTTGCTCGGCATCTGTGTTCCTCGCGCTGCCTTAGCGCTGAAGGAGATAGCGGCTTCGAAGGCGCGGCGCGCAGCCTGCCACTGTGTTGACTGAGAAGAGAAATACCTAGCATAGACCAATAAGTCTTAATCGCATCAACAGACGTTATTAACATTTTCTGCACAATACATTTTAATGTTATATACCTGAATACTATTTTTCTTATGAATTTTTTCGTTGGCAACACCTCTAACACATAACTGCACAAATGCAAAGATAGAATTACCCTGATTACAAAATGCAAACTTCACAAACATATTTCATAAGTTTCGAGCATATAGTTTCCAATCAGACGATCCGTGCAAATAAATCTTTCCCAATGACTGAAAAATAGGACTTATCATTTGCGAAAAAATTAAGCATCTGAACAATTTTAATCATAATTGGATTCAAGCTTATAAGTGACAGGAGAAGCATTTGTGAAAAGAATATGAAACAAGGAAAAAAGTCGCGAAAGTAATGTTTAGAATATGTAATTCATTCTCTAAAATCGAAAGGGACGATAAGTATGGTCTACTCGTAAAGATTAGAGTGTAACTGCTGGTGATGCTGTTTAAATAAAAGTGAAAAGCATCTGATCATTGAAATCTCCAGTTTCCAGTCTCCCAGAAACAGAGAGGTGCGAAAGAAACAGGAAGAGGTTACCCTAAGAGTGCATGAGATGGGATTACTGTATAATATCTCGCAGTTGGTATAGTTTGTTCGTAGTGATAGTCTGACGCCCACCGCGGACAATACTTATCGATATGTAATTGTTAAAATACGCTGATATAAACATAGCACTTTGGGTGACTCTAACTCACTGGACAACGCTCATTTTCATTTTGTTTTAGAGAGTATGAGAATTGATATTAACGCCTTAAAATAGGTCCTGTGTTTATCAAATGGTCACCCGATGCAATTGTTTATCGGCTTTTACTTGAATGTCACGCAGAGAGCGACGTTTAGCTCTGTAACTACTGCTCACTTCTTAAAATACCACAATAATATGGCCTTGCAGAGGTGGACTGTTTTTGAAATCACCTGGGAAGGACTTTCCCACCAGAGGACTGCACCATTTCACGCGAAAACAAGAAGGAAGATTAGCGTTTAACGTCCCGTCGACAGAGTGGTCATTAGAGACGGAAGTTCCTTAGAGGGGACTTCTTTTCCCCATCTTTTACAGCAGTCCACCTTCTGCAAGGCCCGATTACAATGAACGTCTGTAGAAGTTCACTATAGTTAAAGGGTTAATTACTTATTTGGCATTTAATATCTGTGTAGTTGCGATTTTATAATCAGAGGTGTTACAGAAGAAATGGTTTATGTTTCATTTCGAAATATTTTATTAATTTCACCATCCTTACTTCTTCCAATTTTGTTGCCTTGCTAACATTCGAAATTTTCATGTTAACTAGGTAAACCTGGCTACGTTTCACTGTAGCTCAGTCTGGTATGAAATGAATGGAACAGTAAGCAAAAGTATTCTTGCTAACATAGACGAACCGAGAAAATACGTCAGTCTAATCAGTACATAATATTTTGTTCCCCTTTTCCTACTTACACATTGAAATGGCTTAACAAATCTGGAAAGTGCCATATATAGTAGGCTATAAAATAGGGTTCGAATTGTTTTCAATCTGGATGATTGTAATGTTCAAATAGAATTTTCCGTCATTGTTCTTACAAAACATTTGTTATTATTTTGAAATTATAGCATTAATATCATTAAATTTCAAGTTTCGGTCACGTGATCAAAAAAGCTCTGTTATTGGCTTAAGCTCTGGTGATTTCTCACAACACGAGGAAGAAGAAGCCATATGCGTGTTAGAGCAGTGTTAGCGAAGGTTACTAAATTTTTCCTTACTTTTTCTGTGTACAATTAAGTTACTTCTGATGGAAAACACATTTATAACTTTTTTGTAAGAAGGGAGAAAATTATGTGAAGTCTGATAGTGAAAACACCTTCCGAAAGTTGATGCGTTTAAGGTATCTTAGTTTCTCGACAACAATCCAGATTTTTACGTACCGTAAGTAAGAAAGGTAAAAGTTGCATTTAAAGTAAAATATACGTATATTTGTTTCTGTCAACAGACTGACTCTAGTCCAAAGATACAAACTATTACACACCATAAACGTGTGTAAATATGGATTGCGTCTTAGATTAAGTCTTCGTTTTTCTACCAAAAACATTTCACATTTAAATTAACTCTGTTATAAACGCCACTGTAAAAATTACACGGTAAGTGCACTACTACGTTGTTATATTTTGGATTCCGATTAATTCATGTGTATATGCATTGCGCGATAGCCACTTTCCACAAATTACTATGCATTTTTCTCGTGCTATTTGGTTACAAAGAAATTTGTGAATTTAAATCGGAACTTGTTAGGCTAAAGAAGAATGAAATTAAAAGGATAACTATATTGGCTTACGTGCCAAAATTAAATTATTCCAAGAAAAAATGTCGAAGTTTTGAATTGACTTAATCAGCTTCACATAAGCTTGGTAGCTATGCGGTTCCAGTATCGTTCACAAATTTTGCATCCCGTGTTCAAATCCAGTTGATTTCACTATATGAGCTAAAAAGGCGTTTTTGAGACAAAGTGTTGATGCCTTTATCATATACTGAAACACTGCCTCACCGACGTAAATATTGAAAAGACAACCATCATGAAATTTGTACTTCCACCAACTACGTTTGTAAACTACTTAAAATACAAAACTCTGGCGTGTTATATCGTGAACACCTGTTTCACAAATGTAAACATCAGTTTACTGATGTGTACACAATAATACTATACACCTTTGCGGCTGCAGAGCATGATTCTTTATACCGGTTGTGAGCTAATAGAATAATAATTGTTGTACGGAGTGTTTACTTACATCAACTTAAACGCACCAAGTAACCGCTATCTGATTAGGATCTCTACGAGCGAGTATAAACCACATTTTATGCTTTTATCATTGCTTGGAAGATGCAAAATCATATTTTCTAGATTTTTATAGATTGATTTGTACAGTTCGGCACTACGCAATATTTGTAGACCTTTTCCCAAAATACGAATACACAGACAATATATCACTGTTAGTAATTGTTACAACAGTAGGAGCACACCATGTGGGTTGAGTTTACAGGCATCAGATGACTCAAAAGAAGCGTTTATATTTGAATTCCATATTCGGTTGTTTTTAAAGAATACTGCAATTGACGAGGAAAACAAGTCATGTTATGAAATGTTCAAATGTTTGTAAATAATGGGACTTCCGTGGTTATCAGTCCCTAGGCTAAAAAAACTACTTAAACTAACTTAAAGTAATGTAAGGACAATACACACTCACATATATATGCCCGAGGGGCGACGCGATTTTCGACGAGGAGCAACCGCGCGCTCCGCAGCAAGGCGCCTTAGAGCGTTCGGCCATTCCACCGCAGCTCATGTTACGAGCATAAGATGACATGATCACCCATTTAAGATGATTACCAGAGAACAGTCAAATACCTTGTTGCCCTTGAGAAAAACATTTTCTTTCTGCAGTCTGTCTACTATTCCCCATTCTCTCTCTCTCTCTCTTACGATCTGCCTATGTCTCTTCGTCCCCTTCTACCTCCTTATGTGATAAGAAGGTGACGATGAAGCTTCTTTTACAGAGAAATAATGAATGCAAGAAGCAATGTTATTTACAGACTTTATTACTAAGGTGTTTTGATTTCCACTGCTGACCAGATCGTAAAACTAGATGTTGTGACATTGTAGTTTGGCGTTGTACGAGTGTTACTGTAAATAAACCATTTAACCGAAACATCTATAGAATGTGATTTCACGAAACCTTACTACTTTTATGTGTCATTTCTACCATAAAACCGGATCGTTACACAGGTCAGAAGTTGGTATTATAAAAAACTTCGATTCAGTAATCATTATTGGAGATTTCAGTGCTCGATAGAAAGCCAACATCACTCTTAACGGCAACGTGTAGAAATGACTTTTAATTTCGTATCATGTAAGTTTCTATTGCCTCCAGGTATAATTAGTATTAAATTCAGTATTTCACTTTTCGTTTTCAACTATTTGAATTATGACTGCACAATGATACAATGACGAAAGTGTATAGTTTCCATGTCTGTTTGTCCTTCTGTTTTTCAAATGATTTCCTTAAATTATTCTAGGCAAATGGCAACATGGTTCCTTTTTAAAAGCATAGCTAATTTCCTTCCACATTCTTAACGAAACAGTCAGAGCTTGTGCTCCATTTCAAATAATCACGACGTCGACAGGATATTAAACCCTTATCCTCCTTTTCTGGTTTCGTAAATTTTACGTGATACTCAACAAAGTCGATGAACAGGTTTATTGGACGCCAATATGAACATGGTCTACTCTAAAAGCGTTACTTAGTGGTTTTAATGGGCTTTAAGATGAAATTACAGTAGGCTTTGACCACTGAGTTATATTCGACTGCAAGTTAGTAAATATTTAACAATTAATAATTATCACTCGAATGTTGTGATTACCTTGAGAGTTCGTGAGAATGGAACAACCGAGAAATAAACTACGAAGAAACTACGCCACCTGTGAGATACTATATGGAAATCCCGACTCACACACGCTGAGGAAAACCTCTTCCTGTTTCCTTCGTCCCTTTATGGTTTCTAGGAGTCTGGAAATTGCAAAGCTCATTCATCAAGTGCTTTTCTTTTTATTAGCAGCTACACTGTAATCGTAACGTTGTTTTTATAGAATGAATTACATATTCTTGACATTACTGACGCGACTTTTTGTTCCTTGTTTCATAGCCTGCTTTCACTTAGAAGCTGGAATCGAACTAACATTGAAATTGTTCAGATGCTTAATGTTTCCGCAGATGTTCCTATTTTTCAGTCATTGGGAAAGGTTTATATGCACGGTTCGTTTAATTGGAAACTATATGCTCGAAACTTATGAAATTTGTTTGTGAAGTTCGCGTTTTGAAGTCAGTGTAATGATATTATCTTTACATTTGTGCATTTATGTGTTAGAGGTGGTGCCAATGAAATCATTCATAAGTAAAATCGTATTCAGGTAGGCCTACGTAAAATTTAAATGTATCGTGCTCAAAATATTAATATCGTCTGGTGATGCTACTATTATAAATCGATTCTGACGAAGCAGTTTGCTTAACACAGAAACAAAAGAATACCTCCGCCAGCTACTGACCAAGAGAGCCGCTCAAATGATTCCCGGAAAAGTTTATTTACTACGTTCGGGTAGAAGTCGGCGCATCTTAGCTACGCTTTCTACACAGCTTATGGTTAATGAAATGCGATTAAGACTTATTCTTCTATGGTAGGTATATCTCTTCTCAGTCAATACAGTGGCAGGCTGCGCGCCGCGTCTTCGAAGCCGCTATCTCCGTCAGCGCTAAGGCAGCGCGAGGAACACAGACGCCGAGCAAAGGTATTCTGCCTGTCGCTAGTCTAATGGAGAATTGGCAACATTTCAGAGTACTTTTGGCAACTCTGTGAACGGCGAGTTATTTCCTGGTTAGCACAGAATTTAGCTGATAAATTCACTTGATTTTTAATGTCATTTCCATTCAGTCTGAGTGATTTTTCACTTAAGGTGTGAGATGAAGTTATTAATTCATGTTTTTGAGTACCTGAATGTGGTTTTACGCGAAATTGCAACCAGTCTCTTCTTTTACGTTTCGCTTCATCTGATCTACTAACTAGTCGCACAGTAAGAAAGAACCTCATACTGTAATTCTTCGCTAGCCTTGATAGGCGCCTGCGATGCAACGGTGCTTGCGGCTCGTGGAGCCAGTCTCGTTAGTAGTAAATTTTTTAGCTGTTCTGTGATAGAGCTTCAAGTATCCACATACAAAATCAATAGGAAAATCTCAAGAAAACTTTTAATTCAAAAGTGGTTAAGCTATTCCCATTCACATATTTCCTTATATCTGGAAGAGTCTGAAATTGCTTAGGTAGTTTACTAAGTTCATGCCCGCAGAAACAAACTGTTCCAAATTAAAGAAATCGTAAAATGATATTTTAAGTGCGTTTTCGTCTGGAATGAATTTTTGTTGAAGATTGTTCGATTAGGAGAGCTAAAGGTAAATATTTGTGAGCAAGTGATCATAAGAATAAGTCAGATAAGTATTTTAAAATCCGAGTCTTGGAGGGTTCTGTTTGTGAAATCAGTAGAGAACGGTATCGTGTAGCAGCAATACGTTATGAAATTCTGTACGTTGTTTCACTCACAGTGCTACTGATCAATTCCATGCATATTGGCAGCCCATACCAGCACAAGGGACGCACCTCGGGCGAGGTGTTTGCTATGTAAGTGCATGTGCGGGGCAGTAGGTGATTCGGTCCATAGTTGGTCTACAGGAAACGGGTTGGAATCCTGTCTCTAACTTGAATTTTAATTGATGCAAGGGCTTTAATACTGGAGGACAAAGACAACTGTAGCGATTAAAGTATTCTTATTCGTGTAACTGGGGATGTAGTGGACCCAAACGCTCGAGTTTGCGTCTACCAGCTGGCCTTTCAACACTTTTAAAAATGACACCTCTCTTATGATTTTATCTGTACTGGTACCCTGCCTACATCTAAATAAACAGAATATTAATAAATAAAATGCCTTCTTCACTTGATAAAAAAGTAAATAGTTCTTTTTTTGATGCCTTCATTGGCATCGACATCATAAGCCTTCTTCATTTTCATGCTGGTTTTGGTTTTTCTTAAGGTTCGTGTAATAATTTGAGATGAAATACTTTATTGCAGACGGGTTGAGATTAACACAAAATAATTTTTATTTTCTTGGAAGTAATCTAAATCTTCAAGAAAAATAATCAAGAAAATAATACACTTCCATTTAATATAAACAAAGCTTTGTCATAATTTAGTATCGTGTCCAGTTTTCATTCTCCTCTACAACTGCACTTGGCCGCCGGGGAACAGAGGTAACTACTTTTCTTACAAACCCATTATTCTGGGACAACTTTTCCCATGCATCCTGAACTGCTTCAGATAGCGCTGCCTTCGTTGCTGGCGTTGGTCTTCGGCTCCTAATGCCGGCCGCAGTGGCCGAGGGGACTGAGGCGCTCCAGTCACGGTCTGCACGGCAACTACGGTCGGGGGTTCGAATCCCCCCTCGGTCATGGATATTTGTGCCGTCCTTAGTATAAGGTAATAAATAAGTTGTTTGTAAGTTTAGGGACTGATGACCCCGTAGTTAAGTCCCATAAGCTTAACAAACATTTGAACATTTGATTTCGGCTCCTAATAATCTTCTCCATCTCTGCCCACACGTGCTCTATGGGATTGAGGTCAGCATCTTTTGGAGGCCAGTCCAACATATCACTCGAAACCACTGTTTCACACAATTTGCTGTGTAGACCGGGGAACGGTCATGTTGGAATATTATTCTGCCTTCCGCAAACGTCTCACGAACAGAAGGAAGCAATATGTTATCCAGTATTTCACAATTGTAACTACCGGTAAGCGGACGGTCCAGTTTCCACAGAATGCCGCAACCATTTGCCGACATCCATCCCCAAACTGTGACAGCAGTTCGGCTACACCTTTGCCTATGATGGACATATTTTCTGTCGAATCTCGCTCCAGTTCGACGAAACACATGGACAGAACCATTTGGTGCTGTGGAAAATACCTTCTCGTCGGTAAATATTACTTGCTCCCAGAATGAAATTGGTTTGCTTACGTATGCCAGTACGAAGTTTAATCTGGCAGTCTTATGTTGTTCTGTCAACATTTCCTTTATAGCCGATTATCGTCCATGTCTTCCTTCCTCGTTGAGACGATGGTGGATGGTCTATCTACTTACAGGTAGTTGTAGAACGTTCCTAATTTCGGTGCTGGTGCGGAATGGGTCTTCATCACTGCAGCGGAGTATATCATTGTCTTGCTCCTTTGTCGTAGTGCGTGGACGTCCGGGGCGACGACGACTATTGACATGGCCTTCATCTGCCATCCTCCTCACCCACAGGTGTATCGTGGATTTGTTCTATCCTAGAGCACGGGAAATGGCGCTGATACTGTATCCCTCTTCATAAAGTGCAAGAATTCCACCTTTTTCAAAGCTCTTGAGTAGTGGCATTTCGCAAGTAAGCACCTATCGACAAGGCAAGAGGAAGCGAAGTGCCATACGATGTGGAGAACACTTTCTTTGCCTCAGAAGTCCAACTCATTCCCAACTACTCGCTCTGAAAAAGCGTTCATAAACAAGTTCCAAGTATTATTACGAATATCGTGAAAATGAATTTTGTCCCTAATTTCCATACGTAGTAATACTGACAGTGTTTCTAAGATTAAAAGTAAAATTTAGATGTGGTTAAGATAGTGGTTAAGGTCGTATTGTCCCGGCTATCGTATCTTCTTAAGAAAGTGTGTTTACCTCACGTATGACATACCAGTCAGTAAGGCGAGCGTATTCGAATGGAAGCACGGCGTAGCGAGTAGTCGCGGCCGAAAGGCCGTAGCGAGCGGAAGTGGGGTGTTTACGTCTTCGCGGTCGGCGGCCGAGCGCTGTTGGTGAGTTTAACGCCGTAGCGCGTTGCACTCCTGTTTTGTAACTAACACAGAGTTGACGAACACATAATGGAACCTAAAAGGAAAGACACACTGAAGATAACGTTTGACAATACTCTTCCGCGACCGAAATCGTTTGATGTAGAAGACTTTTTGTTCGAAAAATTGCAGTTAGCTGATGACGACATTATTGGAATACATCTCTCGATTAGTAGCAGCACAGTTTATTTGAAGTTAAGTAGCCCTACAAAATGTGATCAAATTGTTGAATTATATGGGAACAAATTAAAGTTCACACATCCCGACGGTAGTATAGTCGACGTTCAAGTCACTCACGCAGGTCTTGGCACGAGGACTATTCGAATTTTTGAACTGCCATTTGAAATCACTTCAGAGGAAATTAATGCTGTTCTGAAACCGTACGGTACAGTTCTTAGTAATACAGCCGAAAAATGGTCTTCCGCTCATAAATTTCAAGTATTAAATGGCGTAAGACAGGTAAAAATTGAAATGACCAAACACATTCCTTCATACATAACCGTCTGTGGATACAGGGCAATTGTAATTTATGAAGGACAGCCGAGAACGTGTTCAGGATGCGGTGCCACTGGCCACGTGCGCGCTCAGTGTGTGCAGCGCCGAGTGACGCAACTGCCGAGAGATGAGACGGTAGCACAACCTACCATGACGCAGCTCCCAATAACCTATGCAGCGGCAGCTCGCGGGACTACGATACCTACGATAGAAGAGGCTCTCCCCAAAGATATTAGTAAAATTGGGGAAGACACGCGGCGCATGGAAACTGTTAATGTAGAGCAACCCATAGTAGACGCAGTTCCCGGACATTCTAATGCACAACAACAGAGCAACAGTACAGAGCCAGTACAGAACCGCCCACGGAGTGAGAACCCGCCCCCCGCACAACACACTGAACCACAGTCTTCGAATGACTTTTTGTCAACGCTAACGGTTAATGATGTGCCAGATAACTCCCTAAAGGACACCAAAAAACGACGTATCGCCCATCAAGGTGCGGAAAATACGGCCCCCACGTTGCGGGAAAAGGCCAAAAATGTACGACAAAAATTACAGTGCGAGCCAACCGCAACCCAAGAAGCCAACCAGCAAACATAAAAAAAATCACGAACTACAGAACTGACAGCAGACGTGACGGAACAAACAGGACAAAAGGCAAATGCCGCCGAAATGTTCCAAGTAGAAGGAGTGACAGGCAAGCAACCTGCAGAAGTATCGAAAGGGACAAAAGGCACACAAAAAACCATCCAAATGCCAGCTTGGGGCGATGAAGTAGACAGCAGCGCCTCGGATCACGAAATGACGAAATCTCCAGACGAAAAGGGACAACCACAAAGAAAAAATCCAACCCAGAAAACACAACAACATGCAACACCAGATGTAAATATAGAGACGTCCATGTTTGAAGGAAGGGACCACACTAATCTTCGCAGACAAGAATCTCCGAGGGATGGTGTACAACACGATGTTAGACTTTATTTAGAGCCTCCTGCCAACAGCGTGAATAAAACTGCATCCTCATCTTCTAGAAAGTCTCGTCACGAAGACATGGAAGTTAGTCATTCGTCGGCGATACGACGTGGCGCCATGGAGGTCGACAGGCGTGATGAAGACATGGAGGACAACTTTTATTAATAGAGAAACCACTTATTAATGTTATGTCAGCTATTACTACCTTGTAGTCATATTGTATAGCCACCATTAATGTTAACAGAATTGTAAGCCAGGCCAAAGTAGAGTGCCTACGTGATTTTATTTACGCTTTAGTCATTGATATTGTCATGCTACAAGAAGTGTGTACAGACAGGGTACAACACATCGCGGGGTACAATGCAATTCTCAACCGAGGCACGGAAAGCGGCATTGCCACGTTATTGAAAGACGGCATTATACCGCGAAATGTGAAACAGTTAGCGAGTGGAAGGGGAATATCGGTGGAAACAGACACAACCCAGATCATTAATATCTACGCGCCATCGGGCTCCCATGCCAGACAGGCCAGAGTAACTTTTTTCCAAGAAAGTATACTCGAGTTAATAAATCCCGCGACGGAAAACACCATACTGGCCGGTGACTTTAACTGCGTCACTTCTGCAACCGATCAAACACCGAATCCTAACATTTGTATCCAGCTGGGAGATTTAGTGAATGGATTGCACCTCACTGACATCTGGCACAACCGTCCACGAGGGAACCCAGGGTTTATGTTTATCACCAGCCACTCGAAGAGCCGTATAGATAGAATATACACTTCTACTAGTCTGAAGAAGAGTGTACTCAGTGTCGAAACCTGTCCGGTCAGTTTTTCCAACCATCTGGCAGTTTTAGCTAACATTAACATGGCTAAACAGAAGACCTATAGGGGTCGAGGCATGTGGAAATTTAACACTGCATACTTAATGGACAATTCCTTAGAACCGGGATTGAAGCGTGCCTGGGAAATGTGTCTGAGAAATTCACATCGTTATAGGCCCAAACTCGAATGGTGGATCTCACACGCAAAACCCAAAATCCGATCCTTCCTCAAAAGCTATGCGTTTGAGAAGAAACAATGGGTAAGACACACAATGGAATTTTACTTCCAGTGCTTACGAGAACTGCATGCCGATCACGTCAATGTGTCACGCCACATCGTGAAAATCAATAGAATCAAGGCGAAAATAACCGCTTTGAAACGCCAACAACTGGAAGGTATTAAAATACGATCGAGAGATCATAGTGGCATTGCGGAAGAAAGGCCAGCACTCTTCCATCTCCTGGCAGAACTGAAAAGAGGACGGCGCCAGCACATCAGTGCCCTTCGTACCGATGACGGCGCGCAGATTACTTGTCAACGGGACGTCATGACGTTGGCACAAGATTATTACACTAAATTGTATGCTTCAGGTGACACGTATGACAATATCACTTCTGAATCATTTTTAAATTGCATTCACCCGACCGTGACGGACGAAGAAAATGCAGACCTTGAGGCACAAATCACAGAAGACGAATTGTACAATGCTGTGAAAGGAAGTCCACGGAACAAATCCCCTGGACCCGACGGGTTGCCTGTCGAATTTTACTTAAAATACTGGTCCATATTTGGCAGCACACTGACAGAAGTTTTTAATGAAATACGCACGATTGACACGATTCCCTGCGAGTTTTTAGAGGGCATCATAGTGTTGGTCCCCAAAAAGGGCAGAACAAACGACTTGGCAAACATGCGTCCTATATCGCTGCTCAATGCAGATTTCAAAATAGTTGCTAGGGTATTGCTCCAAAGGTTGAACGCCGTTGCTGCTCGCATCATCGGTCAATATCAATCGTGCGCCGTGCCCAGGAGAACAATACAGCAAGCTCTAGAGGAATACCGCGATGTCACTGCTGTCACTGCAGCCTCCAACTGCAAAGCGGCCATCATGTCATTAGATATGGACAAAGCATTTGATAGGGTTCGACATAGGTACCTGTTTCGTGTGATGTCAAAAATGGGTATGAGACCGTTTTTCATAAATATTATCCAGCGACTATATACTGGTGCAACATCAAGAATTCTTGTAAATGGCCAATGCACAGCAAAAGTACCCATACTAACGTCGATCAGGCAAGGTTGCCCCCTTTCAATGATGCTTTTCTCCATATCAATTGAGCCTTTCCTACGAACATTGTATGTTCAGTTACCAGGACTTGAAATTGGGGGACAGAAATACGTCTGTAGAGGATATGCCGACGACCTGGCTGTGTACATAACTGACCCCTCTGATCTCACCAGAACAGAAGATGTGATTCACACATATAGTTACTGCTCTGGAGCTAAAATCAACCTCCGCAAATCTCGCATTCTACAGCTAGGGAAAGGGATAAGATTCATCGGAACTGGCCCATTCGAAGTGACAGATCACACCAAACTACTTGGTATTCATTACAATAAATGTCCTGTCAAGACAGCAGCCTGGAATTGGAAAATGAAACTCAACAGCCTACGAGCGGTATTAAGAGAGAATTCCACTCGCTCCTTAAATATCAAACAGAAAATCATTTTGATAAGTCTAGTCATTTTACCAAAAGTGTACTACCTTGCGAGTGTCTTTCCCCTGCCTGAAACAATCGGACAACGTATTGAATCAGCACTTGCGTGGTTTATATGGAGGGGGAGTGTCCTTCGGGTTGACTACCTCACGACGACATTACCTGAAACAAAAGGAGGTCTAGGACTCACCAACGTCAAAGCGAAATGTAAAGCGCTGCTAATATCTAGGACGGCTAAGGCTCTAGAAGCTGGAGACGGAAATCTCACAGCGTACATTTTAAAATCGGTGACTCCACCAGACAGCAGGGTGCCAGTTATGGTCGGTCATATTAATTATAAGCTTCGACACATTAAAGGATACGTAATTGAAAACAGCTATATTCATCAGAAAGTAAGAAACTACACAACAAAGGAAATTTATAAAGTGGTGACAGAAGATAATGGCTTAAGTAGAGTTCAGAAGAACAACCCCACAATCGACTGGAGCAGAGTGTGGAAAAATATTCATTTGAAGACCTCAGCATCTAATGTAAGAGCTACGTGGTACTGTGCAGTAAACAACATCGTAAGCACAAATGAGCGTCTCTTCAGGATCGGCATATCAAACACGGACAAATGCATGGACTGTCAGCAGACAGACACTCTACTTCATCGATTCTCTTGCGGTGTAGCTAATGAGATATGGCAATGGGTAAGGCGCAAGCTTGCTATTATGAACCGCACGTCAGTCAGTAATATAACTGTGGAGGAACTGTTAGCTCCAACGAGCTGGCCGTATCCAGACCAAAAGAGAATGTCCACATATTGGTTAATGGGCAAGTTCATTGAGTATTGTTTGGCAAATGAGAGAAAGTCCCTTCTGGAATTACAGCATGACATCATGCAGGAGTACGCGAAATGCTCGAAGCACGAGAAATGGAAAGTAATGATGGGTGGTTATTTACCTGCTGTTCTTGATTTAAACTGACCATAGAGACAGTGAAGATTATATTACAGATTAACTATGAAAAAGAAGCATATATTCTTTCTAGTATCCCACAGGAGGGTGGATTTTGTTGACATACTATCAAGGAGACTGTTGAGAATCAACTGTCGAGTTTCATATTATCTGTTTCTAATAGAAGCCCAGAAGTGCTGCTATTTATTTACTTGTTAATTTTTTGTATGAAGAGCAAATTATCATTAAGTTTTATGGTTATTTTAGATGCACAACACTACTCCGTTTTCCTTACCTCGAAGAGAGGGAGAGACAAAGAAATAAGTGGTTGGTATCGTCCTTGTCAGCTGGAACACAAATCGACGGGTGTGGAGCATCAAGCAGTGCCGCGCACTGAGTTACGAGAAGACGGACAACAGAAGAGTATTAGACGATAGAACTATCGAACGATTATGGAATACAACAGAAGTGCATTATTTTCGAGAAGACAAACTCAAAGCCGCAGCGCAAATGTGCAAATTCCCGTCCAGCATCGATACCACAGAAAACGAGGAAGGAAAAAATACATTAAAAAAAAAAAAATAGTGAGTAAGACGGTAAGTTGGTAATCTGTCATAAATAGGTTCAAATCCGGTCATGCCTACGAATTTTAATTCGTTGTAAACAAAGGATTCTTTCTTGAGGAGTCAACGTAAATGTAGCGTTCGAAGTATTCATAACAAATTATAGATTTTTGCATACGCTTTTCGATACTCAGTCGAGGAAGGCAAGAAAAAAATGCACCTAAGTTTGAGCATTAGCTCTGCCTTCGGTTGATAATCGATTGTATTTTTATCTGTACCATACTTTATGGTCTTTATTTCAGCTGATGATTTCCATAGCTGCAAAAATACAACTTATGATACTTCTTACGGCAAAATACTTATGCTATCAGACGAAAAGATTAATCTGGCCCAGAAATCAGGCTACCCTGACAACGAGCTTTTTTTATTTAGGAAATTAGTAAAAGCACAGATGTCGGGCACGGTGGTCTCGGGGTAAAGCGTTCGACTGGAAACAGAAGGGTCGCGAGTTCGATACCCGGAGGGGCTTCCGATTTTTTTTTTTTAAGTCTGCGTTTTAATCCGGCCTTCACCTCTCAACGATGTGAGGAGTCGCCACAAACGACACGTGGTTCGTATTACACGATAAGCTGTAGGTCCCGTTTCCCCGGTTGGATAACTGGGGTAGGCTAGGGACACGAAAGTCGCCGAAGTGGCGTCCAATCGAAAGACTTGCACCAGGCCAATCAGCCACACGAAATTTTAGCACGTTTTAAGAGGAAATGAAATTCCTTCACGAAATTTCTTAACAACGTGAACTAGTCGTTTGTGAATCAATTGCCAGGTTTATTTCTCCGATTAAAAAGTAAATCTACCAGGAGGTAAGGACGAGAGAAAGGTATCGTACTGGAAGGTCAGGCAATTTTATTTCATTGAGTACAAAAATCAAGTAAAACAAAAAATGAAGTTGCAGTTTAGGTCAAGCATATACAGAAATGTAAGTCACAGTAACAGTAAATTTTCGAATCCATATGCATTGCATACATGCACAATAAGTGTTGTAGTGTTGTTATGGAGCCAAATAATCCAATGCCGTTCAAAAAATTTTTTTGTAAAGCTTAAGGGACTTAACTACGGGGTCATCAGTCCCTAAACTTACAAACTACTTATGAACTACTTACGAACTAGGACGGCACAAATATCCATGCCCGAGGGGGGATTCGAACCCCCGACCGTAGTAGCCGTGCTGACCGTGACTGGAGCGCCTCAGTCACCTCGGCTCCAATGCCGTATTTCTCGGTAAGAAAGAGCAGAGGTTAACAGTCTTCACTATATCATACTGCTTCAGCTGACACGACTGACAAGGAGAGGGTCTGACATGTGTATATTTTTAACTGGAACGATCATGTCTACTTCACCTATGGTAACACCAAGTGAAGAACGTCAAGTTGCACCATAGTTAACAATACGTATTAAACCGAATTATTTCGCTAACAACTCGTGCCGAGCCGATTTATCGTTGCCAGTAACAGGCAGAATACACGGCAATCAGTAACTCTGTCGCTAGAAAGCTTTTCTTATATTACAAAATTTATTTTATTTTATAAACCAATGGTCCTCTAAGGTCACGTGTCTCGTATTGAATTTAACTTGAGACGTTAAAAATTTTGGTGCTGGACTGGGATTCTAATTCGGATCTCCTCTTTTGCCGCACTCGATCCTCTCGGAATCCTATAGTTGAATCATTTCGTTGCTTTCTCCGAGACTGCCGACTCCTCTAGGTCTCAACGAAAGGCACGTATATGGATTCGAATCCAGGTCCAGCACAAAATTTCATAATTTCATTTGACGCCCTAGATAGAGGACACTGGATTACTAGTAAAAAATTATTTTGAATGTCTCACTGCGGACCAGGGTGTTGCGGTGGTCTTTGGGTAAAGCACTTGAATGGTAACTGAAGGGTCGCGGGTTCGAAACCTAGTCAGATCACCGATTTTTCCAATCTGTTTTTTAACCCAGCATTCACGTCTCAACAATGTGAGGAGTCGTCATAAACTACACGTGGTTTGGATTCCATGTTAAATTGTAGGTCGCCTTTCCCGTTTGGATAATTGGGGCAGGTTAGGGACATGCAAGTCTCTGAAGGGGCGCACAGTTGAATGACTTGCACCAAGACACTGAGCCACACGAAATTATTATTATTATTATTATTGTTATTATTATTATTATTATAACAACGATTGGTGCCGTTGTTACTAGTCAGACACGCACGCATCGTCATTCCTGTTGAGTTAACATTTGAGATTTAACGTCCATTCGTGCTTAGAAAGGACATCGGTAGGTTCGGGGTTCGATTCCCGGTGACGCATAACGTAATAATATCCTGATTACAGATTCAAACATTCCGCTGCTGATGAACTAATTCGACTACTAACATCTGACTTCACTTTGTTATCTTCCATTTAGATAGCGGGTATGTAACTCAAAATCAAATGTTTGTAAATCTATGGGACCAAACTACTGTGGTCATCAGTCCCTAGTCTTAGAACTACTTAAACTAATATAAGGACAACACACACACCCCTGACCGAGGAAGGACTCGAACCACCGACAGGAACAGCCTTTTATGTAAGTCCCACACAGAACTGAGTCTGGGCACTTGTGATTAGGGACATAACGGTGATTATTAAGTTCGTGGTACAGTAAAAGATAAATAAAAATATTTTAAGAATTGGCATTTTATGTGATTTGATTTGCGCCTCCTGATATTTGTGAGGAAATCTCCCATATTTCACAGATCTTTATGCTTCGTCAGCTG
The DNA here is from genome assembly GCA_026315105.1 of Locusta migratoria. Taxonomy (NCBI): domain Eukaryota; kingdom Metazoa; phylum Arthropoda; class Insecta; order Orthoptera; family Acrididae; genus Locusta; species Locusta migratoria. Next base: position 344,305,194 of record CM048747.1, on the reverse strand, counting down.
TGACAATCTTAGGCATAATCAAGTATCTGTAAGATTCCAGAATATGTTGTTTGTCATATCAATTCGAGTTCAAAGATGTGTACAAGTATTTGTTCAGGTATGAATAGAGAAAACGTTGGTGATACGCAGTTAATATTGAAGTTTCCATAGTGCGTTTTCTGCTGTTAATTGAGTTTTTATTATCTGGTTAGTTCAACAATCGGTTAATAAAAATCCGCTCGCCAGTGGAACGACGTTTCGCAATTGTGAGAAAACGATTTAGAGAACAAAAGTACTCCGAATTTCTACAGGATTTTAGGATTTCCGATACTATAGTAAAATCTGTTGTTTGTAACAATATTAAATGTTGTTTAAGGGTTAATTAATGTTTATTTAATGGAGTTTGTTATATCAGACTGTAATAAGTGTGACAATACTTAAGATTTATCAGTGTAAGAAATTGGATGTAATAAACGTTAAGAACTTAATAACGTGTTTTCTTTCATTTGCAAAATCGTGGTATTAATTTACATCTAGAATGATTGCCATAAACAGCAGTTGTCTGTAGTGGATCCATTTTGAATAGTCGAACGACTATACCGCGGAGCAAGCAGAGCACCCACAAGACACGTACGTTAGTTGGGTTGCAAGTACATCAGGCGAAACGCAATTCAGATCGTTCGGATATTTTTGCGCATGGTAGTACTTCAAAGTATGAAATATCATTTGAACCACAGGAAGAATAAAGGTAATTAAAGATTTTGAAGAAATTCGCCTGTGTTTATAGGGAAGATATGTTGGCTAATACAAACGATTATTGACATTATAGTAACATCACCAAGTAATGCTGCATTTCGATGGTTGTAAACATAACGCTTAGAATAGTAAACGAGAAATGCTATTCATAGTGGGAATTACTTTCCGAAATGCCTCGCCCAGAAATTAAGGAAAAATCGAGACTGGCAATGATTAATATAAAACCTATGATTGAGTTGTTAGCAGACGCCCATTGTCACCTGGCGTGACACTGACGTTCTCAAAGATGGCATAAGCGTTTCCAATTGGCTTCAACTATGGCGGCGCTGTGGCCAGTCTATGTTGTTTATATAGGTCTTTGCATTTAAGCGTTAACGACTGAACCAATGAGAAATCTATTTTCTTCTACTTTCTTGTTACATACGTACCCATAGTTCGAACTACCGCTTCAAATCACGGCACTAAATTATAACGGAATATCTTAGATTAAATTCAACTAACAGTAAGAACCGAACTGATTAACAAGCCAACAACGGAGCTCAGTCAAGATCACAATGTACACTGCTAAAACAAATTAAGAGGATTAGATGAGATACACACAGTGTACATACGGTAACGTATTTTATTCAGATATTAGGCACAGTTGTAATTTGTGTGTGATACAGTACGATCTTTTGCTGTCTCAACTCTTTACTTGATGTTTACTTACAGCGCGGCACCATGGGGTTACCATAATAGTGAAAAATTCATATTTGCTGCCGTGTAATATGGTGTGTGATCACAGCCAAGACAGTTTCACACCTGCGAGACATGGACAGTAGCTTATCAATCAGCTCTTGAGGCATGTTTGGTCTTTGTGGGAGCTGCTGGTCTGGCTGCAGTGCGTCTGCCAAATGCAACTCACCAGGAGAGGACGCCTACTCGTCATCGCCGAATTCGTCCAAATCTATGCTACATGTAGTTCGTAGTGAGACACGAAAGTGCCCCAAGTGGGAACTCCAGATGGCCAAGGGTTTAGGAAACACAAGGAAATTTGATACGGATCTATCAGCATATGCACCTTATCAACTGTCCCTGTGATGCCGTGTTTTGGAAGCGGCGTTGGGCGCAGCGGTAAAAGATCGGATTCGTATTGCGAAGGTGGCGATCCATTTGTAGCAAGTATTAGAATTACACAGTACTTATTGCCCATGTGTTACATATTATCAGTTATTTACCTTGCGCATTTATTGTTATGTGGCTTTTCCATTTTGGACTATGATACCTCCTATTTGTCCTATATGTACCTTGTTTAGTTGAACACCTATTTTTGTTTTGTTTTAGATTATAATAATTTGACAATAAAACAGTATGCTCCAGATTTGCCGAATTTTTATTATTGCCTCAAATCTGAGCTTAGCGATTGATGTCTTTGCCCCTACTATTCACTATTATATTGACCACTGATGTTTAATCGCCCTAAGAATTGCTGGCTGAGATGAATTTTTCTTAGTATGTTTTGCCAATTTTTTCCCTTTATGTGACATCTTGCATATACCTGTACATAATGTAGTTTTATTTCAGATGTTTTAATTCTCTGTGGTTCTCACCTTTTCCATACATCTCACTGCAAAACATTATATATGGACACATGTCACACCAAATTAAAAATCTTTAGCCAAACAGGAGACAAAGTAATTTATTACACATTTTACAATTATTTACTTGTGTTTCTTGTTCCGCCATAAATATCTAAAGGATGCAAAGAATTAAAAAAAGAATATCTTATTCAAGCAAAAATTATCGCGTAAGACAGAATAAAGTGAAACTAATTCAGCGAAAAAGAAGAAGTACTAAAACAATGCATTACTGTCGTTAAAAAATAGATCAAAAAATTCTCTCTCTCAGGAATACTAAGAATAATAAAAAAAGACACTTGAATATGTCACATAATGACGAAATGTAATACATAAAACAAACTAGTGTAAAATAAGTGTAAATGTTATTTGTACATCAAAATTTAATAAACATTTGAGAGAGAAAAAAGCTTAACTCCACCCGGCGGCAAAATTTTTTTCTGCTCCTTGGCAATTTGTACACCTACATATTGTTCCCGCAGGGATCGTGAGGAAAAGATTAGATTAATTACAGCACGCAGGGGGGCATTTAAACAATCATTCTTGCCACGCTCAATATGTGAATGGAATGGGGGAAAATCCTAATAACTGGTACAGTGGGACGTACCCTCTGCCCTACACTTCACAGTGGTTTGCAGAGTATTGATGTAGATGTAGATGCAGATTGACGTCACAATTAACCGCAACATCATATGTTATTTTATTAATTTATATAAGGGAAAAAAGGGAAGGGCATTGGATGAAATTCGGGACTACAGAATTTAATGATGGACTGTAGTTAACGCGTACTTGGGGACGCCGTATATGTAATCAATACTTCCATTTTTTGCAATTGATCAATTACATGTACCGGAGATATATTCATCGAAGAAACAGGGGAAGCAATAATTTTGACAGCATCTTGCGCACGTTATGAACGTCGCTCTTTTTCAGTTACATGGGTTTTTTTCGATGTCTCCATAGAAAAACCAACTTATTTACATTCTTAAAACAGCTTCTTTCATCGCACAGTCCAGCAGCGAACCACGCGTAACGCAGTATGTCGTTGAATACTTGCGAGGACAGCTGGTGGTGTATGATGGAATGTAGTTTGATGCAAGCTTCTCGGAAAGTGATTTCTCCTTCTTTCTCTATTAGGTAAGTGCAGTTTTAAATGTACGCATTGCCAAGGAGAAAAAAAAAATTGCCGCCGGGCGGAATCGAACCCGCGAACCTTTCAATAAAACTGCGATTTCTTACCGCTTTTTTTAAACATATTTATTTCTCTGTTCAATTTACAAAAAACAAATACAGTGAACATACAAAATATACAATCAACAAATAAACTACTTACATTTCAAATTATTTTCACTGGAAAGTTCATAGCAGTTTTATAGCTGATGAACAGGGATGATGATGATGGCGTCCCAACAACCTTTTTTCCCCGTTTCGTGAAGAGCTGTTTCTTTCTGTCCTTTGGCTTTTTGATCTTTACAATCTGTTCGTTCAGCAGTTATCTCGTGCTTGCCACATTATTTCCTTTTTTATTGTCTCTCTCTCATTTGAGCATTTTCTTGTATACAATCAACAGCTGCTTTCAGAGTTCTGCCTGGGCCTTCACGGCTACCGTAGCGGCCACGGGGTCCTCTAAGTCCCCACCGTATATGTTACTCTGTGCCACCGTACTTCACCCCAGGCAGCAGTCCCTTACTTCCGGTCAACAGCTACCGCTGAGTGCGGCTAGCTTGGCACTGTTTTACTAAGTTAAAGAAATAATCATTAGCAATGATGATGATGTAAACTGCTTCTCTGATTTAAAGAAAATTTGAACTGCTCTTTTAACCAATACCCAGGCATTCGAATACAATTTTAATCACGTTGTTGGTCTTTTATGGTCTTTATATTTCATGTATTTATAAAGTTCACACTTCATGTCTATGTGAAACTCAGTAATACTGTCAGATCCCAGATTATTTGTGATGTAATTTATATATTGTCTCATTAACCAATGGACCGAGTTGTTTTAGTTACGGGAAAGTATGTAGCGTGTGGCCTGAGAAGCGTCCTTAATGAAAAATTTTCTACTGAAGATGTCGTAATGAAAGCCAATTTTTTTAACCAATTAAAATTGTTTATATTCCCTGAATATGTGAATGTGTACTAAAGTGTCAACAGGGTTACAGTTGTGACAGGCATCCGTTTGGCTAATACCAATTGCATGTGGTCTTTCGTTGGTGCTGATAATCTCATTTACTGATTTGTACCATGCTGATTTGACATGCGTTGATAGACCGCAATATGTTTTTCCATATTGCTTCCCAGTCAAAATGTGGATATTTTCTCTGTTTTTCCCCCTCAGTTTCCTGTCTATGGTGATCGCTGTCTCTGGCCATTATTCGCTGAGAATTCATGATTTCAATGCCGCGGTAGCTGAGTTCCACATAGTATATTCTCACGTGCTGGAGCTGGCGATTTATAATATGCACATCAACTGGAGCTTCTAGACTTGCAGGCCTGACAACAGAATAATCTCGTTGTTATGCTATTACAGTTTAAGGATGGTTGCGGTCCTTTTAACAAAAAGTGCCGAAGATTTGTTTCTGATATCGACTAAACCAGGCCTCTCTAACTCGGGTGCTTCGCGAGCACCGGAAAAGCACCGGTGCTCTGTTGCAGCCCCGGCGGTGTGGGGCACGTGATGAGAGCGAGGCAGGCACAGCGCTGTCTGGGCAGTGGTTGCAGGGGGACGTGTTGACAACGGGCGTAGCAAGGCGAGAGTCGTGTTCTTTGTGACTTATTAAAACTAATAATAATGAATGCCAATTGGCCCAATTTAGGTTACGGTAGAAACACTAAAAGTGGGCCTTTGCGATCGTCTTTTGACAGTTCGAAATTTAAATGAAAATAACGGCTTAACTAGTCATCTGACACGAAAATTGAATAACCGAATTTGTAGAGGAGAAAATTCTCTACAACTTATGTTTTTTTCATATCTCGTATCGTTTGAGACATATTTGCAAAAATAACGGAGTTTAGACACCCTCCACTGAATTAACGAAAACCAGCCGTTCGGAGATGTCACGTGTCATTCCTCGCCCAGAACTGTCTCTGGCATACGCCATCTTGAGTTACGTATTTTATGATTTTCTTATTGTAACTTACACGTTGTCATTTAAAAGCAATGGCGCACTGAAGAATTAACAAAACACATCGTTCTTCGTACGATAAATGATAATCTTGTGTCTACAAATCCCACATTAGCATCAGTTAACAACGGCCATTAATAGTATGAGATTAAGGGATTCATATTTTGATTGTGAGCTGTATGTATACAAATCTTTACCACCGGCTCGTTTGTCTCAGACTAAAACAGTATATGATCTGCTACAACAGTGTCGACCATCCAACCCGATCGAAATTAAGCATCCACAGTATGTGTGGCGGCATATATGGAAAGGTATTTACGAACGTTTTCTCGAATCAGACGTCCAGTCAGCTTGGTATCTCACTGTGAACGGAAAACAAGTAAACCGACATCGCCTGCATCGGACCCATCTCGCCGATTCGCACCTCTGCATTCACTGCGGAGTGGACGACACTGACGGCCACAGGTTCCACTGTAGAGGTCTGCACCTCGCTCGGTTGCTCGCTCGAATCGCGTGATACATGTCGTTCTCTGACAGTCCGACAGGTGTCGGTACTGCAGCTTGCGGCAAGGCGTGTGGCTGCGCTCGACTTCCTCCACGCTCGTTCGAGCGGGGCACGCTCGACTGGCCCGACCGTCCACACTGCCCGCTCGCCACTCGGTCGCCCACCGCAGCGCCACTCGAGTCCATGGCGAGTTTCGGGAATAAACGAAACGCTTGAGAATAAATCCTGACTGAGAAATTTGGAATTGTTTCCTCTCCCGGGTGCTTCGATAGCTGTTCTGTCGATCCAGTTAAATTAGCCATTCAGTTTCGCATTTTATACATTACCATACAGGTTATTATACGCGATTAATATAAAGTTTCTGTGCTAAGATCATTTATTAAATGAGTTTTCCAGGATCTTTCTTTCTTTCTTGTTCCCATTTTGTGGACTGTTAATGCCTGTTTAGTGGTAGGTGTTACTTGACGTCTTAATGAGGAAATGATTGTATTTTCAAATGTTCAAATGTTTGTAAATCTTATGGGACTTAACTATGGGGTCATCAGTCCCTAAACTTACAAACTACTTATGAACTACTTACGAACTAGGACGGCACAAATATCCATGCCCGAGGGGGGATTCAAACCCCCGACCGTAGTGGCCGTGCAGACCGTGACTGAAGCGCCTCAGTCCCCTCGGCCACCGCGGCCGGCGATTGTATTTTATATCCATTCCTCTTATCACTCTCAAGTCCTAAAATACTTTGTCCGTCTTTTATATTGATATTAAATACACGATATTGATGTACAGTCGTTAGTCTGGACTGTGACATGTGCGAAACGCAATCCACCAATGAGGTGGACCTTTATTTAGCACGAATTGATGGTGATGACGACCCGTTTGAATGGTAGAAACGCAACAGTACTTTCTTTCCTAAGCTAGCTGTAGTGCCAAAAAGAATATTTTGTGTGCCCGCCTCAAATGCAGCTAGTGAACGCACTTTCAGTACGGCAGGGAACCTGATCTCTGATAGAAGAACTCTACTCGATCTACAACGTGTCAATGATATTTTAACAGTACATTGCAATTACAATGCCACCAATGAATAGTTTGGGGATAATGGTGTTACGTTTCGATCTATACTTTGTTGTACGGTAACATTCGGTTTTGTACATTGCAATAAAAACGTCGTTCGTTCCATAGTTTCTCTTTGGATCATTTACAATTTACATTACTTCCAAACGTTGTAGTTGGCAAAAACAACAACGTTTGCCGTATAATGATATCGCGGTTAGATGCTACTATACAGGAATACTCGTCTACAGCATAATTGATTTTAGTTCCTTTACATGGTGGGGGTGCGTCAGACGCAAAAGCAGCCCACACCTCAGAGCCACAGAGCCGTTGTCGTAGCGACTGACAAGGAAACCTACGCAAGTGTCACCCTTTGATTTTTATGAAATTTGGATATGTTATAATACATGAAAAACTGTGGGACATGTATTTTTTTTAGTGGCGGAAAACATATTTGAGGGGGAAACGGTCCCTCCAAAATTGTAGCTAAAATAGGAAAATAGCGATAACTTAGAGACTAGTGAAACGATTTTAATAATTCTTGGTATGAAAGTATCTCTTGATAAGAGATCGACCTAGGTACATTGCAGGGGGAGTGACAATTAGGACAGCTAGCCTGAAAGTGACCAATTTTAGTGCTCAAAAAATTATTTTGATTTAATCGAAGTTGAATCTATGAAATTTGTCTTTTACCAAAATATACTTTCATACCAAAAATCATTAAAATCGCTTCACTAGTGTCTATTTTAGCGACAATTTTGGAGGGACCGTTTCACCCCTTAAATATGTTTCTCCGCCGCTAAAAAAAATACGTGTACAATAGTTTTTCATGTATTATAACATATGAAAATTTCATAAAAATCAGAGAATGACACTTGGGTAGGTTTCCTTGTGCGTACAGCGCTGTGCCCGCGCTGCCCCACGCAGCCTCGTTCGAGTGTCAACACGCTCGCTGCGAGTGTAACACACTCGGCGCGCCATCGCCGAGCGTTGCGCACTCGACCGAGTACGAGCGAGCGAAACCGGCGATTTGCAGACCTCTATTCCACTGTGGTCAGGCGAACGATGCCTGGACGCTCGCGCGGCGAATTTTGGTGTTCCTTACTCGCCAAACACCCGCCCAGATCGACATCAACATGCTCTTATTTCCGGAGGAGACTTTCTACCCCACCACCAAAACACACTCGGTAGATTGGATTCGTGGCTACACGATCCGACACATGGCGAGAAATCAGTACTTGGATACTGGAACTTTCTTAATGAACGACACTGCATCCTAACCCGTAACCCAAAGTACCAGCAATATTTTTCCAACTTTTTACGGAGTGCCTTTCGCGACCCGCCTCGCAGCTGGAACGACCAAGCGATGAAAAGATAAATCTTAACACAACCAACCTGAACTGAACAGGATCCACAACGGAACATAATAATCAACGAGCAGACACGATTGGACGATTCTAACTATGCCGGCGGCAACACTACGGCGCACATATATATATAAAGAATTAAAAAAAATAAAGAATACAAAAAAAAAAAAAAAAAAACAAAAAAACAAAAACAAAAAAAACAAAAAAAAAATAGCGTAGTTGGCAAGGTGTTGGACTATGATGCTAAAGATCGGTGGTTCGGAACACACCACTACTTAAATTTTTTTCCTAAAAGGGTTTCGCACGATTATTAATTTTTTGTTATTTAGATTATTTTGGTCCAAAATGTTTAAAAAAAAAAACTTATAAAACTACAAATCTAAAGTGGGCCGTAAAACACGTCAGTGAGATTTTTTGTTTATAGGGAGAAAGAACAATTTTATTGTGCTCCTTATTTTATACTGATTTTCAACATTCTTTGTTGATCTTTGGCATCGCATTGAAGAAACTAATTTTTTTTCCATATTAGGTACAATAGTTTTGGCATTTACAATTGGAAATACAGCTTTCAACGATTCATTAAACTTGACCTTGTTTTTGTTTCGTTAATATTCATAACTGGAAACATTTGTTCACAAAGGAAAGTTGCTCATAACATTGCAACACATTTTAGGGCAAGGACATGAATCCTCAGGAATTATTGTTCATCAAACCCTTTATAAAAGGAATTTAAATCACTACTGTAGACTAATGGTAATAGCAGTCTGTCGAAATTGAATTGTACTGTAGTTCTGACAGCTCAATTTCGAGACTTGATGGGACATCCTCTGCGTGCAGAGAAAGAGGCATCATAAAATCTTTTGAGTGAACTTTTATTTCTTCAAACTTACCTTCGAAATTTTTATGTAATGGCTGTGTACTCCCGGACATGGCCATAAGTACAATTATATTTTGGTTTTCTTTCAGAATAAACAAGACGTGCCTCTTCAGATCGTGGCAATAGTGCTTTTAATTAATAATCAGTTCCCTTCTGTCTGTTCCTTCAATCCCCTCGCGTGTTACGGAATGTAGTGACAGCGCTTTTATATTTATTACCAGTATTATATTAAGCTTTGTGGTTTCCCATCAGGCTTAAAAAATCTTCCTATTAAGCATTAAAAAAGTTCCTATTAAGCATTAAAAAGGTCCTATTAAGTATTAAAAATGTTACACATAAATCCGAAATTTGTGCTCTTCCTGAACTTTCGCGTTGTCTCTGTCACACACGTGCTGCGACACGGCGAGTCAAGTTTTTTTTTCGGGTGGGGGGGGGGGGGGATGGAAGCACCGGGGCCGCACTGGAGTGCGCAAGCACTAAGTCTCGAGTTGGAGAGGCCTGGACTAAACCTAGGCCATTTTCGGGGTTTAAATTTGAAACTTATGTGTTTAAAAACATTTTCGGGGTTTAAATTTGAAACTTATGTGTTTAAAAAAACTAAGTCAAATTAAATTATTAAAATAAAATAATTAATTATGGTCGGGATTGGGGACAAACTAGCGTGATTGAGAATGCAAGGTTTGAGTACATCAGTACAATGCAACAGTACCTATCTAGATTGGTACAGCACTGTGAATGTAAAAACTTATCTGAATGTCTGAACATCAAGTAAGAGTCAATATTATAATTAATCAGCCTGGAATCGACTGATTGCAGTGAGTATGGCCATGTGAAGAGCTTAACTATCCAGAACACGAGTCTGGTTAAGCAATGAATGACAAGTCCGGTTGTAGCTCCAGTTCTTATTCGTTAAATCAGACAGACAAATTATTCATAATTACACACTGACCAATGTTTGACACAAATTTGATAATGGGTGGAGTGATAGACAATCTTGAACAGTGACTGATAGTAGCGGAATGATGTAATGACACAAAAACACTAAAGTCGACAATTATGTATCTGTTAATTAAAGATCAAAGTTTAGATTACTACTATACAGACTGAGCATGACATCTATTCGTAAAATGACAATCTCTAACAGTAACTGATTGCAATGAAATGAACTTTTAGTCTACAATCTATCCTAGATTAGAAACATCTAAGTCAATAAACTTGTTCAATCTATTCCAGTGTGGGCAAGTCCAAAATGATAATTGTTTAATTGACTAATTATTTACAGTACAGATCAAAGTTTAGTTTGTTAAATGCCAAAACTGACTAAGTATAGATTCGGTTGCGAGCTTAACAATTATTGTGTGTACCGACACCTGATCTAACTTTATTAACAAACCACTTATTGTGTTGCCAACAAGTGGTGTAATTAATATCTGTATGAAAAGGCACGTTACCCAATAGACAAGTAATACCGGTAGCTACCTGATAAGCAAGTTGATTACGATTTCTACAATTGAAGATGAATGACATAACAAAACTGAACAGAATGCAACTAGTGTAATTTGTTATGTTGAGTACTTTCGACGATTGGCAAGAAATATTGGTAGCTACCTGATAAACTAGTTGCTTATGATTCTTCAATCAAAAATCATTCACCTCTAATCCAAAGACAGCAGCTTCTTGCAGCACATTAATGATGAAATATAAATAAAGTTGAAACGTGTATCTATTCTACCGTTTAAAAGTTACAGCCTAATATAACTTGGGGTAATACAATCTTTAAACAAAAGGGGAACATAAAGCTGTCTTGAATTAAAAACAAATTTGCAAGTTAAGATTATTATTATCGTTACCTTATTAACATTACAAAAAAAAATCAAAATCAGAATTATTAAGAATCCTGAGGGCTTACAACAATATTCTCGCAGTCTATAGCTCTTAACCAGGACCTAACTCCGTCCGTCCACTTTTACACACTCCCACACACTGTCTCTAAGTCCTTCCTACGCTACTCGCTCAACAGTTCGAAAATAAAGTCTCTGACCAGAAGGTGACAGTGACAGAACAATGCTGCCACCCTTCATTACTCCCACTCTCCCCTTACAAAATGTTGGAGGAGGGGGGCAACAGCCTTGCTGTAGGCACGACGACAAATTTTCACAATAACAGAAATATTTTGGAACAATAAGAATAACACATGACAAAAATATAAATACATGACACACATAGCACCAAGAATTACAATAGTATACATAAAAGGTTACACCTTGAATTCACAAATTTCATTACAATCAGGATAACATAAATGATAAAGAGGAGAACATTAGAAAGAAAAGCATACATTAAATGTATAAGTACATAGCATACATTATATTGCACCGAGGCAAATCCATTTTGTTATAGAATAGCTCACACACAAGATGAGGCACCTAGCTATTTCATCAGAAGAGTCACACGCACACAGACTGGTAGATTCTATTACTTTTGGTTCACTCGCCACGCAAGCACTAATACTTTATAACAAAGTCGAGAGATTGTAGAAGACCAGTAGTACACTGAAGACACATTATGCTGGCCCAGTTTTGAAGTGCAGGTCACATTGTGGTGTCACCATGTGGGTCATATGTCAAGCAGATTCAATATTCAGCTGTGTTCAGGGCTGAATTCAACAGCAAAAGGACCCATAACAGCTCCACAGTGAGCAGGCAGGAGCAGTATGAGTTGTGCTTCTAGCTGAATTCAACAGCAGTAAGATCAACATTGTCCACTGACAGCTCCAAAGTTGCCCACAACTATCCATTTATAGAGTGTGTCCAAGGGGCAAACTCAGCAGAAAAAATAGCATCAGACATAATTTAATGTAGCATGAACTATGCTTCAACCAGTGTGTGGTTGCCAGATAGTGTCAGTCAAATAATACCTTTCTTATCTAATGAACATAAAAATTACAAAATATGAGTAATATAATAAAACCAGTATGTTACAAGAGACAAACATGTAAACAACAGATGAAACAAAGTAAATATAGAGAACAATATTATATTACAATAACAGACCACAGAGGTCAAAGCAAATTAAAAGGTAGTACATTATATGACATACTGTGAACATTGAATTACAAGGAAAAAATTACACATTGTAGCCTATAATTGGCCACTAACAGTTTAGTATCAATGTATGTAACTATTCAAAATATCCTGAACTTATATTGCATATTAAAATGTTGTTCTAGCTACAGGTATCTAACTACCAATCTCCAGAGTAAGTAAAAAGGAAGAAATCTACTGGGAAAAGGTTAATGGCTGCAGCAAAATTTAACAGGGTTAGAGAACAGTGAGTCATGATTCATCACAAGTCTTTGTTCCGTGTCAGTCAGTCTTCATAAATATATAGGCCTTGTTAAGATGAATGTTGAAAGATCATCCTGAAAGTAAAATGTTTGTAATTGCATGTGAAATAATAGCATATGCTAGCATCTAGGCTTCCATAGAGACAGTTAGCAAAGCATATCATTATAATAAAAAATACTGGTGAAAAAAATGTAAATGTTACAAAATAGCAATATGCAAGCATTGACAACATTTCTGGTATTGTGGCAGGACATAAGCAACACATGGTAAACAGTAGGCACACAATAAGTAATAACATCAAAGGCATTGCAGTAGGGCAAAAGCAACATATCCTAACCAATATGAATATCAGTGTTTTAAAGCAGTAAGTACATAGTCAATACTCGCAGTAGTGAAAAATTTGTTATTGGAAGCACTTCTCTCAAGCTGAGCAGTGGGCAACGAAGGCATAGCCGTATCCATATTAGGAAAATTGCAATCCTGTTCAGTGCCATTTCAGAGCCAGGTAAATTACTCTACAAAGTTATCCATGATTGATTTCTGAAACATTAACTGTTATGAGCCATATAGTCTAGATGAGCAGACTACTGAAGGCAGCATTGCAAATACACATGTTTGTAATAGCAGATTTATGCAACAGAAGGAGGGAACAGCTTTAGCAGAATAATTAACTACATTATCACATGTCACACATTAAGCTTAGAATACTGTAGAAAATGTATTGCAGCTTCTAAAGGCAAGCAAAACAAATAGGTACAAAGTCAATACTGATTAACTCACAATTATGTCTGTCGGCAATAAAATTAAGCACAACTGCAGTACAAAAATGTTCTCATATAACACAAAACATATGAAGTCAAGTCTTAATCATTTTAAACAAACGTCTGTCCAAACACTTTAGAGTCTCAAAGACAAATATACCACTGGTGCGCTACTGAAGGTATATCTCTAACCTCTCTTGTTTTATTCTTATACTAAATCATAAACCGTATTCAAATATTTCAGTACACTAATCTTGAAATTTCCTATCATCTACACTAGTTAATTCTCCTAAATCACAACGCTTTTTCATAGTAGAAGACAAGTATACCCATATTCATTAAGTGAATCAACTTAACCTAAGACAAGGAAAGATCAAAGTCAGCCTCAGCAATTGGCACAGAAATCCAGAAATCCCATAGATCAAACGAAACAAATCCAACAGCAAGGCATCCACAAATATTAAACAATTTTCATCTAACTGTAGCCAACAAAAACAAAGTAATAGGCACCAGTATAGTACCATAGTGTATCCTATTTGGGTTCTGCATATATTTGGGTTCTGCATATAATTGTGTAATTAACAAAAGAGTACTGAATGATCATAACCAAAAGTAAAAGACAAGCATGAAACATAAGGTGTAAAATAAAATACAAAAACACTAATGCATAAGTAATTCATTGTGTGACAGAAGAGTGCAAAGTCCTGACATTTTGATCTGCAGATTGGTCTCTAATACTACAGGTATCTTTCAAGCAAATAGTTCCAAACAACTTCCATAGTGAAAAGTGTATTACAGGTACAAGTAATCCAGCATTCCAGAAAAATGGCATAAAATATTCAAACACAGAATGTCAGAGCAAGTTGCTCATCTAATTGCTCCTCATGGCATAGAAATTCAGAATAAAGATGAGACTGTATGCATCATGTCTTCATAAAACAGCACAAGAACAGTTACAGTAAAAAAAAAGCTTTACCATATACTAAAGTACTGGCTAAACTGCAGAAAAACTATACCATAAGAAACATTATAGTACATATATAATAAAGGAAAGTCCAGGTTGGAATTAATAATATAGTAAGGACAGTTTACAACTCATCGCAAAGACGTGGTGACGAGCTGCGACAGGCACATACAAACGACACACACAACACTTTCAGCTATCGGCCATGGCCTTCTTCAGAAAATAGAACACTTACGCAATCACACAGGCACACTAGACAGTTATACAACTATCACCTCCGGCTGCCGCACTTCAAATCACGCTCTGCAGCAAATCAGGGATGGAAGGTTACGTCACGGTGGTGGGGATGGGTTAGATGGGAATAACGAGATTCAGCTTAGGAATGGAGTGGGGAGGCAGGTGAGGGGAGAAAATAAAAAAAAATAAAGTAATATAAAATAAATATATATACAAAATGCGTGCAAGTACACAAGACTCCACACACACACAAGACCACACACACAACACACACAAGACCACACACACCACACAAGACCACACACACAATACACACAACACACACAAGACCACACACACAACACACACAACACACACACGATTGTACATTCACACACCACTCAAAAGAGGCGAGGTTTGGGATAGAGAGTTAGGAACTGTAAGGTATGGAGAAATAAAGGGAAGTTAGCGTAGGTTGAGGCCTGGTTGATTTCGTGATCGGAGAATGTATTGTAGGGATAACTCCCGTCTGTGCAGTTCAGAAAAGCTGGTAGTGGATGGGAGGATCCAGATGGCCTGGATTGTGAAGCAGCCGTTGAAATCAAGCATGTGCTCCGCTGTATGCTGTGCCACAGCGTGGTCCATCTTGTTTTTGGCCATAGTTTTGCGGTGGCCTTTCATCCTAATGGATAGCTGGTTGGTGTTCATGCCAATATAGAAAGCTGCACAGTGTTTGCGGCACAGTTGGTAAATTACTTGGCTGCTTTCACAGGTGGACCGGCCTCTGATAGGGTTAGGATAAGCCTGTGACAGGACTGGAATAGGAAGTGCTGGGTGGGTTGATTGGACAGTTCTTGCAGCGGGGTCTTCCACTTGGATATGATCCATGTGGCAGTGAGCTGGGTTTTGGGGTGGCATAAGGATGAACTAGGATGTTGTGGAGGTTGGGAGGGCGACGGAACACCACTTTAAGAGGGGTAGGAGGGATCTTGGGCAGGATGTCTCTCAGTTCTGGGCACGAGGATAGAAAATCAAAGCCTTGACGAAGGATGGAATTTAGTTGTTTGAGACCAAGGTAATACTGGGTGACAAGGGGAGCGCTCTTGTGTGGATGGTTATTGCTGTTAGGAGGAGGATATGGCACGGGAGATCTGTTTGCGGACTAGGACTGTTTGGTAGTTTCTGTCTGTGAAGGCCTTTGTGAGACCTTCAGCATATTCAGAAAGGGAGTTCTTGTCACTGTAGATATGCTGTCCACGGGTGGCCAGGCTGTAAGTGAGGGATTTTTTTGATGTGGAAGGGATGGAAACTGTCAAAGTGTAGGTACTGTTGGTGGTTGGTAGATTTAATATAGACGGAAGTGTGGATTGAGCCATCAGTGAGGTGGAGGTTGACATCCAGGAATGTGGCATGGTAGGTTGAGGAAGACCAGGTGAAGTGGATGGGAGAGAAGGAATTGAGGTTCTGAAGAAAGGAGGATAGGGTGTCCTGGCCTTGAGTCCAGATCATGAAAATATCAATGAACCTGAACCAGGCCAGAGGTTTGAGGTTTTGGGATGCTAGGAAGGATTCCTCCAGATGGCCCATAAACAGGTTGGCATTGGAGGGTGCCATGCGGGTGCCCATGGCTGTGCCTTGGATTTGATGGTAAACTTTCCCCTCAAAGGAAAAGTAGTTAAGTATGATGAAATTGGTGAGGGTTATGAGGAATGAGGTATCAGGCTTGAGTTCAGAGGGACGTTGGGAGAGGTACAACACAAGACAATTAAAAAAAAAAAATTTAGCAGGAAATAGGTGGAAAGTATAGCAGTAAGCTTCGTTGATTAACCAATGTTGCTAATCATTAGTTGCAACAAAGAAAATGCATCTTAAATCAACATATTCCCAGTAATTAAATATGGCACAATTTAGGGCAAGACAATAGGCATAGAATGAAATATACACTATGTACATGGAGGATTTATATTCATCAGTAATATATGCACTACAATTAGCAGTAACAGTCAAATTCTTATATAACAAGACTAGGTGTTGTTTACTTACAGCTGAAGTACGTGAAATATCCATAACTTTTACATAAATAGAGTGATTGTGATAAGCAGTCATAATCTGGACAAATTTGATTAACGTCTTATCAGTAACTTTTTTTCGGGCCCGGTGGTCTTGGGGTAAAGCGCTCGACTGGAAACCGAAGGGTCGCGGGTTTGAGTCCCGGTCGGCTCTCTGATTTTTTCAGTCTGCGTTTTAACCCATCCTTCACCTCTCAACGATGTGAGGAGTCGACAGAACGACATGTGGTTCAGATTCCACGTTAAGCTGTAGGTCCCCTTTCCCCAGTTGGATAACTGGGGTACGCTAGGGACACGCAAGTCACAGAAGTGGCGTCTGATTGAAAGACTTGCATCCGGCCAATGAGCCACACGAAATTTATTTTATTCAGTAACATTTTGTGGCATCAAACATGCGAAATTTGTCTTGTCTGGGTAAGCAGCTACAAAATAATTAACATGGGAAGTCATAAGATTTCTCATGCACTTCATGTTTCTTACTACTGTCTACTTCAGACTGTTGCTGAATACTATCAGGTTGGTATACAGAACTAATTACACTGTCAGTAACATCAGACTGTGGTACAACAGGTGTGGACTGAGCATTCACAGCAGTTGGCAAGGAACAGTGGCCCTTTTTTGTGTTGGTATCAGTAACTTCCTTATTGTCATTTACAGTATTTAAGGTAATAGGTATGGCAGATTGGCGTACAGATACAATAATACTGCCAATAACATCAAACTGTGGTATTTCAGATGTTCCTTCTACATCAACAGCAGGCAAGGTACAGTGGTTATTTAAAGCAGAAGTACTAGTAGGTAAGGCGTGATTTTCCACTGTATCTAAAATAGTATGTGAATTTTGTAGTCCATCAACTGGTATCACATAAAGTTATCAGTAGTAAATTTTTAGGCACAGAAGGAAACGTTTCATCAGAGATTGACAATAGCAAATTTTCATGGTCAGATATAAATGTTTCCTCAGGCTGTTTTAAAACTGCTGGGTTTATAGGTACATTTAAGTCAGAAGATACAGAGTCATGTTCTTGAAACAGTTGAGACAGATCAGGAATAGAATCAACAGGTTTCATATTGGAATAATATTGTCTTGCTGGAACCATGGCATACAAATCACTCATCAAAAGATGAAGTGTCACAACTGTCATACCTGTGTAAAATATGTGACAAAAATACTGAAGGATCAGACCGAGGAACGTCTGGTTTGGATAAAAATTCTCATTTCCTGAACGTTGAAATTTATTCTTATTATCGTTAAAATGTGGAAAGTTATTCGGCTGGTTCCAGGGATTTTGATACGATTGATTATTAAAGTTGCTCTCCAAACCACGAGAGTGCCGATTATTATAGACAGCTTGAGGCTGTGAATATTGTTGATTAGGGAATGACGGGTGAAACGACGTGTAATTATTTGATGGGGGTGGGAAGCGACGATCATTAGCATATCTCTGTTATTGGGAATTCGATTTTGTTGCCAATTATTACGATTGTCTTTAGAATAGGGTACCTGAAGAGCAGAAGAGTTTTGTCAAGCTCTAGCACTTTTAAAACCTCACGAATTGCATTAATTTTTTCAGTTTGATGACCTGCCAGTAGCGGAATACGAAGCATTTGGGAAATTTTGAAATGCATAACAGAATTAAAGCAGACAGATTATACGGGTCAATAAGATGTTGGCTCTGTTGTACTAGATAATCACAAAATTGAGTGAGCGTTTGAAACTGAATTCAGAAAACTTGGCAGATTCATAAGTATGTTTTTGATAGCTTGTTGGGTTGTATTTTTCCAGTACGCATCGAAAAATTCTTGTGGAAACTCATTAAACGAAAAACATTTTTCTGCGATGGTTCTCATTCTTAACGCTGGTTCACCCTCTAAAAATCCATAAACAAAATTTAATTGCGCGTAAACAGGCCAGTGTGGTGGTAACACAAAGGGAAATGGTTATATCGAATCAAGAGGATGTAGATCATTAGGATTGTTCCTGAAAACTTCGAACTTTTTAATCGATAGAAAATGTCTAAAATCTAAAGCATCATTTCGTAGAAAAGGCTGAAATTCTTGTGTATTGTAAAATGTACTTTAAGGATCACGGTGTTGTACGTAGGCCTATTGTGTATCATTTGATCCTGGTAGTGTTTGTACCGGTGGATTAAAATTAAAACCAGGCTTGTTATCAACATTAAAATGTCCTGGAAAGACCAATGGAGGACCTTGTTGCCTGTCGGAAGACAGAGCATGGCAAGAATTTATATCGTTTGTCGGCAGCTGTTTATTTTTATAGGAAGGTAGCGTTTGATGTTGTATTATCTCCGAAAATTCCACCGGATTTGTGATGTTTTCTACATCTACATAGATACTCTGCAAATCACATTAAAGTGCCTGGCAGAGGGTTCATTAACCACTTTCATAACTTTTCTCTACCGTTCCATTCTCTAATAGCGCGCGGGAAGAAAGAACACCTAAATCGTTCCGTTTTCGATCTGATTTCTCTTATTTTATTGGGATGGTCATGTCTCCATAAGTAGGTGGGTGCTAGTAAAATATTTTCACATTCAGAACTAAAAGTCGGTGATTGAAACTTCGCAAACAGATCACGCCACAATGAATAACGTCTTTCTTTTAATGATTTCCACCCCAATTCTTGCAACATTTCCGTGACGCTTTCCCCCCGTAACGTGATAAAACACAACGAGCTGCCCTTCTCTGAACCTTCTCAATGTCTTCCGTCAGTCCACCTGGTGAGGGTCCCACAAGGGGCAACAGTACTACAAGAGAGGACGCACAAGTGTGATGTAGGCTGTCTCTTTGGTGGAGCTGGTGCATCTTCGAAGCGTTCGGCCGATGAAACGTAACCTTTGGTTCGCCTTCCCCACAATATTTTCTGTGTGTTCTCTTCAGTCAAAGTTGTTCGTAATTGTAACTCCTAGGTATTTGGTAGAATCTGCGACCTTGAGGTTTGACTGATTTATCGCGTAATTAAAGTTCAGCAGATTTCTTTAAGCGGTCGTGTGTATTACTTCACACTTTTCTTTATTTAGTGTCAATTGCCAATTTTCGCACCATGCAGAAATTTTCTCTAAATCGCTTTGCAGTTGCTTTTGATCCTCAATTGACTTCACTAACCGATAAACGACAGCATCATCCGCGAACAGTCTAAGGGAGCTATTCAGATTGTCTCCTAAATCGTTTATAAACACGAGGAAGAGTAATGGATCTATAACGCTTCCCTGTGGAACGCCAGATATCACTTCTGTTTTACTCTATGACTTACCGTCAATTTCAACGAACTGTGTTCTTTCTGATAGGAAATCGTGAATCCAATCGCACAATTGGGGAGATATTCCATAAGCACGCAATTTCATAAGAAGCCGCTTATGAGGTACAGTGTCAAAAGCCTTCCTAAAATCCAGAAATATGGAATCGATTTGAGATCTCTTGTCGATGGCACTTAACTCTTCATGTGAATAAAGGGCAAGCTGTGTTTCGCAATAGTGACACTTTCTGGATCCGTGCTGACATCTGCTTAATAGGTCGTTCTCTTCGAGGTAGTTCATAATGTTCGAACAAATTATATGTTCCAAAATCCTACAGCAAATCGACGTCAATGAGATGGGCCTGTAATTTTGGGGATCACTCCTATTACCTTTCTTGAATATTGGAGTAACTTGGGCAACTTTCCAGTCTTTGGGTACGGATCTTTCGCTGAGTGATCGGTTGTAAATTATAGCTAAGTACGGAGCTATTGCATCAGCATACTCTGAGAGGAATCTAGTTGGTATACAATCTGGCCCGGAAGATTTATTTTTGTTTAGTGACTTAAGTTGTTTTACTACTCCAGGAACATCTAAGTTTCGCATGCTGGCAGCTGTTCTTGGACTGAATACTGGAGTGTTCACTTCTTCTTTGGTGAAAGAATTTCGGAAAGCTGTGTTTAGTAATTCTGCCTTAACATTACTGTCATCGGTAGTATTACCATTGCTATCGCGTAGTGAAGGTATTGTTTGTGTTTTGCCGCTAGTGTACTTCACATATGACCAGAATTTCTTTGGATTTTCTGCAAGATTACGAGACAGGATTTCGTTGTAGTAACTACTATAGGCTCCTCGCATTAAAGTTCGCGCTAGGTTGCGAGTTTCAGTAAAAGATTGCCAGTCTTGTGGATTCTGTGTCTTTTTAAATTTTGCATGCGTTTTTCTTTGTTTCTGCAACAGTGATCTGACCTGTTTTGTGTACCCCGGGGGGTCAGCCCCCTCTTTTATTAATTTATTTTTGCCTTTTTATTCGTGATTCTAGATTATTATATTTGTCGGTCAGAGTATCTGTGACACTTTGTTGGTCATCAAGACGGGTATTTAGCTTGTCTGTATGATCTACAAGGGACTGTTTTTGTGTGCAGCATTTGAAGCTGTTCTTTTTGTGACTGTTTGCGACTGAAAAGCTGCAATAGTATCTTTTCGGACAATGTCCGTTATTTCAGAGGAAATGTTATGAACGTCTTTAAAAAAAAAGTTTAAATGTTTGTATAGCTTATGGGACTTAACTACGGAGTCATCAGTCCCTAAACTTACTATTTATGAACTAGCTAACACTAAGGACTGCACAAATATCCATGCCCGAGGGGTCAACGTCTTTTTTGTGTGTATCAGCTATAGTCTAAACGGTGGTTAATGTCTGCAACTCTCACTGAATCTCTCTTCATTTTGTTGGATAGTAGTTTTAATTTGTGTAATTTCAGTGGAGGTTTCTTGTTTATGCTGGGAAAGAAGTTCAAATTTCTGATTGAAAGATTGTTAAAGAGAATCGTATCGTCGTTTGCTCATGTTTGACTGCTGTTCTAATGAGTTACTTATATTAGTAATCGTGTGTTACATCCGGATAAAGAAATGTTTGTTAAATTAGGACGAGGCGGCCCGGGAGTGCGGAGGCCCGCAACGGTGGACTTGCCGAGCGCTCTATGGCGCCCTGCTGCGGGGTGCGCGATTGTTCACCGTCGGAGGTTCGAGTCCTCCCTGGAGCGTGCGTGTGCTTCTTGTCCTTAGGTTACTATAAATAGTAAGTCTAGAGACTGATGACCATAGTTTTGGCCAATGAGGTCTCCGCCCAGTGCAGCAGTCAGTGTTCACCTAACTGCACCAAGGATTACTCATGCTATCCTGTATCATCATCATCATCATCATCATCGTCATCATAGACTGATTATGCCTTTCAGCGTTCAGTCTGGAGCATAGTACCTATAATAAAATTCCTCTGTGATCCCCTATTCAATGCAAACATTGATGCCTCATCTGATGTAATGTCTTTTACTTCAAAATCATTCTTCACCGAATCTAAGTACTTTCTTCTTGTTCTACCTCGACTCCTCTTACCCTCCGCTGCCGAGCTCATGAGTCTCTTAGGTAACCTTGCTTCTCCCATGCGTGTAACATGACCCCACTATCTCAGTCTGTTCGCTCTTACTGCTCTTACTTCATCTATGATGTTCATTCCCAGTTTTTCTTTGATTTCCTCATTATGGACTCCCTCCTGCCATTGTTCCCATCTATTAGTACCTGCAATCATTCTTGCTACTTTCATATCTGTAACCTCTACCTTGTGAATAAGGTAACCTGCATCTACCCAACTTTCACTCCTATACAGCAAAGTTGGTCGGAAGATAGAGCGGTGAGCTGCTAGCTTAGTATTGGTACTTACTTCCCTCTTGCAGAAGAGAGTAGATCTTAGTTGAGTACTCACTGCATTAGCTTTGCTACATCTCAATTCCAGTTCTTTCACTATGTTGCCATCCTGTGAGAAAATACTTCCCAGGTACTTGAAACTGTCTACCTGTTTTAACTTTGTTCCTCCTATTTGACACTCAATTTGTTTAAATGTTTCCCACAGACAATACTTTCGTTTTGGAGATGCTGATCTTAATATCATAATCCTTGCACCTCTGATTAAGCTCTGAAATATTAGTTTGCAACCTTTCAATCGAATCGGCCATTACAACTAAGTCATCCGCATATGCGAGACTGCTAATTTTGTTTTCACCTATTTTAATCTCGCCCTGCCAGTCTATTGTTTTCAACATATGATCCATGAATAGTATGAACAACAGTGATGACAGGTTACAGCCTTGTCTTACCCCTGAAACTACCCTGAAACATGAGCTTAATTTGCCATCTACTCTGCTTCCTGACAGTCTACATAAAGCCCTTTAATTGCCTACAGAAGTTTGCCTCCTATACCATAATCTTGTAGAACTGACAGTAGCTTCCTCCTAGGGACACGGTCATAAGCCTTTTCTAGATCTATGAAACATAGATACAATTCCCTGTTCCACTCATAGCACTTTTCCATTACCTGTCGTAAGCTAAAGATCTGGTCCTGACAGCCTCTAAGAGGCCTAAACCCACACTGATTTCCATCTAACTTGTCCTCAATTAATACTCGCACTCTCAACAATACCTGAGAATATTTTGCCTACAACGCTAATTATGAGATACCTCGATAGTAGTTACAATCTTTTCTGTTCCCATGTTTGAAAATTTGCGTGATTATCGCTTTTGTCCAGTCAGACGGAACCTGTCCCGATTCCCACGCCTTCTCAATTATTCTGTGTAACCATTTGAGATCTGTATTTGACGAGTTCCGGCTTAATTTCGTCCACCCCGGCAGCTTTATTGCACTGTATTCTGCTGACCATTTTCTCCACTTCCTCAAATGAGATCCTGTATTTCTATATATAATACTTCTGGGTTTATTTTAATCACTTGACTACCGTCCCAGTAAGACGATAACCTGCACAGTATAATAAAGATCCGAAGATAGCTCGAATAGAGACGAAGGTAGTCATCTAATATAATTTTTTCTGCGAACTTGACTGAGTTTTTAAGTCTTATGTAAAATACGAAAGATGGTTATCTCCGCAGGTGACAATGTCAACAGCCACACCAGAGAATTTTGTTGCTACTGTTGCAACGATCTGACTTGGGGTTTTTTAATGCACGGTGGATTTTAATAAAATAAATGTTAAACATAGCCTTAAAATATATTTTAGTGTCCATATGTGTAAAACACGGAAAATAATAATTAAATAAGAGATTGCATTCATTCTATGCAACTGTCGAGATTTCGCCCGTCCTGACATCTAATGGCCTCTGATGAAACTACATCAAAAGTGAACCTTGTCGCTATACTTATGCTTGCGATAAGAAATACAATCACTTAATCGCGATTTATTTAGTATGTTGGGCTTTTCTTTTGATAACTTTATTTCTTCAAAATGTGTCCTTTCCGCAAACCGAATAAAATGTACTAACGTTGTCACTTATTCTAATACGGGAACAAGGAGTAAACTGTCCATTTACAATCCAGTAGTTAAATCGTTAGAGCCTCTCGTAAACTAATATAATATTGTACTTGCGTCAGTCAAATGACTTTCTTGGAAGACAACACTGTCGCCTTTGCCTGTTACTATCTTAATATGAATACAAATGTTAAGCTACAATACCTAAGGGTATTGTATGGAAGATCTTAAAAATTCGCTCGAACACAATTCGATCTTGTACAGACACAGTAATGCTGATTCACCAGCTTTACACGAAATTTAAAAATTTTGAGCTTGTTTTGTGGCTAGATAGTATTTTCTTGCATATCCCTTTCTCCTCTGCACTTGCGCCAACCGAGTCAAAGTTCACGTGATCGTTCGAACAAGCTCGCTACTACATCGAACGCTGACCCATATCGGAAAATCTCGATACCGTTCGATCGCGAGTATCGCCTCACAGCTTTAGATAGGAAGAAATATCAGTAGTTTCTCCCTACATATCAATGACGGTGACAGTTTGGATAAATCACTAAAGCGCCACAAAAATTTCAAGCTCTGTATTTTCACACTCTTAGTAAACTCTTTAGTACTACAGGACACACCTAACATTTAATCCTAAGCGACTGCGAGGCAAAAGGAGGAAAATTCTGAAGTGCAAACACTTGTATTAAATATGAAACAAGACAATACTAAACTACATTTATTATTCATTTGACTTTCCAGTATTTAACTTTTTCTTTATATTTGTTTTTCAATAAATTTTGCACAATATTATGCCAACATGTTATCAAGTGATAGAAGATTAGATTAGTACCTGTTCCATAGATCATGAATACGACATTTCGTAATGATGTAGAACGTCAGTTTAGTAAGATATTCTTGAATAATATTAAAAGACGTATTTTCTTAATTTTTAATTTCACGTCTTATTTTTGTAAAATTATTCATTCGTATCTAAAAATTCATGTGCTGAGTTGGAGAAGTCATTCAAAAATTTTCTTCTTGATGTTAGTTCACTATTAGTCGGACTTATGATTATATTTAGTAATTGACCGTAGTTTGTGACAGTTCACCCCCCCCCTTTCTAGGCCAAAATTTGATTTAACCTTGAGAACTTTCAGTTTATCCTTTCTACCGCGGTGGAAAGGCTGAGCGCTCTAAGGTGCCTTGCCGCGGAGCGCGCGATTGCTCCTCATCGGAAGTTCGAGTTTTCCCTCGGGCGTGGTTGTGTGTGTTGCCCTTTCATTAGTTCAAGTTGATTTAAGTACCTAATTTTTAAGCCTAGGGCACAGTCTAACAAACAGGCGCGACACTTACTGCTGTCAAAGTTGTTACAAACTGGCAGTTGGAACGACACTAGCGCTCCTCGTGGTGGGAAAGGTGGCGTAAGAATGTTTCTTTATAATTACTTTCCTATGTTATTAAATAGTTTGTAATTTTTTACGATCCAAGCATCAGTAAATCTCTGAAGGCGTAAATAATCGTGAAATAAGTGTAAAAACTTCCGAATTTGCCCGATTCAGTGATATTAACAACTTATTCATGGGGAAATGCTTCCGAATACGTGTATATTTTGCAGGTAACTCAGCTGAAATTAAGAGAATATAAACAGACGAGAAAATTCCTGTAGTGGTATGTTATTTGATAGGCACTTACATTGACGCGTAAAAATTCGATGTGGTGTCTAATGGTTTTTCCGATTCACTCATTTTTCTTATAAATGCATTTACTTCTGAGTGTAATTTTGCTTATAAGACGAATGTGTAAGATTCTTGCCGTTTGTGGTTCTGCTGTAGCAACAATTGTTAAATTGGTTTCTGATTTGTTGGGAAACAAATATTTTCGATGTTTTGTTGTCACGGTAATGGTTAATCTGGTACATTAAATAATGTAGGTATTGCATATAAGGCTCTTACTTGCAACACTTAATGAATTGGAATTGTAGCGAAGGAACACTAAGGTTTCTTAGTAGAAAATCGACGTCTTTCTGCAGAAGGTTTTGTGTTGTTTATTAGCCTTTTTTGTTCTTATTAGAAAATGAAATTCTTTGATCAAAATGTTGTAGACTGCAAGGCAATCTTACAGAAATTGTCCTGCAAAGTAGCGTTTCATACTTTCCAATGGTTCTTAGGAAACTTAACAGAAGTGAGTTATTTTGTACTTTTTACTGATTTTTATGGCAGTGTCGTAAAAAGTATGGTAAAATCAGTTTAAACGATACTATTCACATTCGTTCGATATCTTATTCAGAAATGTAGCTTGTCAGCCGCTTGGAGCGCTGCTGTCGTGGGATATAACCAGCGATCTCTATACAACCTGCATGTTATGAATCTGCTCTCTCAGCATAGAACTGCAGTGTGCCGGCACATTCATATGTTTTGTACATATTGCGCTGTGTGTAATTTTGGCGAACGAATTTTCAGTCAGTACGTGACAAGAATTGCTTTCTGACTTCTTGTTTCAAATTTAATGCTAATATGCGATATTATAGGCTGCTATGGGAGCCGAACCGTGACATTTTCTTTACATATTCTAGTAGAATTTCATAGCAGGCATATTTGAATTTAGCAAGAAAGTAAATGAAGGGTTACTGCAAAAACCAGGTAAGTTACAGAATACACATTCTGAGAAAACTGAAAAACAAAGTTTGACATCTACAGAAGGTGTGCATTTTCGAGAAATTATATAAGACAATGTTACTTACTTGTAGCCTTGTATTGTATGTGCAATATATAAAATTTTGAAATTAAAAATATACACAAATAAATCAAAACCGCAATTATAAATATTTGGACTTACCTGGTTTTGCACCAAAGACTTTAAAATCTGAATTAATGGATGCAAAATCGAAGATAACATGAAAAATTAACAATTTACTTTTTATTAATTACCAGACATTTTACAATAGCTTTTGTCAGAAAAATTGTACATAGTTTTGCATGCCTTATAACGTAAAATATTCTGTCCCGATGAAAAATGAAGGATATTATCATTAACTCAATAAAAAAACTACATTCTCAGAACATTTTGTTGACCTACTTGATTTACAGTTAAAGTACTTCATGCTCATTTTAAAATATTCTTACTCTTTCATTTAGGCTGTGCTCACCATCATTTCCTGCAGGGGGTAACAGTTTTTAATAGAAACCCATATCTGCAATAGGAATGTACTTTCTAACCAATTTCATGACATCGTATGTGCCTTTTAAGAGAAAGGACAACCATGCAGTGATACTTCTGGGAAGGTAATGTCACCTTTTATTGCCTTCTTTAGTGGAGTAAACTCTGACATAAGTCATGTGTTGATTCTGGCTGGCTTTAAGTGCGTATTTGTGAGCATAACTGTACTGGAATAGTTTATACGGTGAAATTTTGAAAAGCTCATGTACGGTGTCTGTTGGCAACATGCATATTTCATTCAGATAAGTCCGCGAAAGTCTGGTTCTTGCAACTAAAGATGCACATTCCGATGTTGTATCTCGTGCCGATAATTTGACGAGAAATGGACTTCTGGTTTTTTGCCGCAAGCCGGTCAAATATGAACACCTATGTCTGGTATGCTCAGAGAGCTGAGGATCATCCAGATAGTTATATGCATTGATCTCTTTACTATTAGTGGGAGTGTCGTGACTGTGTTAGACTGTGGGCTAGGAACTGATATCTGCAGTAGTTAAGTGCCATAGATTTTTAATTCTTTTTTTTTAAACTGTTTTAGTTTTGCATGCTTTTACTTAAAACCTACAGTAATTTTTTTAATAAGTTAACTTCCAGCGTTTGATTTTTCGTTGCACTTTCCTATGTAAGGTCGTTGCGAACAAAATATTAATTGCCTATTAATTTATTTTTCAGATTTCGACTCTATTTGAAGGACAGAAGTATGGCTGCGCATTTCCAGCCTGCCAACATGCCGGGTGTTCCGCCGCCGGACACAGTCTAAGACTTGGGTACCGTGAGCTTTAGGACCGAGACAGTCTTCGAGTATTCCCTCTGTAACTACACCAACTGGCCCTCGGGGCTGGATGAAGTGAAGTCGAACTCGTTCCGGCACCCTCGCTCGGGCAAGTGGTGCATTGTGGCGTGTAGAGACATCGCCGGTCCCTTGTTCACGTGCTTCGAGCTGATGTCCTGTGTGAAAGAAGACGCAGCCGTGCGAGCGACGGAGCATCGCTGGTGGCAAAGTCTGGTGTAAAGTACGAAGTGTACCCGAAGGAAAGCGTACTCCTCGACGCCCCAAAGAAGTCGAAGTGGAAGCGCTTGACCGACGGGTTCAACCCGAGGAACGGTCTCGACTACGCGCTGTCCTTTGTGGGGGAGGTGATCATGCCCTTCGCTGTGACGGAGCCGTACCGGAACGCGCCGCTGGAGGCGCCTCGGCGCAGCGTCACAGACGACCTAGCGGCACTGCTGACTTCCAGCCAGTTGTCGACGTGTCGCTGTGGGCGCAGGGAGAGGAGTTCAGGGCGCACAGGACCGTGCTGTGCGCGCGCGCATCCAACACCACCTAGAAGACAAGGCCTCAACAGGCCGTGCTACGTCACACTGACCAGGCCGCGGCCGCCAGATGAATGGCTGTCCGCTGGGGCACGCCCCCTGCCTCGTGGCAGTCAGCCAGTAAGCTGCCGGCCGCGGCCTGGTCAGTGTGACGTAGCACAGCCTGTTGTGAGGCCTTGTCTTCTAGGTGGTGTTGGCGTAGCCACATCTTCGCCACCATGCTGCGAGAGGAGCGCGCCGGCGGCGTCTACATCATGGTGGGCGTGGAGGCGGACGTGCTGCGCGAGGTGCTGCACTTCATATACACCAACAGTGAGCCCCTGCTGGAGCAAATGGCCGACAGACTGCTGGTGGCGCCCGACAGGTACCACCTGCCCCAGCTGTAGGCGCTGTGCGAGGCCCAGCTGGCCAGGATGCAAACTGTCAAACGCTGCCGCCGTCGCCCTCCTGCCAGCTGCTCGAGGGTTCCGTGATCAGCTTTCTGAGGCGCCACCTCGTGCTTGTGTTGGGCAGCCAAGACTGGGCGGATGCTGTCACAAATCGACATCGAGTTGAGCCGCTTGGTACGGATGGCTCCTATTCCCAGATGAAATATAGTAAAATACAAATATAGCACCAAGCAAAAGAAATAATGTTTTTAATAAAGAAATATGACCACCCACACGTGTGGGTAACCCCAGTTGGCTGAAAAAGGTACAAGCAAGCCCTATAGCAGTCCGCTCCACCCCCTCTGGGTGGAGAATGAAAAGTGCAAAAAAGCCCTCGGCATCAGTTGTCGGTGAATCCAGCAGCAGCAGTTCCCCTGAGGATGGCGGGCAGGTGTACCGCCGAAATATTGGGTCAGTTTGACTTCAAAATCCGGCAGCAAACCCGCAGAAACTATGAAAAACTGTTACGCCGGGAAAGCCTACGAAACTACAACAGTGTTTCTTATTACCTATCAAAATAATCTGAAAACTATCCTCTGCGCCTATTATTTCTGGCAGCTGCAAAACTAGTAGACCATTCATGATTCTTTACTTTTCAATTCTTCACAATAGACAACTGCACCTAAAAGGAGACTTTACGGCCAAGGAAATTTATTTTGGGATGAGACTTCGCATGTTAGTAGTATGGGAAGGTCGAGTAAGTTTACGAGGAATCCAAGATGACGAATTTTCAATCCGTCCAGTAACTACAGGTTGTGCTACGTACACTATATACTACTAGCTGAAAACCCGGCGTTGCCTGGGTGTTTATTTATTTCTGCCATTTTTCAGGAATACATTCATTTGGGTGAGGGCTGTATGTCTAAAATCTCTCGCGAATACAATTAGTAGTAAAGAAGTAAGATTAAAACTTTGTGCGTGATGGGGTGGTTTTCCATGAAAGTTGCAGTTTATGTGCTCATATCTCATAAACTAAGTGTCGTACTGTGATATAATTAACACGTTCGCTGCGACTGACGCTTATAAACGTTTCGAGATCAACAAGCCAGTGCTGGTTAACGCTTGTAAGCGACGCGTTCGCCTATCTGCTGTTGTGTGTTTTCGTCTTTATTCGTCTGTGTTATGCATAGTATGCAATAAAATCAATAAATCAGAGGCGTTGTTAGGATTGTTTGAGATACATGCATATGACACCTATGAGCGTCAGACAGCATGCAGCATTTATCACATTATCGGCATGCAGCTATATATATAGCACCACCTCTTCCAAAGACGTTATATTCGTTGTGAATATTACGTACGTGCGCAACATGAACTTACAGGTATCGCAGGGGTATGATTTCAGCTCTCAGCGCACATGCGCTTACAGGCGTCCGCCTAGAGCGTTAGTAGCCTGCACTGATGTCCGCAGCGGACGTGTTAAGAAGGTACATCAAGTACATGCGTGTATACTGTCAAATTTCCTGCAGCTACAATTTGTAGAGTAGAAATTGTAAATTGTAACGTCACACCAAATGCCGTATTACGAGGTGCATTCAAGTTCTAAGGCCTCCGATTTTTTTTCTAATTAACTACTCACCCGAAATCTATGAAACTGGCGTTAATTCTCGACGTAATCGCCCTGCAGACGTACACATTTTTCACAACGCTGACGCCATGGTTCCACGGCAGCGGTGAAGGCTTCTTTAGGAGTCTGTTTTGACCACTGGGAAATCGCTGAGGCATTAGAAGCACAGCTGGTGAATGTGCGGCCACGGGGAGTGTCTTTCATTGATGGAAAAAGCCAAAAGTCACTAGGAGCCAGGTCAGGTGAATAGGGAGCATAAGGAATCACTTCAAAGTTGTTATCACGAAGAAACTGTTGCGTAACGTTAGCTCGATGTGCGGGTGCGTTGTCTTTGTGAAGCAGCACACGCGCAGCCCTTCCCGGACGTTTTTGTTGCAGTGCAGGAAGGAAGGAATTTGTCCTTCAAAACATTTTCGTAGGATGCACATGTTACCTTAGTGCCCTTTGGAACGCAATGGGTAAGGATTACGCCCTCGCTGTCCCAGAACATGGTCACCATTTTTTCAGCACTGGCAGTTACCCGAATTTTTTTTGGTGGCGGTGAATCTGTGTGCTTCCTTTGAGCTGACTGGCGCTTTGTTTCTGGATTGAAAAATGGCATCCACGTCTCATCCATTGTCACAACCGAAGAAAAAGTCCCATTCATGCTGTCGTTGTGCGTCAACATTGCTTGGCAACATGCCGCACGGGCAGCCTTTTAGTCGTCCGTCAGCATTCGTGGCACCCACCTGGATGACACGCATTTTTAGGTCGTCATGCAGGATTGTGTGCACAGAACCCACAGAAATGCCAACTCTGGAGGCGATCCGTTCAACAGTCATTCGGCGATCCCCCAAAACAATTCTCTCCACTTTCTCGATCATGTCGTCAGACCGGCTTGTGCGAGCCTGAGATTGTTTCGGTTTGTTGTCACATAATGTTCTGCCTTCATTAAATTGTCGCACCCACGAACGCACTTTCGACACATCCATAACTCCATCACCAAATGTCTCCAACTGTCGATGAATTCCAATTGGTGTCACACCCAGAAAATTCAGAAAACGAATGATTGCACGCTGTTCAAGTAAGGAAAACGTCGCCATTTTAAGTATCTAAAACAGTTCTCATTCTCGCCGCTGGCGGTAAAATTCCTTCTGCCGTACGGTGCTGCCATCTCTGGGAGGTATTGACAATGAACGCGGCCTCATTTTAAAACAATGCGCATGTTTCTATCTCTTTCCAGACCGGAGAAAAAATCGGAGGCCTTAGAACTTGAATGCACCTCGTATTACTCCATAAGCAGCGGAAAAGTAGTAAGCGAGATACTTTTTCCTTTCATAATATTTCATAAAGGTTTGAAATTATGTTTAAAATTTGTTCCAAGTCGTAAGTACTCTCATTCTCATACAGCGTATCTATAAAGTCTCGCCGCATTATGTTGTAGTTTATTGGCAATCCTATTGTTTATGACGTCATATCTTCTGAACCATGTGTCATACGTGATTAAACCTGCAGAAATTGTTACCTCGCGGTAAGGAATATATATGTACCTGTCAAGTTCATTAGTAATAACTGTCTTCGTTGTCCTCATCCCAACTCCGGATATGTTTGACTTTTTCATGGGAAGAACTTAGCACAAGCCACCAACGAAATATCACGTAATATCAACAAATCACTAAAGATGCTCATCCCCATACGTCTCGACGTATAGAAACTGTTTTGCCAAGTTCGCTGTGAGCTGTTTGATTATCCACAATACGGTTCTGATCTTACTCTCAGATTTCTGTCTTTTCTTGCACCTGAAGATATTCCTGTCTGCCGACAACGATGAACTCTGTTGAGGAATTAACTAGGTACCTAGACAACTAATTTGTTCAGAAAGGAAAAATCGCACTGACGTTTTACGGCCCACTTTAGATTTGTAGTTTTATAAGTTTTGTAAACATTTTGGACCAAAATAATAATCTAAATGCCGCCCGCGGTGGCTGAGGGGACTGAGGCGCTCCAGTCACGGTCTGCACGGCCACTACGGTTGGGGGTTCGAATCCCCCCTCGGGCATGGATATTTGCGCCGTCCTTAGGATTAGCTTGTTCATAAATAGTTTGTAAGTTTAGGGACTGATGACCCCGTAGTTAAGTCCCATAAGCTATACAAATATTCTGACATTCAATAATCTGAATAATAAAAAAATAATTAAGAGTGTCAAACTCTTTTAGGAAAAAATTTTAGGTAGTGGCGGGTTCCGAACCACCCACCTTTAGCGTCATATTCCAACGCCTTGCCCACTACGATACGGCTATCAATAAAGAAATGAGTTCTTTAATCTCATACTATTGATGGCCGTTGTTAACTGACGCTAATATGGCATTTGTAGACACTAGATTATCATTATCGTACGAAGAACGATGTGTTTTGTTAATTCTTCAGTGCGCCATTGCCTTGAAATGACAACGTGTAAGTTACAATAAGAAAATCATCAAATACGCAACGCCAGATGGCGTATGCCAGAGAGTTCTAGGCGAGGAATGTCACGTGACATCTCCGAACGGCTGGTTTTCGTTAATTCAGTGGAGGGTGTCTAAACTCCGTTATTTTTGCAAATATGTCTCAAACGATACGAGATATGAAAAAAACATAAGGGACCTAAGTTTTAGAGAATTTTCTTCTCTACCAATTAGGTTATTCAATTTTCGTGTCAGATGAATAGTTAAGCCGTTATTTTCATTTAAATTTCGAACTGTCAAAGGACGATCGCAAAGGTCGACTTTTAGTGTTACTACCGTAACCTAAAGTGGGCCAAAAGAGTAAAAATACTAATGTATTAGTAATACTCAACACAGGGCACTCCATAGATTATTTTCAAACCATTAGGCAGCTGCATATAGATCAAAGGAAACCAAACGAACCGTCATAGTAACGGTTACGTGATCGATGACGTCACTTCCGTCACGTTTTTCGGAGAATTTTTTTTTTTCTGTGCCCCAGAGCATAAACATCTCTAAGTAAAAAAAGAAAAAGAGAAGGAGGAAAAGGTAACATCTGGAAGCTCGTGAGAACTGACCACCCGCAGCCGTCAGATGAAACGAATACAGAACGCCGTACTGCGGCAGGCACTGAACCTGGATTTCCCAAGGCAACAATAACGCACGTTGCTCGGCAGCGTCGGAAGCTTACAGCCTGCGGCTCTGCAGATGCTGCACACCCGAAACAAGATCAAACAGTATGCCCAATGTGCTGCATCAGCGTTACGTAAGCAAGGTCAACTCCGCGCATCGCTTAGCTTAAACGAATGCTACGTATCGTCATTTGTCAGGTAAGATCGGGTCATTTTGAATGTTCGATATCACCCGTCGGCTTTGACCAATTTCGCCATGTAGCATTTCGCCATGTAGCACTTCGTCATTTCGTCCCAGACGATTTCAGTTATGATTATTACTAGTCGCTGATAATATTGTAAATATGACATTATATTTATTACGTTGTGTATGTATATTTACGTATTTCATGTTTGCGTGATAACATGCTGTTCAGGTATGTCAAATAATATTTGTTTAATCAGTGTGAGCGGGGTAAAACATTGACTTCTAAGGATAACGTTTTTTTAACTAATAAATTGATTTGCAAAGGTTATGAGTGGCATAGAATATCGTTCAGTTTGCATCAAGTGGTATTTTTAACATTACAATGATTTTGGCATCGTTATTTACTTAAAATATGGTTTGCTATCAATGCGTGTTTTTCTGTGAAAGCAACACATTTACGGTTTTACCTTTTTCCTTTTTTTAAATTCAGAATTCTGATATCAGCAATTAGCCCTGTTTTATATTGATAAGAACTAAATACAATTATCAGATCGTCGAATTTTTTGTATCTAAATGCTTGTTAGATTTTTTTATATATAGTGGGTATTATTTGAAGTACATTACTTCTCAATTTTTAAACCATGTCAGTTTTCGTATCTTAATTTTTTATATAATGGAATATTTGTTATTGTGGGTGTTATTTGACCTTTTATTGCTCATTTTTAGCGATAGACACTAGTTTTCTGATATTTATGTTTTTAGAGACAGGAATTGTTGATATTGTGGGTTTCTTGCGAGGAATGTCACAGCTCAGTTTTGTTGATCGATACCTGTATCGTATATTTCCATTGTTGTAGGGTTGAATTATTGGTATCGTCTGTTTCATTTGATATATATTCTCTATTGTGATCAATACAGTTTTTACTGTAATTGTAATGTGGTATATATAATTGTCTCCTTTAATCTACCGTATTGCGTGTTTTTTTTCTATGTTTTATTTCAATATTGCTATTTTTATTGTTTTTATGTTTAGAAACTCCCCATCCACAACAACTTAGTTCCCACGATAGTCCAGTTAAATTCTTTTATTTAATTGCCGTTTTTAATTTTATTCGCTTACATTTATGTTTTTGGAGTCGTTGATTTCGTGTTGTTATGGACACTATATTGCATTCGCATTGAAATATGAAATGTCGCTTATCGTCATGACGTTATGGCTGACGTAATGGGTTAAAGCAGACGGGTGGTCTCTGAAGTTCAAGTGCGGCCGGTAAGATCAAACTGTATTACGTAAGCAACTACGATACTCAATGTTGGCTTATTCATTGAACATGAAAAGTTTTCACTCAAACCGGTAATGTATTATAGCCACGTTGCTAGTAAATTGTGGTATTGTCTTATCTTCATACAGTGAACTGTGGTAAGTATTCCTTGTAAATCGCATTACTTTCTCATGCGTATGCGACAAAAACAATGGCATGGTTAAGACTCAATTTTCGTGTCCGATTCCAGCATTTAGCTCTGACCAATGACGTTCTCCGTGACAGCGTGCAAAGAATACAAGTGGCGCGTTATTAAATGAATCAGTAATTTCCCAAGTAACTGGGTTGAACTGTGCTGTTTATTCCGAATACGTCCCGATTTCACAGGGTGAAGTTAGGCAGGAATCTAAGGGGACAGCTTTAATTGTTGCGAGTAAAAGAGACAAAATTTCTCATGTAAGTTACCAGAGGTTTCCAGTTTCTTTCCGAGTCTGATAGGATTTACGAGGATGAGGAACTTAAAGACAGTTAACATTTTCATAATATCTAATCTCAAATGTCTGTTTTTATTTTACGAAAAACTCTTTCTGAAAGTGTCAACATCTAAGAGTTTAAGGTTAGGTAGGGATCTAAGAGCACATAGAGCAGTAGAAACAACAAAAATCCTGAAAGAGTACACAGTATATATGGAATGAAAAACCTAGGGAAAAAAACAAAATAGGGGCCTACATTGGAATCTGCACCTACAAAGGTGAATTTTGACTGTCGACTCCACCTTTTGTTTTTCATGAATTTCCGTTTCGCGTATAGCGTTTTTCTTTTTCATGTATATACACATTTCTTTTTTGTCGTTTGATTCCTATGCTGATTTTCCACTATTTCCTGTTGCTTCCGATTTTGAATATTACATATTCAAGTGTTCGTTTGATTTTGCGGTTGTGTTATATGTTTATTCAACCTCCAAAAAACTATGTCTACTTCTACATTCTTACTCCGCAATTCAGTTCACGGTATGTGGTGGAGAGTACTTTGCGTACCATGGTCAATTCCTCCTTATCCCATCGCGTATGGTTTGCGGGAAAAATGATTGCCTGTTTGCCTCCGTGCGGGCACTAATCTCTCTGATCTTATCCTTGTGGTCACTTCGTGAGATATATGTAGGAAGAAGCAATATGTTGGTTGACTTCATGAAACGTATGCTCTAAGAACTTGGTCAGAACGCCGTACCGCGATACAGAACGTCTATCTTCCAGTGTCTGATTCTGGAATTTTCTAACCACCTCGGAGACGCTTTTGCGCCGACTAAATGAGCCCTTAACGAAGCGTGCTGCTCTCCGTTGGATCTTCTTTACGTCTTCTATTAACCCTACCTGGTACGGATTCCACACTGACGAACAATACTCGAGCCAGGACGAACGAGACTTTTGAAACCTGCTTCCTTTACTGACGGACTACACTTCCGTAGGGTTCTTACAATGAATCTCAATCTGGCAACTGCTATCTAAGCTTAATTTTATATGATCGTTCCATTTCAAATTGCTCCTAAATGCCACTCCTGGATATTTTTTGGAAGTAACTGCTTCCAGAGTTTGTCCTGCTATTGCGTAGTTAGTACTAACTAGGGTGATGTTTAGAATGACATCAGTGGCGGCTTGGAACCACACGTTTGCGGAATCATGTTTTTGCTTCTATTATCGTGTACTTTCAACCGTGTAAGTCTGCGCCATCCTTTTTGATACAACGTACATATATAGAAAGCAATGGTCTTATCTCGCGCCGGCAGTGGTGACAGAGTGGTCTGCGGCGTGCCAGTCACGGTCTGCACGGCCGCTGTGGTCGGGGTTCGAATCCCCCTTCGGGCATGGATGTTTGTGCCGTCTTTAGTATAAGCTAGTTCATAAGTAGTTTGTAAGTTAAGGGACTGATGACCTCGTAGTTAAGTCCCATAGACTAAAAAGTATCTTAACGCTTTTCTGGGACACGCCAGAAATCATTTTCCCGTCTGAAGACTACTTGCCGTCAAGAATGATATGCTGCAGTCTGTTTCCTAGAAAATGAATCCAGTCACACAGTTGGTGCGGTGTTCCATACGCTCACAAATTATTGATCTGATGAAGGTGCGGAACCCTTTCGAACGCCTTCCCGAAGACAAGAAACGCGGCATCCACCAGGGAAACTGTCTACTGCCGTCTGGGTCTGGTGGATTAATAGCGCAAGCTGGATTTCACATGATCGTTCCTTTCGGAACCCATGTTGATTCCTACATAGCAGATTTCCGGCTCCAGAAATGTCATAGTACTCTAACATAAAACGTGTTCCAAATCTGTGACGTAATGTTTAGGTTGCGCAGACGGCACTGAGCGATGAAAAGATGCAGGCGAACTAGACATGTAGGCAGGGGAGAGCAGGTTAAGGTGCTCTCAGACGGAAATATTACGACCGAGGCGACGTTGGAGAAATTGAAAATCACTCCGTTGTCAATAACTCAAGATATTTCGAACAAGATCAGAGCTATTAGTGGAAATCTTTGAGTTGTGTTAAGCCAACCTGATCTGTAACTATGTGATGATCGTGGACGGGTACTGAGTGATAAGGACCCAGGGACAAACGGATTGGCAATCCTCAGAAAAAAAGATCAATGACCCAGGTATCATCTGAGAAGGTGATGAATTTTTGTGAATAGGGCTGGGAGAAGAGGGGGTTCTGATAGCGTATTGTACTCAAATTTTCGCAGGAGCATGCTTTGAAACCTCCAGCCGAGCTTACAGGAGGTTAACACGAAACGTCATGAGAATCAGCCCAAGGGTGTGTTTTGGCTCCACGAGAGCGTTCTATCTCCATCTGGCAGATGATATAGTCAGACATGGAGCTTCTCTGTGCTGAGAGATTTCACCCCGTCCTGTGTTCTTCGAACATGGCACCCACTGATTGCCTCCTCTTTCCTAGAATAAAGAATGACGTGGCAGTAATTTCCAGAGATGACGAGCCGATTGATATGAAACGTTTTCCGAGCATCCAAGGTCTCATCCATCGCTGAGAAACATGTTTCCCATTGGAAGGTGAATATGTAGAGAATACCTATTAGAATAATCAAGTTTAATAATAACAGCTTGATTTTTGCTAGGTGATAATTACAATTTCATGACGAAATCTCGTTCTTTTCCTTGATAAAATGTTCAAATGTTTGTTAAGCTTATGGGACTTAACTACGGGGCCATCAGTCCCTAAGCTTACAAACTACTTATGAACTAGCTAATATTAAGGACGGGACAAATATCCATGCCCGAGGGGGGTTTCGAACCCCCGACCGTAATGGCCGTGCAAACCGTGACTGGCGCCCCGCAGTACGCTCGGCCACCGCGGCCGGCTTTCCGTGATGTGTGTTTTGTTTGCACATAACGAGAGTTACTGAGTCCAAATAAGGACATCTGAAAATTACGTAAAGTTTTTAGAGATATTTTGCGAAAATTTGTTGGGACTGCCTTATTTAGACTCTATTGAACTTCCATCCTGTCTCGAAACTACCTTGCTTACTACACTCAGTTGTATTATCTATGTTAAAGGTTCGCCGAGTTTGCAGTTGATGTGTCAGAATAAGGTACAAATGGCAAGTTCTGTTTTCTGTTCGGAAAATTAGAAGGTGAAACTTTATAAGCTGCACCACAGAACCAACGAAAGACTGGTTAATATATGAGACTAAAGAAAGCAAAACACACGGTAAACAATACGTAGCCGCTGTGGAGTGGCCGAGCGCATTGAGGCGCTATGCTCCGATGCGCGAGGCCGTTCCCCGTCGGGTGTTCGAATTCCCCATCGGGCATGGATGTGCGAGCTGTCTTTAGTATAAGTTAGTTTATAAGTAGTTTGTAAGTTCAGGAACTGATGATACCGCAGTTAAGTCCCATAAGCTTAAACATTTGAACATTTTATTTGAAACAATACGTAAACAACGTGAGATTTCTTTTTTCCGAAATGTCGAATATGATTCCTAGAGATGCTGCTTATTAAGGGCGCCACAGTTATCTAGGATTACTTTTTTCGTGTCCGAGGCATGGGGCATTGCCTATTATCGTCAGGTTCATCATGATCTACTGTATAAGAAACGGCACATTATCGAATAGTTTTCTAGTGCTGCAGCAGAAAATGTGATTG
The DNA here is from genome assembly GCA_026315105.1 of Locusta migratoria. Classification (NCBI taxonomy): domain Eukaryota; kingdom Metazoa; phylum Arthropoda; class Insecta; order Orthoptera; family Acrididae; genus Locusta; species Locusta migratoria. The sequence goes on along the minus strand of CM048747.1, from coordinate 344,266,068 downwards.
ATAAAAATAGTGAATTATGATGTATTGATGTCAAAGGCACGACATACTGGTGGGTAATCCCTCCCTTCCACCCATGCAGGATATATTTGTGTGGTTTGGAGGAGATAATCGTGGTCACATCAGGTAGACTTCTTTCCATGAATGTGGCTGGAAGATATACGAGCGCCGTTAAAGCGCTATTTACCACGTTTATGTTCTTTCTCTCATTTACTCAGTTGACTTATGGCATTTCGTTCATAGGATTTCCTCGCATTGAAGCACGTTGCCTGTAGCGTACGTCTGTGCAATAATCAGGCAGTGCACGCACGGAATGCATGGTGATAGATTGGGCATCTGTGATGCAGCGACCGTTGGCCTGCTACATATAGATAGTGCCATCAACCAAACGGCAGTCAATAACGATGACCAGGGATTAATCAGCTAAAAGCTAGTGCAGGTTGTATCGCTTGATTGTCTGCAAATCCGAGAAGGTTTTGTAAGCAGTTGACCTGATATACATACGCTTGCTTCTATCAAAATATCTCACCCTTTAAGGTAAATCTGTTGATTTTTCCAGTGTAAAACAACATGCAAAGAGACTTTCCGATGCAGTGTCGTGTCTTATTTTGGTATACACTCCTCTCTATCACTGATATATGTGTTGATTCTTAAATGAACTAGCTTTCTTTGTGAAGATCGATAATGGGAAAGAATGCTCAGAAGATCAAACGGTTCGTTCGAAGCCTGAACGTGACTGTCTCATTATGAATAGTTAAGTTTTTCAATTTACAGTGAATGATAAGATTGGTTTGAAAGGGTGACAGTTCAAACCTTTTACTTCTAGGAAAACCGGCACTTCAGTTAATATACAATTCCAGAAATAATCGACGTATAAATCTACATAGATACTCTGCAAATCACATTTAAGTGCCTTTCATAACTTTTCTCTACCGTTCCATTCTCTAATAGCACGCGGGAAGAAAACACCTACATCGTTCCGTTTTCTATCTGATTTATTGGGATGGTCATGTCTCCCTAAGTAGGCGAGTGTTAGCAAAATATTTTCACATTCAGAAATAAAAGTAGGTGGTTGAAACTTCGCAAACAGATCACGCCGCAATGAATAACGTCTTTTAATGATTTCCACCCCAATTCGTGCAACATTTCCGTGACGCTTTCCCCTCGTAACGTAATAAAACAAAACGACCTGCCCTTCTCTGAACCTTCAATATCTTCCATCAGTCCCACCTGGTGAGCGTCCCACAAATAATTAGTACATCATCTTAAGAGTAATCTAGTTCATTCAAGATTATTGAAACTGAGCATATGGAGTACATGAAATGATAACAGGTACATATTAGTAACTCAGGTGGTACGGAGGTACCAGGTGGCGATGCATGCTGGAGCACCCACAGTAGTACGTAGTGTAGCTAGTAGCTACCACAGGTGGCATTGTCGGCGCTGATTCTGCCATCGTTTCGATCAGACAAAGGGCGATAATGTCTTGGGATACATTATTCCACGACAGCCCGAGCTGTTTTTGTAGTTCTGCAGGATGTTTATTTTTTGTTAAGGGTGGTCAAATAAATATTACCTTCCAAGGAAGATTATTTTTAGATATCAAATTGACAAACTGTAGTATTTACTAAAGAAAATACAAAAAAAACCAATACTATTTAATAACAAAAGTAACAAAACAATAAGCATTGTAACTGCGATAAAAAAGAAATCAAAAAGATCTGTTGGCGTCCGATGCGATGTACACCACTCAAAACAGGAAGGCCGACACTATCATTGATCTACCTGTCCTTTCTCGTTAGCTTAACTGTCGAATAGTCATACCGTAGTTGAAAAACGAATATTGAACTGGAAACAACAGGTAAAGGAAGGTACACTGGTGTAAACCGCGCGTAAGGACAGAAAATTATGCCCATCTGGTGATACATTTATCTTACCTTAACACTATGCACCATGTAGCACGCTAAGTAATTACAAATACATGCATCCATTTTCAACATTTTTACTATCGCCATAATTTGTCTCGTTGTTTAAGGATTAAGCTATTATAAAATGAAAAATGTTTCAGAATGTGAAATCTAGAAAAGCCTATAATTGCACAATTCGTAGCGAATTAATGTTAAAAATATTACCTGCACATATAAAAAAGTTGACTCCAGTGGTACTCTAACTCATGACTCTTGTGTTCGTAAACCGTCAGCCTACCCACTTCTCCCTCCCTCCCTCCCTCCCTCCCTCCCTCCCCCCCCCCCTACTAAGGCTTGGGACTGGAGGTGCTTTAATAAGAACTGTAATTCCGAAGGTTTTACTTTGAGGAGAATTAGTTTGTGTTTAGGTGCGAAGGGAGTCATAAGTTAAAAAACTAGGATTTCCATCACACTTGTCATTTAGAGATGTTTAAAATCACCTTTTTAACATCTGTACATCGCTTTTTAAAATTTTTGAAGTTGCTTTATATACAATGTACGTTCTATTCATGTATATACATTTTTTGGTAAGTTGAGTCAATTTTTTTGGGTAGGATATAGCTTTCAAACAAGTCCTGATCTCACCATACTCTCCGTATTTTTTTACTACTTTTCGTACCTTTCATCTCGTCTAATGTAGACTGCTCTCATGCGCATGCGGAAATACCAGTTTCCCTTTTCGTACTCCTAATTATGTAGACCTCTGATTTTAGGATTTCCTTCAGCAAGCATGTTATTGTGTAGGGCTCTTGTTTGTTATTTTATGGCACCGTTTGAAGCAACTCCAAGTCAAATGGTCAAATGTTTAACTTATGGGACTTACTGCGGAGTCATCAGTCCCTTAACTTACAAACCATTTATGATGTAACTTACACTAAAGACAACACAAACATCCATGCCCGAGGGAGGATTTGAATCTCCAATGCGGGAGACCGCGCGATCAACAATGTGCCGCTCCAGACCACTCGGCTACTGTCGCGCGGCAACTCCAATTGTAGATAGCGTTATCATAATTTTCCAACAACCTATCTAGAAAGTAGTCAAAAAAGGCAGAAAGCCTCGGTAATATCCTGTGCCTGTGAATGTATCTGGAGCCAGCCATTCGGAGAAACATCTTCGCCGCACATATGCTAATTTATTGTATCACTTGTTTCTTTGTATTTATGAGGAAGGCCTACATCTTGCACTTTTCTTTAGAGAAACTTTTTTCTGTGTAATTAATATCCATGCAGTTCGATCACCGGTAGTTCAACTTTAATCGCAGAAATCACTGCTGACTATATTTCGTGAAATTTCGGAAAACACGGATGTATGATGTAGTGTTACAGAAGATCGACTTGATTTTATCAAGGCATTAATTTACACACGAGCAGCCTAGCATTGCACTAGCTACTGCGAGGATCTGTCTTTGTTGCAGATAACACAAGCAGTTGGTCACTGAACAGTGGATGCTAGGAGAAAATGGAGAGAGTTCACAGAATAGACGATATATAAACTCTTGTGTATAGACTCCATGTGTATTATCTTTTGTTTCAATTATTGCTATTAATCTGTTAATGTTGGAAGTTCTGTAGAAGCAGACATTCACTTTGGCTTTGTAATAACGACCAATAAACAAAGTGAAGAATTTAGAAGACTGATGTGTGAAATTAATTACTATTTTCACTCTACGATTTAATATAAAATTGGAGACGACGTCTGATTCCCTTGGTGGCGTAAGAGTTCGAAAAAGTTTGGAGACACAGCATAGTTGGACCTCATTTTATTATTAATTTTTACTCAATAGATAAATGAGCGGCTACAACAAGATTTTATTACCTGCACGCACAGATCTTAGTTGCGTTTTCCCTGCTCAGTACTGAGCAAATTGATATCCAATGGAAATGAGGTGCAGTTGCAGACACCAATAGGGCTCTTTATACCCGGATTGTCGTGCAACACTAATTTCTTTTGTTCGGAAATGGTACCTACTTTATCTCATTATTTGCACTTCAAAAGTTGTCGAAATTGGTGCATATTGGCGAAAGCTGTTTGCTACATTACTTGTAGGCACCACCCATAAAAAGTCTTATTGACTTATGTTAGAGGCTGTTCTCTCGTTCGCCCACTGGAAATTCTTACAGTTTCTCCGACAGAAAAAAGCTGCTGCAATCATTGGTAGCTAGTAAGTGTGCTTTGAGGTCAATTTCTTCTCTTGTCTGCGGATATATCTCATTTCCCTGTGATCTTGCTCGCTGATAGTATGAAGTTCTGTTCGTTGCTTGCTGCACTGCCTTTTGAGTACCTACGCTTATACAGGCAACCCAGGTCCACTGTATATATTTTAGAAATAGAAGTCTCTTCCTCTCGAGTCCTTTTTTCTTTTGCTGATTCAAAGTCTTCTTTACTTCCAACAGAGCTTTATCTGGAACTCCACATTAATGCTGCAGTGAGAAAAAGCACAGTCTAATCCCTCGTTGTAAGCATTTCTCGGCAGTGGTTTGCTTTCCGCTTTGAATAGCGCTATATCAGTGCCATCTTCCTTCGTTCACTTCAAAAGAAAACTTTCTTAACGGTAAACTTGGCTTACTGCGAATGGCAAATGAAACTATATCGGAGCTATTGAGACAGAAATACACAAGTGGGACGATCTGATCTTTACGACAGCTAGAGCAGTACTGACGCTGTTAGTTCAGACAGTTGAGTGCTGCGGTAGAGGAGGGGGGGGGGGGGTCGACCGTGGCGCAGTTCGGCCGTGTCTGACATGGGACACCTTTGACCTCAAACGTTTGAAACCGCACGAAACCACGCTTGGAATAACAGGAATTCATAAACATGCAGGGGTGTGCGTGATGTCCATGCATAACGTTGCATTGTACCTTAAGCAACAATTTAACACAGAGAAAAAGTAACGAGATATCAATACCATAGGAAGGACATGTGTAATTTAATGGCGTCAGTGCATCATTAAATATAAATAAAAACAGCAACGCCTGAAGGGCGACCTTAAAAATGCAGTTAATATAAACCTTATACACTAAGGGCTGGTGTTTAACATGTGAACCTCTAAACAAGAATCTTTGGTTAAACCTTGAATAATACACCCAAGATATAAAACAAATCTACCAAAAAAATTTTCACATTCGACCTGTCTTGTAGCCGGCCCCAGACTTCCAGAAGATTTAACTTTAATACATGCCACTACTTCGCGTCATTTTCCATGGCTTTCAGACATCACGTTAGTAACAGCAGCTTGTTCGCTAACCACGAGTTACGAGTAGATGTACACAGCATGAGAGCAAAAACATAAAACTACAACAACTTGGTCTGCAGGAGGGGGGATTGAGCCATCACTGTTCAACAACGGCGACTAGACAATTACATCGCTATCAACCGAGACCGTTGACCAAGCAGAAGAATACTAAATCAAGCTAAACGCGCAGTTAATTTGTCAGACTCACAATAGCACTGTCTCACCGTAGCATAAAATGCTGATTCCGCTGTCTTGGAAGACGCGTTGGTAGTTAGTACAAAACTTAATGTGTGCATCTCACATCGACATTCATCGCCACAGCCTTCGGAACACATTGAGGCAGCTCGGCCAGTCGTTCCATTGCTCGGTATGGCTGCAACCAACACGTCGCGCAGCGCAGCCGACACTGACTACTTCCCAGACAGCGACGTAACGTACACATCCAGTTCACTCCCCATTCCGCTGTAGCGTCCCTCTCGTCTCCAGCACACACCTAGCCACGCCGTCCAGAGACCCACTTGTCTCACGAGGCTCTCTGCTAAAGAATGAGTCGATCGAAACTCGCCGATCGCTGAAGGGAGATCATCAATCCGGCTCAAAGATAATAGCAAAAAACATAATAGCGAAAAACATTTCTACAATAGTACCACACACCTGAAATTGGTCATATTAGTCCCCAAAGTACAGATGTGGGATTTCGATGAAGTGGTTAAAACAGAAAGGGGAAAATGTTCACCTAGCACTAAAGCTACGTTATGACAATCCAAACCACTTTCGCATTCACGCAGTCCAATATGGAAAGCCAAACTAGTTATATTTTCAAATGATGTTCCTATCCCAATGACTTACCTTGGCTTTCGCGAAACATATTGCAACAGAAGCTTAAACGTTGATGCAGCAAATTTATTGTAAATCACAGAGTGAAGTTTCACGATGAAATAACGATTGTGTACCTTCACTTGCGGTTTTTGCACGATTTAGTTTTACAAAAATCAATAATCCTTCTGAGATAGAGTTTGTACGTGGCGCGTCCAGAAAGTAAGTTCCGTTTGGTAATAAAATGAAATTGTACACAGATACAGAAGAAATTTTTATTGCACAAAATTCTACAACTCTTAAACTACTTTTCCACATAACTGCCGTAATTTTGTAGGCACTTGTCATAGCGTGCCACAAGTTTTTGCATGTATCCTTGACAGAAGGTTGCCGCATGTGTATTCAACCATGTGGTAACAGCTCTTTATCATCGTTGAAGTGTTGACCACCAAGGTCAGATTTTAGGTGTAAGAAGAAATGAAAGTCGCTAGGAGAGAGGTCCGAGCTGTATAGAAGATGTTCAAACAGGTCCCACTGAAATTTCCATAAGAATTGTTTGGTCACATTTGGTGTGTGAGGTCAGGCATTATTGTGAAAAAGAAAAGTTTTTGACAGTAATCCTCTTCTTACAACTAAAATCTGTCCTTGGTGGACAACACTTCAACGATGATGACGAGCTGAAAGAATGTGTTACACATGGTTGAATACACAGGCGGCAACATTCTATGAGAAAGGCACACAAAACCTTGTCCCATGCTATGACAATTGCCAACAAAATTTCGGAAGCTATGTAGAAAAGTAGTTTAACAGTTGTAGATTTTTGTACAATAATTTTTTTTCTGTATCTGTACCCGTTAGTTTTATATAACCAAACGGAACTTACTTTCTGGACGCCCCTCGTATTACCGAAAGAAGTGAACATCAAGGGTTTGAATATTTTAATGTTTTTCGGTGGCAAGATCTTCAGCGTAACATCTTTGTTTGGAAAACTTGCATCTAGAAGGGTATGACTCGCCCAGGAATCACAATAGGCTCTTTCATCTGGCGCTCGCAGACAAGTGTGGCGTTTTGTATGGAAATGAGGCTCACCACTGGTTTGTTTTTGATTGCTTGTTACTCTAAGCACGGTTTCGTGCGGCTCCGAACGTTGGGAGGTCAAAGGTGTCCCTTTTGAAGATCAGGTAGATCAAAGTCTTTAGGACGGCTCGGCCGAATCTAAGTCTTGTCACAAAGGAAGCAGGTAAAGAGCGCACATTTCACTTTTTCACACAGACCGCCTACTATGACTCAACATCCGAATATTAACGAAGATTACCGAACTGCTACGAAGCCGACGATTCGAGTTCGGGTGGAAACATTCCCTTGCATACGCGTCTTGCTTTGTGTATTTCCTGATTTTCTTATTATAGCTCGGGCGTTATTTCAAAGCAATAGCACACTGAAGAATTATCAAAAACACATCGTTCTTAGTTCTTAGTTCTTAGCAATTAACAATTTGCCTTCTATAATAGTGTTTGGCGACAGGATAGCAAGCTGTCTGTTGTAGCGCGCCGGGCTCCGTGGCTCAGCTCACCCGGTCAGAGGGGTGTAAAAAAGGTGAGCCAAGAACACACCGAACAACAAACATGATCAGCTACCGCAAGGAACTACCAATAGAAAAGATACATAAATAAGCGTAGTGAAAAGCGTGTTAGAAATCTTCAAATGTTTGTTAAGCTTATGGGACTTAACTACGGGGTCATCAGTCCCTAAACTTACAAACTACTTATGAACTAGATATTACTAAGGACGGCACAAATATCCATGCCCGAGGAGGGATTCGAACCCCCGACCGTAGTGGCCCGGCAGAATGTGACTGACGCGCCGCAAACCGCTTGGCCACCGCGGCCGGCTAGACGAACTACTTGTGAATTCTGGTATAGTTAATAAACTGATTAATCACTTACATAATAGGGTATAAGTAGATGGTATCATACTCAATAATATATATAATTATTTGATGAGTAATATATTGGGTACTATGATGTCATATAATATTTAGTTTTTATTAACCAAGTAATCGTTCAACAAACTGCCTTTCTCCCCATTTGAGTGTTTGACAATTTCAATTTCGTCTAAAAGGTCCAGTTATTTGCCCTTGCGAGCGGTGTGGCGTACGCATAAATTCTTCAAAGTTGATGGCTAATGGCCACTCGATTTAAGGTGCTCGGCAAATACTGAATGGTGCTTAATTTGTCCTTTCTTATTAAGTAAATGCTCTCTAAATCTATTTCGAAATTTTCTACCAGTTTGTCCCACATATAATGCTTCACATCCTAACATTCAATTCTGTAGACACCGGAGTAAACGATGCGTTATGGGTAATCTTGTAAGCTCTCTCTTACTATGTAGAACGGGGTTTAGTTTTACAAACATTTGAACAGTTTTAACTAATAAATAAATAATATTTCATTGTTAGTTCATGTTCTTTTGCCCACCCCTTGTATTTATTTAACATATCAAACAATATAGAGATTTATGTTCATCACTATATCAAGTAAAAGTTGAAAGAAAATTGGTCAAGTGTTTGTCCAGAGCTTTGGTAGCAACGGTAAAGAGCGAATTGTTTTTATGCAGTAGCACAGATATTAGTAGACAGTTTTTGACAATACTATGACGGTAATAATTTGTTCATTGATTTCGTGTATAAATATGTACATTACTTGCGAATAATTTCCCCCACTGTTGGCCGCGGTGGAATGGCCGAGCGTTCTAAAGCGCCTTGCTGCGGAGCACGCAAGTTGCTCCCCATCGGAGGTTCGTGTCCTGCCTCGGGCATGGGCGTGCGTGTTTTCCATAGGTTAGTTTAAATAGTTTTAACCAGTTTTTAAGCGTAGGGACTGATAACCACAGTAGTTAAACCATAGATTTACAAACATCATTCACTGTTCTACAATTCGAAGGAAAATGGTTCATTATCACATTTCAGTAATCTGTGCACACTGCTCATATAGTACGTTGTTTGCTCTGGGCTGCTCTGACATTACATAAAGCCAGTTTTACATGAGCGACTTTTTGCTGTAAATCGACTGCTCGAAGTGCGTGCGCCTTTCGCGTCTGAGTGTAAATCAGCCCCCAACAGCATCGCGAGTGCGTCTATGACGTCATTGATCAATGGACTGTACCGAGTACGGAGTTCTAAATTTCTGAGTGTGCTGGAGAATGTGCATGCGCAGAAGCAAGGATCTCTAGTGGCGTCTGCTAACATCGGAAGTTAACCCATTCTGGTCGAGCTCATTCATATTATAGAAATTCTTTCGCATCTTCTTCAACTTATTTTGCATTATTTTCTTTGTGTTCTCATCAAACCGAAAAGGTTGCAGTGTAGCCTAAAATTCTTTTTTCTACTAGCGTTCACCTACAGAAGAGAAGAAATATCTGCAAACAGAAAGATATTAACGTTTTACATGGAAAAATGCTGCACTATGCACAAATACGAATGAAATGAATGAAATATATAAACGTGTTGTAATGAACATTACTTCAACATTGAAACACTCAGATTTATTAGAAGAGAAAATTATTTTCGACATGATTTAGCCGTTAGCAAAAAAAAAAAAAAAAAAAAAAAAAAAAAAAAAAAAAAAAAAAAAAAAAAAGATAAGAAAACTAGAAAAAACTAGGTGCTTTTTACTTCATTTTCGGAATTGTTTTATATGCTACAAATATATTCTCTTCAGTTAATAAATGTATAAGTTAATAAATTTTTCGATGATACTTTTGTATTTTTAGGCCATAAATAGAGTACAGAATTTGACACATGGTATTAGACGAAATAGCAAATACGTATAACTCTTCAGTCTTCAGTAAACTCAATAACATTTTCTTTTCCCCACGTAAAAAGTGCCCCATAACCTCACTTCGTCATTCAGATACGAAACTATGCAGCAGACAGCTCTACAATTTTATTGCTATTGTCTAAACGAAAACGAGCACTCGAAACAAACGAGACTCAGTACGCGAATAACACGCCAGGGGAGTGTAGTAGACACACTCGGCTCGAGTAGTCAACTGAGACAAGACAGGGGGGCTTAAGAGTGCTTGAGCTGAACCGCTTGGGCATTATTGAACTGAGAATCATGACAATGCATCATACCGAAAAAGACGCCCAGCGCTGAATGTTAAGGCTAGTCTACACGACGACACTAGGTTGCGACACTCCTTGCGTGAAATGAATTGCGCGCAACTGGTTTCATGTGTGTCTGTGGACACGGCGCCAATACTACACACTTCAGTTTCATTGTTTTGTGAGTGCCGTAGTCGCCGTAGAATGTAAGTTTTGGTAGCTGTAAGAATTGTGGCTGAGCTTTTGCTTCTCTGTGTGAAGTCGCTGCATAAGACTAAACATAAAAAGAATAACAAACGTGTTTGGGTTTGTGACTGGATTAAAAAAAGACGTCATCTCGGTTGCTTAGCGACCTTGCTGAAAGAAATTGTAATTGAAGACGCTAGAAGCTATTGTAATCAACTTAGAATGTCACCAGAGAAGTTTACGTTCCTTTTAAACAGAGTCAGTAATGCAATAAAGAAACAAAACACTGTTATGCGTGAAGCATTGTTACCAGAACTGAAATTACAAATTGCATTACCTTGCTTGTCAAGTAGATATTCGTCTCTGCAGTACCTGTACCGTGTTCCCAAATCCATAATTGCCATAATCCGTTTGTATAGGTATTCGGAATTGAATGTATATTAGTCTGCAATTGACTAATCGCCAACCCATCAATATTTAATTCACGAATAATTGCTTCAAGAGCACTAACACGTCGCCGCTTATTCCTGAAATTTTCATCGTTAAAATCGCACAAACACCTATGCATCGCTTATATGTTCAAAAACAGAATTATTTCTTCCATTCCCCCCTGTATGTTGTGTTATGTTCTGTATTGGTTATAATCTAACCTAAAAACACGCGCATTCAGTTTCGCCAAAGTTGGAAGGTGCCGAAACTGTTTAGTTTCGCCAACGAGTTGCGCTAACGCCTGCCGCGCATGCACACTGGCCAGTAGCGCAATTTCATGAAACGTAGTTTCGTCATGTTCAAATGTTTGTAAAGCTTATGGGACTTAACTACGGGGTTATCAGTCCCTAAACTTACAAACTACTTATGAACTAGCTAAGACTAAGGACGGCACAAATATCCATGCCCGACGGGGGATTCGATCCCCCGACCGTAGTGGCCGTGCATATCGTGACTGGATCGCCTCAGACCCTCGGCCACCGCGGCTGGCGTTTCGTCATGTAAACTAGCCCTTAAAGAGATCCAAAATAGCGTAATTTCGCTCACTGTTGGCCGTGGTGGAATGGCCGAGCGTTCTAATGCGCCTTGCTGCGGAGCACGCAAGTTGCTTCCCATCGGAGCAATGGAAGACGAGCAGCGCTGGCAGAGAAAACACCTTCCATGGGGCTACCCAGAACCTGCTTCAGCCTTCCCCCCCCCCCCTCCAGAAAGAATTTCTTCCCTCCTTTACTTTTTTTACAAAACAAATTAGGAGAAAGCGCGATGACACGAAATTTACAAGTGCTCAGTCTCCCTGACTAAAATCCTGAATTCACTTAGAACGAAATAATTCCCTGACAATACTTAATAAGCGTTGGTGTAAATAATTGAATTTTCTTAATAACAGTCGATATTAAAAATATATATATAGCGGAACAGTGGATGTGGGGAGTTGCGGAATTCTTGAGAGGCCGCCGTGACCTATTTTGCTCGCTTTATTCCTACGAAAAGTCTAGCAAATTGCTCACTCCGTGGCGCCGTTAATGGAACCACAAAGCAATTTATGCCTGACTCTAGTGCTTCGCCCAAAAGAAAGAAGCGTGAGGCACAAAGGCTTCCATTTTCCTTTGATAGTCTTGGCGGGGCCGCGGGCTACTTGGTCGGAAAACAGGCAGCCACGCTGCGACGGGAATTACGCGGCTGGGGGCTGCGGGGGCGTGCGATTGCCGGGACCGCCCGCAGTTTTGCTTTAAACGTCCAAAACGGACCAACGAACTTTTGCTTTAGCAGCTTTCTGCGTGCGCGCGCGCGCGCGCCCCTTTTATTTTCTGCAGTGATTGCGCTAACGCAGTGCGGTTTCTCAGATTCAGCCGAGCGGAATACGTTATTTGAAGTTATTGCACTGACGACATACCATCTTTTATCACCATGAAACTTTGAAATCTGTGTTTTCCGGTTATAGTGCACTTTGTTCGTGCGCTATGTCGCTTGATGTGTAGACGTTAAGAACGGCGCTAAGAATGACAGGACGTGACGGCAGTCAGTGCGGATTGCCGCTGTGGAGTAGCCGAGCGGTCTAAGGCGCCTCGCTGCGGAGCGCGCGGTTGCTCGCCGTCGGAGGTTAGAGTCCTCCCTGGGCATGTGTGTGTGTGTGTGTGTGTGTGTGTGTGTGTGTGTGGGTGGGTGGGTGTAGGTGTTGTCCTTAGGTTAACTTACCTTGGTTTAAGTAGTTTGAGGCGGTGGAGTAGCCGAGCGGTCTAAGGCGCTTCGCTGCGGAGCGCGCGGTTGCTCGCCGTGGAGGTTCGAGTCCTCCCTGGGGCATGGGTGTGTGTGTTTGTCCTTAGGTTAGTTTACCTAGGTTTAAGTAGTTTGTAAGCTACGGACTGATGACCGCGCAGTTTGGTCCGATAGATTTACAAACATTTGAACATTTTTGAAGATTGGCTTTAATAAACGTTTCTTGTACTTTGTCTTGAACCCACAACCTTCCGCAGCACAGCGCGATGCCGCTAACCACACGGATATTCTTGCTAGGTGGAGAGTAGTGACTTCATTATTATTCATTATCGGATCTTCTGAAGGCTTTTACAGTTGTTGCGTCTTTAATTTATAGTTATAAGACATGTTACCAAATATGACGAGTTTTTGATGAATCTTCAATGCGCCAAAAACAAATATGAAGGGCGGAATTGGCCTTCACGGAGGATTTGCGTCCGCGCAAGGCGAGGTGCGGAGTAGCTCCATTATCTTGCTTAAAAATGTTCAAGTGTTTGTAAATCTATCGTACCAAACTGCGTGGTCATCACTCCGTAGCTTACAAACTACTTAAACTAAGGCAAACTAACCTAAGGACAATACACACACACACACACACACACACACACACACACACACACACTCACCCATGCCCCACGGAGGACTCGAACCTCCGACGGCGGGAAATCGCGCTCTCCGCAGCGAGGCGCCTTAGACCGCTCGGCTACTCCACCGCGGCTATCTTGTTTCGGGACCATTCTTGCGTAACCGCCAGAGCTCGAGTAGCTACTCTTCCCGTCGTCCCTCCCTGCGCGGGAGCGCCCATACGCTGCCTCGAGGGGATTCAGAAGCGAATTGGAACCTCAGCCGCGCATGCGCATTGCAACATTGCGGCCACTGTCGCCTGTATTAGGCGGCCGCGCTAGGACTCGTATACGTGCTGTCTCCGCGATGTAAAACGTTTCTCTTGCGATAAAAATACTATGAATGAGCATATAAAATGACCTGACAGAAGAATGAAACGAAGAATGATAGATTGTAAACACTTTTTATTTTGTTATTTCCCGTTTTTGCCGGCGTATAAGACGAACTTTTTTTTCTACAAAATTGGCCCAGAAACTGCATGCGTCTTATACGCCGGTTGCCAGTTGAAATAGGTACCTACAAGTACGATCTCTTTTAAGGGATTTCAAAAAATGGTGTTAAATACGGGAAGTGATGTTTTAAGAGGGAAAATTTGCTATAAGTTTCTCTTACATTTTCGTAGTTTTTATTTGATATATGTACATAAAATGCATCGAAATACCCGCGAAGAGCTTTTTTCATGTAGTAAAGGTTTTCTGAATTTTGACTGTTTTTAGTACCAAGCGTAACTGAAACTGATAACTTAAAATGAAGTAGAAACTTTCGACGTATTTTCATTTATCATAATCGATTTTTTCGGCAATCCTGTGTCATTCATTATTTGAATAAGCCTAATGAAACGCTGCTGACGTATTTGTCCACGTCTCGCCTGATGATATTTGCGAATTTATTCGTATTCTCAAGTGCAAATATGTACACAAGTATTTTTTGTGATGTTTGCACAGCTTCTGCGTCTCACAGTTGTTGTATTTTTGAGGTTATAACATACTGAGCCCTATACAGTGCGCAGACCAAAACACAGACGCAAACCATCCATCAGTCTCACAGTTTATGGAACATCACAAAAATACTTACATAAATATTTGCGCTTCACAATAAATTCTCAATATGCGTCATCTGGAAGATGAAAACCGACTACATGTATTGCGAAGTTCCCGAACTGATACTCGGCGTGATGTCTGATCGGAAAATTCGTCAGCAGAGCCACCTAGGTGTCTAGAGCTCCTAAATACCCAGGCTGAATCGTTTTCCCCAACATGGTTGAAATTGCGCTGCACTAACAGCGTAGAGGCGCATATCCTGCCACCTTTCACAAACGATGTCGCAAAAACTAATTGGTAGAAATATTTAATTTTTCCGCTATTTAAATCTTTATATGTCATCACTGTGACGAAATGTTCATCATTTTGTTAATATTCATAGTTAATAAGATATTGGCTTCGAAATAAGAGACTGCGCTACGTTAGGAAAAGTTTGCAGTAAAAAGTAGAGGCTGCTATGATACTCCGTTTGGTGCATGTTGCACCATATGTTGCGGATGAAACTTTCCTAATGGATTGAATTTTATTTTCGACTTAGGAGGAGATCTTTACCTTTCACTCATACCGCTAAACTTTATTTAGCGCACTCATTTCCGATGGCGATAAGGCCAGAATGAATCATTGCGTATCTCTTACACGGTTAGAGGTATAAAAATGATATTTTGACAAATGATAACATGCAAAGAGGGTAGTATTTTGCTACAAAGTTACTACGCAAAACTTCATAAACTGTCGCGTTATTGAAGGAAATATATAGTTATAGAATGAAAAAAAGTAAAGTTAGTGATTTATTATTCGATTTGCAGATATTCCTTCGTCACTAACAAATGTTTATTTCTTTGCTTCTTGTCCAATGTGTTTCAGAGACACTACTTCGTTTCCAAAACCTAATAGGAGCTACTGGTACATTTCCTTCAGTTTAACGCCTAGCAGTAACAGAACGAAAATTACTAGATCTAATGAGGATTTTATATGAGAATACTTGGAAATGACAAATAGCAAGGATCTCTTCACCAGCTAACGAAATGACTTGTTCTCATTTCGTCACGTAATAAAGCACTCTGTATTGAGATATACAGAATTTCCTTTTCATGTAACTGAAAAATTCAAATTGAATATTACATAGAGACACAGCAGTTTTGCAGTTTGCAACTAGTAAATTTAATGGGTTAAAAGAAGTCAGCAACAGTTTCAAGTATGGGTGTTATGCAGTAACAACTTGTGCCTAATTATTAGGAGACGGAAGACGTGTTACTACTAGACGGGTGGGCCGATCCCAGTGCGTCATATTTAACTGACATTATCTCACGTTATACATTTCTCACATAGTTGCTGTTTGGAGAGGATGAAAATTTGAGGTATTTTGAACATTTCATTCGCTTAATGTGTTCACCTACTTTCAAGAGAAAAAAAGTTCCACTCATGTCGAAAATTCCGTAACGTCGTCAGAAAGAGCATGTTCGTAAACTATGAGTGTATGCTGTTTATAAATTATTGCCATAAATAAAACTAAAATGAAAATGTAGAGTAGTTCTTAACGAAGAAATTGATGAAAATTCCACGTTGATACAGTGAATAGTTTGCGAGTGTGAGCGAGTCGAATGAAACGCAAGGTAATGCGTGAGCTCGTCAAGAACGTGGCAACTGCTACAGCTTGGAGATAAATGGTGGACAGTTGAGTTCGGATTTATAGGATTATAGGTTTCAATGTCGTAAGCCTTTACGACGCTCTCGTCAACCATCTCACCATGTAGTCGGCGCGCATTGTAAACAGCGATAAGCGAAATTTCCGTTTGAATAAGCGCAAACTGTCAATAAACTTAACTGCTTAAGGTTTATGAACACTACTTCAAGGCGCTGCCTTAGATATTTGATGTACCTGAATAAATGTACTATAATTATGTTGCAATTGACGTATTATGTGTGGTTTATTTTTTTACTAAAAAAGAAGTCTTATAAGTGGGGTGCGTCTGAAACGTGTCCATAAAAAATTTTTGTAAAAAAAAAAAAAATTGTGCCTCCTGTTTTATGTCGAGTAACTTGCTTGCAAGAAAATGTATAATATTGCTTCTACTGCGTGTATCTATATGTGTACTTAACTCTGTGAAGTTTCATCTTTGGCAAAGATCATGTATTGCATAGCATTGTAGCTTGCGCAGGGAGAGAGTGGGACTTGTGGTTTAGCTCGCTTAGAGAGCAGTTGAGTTATGTATGTGGCTCCGATGTAGAGCAGAGGCTGCTGTGCCAGCAAGTTGATTTGATTGTATGTGGAATATATATTGTATTTTTATTACTATGAAAACGTTGTACCACCGCTGGAATGAAGGTAATTGCATTTAATGCCATTATAAAAGGCTGTATTATGTAGGTAATGTAATGGTGATTATTAATAATAAGTAACAAAGTTGACCTTTCTTTCCTGTTTCATATACGTAGTTAGAAGATTAACCTACTTCCTTCATTTGATAATTAGTTATTTGTGGATTTAAAGTGCAGTATTTATTTTGTAATCTTGTTGAACAGATTTCGTATTGGTGCCATAGTAAATGATTGTCATGCAACACTACAGTTAATTGATTATGATACTAAATTTCAATAATCAGGTACTGATCTGCATAAAATTTTCGCAGTCAAACATTAACAAAGTGGTTTGTGGTTTTTTAATATCTTTCTCGCAGTCAAATTTTTGAGTATAGTCAGTGTCTGTCTGATATGGTGACTTGCCACAGCTGTTTTGTTAAAAGATCCGTTGCGCACATAATCAGTTTACTGCACTGTTTGTTATTTAACAGTATATACATCAATGTCAGGGCCATAATTAAACCAAATTGCTGTGTTAATGAACAATTTGTTGTCTGATTTAACGATAGGTTCAACATCAAACTACACACACACACACCTTTTACGTCTTATACGCTGGTGCGTCTTATATGCCGGCAAATAAGGTATTTACTTTTTTGTCACGATGAGCTCTTTTCCGGGGTTTCATTGAACCAGTGTACACATAGGACGAACCGCCATTAGTGGACTTTCTGACGGGGAAATCACGAGTCGTACATGTCTGCTCGTGGAACCCCGTGAGCTTCGTCGTTTACACCTAATCGCTGTAGTAAGTTTATTGCAGCACACAATGACGGTCTCCACGCGATCCGCTGGCTCGCTGACGCCCTGAGTGAAAGCTGCATGCGGGTGGGGGGAGGGGGGAAGGGTGAGGGATCACGGTGGGGAAGGCGCCGATCAAGCGGTCGCTGGCGGGTTTAATGAGGCAATTCCGCCTAGTGGCTGCGGCCCGGCTAAGTGGCTTTATGCACCAATAACAGAAAGCAAACAGGCGGCGCGGCGCGGCGCGCGGTTTACGGGAGTTGTTCGGCGCTGGAGGCCAGGAACACGTCGCTCATTACACGGCCGCTGTTGTTCCCGGCCGCGCAAACACGCCAGCCAGCCGCTGCCGCTGCCGCCCTGGAGGACGCCAGAGCACTCGATCCGCAATTAACGCCACACTCACTTGCCGGCCGTGGACCAGTAGAGCACGGAGAGGCGAGGTCGCGACACCATCTCGCGAGCAATATCAAAAGACTTTTGTTTTACACGTTTATATTGGGAGAGCCAACCAAGACAAAACTAGAATGAAACTTTCACTCTGCAGCGGAGAGTGCGCTGATATGAAACTTCCTGGCAGATTAAAATTGCGTGCTGGGACCGGGACTCGAACCTGGGACCTTTGCCTTTCGCGGGCAAGCGCTCCACCGACTGAGCTATCCCAACACAACTCACGATGCCGCCCCACAACTTTACTTCCAGGAGTGCTAGTCTTGCATGTTTCGCAGGAGAACTGTGAAGTTTGGAAAGTAGGAGGCGACGTACTGGCGGAAGTAAAGTTGTGGGGCGGCATCGTGAGTCGTGTCGGAATAGCTCAGTCGGTAGAGCGCTTGCCCACGAAAGGCAAAGGTCCCAGGTTCGAGTCCCGGTTCCGGCACACACTTTTAATCTGCCAGGAAGTTTCAAGACAAAACTATGTCACCTGGTGCGTAAGATGTATGCGACAGGGGAAGTACCCTCAGACTTTAAGAAAAATGTAATACTCCCCCTTTCAAAGAGAGCAGGCGCAGATAGATGTGAAAAATACAGAACCATCAGTTTAATGACTCATTGTTGCAAAATTCGAACACGAATTATTTACAAAAGGATGAAGAAGCTGATGGAAGCCGACATCGGAGAAGATCAGTTTGGAAACAGGAGAAATGTAGGAAAACGAGAGGCAATAGTCACTTTACGGCTTATCTTAGAAGATAGATTAAGGAAAGGCAAACATAAATTTCTAGCTTTTGTGAATTTGGAGTTAATAATGTTGACTGGACAAGAATATTTCAAATTCTGAAATCAGTAGTTTTAAAATATTGGGAACGGAGTATTATTTACAACTTGTAAAATAAAAAATAACAAAAAAAAAAGAAACAGACAGTAGTTACCAGACTTGAAGGGCATGAAAGGGATGCACAGATTGAGAAGGGAGTAACACGGGGTTGTAGCATTTTTCCAATGTTATTCAATTTCTCCATTGAACAAGGAAAGCAAGGAGAGGAGAAGGAATTAAAGGTCAGGGTGAAGAAATAAAAACATTACTTTTTGTCGATGACATTGTAATTTTGTCAGAGACAGCAAAGCACCTGGAAGAGCAGTTGAAGGGGTTGCACAGTGTGTTGAAAGGTGCATAAAAGGTGAACATGAACAAAAGCGCCGCGCGGGAGTAGCCGAGCGGTCTGGAGCGCCACATGACGAATCACGAGGCCTCTCGCGTCTGAGGTTCGAATCCTCCCGTGGGCATGGATGTGTGTGTTCTCCTTAGGTTAGTTTAAAACCGATTGTTCCTCTGCTTATACTCGCCAGGTTATTATTGTCAAGAACGCTATTGTCAAATGAGCCCTCCTGCTCCGCACTCACAGCCCCTTTTACCTAGGCAACACTGCGAACACAGCTCTCGCCTAATTCCTCTTCTCCCCATTTCAGTTCAGTACCTCTTAATATGTTACGCGATCCACCCACCTAATCTTCAGCATTCTCCTGTAGCTCCACATTTCAAAAGCCTCTATCCTCTTCCTGTCGAAACTATTTAACGTACAAGTTTCAGACCCGTGCAAGGCAACATTCTACACAAATGCCTTCCTGACAATTAAATTAATATTCGATGTTAGCAAATTTATCTTTTTCAAAAACGCTTTTCTTCCCGATCGCCATACTGCATTTTATATTCTCTGTACTGCGACCGTCATATGTTATTTTACTGCCCAAGTAACAAAAGTCATCTACCACCTTTATTGTTTCGTTACCGATTCTAATTCTTTCGACATGCCTGATTTTCTAAGACTGCGTTCCGTTACCCATGTTTTGATCTTGTTAATGATCATTTTATACGCTTATTTGAACACACTATCCATTCCATTCAGTTGCTCTTGCAGGTCCTGTGCTGTCTCTGACAGAATGACAATGTCGTCAGCAAAACGCAAAATTTTTATTTCTTAACTCTGAACTCCATTTATTCTTATGTTTATTTTATTTTTCCTTATTCGACGCTTGTCCTTACAAAGAAAGACAAAAGACTATGTGTCACGCATAGATCAAAGATACGATCTGTGGCATCGCGTTTCGATGTATGTAACCTCCTTGCTATATAGTCGCAAACGTAATCGCTGGCCTCCAGTCCAATTTTTCGTAATTTGACTGTTTTTAGCCACCATATCATCCACCCTCTTATAGCTAGCGACATGCAGCTGCTATAGTGTACAACGGGAGTCTTCGAACTGCAACTGCACACAGAGACCATGTGTTTGCTGTGTGGTGTAGCTTTCGCTGCAGAGCGAAATATTGACACACATACACACACACACACACACACACACACAGACATACACACACACACACGTGGAATTTTATATACGTCGGTAAGTTTGAATCCCCAAATCATCCATCCCCTTTGTCGTTATTAACCCTCAACAACCATGGTGGACAATGGGTCACTGATAAGTACTACCACATACAACCACTATTCGTTTGCGATTTGTGGTTTTGGCTGCATCGTGAATTACAGGCACAATCATATATAAAAAATTCACATGTTTCTGCTTATATTTTACTCTGCAGCCAAAACTACACATCGCAAACGTCCTTGACTATTTGAATTGAAATTTTGATACAATGTTGCATTGGAATACGCCCGTGATTTTGTATTCTTTCTTTAATACGTTGGAAACATGTTGCGAATAGATACTACTTCAGGAATAAACTGCAGTTTACTTCATAGAATCACTGATTTTTGCCACTTTTTAAAAATGTTCAAATGTTTGTATAGTCTATGGGACTTAACTACGGGGTTATCAGTCCCTAAACTTACAAACTACTTATGAACTAACTAAGACTAAGGACGGCACAAATATCCATGCCCGAGGGGGGATTCGAACCAAATGTGAATTGTTCCAACGTTTGTTAAGCTTATGGGACTTAACTACGGGGTCATCAGTCCCTAAACTTACAAACTACTTATCAACTACCTTATTCTAAGAACAGCACAAATATCCATGCCCGAGGGGGGGTTCGAACCACCGACCGTAGTGGCCGTGCAGACCTCAGTCCCCGCGGCCACCGCGGCCGGCGCCACTTTTTACATTCATTTCATAATCATTCATATCTCTTGACAATTTAATGAGGCTTGCAAAGCAAAAGCATTGCTACGGGCGCTTCTGTCGCTCCAAGTGTCAGACGTAAACTTTTATAACCATGACTGTGATATTATTATATCAATATGGATGAAACACTGAGGACTGTACTCATTGAGTGGCATCATATTTCGTGTAACATAGCAAACAATAAAAACATTTTCAGAAAAATGTTACAGTTGGAAAGTCAAAGAGGATATATAATTTTCATAGGGTAATTACTATTTCGCGTTATATTCTTCAAATTACTATGTATCTATCCGATCGCTATTAAACTGTGCCGAAAACATTCCTCGAGTGTAAATTAGTAACTGTACAAATTTTTAAGTCTCTGCGTCTTGTGGTTCGGATGTGATAAACGTACATCGAACAGATGCGCATCTATAGTGAGGACAGTTTACAACTCACCGCAAAGATGTGGCGAAGAACTGCGACAGGCACATGAAAAAGAGCAAAAGACACACACATCCAACACATTCAGCTATCGGCCATGGCCTTCTTCATAAAATAGAATACTCACGCAATCACACAGGCACACAACACAGTCATACACCCATCACCTCCGACTGCCGCACTTCTTTCGTTAAACTGTCCTCACTATATTATTAATTCCAACCTGGACTTTCCATATATATATATATATATATATATATATATATATATATATATATATATATATATCACAGTATAACATATACAGTCACGACACTCGCAATGATTTTTGTTGTATACCACGACAGAAGCGCTCCAAGCGGCTGGCAAGGCACATTTCTGAATATGATATCGGATGAGTGTAAATAGTACCATTGGTACTGATTTTAACATACTTTTTACAACAGGAAAGATATGTAGCGCCATAAAATCATCAATAACTTGAAAATAAATCCACTTTTGTCTTTCTTAGGTTACGTAAGAACCAATGAAAAGTGTGAATCGGTACTGTGCAGGATAGTTTAAGATTATCTTGAAATCTACGACTTTTTAATCAAGAATTTCATTTTCTATTAAGAAAAAAATGGCTAACAAACAGAAGACCCATCCCTATGCAGAAAGACGTCGGTTTCCTGGTCATAAAGGTCAATGTTTCTTCGCCCTTAAACAAAATAAATAAATAAATTCAAATGTTTGTAATTTTATCGGACTCAACTGCTTGGTTATTAGTCCGTAGCTTACAAACTACTCACATTGAGGTAAACTAACCTAAGGACAAAACAAACACCCATGCCCGATGGAGGACTCGAATCCCCGATGGTGAACAGCTGCGCGCACCTCTGCAGGGCGCCCCAGTGCGCACGGCTAATCCGCCGTTGTGTATTTTTCAGAAGAATACATGTCATTCAGGAGTATATTTTGAAATACTGTTTTGTGAAAATTAAGAGGTTTGTATTGAAAGAGTTGAGGATATAACTAAGATTCATGTTTAGTATATTGTCGCGTTGCAATGGAAACAGGCTTGACTTCGAAGGCAACTGAACACAGCACTTATATTGAAAGCACGTTTATTCCGAACTTAACATACACGCAGCACTAACTGCCTCTCGGGCACAGACAGAATTTACCAGAAATTAGAAGAACAGTTAACATAAGAAACAAGTAGAATTTACAAGTGAACACAAGAAAGATGTAGAACATTCTGAAATTGTTAATTACAAAGAAATAAATTTTTGCCCGGGGCGGGAGTGAACCGGCGACTTTCAGCACTACACTCCGTGACGCGATCCCTGCGCCACGCCGGCAATCGGTGTACGTGGTCTGTCGCGGCATTGTTTTCTCTTCTGGAAAATCAGCGACCCTCTGTTATGTTCCCGGTGGAGCCAGCTGCAATGTCCTGGATCTTGACCTTGTCATGGGTCCTCTGTATGGCAGTACAAGGGAGTCCTTACCTTCTCCACGATTATCGACGACAGACGTTCCTGTCATGGCTTCATCAGTAACATTACCGTCCTTAGAGTCCTTGAACAAGAAGTCATTGTCATCTACCTGCTCTTCAGGATCGTAGTAAGGCTTCATGCGCAGGACGTGAGCAATGTCTCTTCGTTTTTGTCGTTTCGACGACGGCTCATAATCCTCAACTTCGTATGTGACGTCTGACAGGCGGCGTATGACACAATACGGACAAAAGTATCGCTTCAATAACTTTTCTGACAGTCCAACCTTCCATACAGGGGAAAAAATCCATACCAAATCTCCTGGGTTGTACACAACCGGTCGGTGCTTGTCATTATACCGCTGACGGTCCTCCTGGGCGTCCAGTGTCCGTATGTGAGCCAGCTGTCTTGCATCTTCGACCATGGTGATGAGATATCATCCTGATTGCCGTCCGGTTGGAAAGGGAACAGTGTATCCATTCCATTGTCGTCTCAGCTTCACAGCCATGGAGCAGGAAAAACGGAGTGAAGCCTGTGGTGTCTTGTCTTGCGGTATTTTAAGAAAATGTCAGGACTGGCAGAATTGTATCCCAATTCTTCTGCTCAACATCGACGTACATCGACAGCATGTCGGCCAACGTCTTCTTAAAACGTTCCGTAAGACCATTTGTCTGAGGATGGTATGCAGCTGTCATTCTGTGGACAATGTCGCACCGTGACATTACCTCTGATACTAGTTTTGACTGGAATACTTTTCCACGATCAGATATCATGACACGTGGTGCTCCATGCTTCAAAATACTGTCTTCTACAAGGAATTTTGCGATCTCTGGAGCTTCTGCAGTCGGCACAGGTTTATTGACAGCTGCTGCCAGCGGAATCGGTACGAGATGCCCTGGAGGTAATTTAGGCACATGCTTCCGTCTCTGGTACTCTTTACAGTGACTCACATAGTGCTTGACAGTCGGTAGAGACCTTTCCAGTAATACCTGCGTCTGATTCTGTCTAGGGTCTTCACGAATCCCAGATGACCTGATATTGGAGCATCGTGGAAATATTTGAGAATAGCTGGCTGGAGATGAGCTGGAACAACCTGTAGCCACTTGGGGCCCAGTGGATCGTAGTTGCTCTTATACAATGTTCCGTTTATAAGGTGGCACTCTCCATTGGTCGGTTTTCTTTTCTCCAATGCCTCTATCGTTTTTAATAGAGCTGGATCTTCCCTTTGTTCGGCTGTAACGTCATATAATTCAGCGAGGGCTGAAATTTCATTCATGCTGTTCTGTTCCACTAATGGATTCCTCGAAAGGCAGTTGGCATCTTTGTGTTTGCGCCCGTTCTTGAATACCACTGTGACATCGTACTCTTGGAGTGTTAGTGCCCATCTTGCTAGTCGACCTGATGGATCCTTCAGGCTAGTCAGCCAACACAAAGAATGGTGGTCTGTCACGACGGTGAATGGTTTGCCGAATAAATACGGCCGGATCACTGTTGATAGCCCAGATAACTGCTAGACATTCTTTCTCAGTTGTAGAGTAGTTTATCTCGGACTTTTTGAGTACTCTTGATGCATAGGCTATCACTTTTTCAGCACCTTCCTGAACTTGTACAAGCACTGCGCCAATCCCATAACCACTGACGTCTGTGTGAAGTTCCGTTTCCGCATTCTCGTCGTACAAGGCTAGCACTGGGAGTTAGGGCCTCCTTAAGTGTCCGGAAAGCTCTTTCTTTTGTCTTATCCCAGTAAAACTTGGCGTCTCCCTGCAGAAGTTCTTGTAATGGCCATGCCTTGTTTCAAAATCCTTCTATGAAACGTCGGTAGTATGAGCACAGCCCGAGAAAACTACTCAAATCGCAAATGTGCTGCGGAGTTGGAAATTCTGTGACTGCTGTTACTTTATCTGGATCAGGACGGAGACCATCTCCGTTAACTTGGTGCACCAGAATTTTTATCTCTTTGACGACGAAGAGGCACTTATTTGGATTAAGGCGGAGACCTGCAGTCTGAACACACTTCAACACAGTTGACAGGCGACTTAGATGTTCTTCAAATGTTTTTTAGAAAACGACAATGTCATCTAAATTGCAAAGACACGTCGTCCACTTAAGGTGTCGAATCAAGTTGTCCATCATGCGTTCGAATGTGGCCGGAGCATTACATAATCCAAATGGCATTACTTTAAATTAATAGAGGCCATCAGGTGTAATAAAAGCCGTCTTCTCCCTGTCAGTTTCGTCAACCTTGATTTGCCAGTAACCTGTCTGCGTGTCCATATTTGAGAAGTATGTAGCTCCTTTCAAGCAGTCTAAGGTGTCGTCAATATACGGCAATGGGTAGACATCTTTCTTTGTGATTCTGTTCAGCCTCCGATAGTCGACACAGAATCGCCATGTGTCATCCTTCTTTTTTACGAGGACCACCGGAGACGACCAAGGACTTTCCGAAGGTTAAATAATGTCATCTCGCAACAACTTCTCCACCTTCTCCCGAATTATCCGTCTTTCAGCTGGCGACACTCTATACGAACGCTGGCTAATTGGCGGACGATCCCCAGTATTGATCCGGTGCTTTATCGTGGGCCGTTTCGTCTGACTTTTCCCCTGCTGAGGTGTGAATGCACCCGAATATTGGCGTAGTATAGCTAACACCCGCTGGCGTTATTCCTTGGTCAGTCAAGGCCCTATTGGCAGTTCCACATTTGTTTCCTCTAGCGTGTTGTGTGTACTAACAGCAGGGAAAAGGTCTTCATTGATGACGCTGAGCTCACCGTCCTGGATTGGTTCAGCTGTCCCGACACACATTCCTTTGGGGATAAGTAGTGACTGCTCGTGACAATTTGTAATCCAAATCTCTCCTTGACCATCGGTAATGCTTATGATAGCCGCTGGTGTGTAAATTTCTTTTGTCAGCATGATAAACTTTTTACTATCAACAAGAACTTCACAGTTTAACCGGTCATCTTTGTTTGTGACTGCAACTCTTCTCATTGTCAACGGCGGTATCGTCACATTGTCAATGACAAATAACTTCCCAGAAAATTCTTGTATTACGTGTATTCGTCGTAACGGCTTCCTCAATTTGCAGTTCAGATCTTCCACAGTCAATGATAGCTTGGGATGCTTGAAGGAAGTCCCATCCGAGGATGACATTGTGACTACACTCTGTTAAAACGACAAATTCAAACGGCTGGGTTCTGCTGTTTATGGTTATTCTTGCGACACAAGTTCCTGAGGGCTGGACGTACTTTCCATTCGCGACCTTCAGCACAGTTGCTCCCATATCACAGAACATTGTCTTCTTTAGTGTGCGGCGGTAATTATCCGACAATACAGAAAAAGACGCTCCTGAATCAACAAGTGCCCGGACAGGTTGGCCGTCGATTATCACGTCGATGAGATTCCCCGACATCTTATCGACTGTCGTCCATGGAGGATTTTCATCTGCGGCGGCCTCACCTCCGTAGATAGTCGCCTCGCTTAGTTTTCCTGAGCGCGGCGGCTAGAGGAGCGGCTGGTACCTCTGTATGACGGCAGTGAACGGCTGCGGCGCGTCGGGGACTGACCTCGTCTAGAGTAAGGCGATGGGCTTCTTCCATTAGGTCGACTGATCTCATCAGCAGGTGACTGCCTGGGATAGAACTGCTCTGGTTGCTCACGTCTTGCGGCAAAATATTCGTCGAATATCCGCCTTCTCTCTCTGCAGTGACGTACGACATGTTCAAGGCGCCCACAGTGGAAACACAGTGGGGTGTTGTCTTCTGTCCTCCAGACGTCTGTTCTTCTGCGGGGCGTCATTATTGTCGGGGTAGTTGGTTGTGGTCGCGTCGGCCGGTTCATAGGCTGCCGTTTGGCGGCTGCAGCGTACGTCATAGCAGGGCGACGCCATTCTTCACGTCGAGTGCGATTGGCGGGGCAGACAGGAGCTAATGTCTGAAATACCTCGTCCTCAGCGGCGTCGGCTCCCTCGTGACTTACAGGGCTCACATCCATGGCCATAATCTGATGCTCGCTCGGTCTAATAGTCCCTGCTGCCATGCCATGCACTGTTGTAATTCTTCTCTCGCGATTTGTCGTATGAGAGAAGCGAAGTCATGCTGGTCTTCCACAACGGCCATAGGGACTACATTGGGGAGTCTGCCATACTTCTTGCGTCCAACCCTCCTTTGTTGCATCTCTTCAATACGCTGGCACCACTTGATAAACTCTTCTGTCGTAGCGACGTCTTTTATTAGAAGAGCTTGGTACATGTCTTCTGCAATACCCTTCATCAGGTGCGTGATTTTGTAGGCCTCAGTCATATTCGGATTCAGTATGTTACACAGGGCCAAAACACTGTGTATGTAAGACTGTGTCGGCTCACCATGTCGTTGGGCCCGGTTCTTCAGTTGTTCTTCCGCCGAGCGGATTTGTCGCTGGCGGTCTCCAAACGTCTTCTTAAGTTCCTCCAGGAACGTCTCCCAGTCATTCAACTTGTTTCATTATTTTCAGACCATTGCTGGGCTGTTCCTTCCAGGTAGAAATAAACGTTGGTTAAGCACATCGTATGGTCCCACCTGTTGTATTTAGCGACTCGGTCGAACCCCTTTAGACATTTGTTCGGATCCTGTCCAGCTTCTCCAGAGAACACCGACGGGTGTCTGATGTGCAGCTGGCTTACCGCTGGTTTCGTCTCCTTGGTTATTCTGATGATACGGACGTTTGGTAGGATGTACTCTGTGTATCCCTTGTATTCCGGTTCCAGTCCGTGTAAGCGACGGCTTTTACGTTGCCTAATCGGAGCCACGGTGATGCAGCTGTTGCACAGAGTACCCGGCGCCTCCACCAAACAATGTCGCGTTGCAATGGAAACAGGCTTGACTTCGAAGACAACTGAACACAGCACTGATACTGAAAGCACGTTTATTCCGAACTTAGCATACATGCAGCACTGACTGCCTCTCGGGCAGAGTGCTCTGCTATTTATACACAGACAGAATTTACCAGAAATTAGAAGAACAGTTAAATAAGAAACAAGTGGAATTTACAAGTGAACATAAGAAAGATGTAGAGCATTCTGGAGTTGTCAATTACAAAGAAAGAAATTTTTGCTGGTGGGCGGGATTGAACCGGCGACCTTCAGCACCGCAGTCCGTGACGCTATCCCCTGCGCCATGCCGGCAGTTGGTGTATGTATGTTTCAAATGCTCAAATGTTTGATAAGCTTATGGGACTTGAGTTCCTAAGCTTACAAACTACTTATAAACTAACTTATACTAAAGACAGCACAAACAACCACTCTCGAGGGAGGATTCGAACCCCCGACGGAGAACGGCCTCTCTCATCGGAACATAGCTCCTCAATGCTGTCGGCCATTCTGCCGCGGCTCATATGTTTTCATCAGTCTATAAAGTATTGGCCTCAGAAACATTGTGCAAAGGTAATTATGAGCTGCAAATTTTTGCAGTAGATATCACGACATGAAATAAATTGAAAGAGATATTTGTGACCAAGACAGTATGTCTACATTTCTGCTTCACTACGTTATCTTCAACATTGTTAATTTAGTGAATTCCATTGTGTTGAGAGAACATATGTTTCGTTGCATTGACAGCAAGAAAGCCTTCCTGACCAGCAAGACGCTTACGTCATCATTTATGATGACTCACGTTTTGCAATGAATGACAACTTTATGACGAAGTTTTGCTCGAAAGAGTTAGGCCGTGTGTTGCACAATGTAAAACCGACCTCCACTGTCGACTGAAGAAATATTTCTGTTGAAAGTGAAAATAATTTCTTGGTTTGCAGTTGTAATTTCAGAAATTAACTTCTTTTCATATTTATGTTAAAAAGTAAGGCAACTGTTGAATCTTAATGGTTTCAAACGACAGATCTAAATGATATCGTGAAGGAATAACCAATGCAAAACCACTTGCAATATGAAATTCCGAGTTCTTCGTATTATTATGGTACATTTACTTAACACACACAACGTTTGAAAAATATGTGATGGTTAAAAAAAAAAAAAAAAAAAAAAAAAAAAAAAAAAAAAAAAAAAAAAGACAAAATACGTTCCGTAGTGTTTTGTCGGGACAATGGGACAGTTAAGCTAAATAAGGGACGATCCCGTAAAATACGGGACGTCTGGTCACCTAGCGCTAGTCTCAGTGTGATGATTATATTAAATATGAGAACTATATTATTGCATCTTTGACTATTGCGTACCTAAGATAAATTGGGTGCAACACTTCTAATATTCCTCACAAAAATTAACCAAACGTTTGTAAATCTAAGGGACCTAACTACGTTGGTCATTAGTCCCTAAGCTTACAAACTACTTACACAAATTTAAAGAAACTTATGCTAAGCCGCGGTCGAGTAGCCGAGCGGTCTAAAGCGCCTCGCTGCGGAGCGTGCGGTTGCTCGCCATGGAGGTTCGACTCCTCCCTGGGGCATGGGTGTGTGTGTTGTCCTTAGGTTAGTTTACTTAGGTTTAAGTAGTTTGTAAGATACGGACTGATGACCACACAGTCCGATATATTTACAAACATTTGAACATATGCTAAGGACAACACAAACATCCATGGTCGAGGGAGGACTCGAACTCCCGACGACGAACGGCCGCGCGCAGCGCATCTGGGCGTCTTAGTGCGCATGGCTGTTCTGCCGCGGCTAAGAATTAACTACAGAGTTTAAAAAATCACACAAAATTACTCACAGGTTAGCTACTTTCAGTCTGTTTGGTCTGTGGACCTATTTACGTATATCTGATTTAAACTTATTTTATGAAAATTAATTGAAATTACATCTAGGTCAGTAGTCCTTGCTGAAAATTAAATCGTTAATATCCTATTCTTTTGAAACTTCAGTCCCTGAACTATTAAATAATACTTAGTTTGAACTAGCTGCGAAATAGGTCTGTAGTTCTGCGACTCTGTTGCGGATTATGCTGCTGGAACTGAATTTCTAAATATGTTTCTGAAACTATTGGAGCAAACTGCTATGGTCATCAATCATCAGACATACACAACTACTTAAACTAACTTACACAAAGGACAACACACCCACCCACGCTCAAGGGAGGACTCGAATCCCCGGCGGGAACGTCCGCCCAGTCCGTAGCATGACGCCTTAGACCATGTGGCCATTACGTGCGGCTCTGAATTTCTGAAAAATGGTTAAAATATCCGAGTTGGTACTACCCAATTATGAAGAACACGAAATCATAATTAATACTTCTCTCTGAAACCACGGTTAAGCATATACAGAAATGTAACAAATCTGAAAATTGAAATGTAACTCTTGAAAAACATCTAGCGACAGTTTTCTAAGTTACAATTATTTCTCTCCTCAATACAATGGATGACATCAGACAAGACAAGATAAAGATGATATAATGCCTTTTATATTATTAAAAAGGGCTAAGATAACATTTATCATAATGTAATAAGTTTATATCCGCCTATTACAGCGCATGTTGAAAAAGTTCACAACATAATGTCCGGCCAATGCAAATATGGATGTGCTGGCACCGCCACATAAATGATCTTTGCCACCAATCTGCAAGTGTTGTTCAGCGCAGAATTGCAGTCGCTTCCAACAACATTCATAACAGACACACAGATAAAATGTACATATGCTCTTCATAAATTTTTAAGCATTCCCAGCCAGAGGAACAATAAGTTGAAACAACGAAAACCCCATCATGGAACTTACAGAGTATAAAATACAATTTTAGCCGCCAAAATATCTTAAAAACCTGGAGTGCTTCTGGTACTTTACACTTATGACTTGAAAGTGGCCTGTTATGTTTCTTGAGTAAGATCTCAGGCAGTTGAGATCTGCAAATGCAAGTTAAAACGCTCACTGCTGCTCTAAATAACATTGCGAGTGGCCACAATATTTGTACAATGGAAATTTATCTAACTGCTCACTTCTTAAGGGAGCAGACAACCTTTTAACAACACACAAAATTGATGTTAAACATGGGACAGGGAGCATGAAATGATAAGCAGAGGTTTGATACTTTAAATCATAATCTCTTCAATAAAATAACAAGCATAATGGAAATGGTTTCGGGAGAATGTGGCTTACGTTTCAAGCTGGAAGATGGATCAAGCCAAGAGGTAGATCTGTAGGAGGGTGGGGACGTTGGAAGGGATGGATATTTTGAAGGACAGTGTTGACAAATCAGATGACGTGCTCCATGTTGGGAGGCGGGCTGAGGGGGTTCTTCAGGTACATAGGGGGTTTGATGGGAGGGACAGGGATGTTGAATTCAAGAGTGGCAGGAGCAGGATGCGCCTTACACTTGTAGGAGTACGTGAGGTGATTTTCGCCACAGGTGTTACAGATGGGAGGACTTGCAGGGGATTGTGGCAACTGATGGTAACATGATGTTTGTATGTAAGACAGCACTGACAGTGGTAGGATTGGGAGGGGATTGTGAGGGATTCATATTGTAATGATGATCATAGATAAGTGCCTCATCAGTGAGGAGGTGGTCGATGGAAGGAGTGGACATAGTGACAATCCACGAGAGGAAGTGAGAGGTTACTTTATGGAAGCGGTGGGTAGTTAGTGGGTGAAGTTAAGCAAGCATACTCAGGTCAGCTTCATATTTCAATCAGAGGCTGAAAGCCCAACAAGACAGTTCAGGTAAGTGACGCAAGGCAGAAGTTGAAAGAAGCAATTTTTGATAAGTTAATAAGGCTCCAAATTTAGTAAAAGCAACTCTTTAAAATACAATAGAAAAACACAATGAGCCCAGCAATTTAAACGGAAGTGAAAGTTTAAATGAAAAGGAAGCCTTGTAAACACAATACTATTTACAAAAGACCCCTGCCATTTAAATGAAAACAGCTGAGCTTAATTATCAAAATCACACTAAAGTGGGGATCAAAAATTTAAGTGAACACAGCCCTTTAAAAATACAATTACCAAAACACACTAAATACGAGCTCAAAATTGTAAGTAAAGTGTGAGTTTAATTATAGAGGCTGGTAGCACTGTACTCAGTGATATCAATAGGCAGAAGGCCAATAAAACAACACAGAATAAAATTTACAAATCAGCCCTTGCAATTTAAATGAAAACAGCCCCCAGCTTACTTATCAAAATCACATTGAGATGAGCAGATGACTACTCGTTAATTTAATATACCTACACAGGTAAAACAGATGAGCTGACTCAAAACGGGAAGGAGAGGAATAATGCGCCCAACGGTCAACAAGAATTACAGATCTGACACGAGGGGGCTTAGACAAACGGATAGGACGCCAAATTACTATCGCGGGGTGGCGATGCCTTACGGAGGGAAAGATTTCTGCAAGAAGAAGATTAACCAAAAGAAACGTAAAGCTATACAACTAACGCCCGTGCAGATGGGAGCCAGCATAGGGGCACAAACCAGATAAATTCCTCAGTTACATTAACTACTTAAAAGTACATAGAGTACTTGCTACTCAGACCAAAGGGAAAAGAGTAATTTAATTAAACCGAAATAAAGTGTGGTATATCACATGAATAAACAACTAAATACGTAGACACAGGCAACGACGGGCCCTGGGGAACGACCACCGATCCTGACAAATATGCAGAGCAGACTTTATCAGTCCTTATTTATTTCTTACTCCATGACAAGTGCAGGCAACCCCGCGATGGTGTAGGAGGAGTGTGTCAACCAACACCCGGAAACATTTCATACATCCCAGTTGAAAAGCGGCTGAAATGACGCGAGGCCCAGCCGGGGCTGAGTGTGGAGTACTCTAGCAGTTATTGACAGCTCCGACGAGCTTGGCGAGGGACGGATGCGGTGTCGCACGGCTGCTAGGAACGCGAGCACATAGCCGGGATATGAGATAAACAGCCTGCGGCGACAGAAAGGGCCTCTCCGGACCAACCTCTTCACCTCACGGCGTGCATGGCTCCCAAAGGACAGACAGTGCCCCGGAACAACTTCTATGCACACGCTGGGCCTGGCCACAAACGGCCCCTTAATCAAAATAACTCGACCCTGGCGATGCCATGCATCATATCAAACTTGCTGCCTGATATCGTCTCCGCAGTCCCCGCAGAGACTGACCCACTCCTCTCTCCAACTGTGTCGGCTCGCCACTGTAGCGCCATCTGCGGCAAGGAAAACACCCGTCAGAAGACAACTGACGCTTGATAGATCAATCAGAGCCATGAGCGGTGCAAGCACAGTACTTGCTCCAGTAATAAAATCAAGGACAGGGTTAATCGAAGAAACAGAAGCCGGGACTGCTCAGGAAGGTTGCACCAGTGTATTGTGGATTCACTTGGTGGAACAGATGGAGAAGTCAAAGTGGGTGTTGAGTTGGTCCAACACCTGAGTCTCCTTGATCCTCAGACGTAATTTGGCGATCACAGCAGTGAGAGTGAAGAGCTGGTGGGCAGTTTGGGGGTGCTAAGGGGAAGAGGCAGTTTTTAAAGGGTAATGGTGGAATGGGCCCAAAGTGGACATGGTGGATGTGCTGCAGGAGGTCGGTGTGGAAGGAGTGACTGCGGGACTTAATAAGGACTATATCAACTGGGAGACGGAGGTGGGGGGAAGTACTTTCAAATTGCTTCGGAGAGGTGTGTTTATCCAGGAAATGGGGATTGGGGTGGGAGACGATAAATGTGTGAATTTCCTGGGGAACAGATGGAAGGGGGGATTTGTGGGTCATGGTGTCATGGTGGGGAGAGCTTTTATAGTGGAAACGAAGGCGGGATTTACACTGGTGCATTTGGTGGAGTTTTTGGAGACAGCAGGAGGGCAGAGGGTAGGGGCATTGTTTGGAGAGGGAGGCAACAGAAGGTGTGGCCTCACTGCAGGGTGTTGGTGGGTAGTGGGGCATCTGCAACCACCGTGGTTTGGCAGGTGATTTTTCCTTGCGAGAGTGGGGGACACTCAGCCTGGGTAAATAGACGGGAGAGACAGTAGTGGCTGAGATTGAAGGAGGAAGTGATGAGGAGGAGGAGGTGCCGAGGATTGTGGAGAGGGTTGGTAGAGTGAAGGAGAGGAGGCTGAAGGTGGGAGTGGAAGTTATAGATTCTAACCGTGAAAACTTGCTGTTGCGCAACTCTGCATAAACTTCCAACTAATTTTTATTGCGCAGTGGCAGACTAGGGCGGAGGGGGGGGGGGGCAGACCGAGCCCCGAACCACCCGTCGTGGGGGGGGGGGGGGGGGGGGGCTCCCAATACCTCGAAGGCAATGTTATTTTTTTTTAAATCGCTGTTTGTGTCTCGTTCTCAGGTTTTCAAATATCGAAAGTTATTTTCTTAGACTAATGTTAAAACTTACTTTTTTATAGTAATACATGTATTTTCAAGTGGACGGGGCCGCCGCCCCAGACCTCCGACAGCCTTAGTCCGCCACTGACAGTGGCTGTCTAACAATGGCTACGCATGGAAGAACCGGGCAACAAGACAAGTAGAATTCAGCAAAATGTTCCTTGTCGCTTTAAGATAGGCCTAGCTGAAATTACTTAAACTTAGATCACATCTCCTGTAAGAAAAAAAAAAAAAAACATATGTCTGTACAATACTAGAAAGGTCAGAACAGGAACAAAACGACGTCACTAGCTACTGAAAGTAAACACAGTGAAAGTTTACCTAATTTATTTAGAACAAAAATTTTATTACATAATTTTAAAGTACGTTTGGATAGAAGCTGTTAAACGGCGCCTTTCTGGAAGCGCCTCGTATATACTCACTCATGAAATTTGTTATTAACAATCCGACCCAATGCAAAAGTAATAGCAGTGTGCATAACTACAACACTAGGAGAAAGGATAATATTTGCTATTCAAGGTTAAATCTAACTTTGGCATAGAAAGTGGTGAATTATGCTGCCACAAAACTCTTCGGTCACTTATCAAGTAGCATCAAAAGTCTGACAGATAGCCAACTAGTATTTAAAAAGAAATTAAAGGAATTTCTGAATGGCAACTCCTTCTCCACTTTAGATGAGCTTTTAGATAAAACTTAAAACATAAAAAATTAAAATTAGAAAATTAGAAAGCAACAAAAAATGTAATAAAAAATCTTTAAAATATTGATTGTCAATTGCTGACAACATTTACTAAGCTGACACGTTCCACATCATTACGAAATGTCGTATACAGGGTGTCCCAGCTATCTTGTCCACCCAAAATATCTCTGGAACAATAACAGCTATTGGAAAACGACTTTCACCGGTGTCAATGTACGGATGGGGCCCATGAATGTACATACTTGGAAACAGTCTAAACCGAAAGCAAATGTGTTTTAACACAAACTTATGTTTTTTTTAATGTACACCCTATAATTTTTCTTCAGCAATCCATAGCATGACAAATCACATAAACAATGGCGTTGATTGCATCGCAATATTCCAATTACATCCTGAGATAATGCGACGCGAAGTTGACGCTTGAAAAACGCGAACCCGCAGCTAGCTCACGTCCTGAGCAGCATGGGGTTCTCGCCTGAGTCTCAGGACGTGGCGCTAGTCGCGCGTTTCGCGTATTTCAAGCGTCAACTTCGCGTCGCAATATCTCGGGATGTTAATGGAATATTGCGATGCAATCAACGCCATTGTTTATGTGATTTGTCATGATATGGATTGTTGAAGAAAAAATATAGGGTGTCCATTTAAAAAAAAAGTTTGTGTTAAAAAACACATTTGCTTTCGGTTTAGACTGTTTCCAAATATGTACATTCATGAGCCCCAGCCATACATTGATACCGGTGAAAGTCATTTTCCAATAGCTGTTATTGTTCCAGAGATATTTTGGGTGGATAAGATAGCTGGGACACCCTGTATATACTCACTCATGAAATTTGTTATTAACAATCCGAACCACTTCAAAAGTAATGGCAGTGTGCGTAACTACAGCACTAGAAGAAAGGATGATATTTACTAGTCAAGGTTAAATTTAAATTTATCTCAGATAGGGGTGAATTATGCTGCCACAAAAGTCTTTGGTCACTTATCAAGTAGCATCAAAAGTCTGACAGATAGCCAACTAGTATTTAAAAAGAAATTAAAGGAATTTCTGAATGACAACTCCTTCTACATTTTAGATGAATTTTTAGATAAAACTTTAAAAAAATATAAAAAGATTAAAAATTAAAAAAGAACCAAAACTGTAATAAAAAATCTTTAAAATATTGATTGTCAATTGCCGACAACATTTACTATGCTGACACGTTCCACATCATTACGAAATGTCGTATAAATGATCTATGGAATAAGTATTAATCTACTCTAATCTAACCAAGACAATGGAGCTATTGCGCACCTCTCCTTGCGCGTGTGCAAATCCTACTTGAAGGCAAAATCCGCCCTTCATATTTGTTTTTTGACGCATTGAAGATTTCATCAAAAACACGGCATATTCGGTAAAATATATTGTAACTGAAAAAATTAAAAGGCATGAACTGTAAAGGCCTTCATAAGATCCGATCATGCATAATAATGAAATCACCATTCTCCAGGTAGCAAGAATAGCCTTGTGGTTAGCGTCATCGCGATGCATTGTTGAAGTTAGTGGGTTCGAGACCGTCTGTCTGCAAGCAATTTTTTAAGCCAATCCTCTTTTTAACAGATATGGGAACAACAATGACTTTTATTGTGTCACTTGCCACATATCTTTGGACGTTTAGTGAATGTGTCGCAATTTTGAGGATAAATCACACTAATACTCTTCGTTGTAACAAATATTAAAGTTTTTGAAAGAAGTGGGGGAGAGCATCCTTTGCGCATGCGTAAGGTTAGGAGGGATGTTGCTTACAATGTCATGTGACACGAAGATAGTGTGTCTCTTCATCGTAATAGATTCATTTTGTTACTGTCACCTAACAGTGTAATCAGTTACTGTGTTTTAGTGTTCATGCGTAACAACGTTCAGTGTCTTTTAGAAACAAATTACTCAGGTTTAAGTTTGAAACAATAGTGTGAAATAAAGAATCTTGGTACGCCGACCCCTCATCTCGAGTTAAAGCAATCTCAAAGAAGCCGAGCTTTCAAAGAAAATGTATCTAAAGGGGGGAGGGGGGGGGGAAACAGGGTCAGTTTCCCCCGGTGCCACTCGCGAAGGTGCGCCGAGCGGAAAGGGGTTGGGGGAGAAGCGGCTATACTATCAAGATCCGGTACTCAAAGAAGTGATGCCCCAGTCATCTGAAGCACCAGTCGCCATTGGATGAATGTCATTTCTGGATATAAGCGACAAAAATGCGGAAGAAGACTTGACAATAGCAGAGTTGTTGCCTCGTTGCAAGTACGAGATGCAAATAGCATCACGAGAGTGGTCGTATTAGGGGGCAGAAAAAAGCCAAATGTTTGTATAGCTTATGGGACTTAACTACGGGGTCATCAGTCCCTAAACTTACAGACTACTTATGTACTAACTAAGACTACGGACGGCACAAATATCCATGCCCGAGGGGGGATTCGAACCTCCGACCGTAGTGGCCGTGCAGACCGTGACTGGAGCGCCTCAGTCCCCTCGGCCACCGCGGCCGGCTAGGGGCCAGAAGATTCGCCTCAATTCGCCATGTGCGTCATGTACCTCTCTCGCCCTAGGGAGCGAACTAGTGAGAATAGGACCAGATAAGGAATCTCTAGGTTTGCTGCGCCGACACCGTCTAGATACAAGGCCTCACAACAAGTCTGCGTCACGTCACACCTATAGGCTGCCCTCGGAAGCCCACTGGCTGAAGCTACGAGGCAGTGGGCTGTGCCCCAGCGGCCAGCCAGTGAGCTTGCGAGGGCAGCCTATAGGTGTGACGTGACGCAGACTTGTTGTGAGCATAGACTTACTAAATAAAAACTAGACCGCTCGCTGGCGCTAGTGTCGCGTCCCCACATTGAACGTGACAGAAGCCGCCATTTGCAGGGCAATCGTGTATAAATATGGTTCATTCGTGTGCTGCTTTTAATAGTAACAGTGAGAACGGAACCAAAAACAAAGACGGAAACAACGTTATATTTCACAGATCAGTCATTACTTGTACACCGTGTAGCATTTTCATGGAGAAATACATCAAGGGCGTTTTTTTTCTTTTTTTTTTCTCTTACTAACTAATGATTCTCTAAAACTGAGACATGTACTTCGGTGTATGTACCTATATTTTATTTTCATATAAATTACTGAAAATACTAATTTCAGCTGAATGAATAACCAGGCATATAAGAGGTATTTATCACGTATAAGTGTGATGTAGAAGTAGGTCGAATAGTTGTTTTTAGACACTTAACAGGTGGTGATTGTACTCGTAAATGGGCCATTACTTGATCGAATGTTGCATACTCAACCACTTTGAGAAGTACAATCTCTGTTAAAAGGTAATGTGTGAATGAGATGCGTATTTAAAATTTTATGTCTTATTACTATTATGCATACCCAAATTCGAGGAAGTTGAAAGAAAAATTCTATGTAATATGGAAAGGAATGAGACAAAAATGTGATGTACAAAAATAAGCGTGCAAAACGTACAGAGTAGTCGGCGAAAGGTAAACAGGACCTGACAGAAAATTACGTGGATTAAATAATAATCGCACTCTCTGCTACTTTACAAATTTCATGGTATCATCTGATGCAAATATCTCGATGAAAAGTCGCTCTACCTTATCAGAAAAGAGCCTTACATTCTTAAATTACGTGTCTCTATGCAGACGTTATTTTTTTTTATTTTATTTTATTTATTTATTTATTTATTTTTTTTTTTTTTTCTGTTGCGTCTCATACACTTCAAATCACAACCCCAGTACTGGGATTGTTTGCTGCAAATGGCGGCGATTAGCCGCTTCAATTCGGGGACAGTTGCCTCGCTTCTCCGCTACGGCGTGCTAGGGGCTTGGTTGTGATGCCTTGTATCTAGACTGTTGGCTGCGCCCGCGACGTTTGCCACGACCCGGCACCTGTTCGTGTGTCCGCACGGCCGACCTGCGCGTTGTCGGTTTGCCGGTCCCTGGTGAAGCGGCATTCAGCCTATGGCAGATGTGCTCGAACGCAACGTCCCGGCAGGGCCGCTAGCGCATTGCCTGGCAACGCCACCGGGAATGGAATGGCTGCCGCCGCCAAACAGAGCAGCGGCAACGACGCAGCCGGCCGTTGTGGCAGCAAATGGGGCAGTCGTGGCGCCACCGCGAGCGCCCGCGTCCGGCAGCGCCGTTGTTTGGCCGAGTATCGGACGCGGCGCGCGCTTCAAAGGCCGGCCGTCCAGGCCAGGCACTGATTAATCTGCAGCCAGCTGTTTGCCGACCTATAAATCGGCGACGCGACGCCACGCGACGCAGCGGCTGGTGACGCACCGTATGACAATTAGGCGGCCCGTCTGATGAAGAGCGCGCGTGCCCCAGCGTTAATGTAGCGCCGGCTCTGCACTTCCTCTCCTGACATCGACCCGGCTGACGTCAGTGGTAAGGAGCGAGGCGTACACCGAGAGGCGCACACAGGTGATGGGTCTTTAATGTTGCTCATTTCAGAACAATTGCAATACGAAGAGCATTCAAGTTGTAACACCTCCGATTTCATTATTATTATTATTATTATTTATTTTCTAGCTTAATTACCGCTGCTTCGCACGCGTAGACTGGATGGTCTGCATTGGTTGTTTCTGTGGTGTCGCACAAGTCCAAAGTGCGCGCCACCTACTTTCGCCGCGCGCCGCCATGCACGCACGGCGCGGCGTTCTTACGACGACAGCCACGAGCGCCCTCTGCTGCAACTCCGCTCGTGGCCACCTCTGAACGACATCGTTCACTTGGGACTGAGATAGCAACCAGTTAGGACCTTCGTAATCAGATAGGCACCAGTGAAGACTTGGCTGTCGTATAGGCACTAGGAAGCAGTACTAGGCAGGCCTCTAGCTCAACTATGTATCTGCAGTACTGAGCAATGTAAAAGTTAAGTATTGTATAAATTCTGTGCAATATATATCTCGTTCTAATTTACTCTGGTGTTTCTAGTTTCTGGCTGCTCCCCTCCGTACCTGCACCAGCGTGATATCTTTATTCCTGTGTCGGTCTCATTCCACTCGGCCACCGACACCTACGACGGAAACGAGACACAAAATCGGCGACGAGGCTGGGACACAAAAGTTTCTATTTGTAAATATAAATTTTCATTGATTTAGCTTTAAAAATATTTTCCTAATCAAGTATTTTGATACAACGTGCCTCCCCCTATTCTACCATTAACCCTGTGGGCCACACCGCCAGACTCCTACGCCTGGGCCACACCATAGACCTCAGAGGCCCACACGATATATAATAATAGAAAACTCTTTAAGAAATTCAATGTCATGATAAGGATGAGGGTATAATACATTAAATAACCTTGAATAACATAAAAGAAATATATATTGTCTCAAGAAACCACAAAACAAAATAACCAAACTCTCATAAATTAAACAATAGTAGTCTAAACGTCATATAACGCAAAAAATACATCATATTCGAAAACCACCTACAATTAATAGTGTTTAAAACTAAAATTGGTATCACAAAACTCAGCGCAAGTTTCACATTTTTTACCGGCACAATTTGGACAATTTTTTTTGTAGTGCTGACCACACACTGGCAACATACAAGAAATCACACTGCATTTTTGATTTCCTTTGTTTTTTGTAGTCACAAAACTTACAATAAGTTCTTTTGGAAATGGCTCCTTGCTCACGAGCTGCCTCTGCAGGTGGAGTCATGTTTAGGCATCTATAAATACTGTCCCGTACGTTACGGGGAATTGGTGTGTCAAGCCTAGCCTTCATCCAAGGTGCTGCAAGGTGTTCAGAAAGCGTCAACATACACTCAAATCGGGACAGTGGTTTTGTTTGACCGTTGTGCCTCCCTTTACCTTGGTTTTTGTAAAATTATGGGGGTCTCGGAGGCCTAGTTGTTTACCTGAACGAGCCGACAGGGGCGGAAGTGTTGTGCACTGTACACTAGATCAGAGACAACCAACTAGAGGACGCTTACATGCGGGTCACGTCCCCTCCAGCCGTGTTGGAGCAGGATTAGACAGGTCTGAGTGAGCATCTGGGCTTCAAAGGCCTATGGTGTGACCGGCAGGGTTAATGGCAGTATCCAAAACATTACGAAATACACATTTTAAAAAAATTATAACCATGGTTCCAAATCCAAATTTTCGCATTTCCAGCATCAAAATAGTCTTAGTAGCACCCTTAAAAGATTTCCCCTTATTTCACCCGCTTAATGGTTGAATTTCCAAAAAAATATGAGAACACCTGTTTTTAAATTTCCAATCAAAAATCTAAATCTGAAGTTTTGTACTTCTTGCTTCAAAATTGCCTGAATAGCAACGTATTTGCAAAAAACCGTTCTTCCCTATTTCACCTTCTTAAACTAAAAAAAAAAGCAGTGAACTTTCCGAAGATTGGTTTGAACTCCACAGGCATTGTCCTGTTTGGAGGTGGTATGCCGTTGCCTTCCTCCGACCTTCGAACTGACTTACCCAGCCCGTTATAGGGGGATCTACAGTTTAACGTGAGTTCCGAAACACGGTGCTACTCGGTATTTTTCACATTACCAACAATGTCAGAGGTGAAAGAAGTGGAAAGTGACAAATATCCTAGGACCTGGCGGGGATCGAACCCGCGATCTTTGGATTTGTAGTCTGGCACTTTACCACCGCACTACGGAGCCGCACTCTTAAATCGCTGATGCCTACAGTGTAAGATAAACAACGTCTACAAATTTCAAGTTTCAAGTTGCTATCGTCTGTAGATTCACTTTTCACTGCTGTTTTCCGTCTTTTAGTAACGGACTGAGAACGCGAAATTTCTTTCTTATGATTTGAAATCTTTCTTGGTAGTTTTACTTTTCAAACTGCAATATGCACTTATTTTTCTTTATTCGTATGCTTGTTGCAGAAAAAACAACTCGAGAATGTGCTTGACATTTCGCTGTATATAACCTCTTTGCTAGTATAGTGTCAAAAGTTATCGCTGGTTTTCAATCCGAATTATATATAAGCTGAAGACTTTCAACCATTATATCTTCCACCCTCTTGTAGCTATCGACTCGAAACTGCTATGGTGTACAACGGGACACTTTGTACTATAACAACGCAGTGTAGTTTTTGCTCAAGAGCAAAATATTGACGCTGTACCAGACAGCGAAGAAACAGTGTAGTGAAAGTTGTGTGTTTTCGCGCATTATTTTGGTATTCATGTTAAAGTGCTTCCGCGCCTGCCGTTACGGGCGCTGACTTCTGTTCGCTTTCGCGCTTACTCTTTGAATGTTATTGTTTTGTTTATTTAGTTAGTTACGGGGTTTTTATGTTCTTGTTTGCGCCGAGATTCGTATTACTGCTTGTAAAACCTCTCGATTATGCATTGTTCTGCAATCAACTCCTTTCACATTGCACGCGCCAGTGGGCAATTTTCCTAATACAACTGCTCGATTTGCACATGTCCATATCGACGTGGTAGGCCCTCTCGCTCCATCGAACAGTCAACGTTATTTGTTAACAATTATAGGTCGTTTCACCCGCTGGCCAGAAGCTGTGCCACTAGATAACGTCTCTGCAGACATTGGCATCTGACTTCGTTTCTACTTGGATGTCACGTTTTGGTTGCCCTTTGCATTTTACAACGGACCGTGGGAGACAATTTCAATCCGATCTGTTTGCACAGTTGGCTAAATTTTGTGGCATTTTGCACCATAAGACAACAAGCTATCATCCCGCTAGCAACGGAATGATAGAACGCTGGCACAGAACAATGAAGGCAGCCCTGATGTGCCACGATGAAAGTTGGACCACAGCTATACCAATGGTTTTGCTTGGCCTCTGAAACACTTACAAGCCGGATCTAGATTGTTCAGCTGCAGAACTTGTTTATGGTGAAACGCTACACTTACCGGGAGAGTTTGTGGACCCACGGCCGTTACAGATACCCAACACGACAGATATCAATTTTCATTTGTCAGTTGAGAGAGCGCATTTCTCACATCCAACCTCCGCAAGCTTCCAGACACGGCATTCGCCATACTTATGTACAAAAGGGTTTTTTACAGTTGCACCCACGTAATGTTACGAGCTGACGGCGTGAAACCTCCATTACGACCACCTTACTCAGGCCCTCACAAGGTTATAAAATGAGGAGACCGCACGGTGGACATCATTGTAAACGGCATAACTACTACC
The DNA here is from genome assembly GCA_026315105.1 of Locusta migratoria. Classification (NCBI taxonomy): domain Eukaryota; kingdom Metazoa; phylum Arthropoda; class Insecta; order Orthoptera; family Acrididae; genus Locusta; species Locusta migratoria. The sequence continues at coordinate 344,223,142 of CM048747.1, read as the reverse complement.
GTATCGTTACACCGCATCAAGCCCGCATACATTCTTCAGGAGGAAATATCAACGAAAACACAACAGAAACCCGATACCTGTAAACTGTTACTGTGGTGTCCCATCTCTAGACAAAAATATACTTTCCTGTTAAATCTATCTCAAGTCTTAAAATAATTTAGTCGGGGTAATCATTAAGTGTACACCTGGTTTAAATACTTGTATTTCCCAATGGTTCATTGCGTTTGTATTGCAGGCATATTGCGCTCAGCTTGAGTCTTTCCATTATTGTTAATGTTGTTTAATGAAGGAAAGAGAAAGTTTGAATATGCACTTCCTTAAGAAGGCTGTTGTAATGTAATAAATTTAACAAAATTGCTTCTGTTGATGAAGAATTGGGAAATTTGAATATATGATTGTTAATGGGGCTATTTTTGGTTGGAATTTGTCTGTTAGAAATACAATGGAATTGTCTGATTATCAAAATGACAAAGATATTTGTTGTTACTTCCAACTCTTCCACTCCCATGTTAATTGGTATGTATATTTATCCTGACTAGTAGCTTTCAACAGAGTTACCAGTTCAGTATTAGTCTCAAGAAATACTGAACACGCGGTGGATATTAGCTAGCATGTGAAACCAGCACCATTCGACGTGACAACTTAAAAATTGTTTTTCGCTGTTAAAATTTGTCTCCTGAATTCAAATGTTTTATTCTCAAGTTTCCAGACAAAATTCAAAAAAATAAATAAAAATGAATTGGATTGAAATTATCTGAATGTTAATTGCCTGTCAGCAAAGTATGCACAATTTCCACTGCTGAATTCATCATTAGATACGGCACATAACAGGAATTTACACACGGTACCAAAAGCCTAACAGACTTCAGCATGACGCTCCAAAGAACACATAAAAAGAACTGCTTTATACTTCCACCACACGTCATACAAATAGTCCAATTTGTTCACCAATAGTTATGGCTGGTGTCACTCGACCAATAGTCCTCGATCAGTAGTAATAACACATCACCAGTTGCTGGACAGTTACCTACAGTTTTAACAGGTGTAGGTAGGGATTGAATTGTTTGATTCGTATAGGGGGACTAAACTGCTAGGGTTATCAGTCCCTCGGCCGGAAAGGGAAGGAGTGAGGATAGGAAAGGAGGGGAGCGGGAAAGGAAATGCCGTCCGGAAATAAAGAAGGAAGGAAGACTGCATTACCTCGGGGCCCCGTGCTCGCCACGCACGTACTCACGAAAGGAACGTGTGCCCCCTAGGGGGTTAACAGTTGTAGCCCAGCAGATAACAATGAGTGGTTTTTGGCTCTCAGAGCGACAAAGTTTAGAATAGTTCAAATCTGAACTAACAGGTTGTCACTGACAGCAGTCTATACTGAACAAGTTTAAGATAATTAACCAATTAAGTTATGTTAGACAAGTTAACAGACATTCTGCTACATCGCCTTGCCTGTTCTTCAGATGTTTAACATATACTTTGCTTTAGTAATTGATTATTAAGGATTTCTCATAGAGCGGTCCGCCTTATGTTGTAATATAAATACCTTGTGCTGAGACTAATTGCAATCGTGGAAGCACTTAAATACAGTAGTTGCTTTTATGTTGTAGGCGTTTCACAGTTGGGCACTAAACGTACAGGTCAATACAGCTCTCATTCAACCTATTAGCACCCTCTGTCAATTACATTGCAAGCAGTAGATACTTGTTATGAGGTAGTGGAATTTCTATGCTTGGAGGTTAATAAACGAATCTTTTGATAGGTTTGAGTTTTGTTTTGTAAGAAACTGTTTTCTGTACCTCGCCCCCTTCTACAAAACTAACCTGAGTTGAAAGCGTGTCGTGTGAAATGAGGGAAAGGCAACTACTCTATTATAATGGAGCTAAGTGTCGAGCAGGGAACATTTAACACAAACATCATTCATACTACACACACACACACACACACACACAACCACACAGACGCCCACAAGCACTGAAGCGGCATCACCACGTGCGGCAATTTGTGACATTGAATTACAATCGTAAGTCAGACCCGGGCTTTTTGATGGTAACTCCGTGAAAAATTCAGGTAGGTATGTAAGGCCAATAAGGGCGCAACAGCTGGCGAAACGGCTTCCTCTCTGAGAGTAACTCTTGTCACAAACAACCATTCACAGCAGCTTACTGGCACCAACTAAGTGTTTAGCTTACGTGACTTGATGTGACGCATTTGGAAAATATATGCGCGATGCCGAATATAAATGAGGGCCAGTCACGTAATACAACCGTATTCAGTGACAGGGCTCTCGTGGAGGATGGGTGGCCCACACACAGCTTTCAACGGAGTACGACAGTTTCAGACTGTGCTGGGGCCACAGTTCGACCATCTGAATCACAAGAGATTTGAGATTTGAAGCCAGTTGGCAGTGGCCAGTTCAGTATTCCCAGTAACGGCTCAACTCCTCTGCTGCTGAAGTCATGCGTCTTACCAGCACCTGCCTTCCATTGTCGCAGGGTGCGTATTGGCGAGACAGGTGCCTCTACCGAGCGACGTTTCGCACTGGTAACAGACTGTGCGACCTTCCTATCGGTTCTCACCAATAAGACTTGGGCAATACAAAACTCGGGTAGTAAAAGTTTATGGCTCGTTGTCTCTGTACATAGGGGTGAGTTATGTATGTCAGCTTCTATACCCAATCTATTTAAACAAGATCAATAATTAATCTGTAGTTTAGCTAGTCTATCAATCTGCATGTGATAATGTGAAAATATATTTAATAAACATAAATTAAACGTCTGAATGACCAACAAAATGGATTCTAAGATAAAGAAGTGATTCTTTATAAATGGAGTTTGTTACTCTTATTAGACATGAAACGCGGAGGTGGTCCTACTTTATATATCGGCAAATAACTAAATATTTCCCAAACTATTGTTCATGAGAGGCACAATAAGTATCACACCCACTCGAGAGTAAAAGTACCAAATTATCACTCGTGAGTTAGAGTAGTCCATCGAACTTTGCAGTTCCAAGTTAATCCGCGATAAAAGTATTTGTTATAAAACACAGTTTGTCATCACACGAATACGCGACTGCTGAATTATCACAGTTCCACAACCGTACTACCGTGCATAGTGTATCACTTTCAAGCAGAGACTAAGTCTGCAGTCACAGTCCCGTAAATCTTCTAAGTCCACACATGCCTATCTCTTCAAATCACAAGTTCGTAACGCGGCTTCAGACCGCCAGCGTTACAAACTTTCACCACCACATCCGAAGCGTTTGAAAGCGTGCACCCTCTGCTCCCAAAATTGTATCCTTCCGCGCATCCTAACGCCTCATCTTTAAAATATAATTTCCCTTCCAAAATATTATACATTCGAAGATCACAGAATTAAATGCTTTGAGCACCTCCCTACGAATATTGTTTACATTTAACAAACAAATATATATTTAACAATACTAAAAAACGGTTGAGAGTGAAGCTCTTTGCTCAGATAGCCATTAAGCATGGCATCTCACTGTTCAAATAAACTGCTGCCGTCGAAATATAGTTACACAATTAATATTTAATTTATCATGGCTTTTATACAAATATATTCAGCTATTGTCCACAAATACTTATAATTGTTTATATATAAATTATCCGCTCCATATGTACTATTCTTAGTACATTACTAAAATAATATTAAATATAATAACATACATATATAAATGTAATGTGCTTTGCTGGATTCATGTTTTGTGTATCTGTGGTGGAATCTGTGTTCTGACGCAAGAATATTACTACCTCAACGAAAAGAAGAACAAGAGAGTAAAGCAAAGTTTATTGAAAGAATACGGAAATAATGTGGTATGTCTTTTAAGATAGGTAGCGTGGTACAATGCTGCCCATTTTCTTCTTAAATAGCTACCGATAAACACTATGTATAAATAATTGTAAATATAAGTCTTATAAAATTATTATTATAGTACTGAAATTTGTCGGCTTTTTATTTGTAAGGGGTATTGAAATTGTAATTACAGCGTTTCATTGTCTCAAGTCTCCTGAATCCATTCATATAATTATATTTGGCGTATGATCATTCCCTGATTTTATATGGATTTTTAGAATAATGCTTGTGGCTATATTGTAGTTCATTTGCATTCTGGAATAGCCGAACTCGCTCAGCCATATGTTTCCGGTCTCCGAGCACATTAGGAAAACCCTGGCTACCTGTCCATTCACTACGTTCAAACTGTTAACCGACTGGCTTGGGTACCCAATAGCCCGGCAAAACCCGCCTTTCCCCCAGTATCTGTAATGTCACAACTGGACCCACTTTCGGGAGGACGGTGGTTCAAATACACGTCCGCCGTACAGATTTACTTTCTCTGTCATTTCTGGAAATCACTCCAGGCCATTGTCGGGACGTCTCCTTTGAAATGGCACGGCCGATTTCCTTCCCTCTCCTTATTAACCCGAGCGTGAGTTCCGTTTCTAATGACCATGCTGTCGACGGGTCGCTGAGCCCTAAACTTGCCTTCCTTTTTTTGAGTGCCACTCATCAATTCATACTCAATCATTCATACTACACACACACACACACACACACAACCACACAGACGCCCACAAGCACTGAAGCGGCATCACCACGTGCGGCAATTTGTGACATTGAATTACAATCGTAAGTCAGACCCGGGCTTTTTGATGGTAACTCCGTGAAAAATTCAGGTAGGTATGTAAGGCCAATAAGGGCGCAACAGCTGGCGAAACGGCTTCCTCTCTGAGAGTAACTCTTGTCACAAACAACCATTCACAGCAGCTTACTAGCACCAACTAAGTGTTTAGCTTACGTGACTTGATGTGACGCATTTGCAAAATATATGCGCGATGCCGAATATAAATGAGGGCCAGTCACGTAATACAACCGTATTCAGTGACAGGGCTCTCGTGGAGGATGGGTGGCCCACACACAGCTTTCAACGGAGTACGACAGTTTCAGACTGTGCTGGGGCCACAGTTCGACCATCTGAATCACAAGAGATTTGAGATTTGAAGCCAGTTGGCAGTGGCCAGTTCAGTATTCCCAGTAACGGCTCAACTCCTCTGCTGCTGAAGTCATGCGTCTTACCAGCACCTGCCTTCCATTGTCGCAGGGTGCGTATTGGCGAGACAGGTGCCTCTACCGAGCGACGTTTCGCACTGGTAACAGACTGTGCGACCTTCCTATCGGTTCTCACCAATAAGACTTGGGCAATACAAAACTCGGGTAGTAAAAGTTTATGGCTCGTTGTCTCTGTACATAGGGGTGAGTTATGTATGTCAGCTTCTATACCCAATCTATTTAAACAAGATCAATAATTAATCTGTAGTTTAGCTAGTCTATCAATCTGCATGTGATAATGTGAAAATATATTTAATAAACATAAATTAAACGTCTGAATGACCAACAAAATGGATTCTAAGATAAAGAAGTGATTCTTTATAAATGGAGTTTGTTACTCTTATTAGACATGAAACGCGGAGGTGGTCCTACTTTATATATCGGCAAATAACTAAATATTTCCCAAACTATTGTTCATGAGAGGCACAATAAGTATCACACCCACTCGAGAGTAAAAGTACCAAATTATCACTCGTGAGTTAGAGTAGTCCATCGAACTTTGCAGTTCCAAGTTAATCCGCGATAAAAGTATTTGTTATAAAACACAGTTTGTCATCGCACGAATACGCGACTGCTGAATTATCACAGTTCCACAACCGTACTACCGTGCATAGTGTATCACTTTTCAAGCAGAGACTAAGTCTGCAGTCACAGTCCCGTAAATCTTCTAAGTCCACACATGCCTATCTCTTCAAATCACAAGTTCGTAACGCGGCTTCAGACCGCCAGCGTTACAAACTTTCACCACCACATCCGAAGCGTTTGAAAGCGTGCACCCTCTGCTCCCAAAATTGTATCCTTCCGCGCATCCTAACGCCTCATCTTTAAAATATAATTTCCCTTCCAAAATATTATACATTCGAAGATCACAGAATTAAATGCTTTGAGCACCTCCCTACGAATATTGTTTACATTTAACAAACAAATATATATTTAACAATACTAAAAAACGGTTGAGAGTGAAGCTCTTTGCTCAGATAGCCATTAAGCATGGCATCTCACTGTTCAAATAAACTGCTGCCGTCGAAATATAGTTACACAATTAATATTTAATTTATCATGGCTTTTATACAAATATATTCAGCTATTGTCCACAAATACTTATAATTGTTTATATATAAATTATCCGCTCCATATGTACTATTCTTAGTACATTACTAAAATAATATTAAATATAATAACATACATATATAAATGTAATGTGCTTTGCTGGATTCATGTTTTGTGTATCTGTGGTGGAATCTGTGTTCTGACGCAAGAATATTACTACCTCAACGAAAAGAAGAACAAGAGAGTAAAGCAAAGTTTATTGAAAGAATACGGAAATAATGTGGTATGTCTTTTAAGATAGGTAGCGTGGTACAATGCTGCCCATTTTCTTCTTAAATAGCTACCGATAAACACTATGTATAAATAATTGTAAATATAAGTCTTATAAAATTATTATTATAGTACTGAAATTTGTCGGCTTTTTATTTGTAAGGGGTATTGAAATTGTAATTACAGCGTTTCATTGTCTCAAGTCTCCTGAATCCATTCATATAATTATATTTGGCGTATGATCATTCCCTGATTTTATATGGATTTTTAGAATAATGCTTGTGGCTATATTGTAGTTCATTTGCATTCTGGAATAGCCGAACTCGCTCAGCCATATGTTTCCGGTCTCCGAGCACATTAGGAAAACCCTGGCTACCTGTCCATTCACTACGTTCAAACTGTTAACCGACTGGCTTGGGTACCCAATAGCCCGGCAAAACCCGCCTTTCCCCCAGTATCTGTAATGTCACAACTGGACCCACTTTCGGGAGGACGGTGGTTCAAATACACGTCCGCCGTACAGATTTACTTTCTCTGTCATTTCTGGAAATCACTCCAGGCCATTGTCGGGACGTCTCCTTTGAAATGGCACGGCCGATTTCCTTCCCTCTCCTTATTAACCCGAGCGTGAGTTCCGTTTCTAATGACCATGCTGTCGACGGGTCGCTGAGCCCTAAACTTGCCTTCCTTTTTTTGAGTGCCACTCATCAATGGAGGCGAGCATGTGGCCTTTACCGAAGAATTCGAGTTCGCAGCTGAGGGGGAATAGCCGTGGATGACGAGAATGAGCCACGGCGACAAGGCTGCACCTAAGCAAAGCATGGCGATAAAACCGCCAAGTGTGTGACATTCGTCAGCGCAATGGCGAAATCGTATACCGCCAAGTGCAAGGAGAAGTAAATGAATGTTTATAGTGTATCACTGCAGCCGTGAGTTAATCCTTCGCCCTCGCCAGAAAGACTCTACTCCACCATTCCTACACCACTTCTGTATGCAGTACACACTCGTAACCATGGAAAGATTGAAACATTATTGTAATTGCAAACAAAGTGACACCTTCCAAAGCACAGTGCGAAATTGTCGTTACGATCGCTGGGCCGATATACATCTTCCTTAATGAAACAGTTTTCTGGGTTATTTTCGATGAGATATCTCATCCGATGAAAATATTTTGTTATGAAAAATTTATTTTGTGGTCTGATTCATTTGTTACACGTGTATAATCCATAAAACGTGTATATGAATACATCTTTCAACATGTTACGCTGAACTTATTATTTTCCTATCGAACTAATAAAAAAAAAACCTATTATGACAATGGTGTCGACAAGGCGTTAATCCCTGATCTTCCTTCATAATGAAAAAATAAATAAATAAACAAAATAAAATAAAAATAAAAACTAACAATTGTCGAGAGAGTTTTAAAGAAATGTATCCACTATGTTTCGAATTTAACATTCCTTAAATTCGACTCTATGATAACTTTCTATTGTGTGTAACGGCTATTTCCGTTAGAAAGTTTACACTGCTTAGTTTAGTTATTAAGTCGAGTGCTTTTCTCTTAATGGCACTTGCATAGTGAAAATAGCTATTTTTGTATCAGAAAATGTTACAGACCTCCCATGAATAATGAAAAGATATTGAATTTGTTTCTTGTTCTCAGTTTAGTTGAATTCTTTGAACGAAAACATTTTCAATTTTAACGATATGTTGCAATAATAATAATTATTTCAAATCAAAATCAAATGTTTGTATAGCTTATGGGACTTAACTACGGGGTCATCAGTCCCTAAACTTATAAACTACTTATGAACTAGTTAATCCTAAGGACGGCACTAATATCCATGCCCGAGGGGGGATTCGAACTCCCGACCGTAGTGGCCGTGCAGAACGTGACTGAAGCGCCTCAGTCCCCTCGGCCACCGCGGCCGGCAATAATTATTTCATCCCTTTTTACTTGTTCTCTGGATGTTTGCAACTGTTGACTATCTAGGACCAAAGCCACTTGAAAATTATTACACTGGTCAAAACAATTATGGGAACATTTGAGATATCTAGGTTCTGAAGTATTGTCATCGGCAGAATGAAATAAAATGGTTCGAGGTCTTTCTGGCGGTACTACGGAGTGGAGACAACAACATTGGGCAATCGAATTAGTGGTAATAACAGAATATTGCTGGAGACGTTGTTGGTGTACCCTTGTGTTTACTTTACCAAACGAATTACGCAAACTGTGTAGTGAACAGGTAGTGCAATGCAACAACAACGTGACTTACCCGAAGCTATGGTATGGAGAGCCATATAGGAAGCTTGGAAGTAGAAAAGACACAGAGGAAGGTGGCTACACCTATTTGAGTGTCCCAAACTGTAATTTCCAGGACATGGACGCGACTTCAGACAACTGGAACCGTTAAAAAAAAAGGGAAGGCCAAGTCGTCCACAGGTGACACCAGCAAAAAATAACCGCTTCTCCGGTTAACAGCTCGTCGAGAGAGGAGGCTGAATGCAACTCGGCTACAACGCAAACTACAGGCAGCAAAAGGAAGCGCAATATGGCGTCTTCGAAAATGTGGCCTCTACGCACTGAGGCCTACAGTGTGTGTCCGATTAAAACCACGACATCGTGTAGCCCGCAGAAACTGGGTGGAGGAACATCTGGATTGGAGTCGTAAAGAATCGCGCCGTGTTCCGTTCACAGATGAGTCAAGATTTTGTGTTCAGCCGGACGATCGTCTGCTTATCTGTAGGAAATATGATCGTATCGTGGTGGTGGTCGAATGGTGTAAACAGAAGGCAGTATTGCTGGACATACGGACATCTGTGTCTTTCAGAATGGCGCTTTGACTGCTCTAGGTAGATAGATGAGATCCTTCGTTCTTTTGTTGTGCCCTACACCGGTGCCATAGGTGAAGGGTTCCTTCTGGTGGACAATAACGCTCTACCCCACAGAGATGAAATGGTGAACAACATGCTTGAAGCTGAGAGAATTGAACGAATGGAGTGCCCAGCTTAAACCCGACTGAGCATGACTAGGAGGCACTTGGCAGATGCATTGCAGCCAGATCAGCACCTCCCACAATCGTTGCAGAACTGGATATCACACTCATAGAAGAATGGCAAAATATCCCTCAAGAGCTGATTGGCAACCTCATTCTGTCCTTGCCACGTAGATTTGCAACTGTACTGTCTGTCCGAGGTGATCACATACCATATTAGAAGGCATCGAGAATGGCTTGTTCACTATAATGGTAGCCCCATGGTGCCTCGTTCTAAGTAAACGCCATGTAATTCTGAACTAAAGAGCTGTGACAGCAGAATATCGAACCGTATCACTCACAAATTATAGTTATTGTAACGAACATCTGAATAAAATACGTTACCATGATATCTCACCTGATGTCCTTAATGTTTTGAGCGCTCTATATACTAGATGAGGAGTGTATCTGAGGGCCAGTTAAGTAATACAACTGTCTTCAGTGACACAGCTCTCGTGGAAGATGGACGAGCATATCTAGCTTTCGACAAAGCGCCACAGTTTCAGTCTGTGGTGGGGCCACGGTTTGACCCTCTGAAATTGCAAGAGAGTTGGAGACAGCTAGCAGTAGGGCAGTCCATGCCTTCCATTAGCTATAGCAACTTCTGCCAAGGGGCAGGGGAGTTGCATGTTCGTTGCTGGTGAAGTCATGCGTCCTACCAGTATCTGCCTCCCATTGTGGCATGGTGGGTATTGGCGAGACGTAAGTGCCACTATGCCGAATGAGGTACCACAATGGTAACTCTCTGGACCCACTTTCGGGAGGACAGTAGTTCAAATCCATCTCCGGCCATCCAGATTTAGGTTTTTTTCGTCATTTTCCGAAATCACTCCAGGCAAATGCCGGGATGGCTCCTTTGAAATGGCACGACCTAGTTCCTTCCCAATTCTTATCCAAAAACCCGAGCGTGATCTTCGTCTCTAATCACCATGCTGTCGACGGGTCGTTGAACCTATATTCTCCTTCCAATTTTTTGAGTGCCTCTACGCAATGGAGGCTGGCATTGGCCTTTACAGAACAGTTCGCAGGTGAAGGAACTTTGCCGCGCGGGATTAGCCGAGACGTCTGGAGCCCCTTGTTACGGATCGCGCGGCCTCCCGCGTGGGAGGTTCGATCCCTCCCTCGGGCATGGATGTGTGTGTTGTCCCTAGGTAGGTTAGTTTACCTTAGATTAAGCTATTCGTAATCTAGGAACTGGTGATCCCATGGTCGCATAGAATTAAAAAAAAAAAAAAAAAGAGCGTGCTTTGCCGTGGTTGACGCTAATGGGCGCGGACGACGAGGCTGCACCTCAGCAAAGCAGAGCGGCCAAATTGCCACGTTTGTGAATTCCAACATGAGCGTAACGACGAAAACGTGTACCGGCTGAGGCAAAGAGAAATAGATGTTTACAGGCAGCCGCAATGTATCACTGCAGGAGTGAGATAGCCGGCCGCGGAGGCCGAGGGGACTGAGGCGCTCCATTCACGGTCTGCACGGCCACTACGGTCGGGGGTTCGAATCCCTCCTCGGGCATGGATATTTGTGCCGTCCTTAGTATTAGCTAGTTCATAAATACTTTGTAAGTTTAGGGACTGATGACCCCGTAGTTAAGTCCCATAAGTTATACAAACATTTGAACAGGCGTGAGCTAAACTGCACCATCGGTACAAAGCGTCCACTCCACCATTCCCATACCTCTTTGGTCTTCGGTACACACTCGTAATAATGAAAAGACAGAGAGATTACTGAAATTGCCAACTAAATGACACGTTACAAAGCACAATGAAAAATTGTCATAACTAACTCTGGACCAATATATACTTCCTCGATGGAACATTTTCTGACTTCTTTTCGAGAAGACATCTCTTCGGATTAAATCTAACGTAATCACTAATTAACTTAGTGATCCATCTGATTGATTTGTTATACAAGTGTAATACATGAAACTTGTTTATGATTTAACATTCCAACATGTTACGATGAACTTCAGTTATTATATTCATATCGAACGTTTCATAAAAAAATTAAAAAAAAGAAAGAAAGAAAACCGGCTGCTAATGACCATGCTGGCGACGTGGCTTTAAACCTCAATCTTTCTTCCTAATAAAAAATAAAATAATAGTAAAAACTCACAATTGTAGAGAAAACTTTAAAGAAATGTATGCACAATGTTAGCAATTTAACATGATTTAAATTAGACTCTCCTTTGATAATTTTATGTTGTCTTTAATGCCTATTTTCGTTAGACAATTCACATAGTTTAATTTATTTAATAATTCGAGTACTTTTCTCTGAAAGGTCACAATTGTTCATATTAGAAGGTGTGACAGACCTGCGAAGAGTAATGAAACCCTTTTGTATTTGTCTCTGGTTCTTTGAACGAAAACATTTTCAATTTGTTTCATGGGTTGCGGTACTAAGAATACAATCCATTTTTACTTGTTTTGCGGGGATTTGCAACTGTTGTCTTTCTAGGTCCTCAGTGAAAGACGACCGTCTGTCGTCTACCATATATTTTTTATAAAATTGTAATTTATTTGATGTTGCTAGATTAGCATTTTGTTAAAACTAGAAATCCACTCTTTTTGTGGCATGAGGAATAGCATTTTTATTTCATGTTTTAAAATATTAGTTTCTGAAATGTTAGTTAATATTGCTAGGATGTTGGTTATTTTAATAATTTAATATTGTGTTTATGAATGTGGCAATAAGTACGGCTTCTCCGTTACGCCACTGTCCGTGTGAGAATGTGAACTTGTTTTACTTTTCAGTGGATGCGTGAGAATCTAATGGCTGTCTGATTGTGGGAAGTAATAGCCCGCTTTGCATGGTTCTCTTTGGCTCAGAGTCGATAGTTAGTTGTTACCATCCTCTGCTACTGATGCTACCAAAGAGGTTTCTATACCCTTTGGTTACAAGCCAGTCGGCGAGCCCTCGCCAGAGCGAGTCTTGCATCTCCACCACCGCTGTTTTTCCAGGTTTTCCCAGTTTCCGGTAGCTTCGAACCTCCTGGCTGCTCGCTCTTCACTTTGTGATCGTGGTGAGGTAAGGTTGGTTCTGCTCTTGTGTCTGTGGAGATGGTAGCGATTCGTTGTCTAGCATCTTTAACTTAAACTCTTGAACTTAGATTCATTTTTCGGAATATTTTTTTTCCGATCGTGCGCGGAAATGTGTTCTAGTTCTTCGACCCAGATAAATGCGGTCTGTGTGTGTTACTTGTTGCAGTTTGATAACGGCCTGGTATATTTAAACCTTTTGTGATTATGTAGCGGTGTACAAACTCTGTGTAAATTCTTTCTAGCTTTGTGGGGCCCGATTTCTAACAGACAATATGTTCATTTTTGTACAGTGCATGTAAAATATTTCTTATCGTTTCCATCCATGAGTGATATGTGTTCCATGTGGTTGGTTCTCAGACAAAGCCTTCAGCTTCCACTATTGTTTGTTCCATGCCCATCAGGCAAGTAAGTATGCATGTATCCTTCTGATTTCCACTAACATTTCGTGATTTTCTCTCCCCGCCTATTTTAATTTTGATGTTTCTTCTCCGAACTTGTAATATGCACTCAGTCTATGTCAGTAATTCTCTCTGAGCCTTGTACAACCTCCTTCAATAACTTGCTTATGAAATTCTATGTATTCTAAGGTTGCATGCCGTAGTTTTTATTTTTATTTTTATTTTTCCGATTTTGGAATTATTTCACTTTTCCGGGTTTTAGGACTGGACTTCTTCCGTCTCTGTGAACGTTCCCAATCGCATGTTGCTGCATTTCAGTAGCTTCCTTATGAAATTTTACGCAGTTCTAGCGGTTGCATGCCGTAGTTAATTTGCTTTAGTTTTTTGGAAATTGAATTTATACATTTTTATCGGTTTTCGGAACCACATGGGTCCGAACTCCGACTTCAGGGGTTGGCAGCTAGTCACCTGAATTCACGCCACTTCTCATAAAATCAGTGCCTAGATAGTTTACTCTCAGATTGTAACTTAAGAGTCCGCCGTGATTTTGTGTAATGAATCCAATTTTTAACCACTTCACCTTCAGTGGAGTGAGATCATGTAAGGTAGCCCTGTGTCGCCGTTAGCGTGTTTGCTCGCGGTCTAATCTAAATGCAACTTAACTTTGCTATACTCACGCACCATCTCAAATCAGGCACGTCAGACCAGAGCCATCTTCGCAGTTTTATTGTATATTGTGTTGTGTGGTACCTCCGGGTTTGCTGAATTTCGCCTATGATAGCGGTGCCTGCTTCTGCCTCGTTTCACCACGCTTATTTTGTTTGGTTTAGCTGTTGCATTGTGTGTGTGTGAGCGAGTGAGTGTTGTTTGTAAATCCTGCCCCCCCCATTAGCGTTAAGTTCTGTGTAGTTTATGTTAAATTCAATGCTGGGCATCGTCAGTATTAGATAATGTAAATGGGATGCATGTTTATTATATTAACAAAATTGGTTCCCCATTTTGCTTGCGTTCCACCTAAATAAACAAGTTCAGTATAATTTTGACTTGCCTATAAATTGTAGTTTTCGAGCACCTTCCCCCTTTTATTTAATATTGTTTTTCACCAATGGTGAGAACAAGCTCAGATGCAATTTTTTATGTTTAAGTTCCGTTTCGCCATAAATATTTTTCTTAGCCATCTTTATGAAATAAATTTAATTGTGGTGGCTTGTTTATTAATGCCTGTGTGTAATTTCGTGTGAGCTGCTACGTATATTGGCCACTGTATCGTGAACTTCCTGTTATTAGAGTAATTTGAACCAAGTCAGTTCTCAATTTGGGCCAGGGAACAATGTTTTGCAGCAGGAAGTAACCGGTAGCTTACACGAACCTTTGCTAATTTTACTGCTAAAATTAAGACTTTTATTACAGTAAACTCTTGTCTGAGTACCTCCTACCAGAATTAAGCTATTATTATGTACAATGGCCCACTTTTAACAGCCACTTGAAAATTACTATAAAGACCAAATTCCCATTGTGGAAATTTGAATAACTAGTGCATTCTGCAGAGCGAATGATGTAGTTGAAATATAATCTCACAAGTACCATAACTTGGTTCTTGTTTAATATGTACATTTCGTCTTCTTCGTCAATATATGTAGCAATTGGTGCAGATGATAAACGATACCTACAATTCCATAACTTTTTGTGATGTTCAGCCTCACAACTCAGTTTAATTGCTATTGATCATTCGTTCAGTCTTCACGGAAAAAAGGTGAAGTAGTAGTACCAATATCCATAATTTCAATCTTTCCCTTCATTCAAAAGTTCCTATATTGTGTGGTGAAATGTTGGCAGAACCTTACTTGTGGTGTACTCGTGCTGTATTTCGGAAGCACAACCAGCTTTTGTCTGAGAAAATCTGAAAATCTGTATGAAAACAGCAGTATTCTAGAGGGCAGTAGGCTGAAAACCAATGCGTCTTGTTGGTCACGAACGTAACGGGCCAGGCATAGCTCAGCCTTTCTCCGATAAGCTAATCGGCTTTTCCAGCCAACACGGAGGTCGTGCAGTTTTATTCAGAACCCCGTGTACTGGAAGAACAGGCGGTTTCACTCACAAAGCTATTGATTTGCGAAAAATATTCCTCAACTTTATAAATAGCACCCCAGTTTTTATAATCTGACGTCACAACTCAGCGAACTTAATTTACAAATCAGATGATGGTGTCTAGTGCATTCGCACTGAAAGTCATAACAGTCGTGAATCCGTGCTGGTTCTTGTCCAGGTAATGACGCCGCAAGTTTATCAACTAGTCTTCTATGGCAAGTGAAGCATTATGAAACCTGATACCTCTCTCGTTTCAATATAAGATCACCCATGTGGGTAGTTCAAATGTGTCGTCCGTTCCTTCCCCCTCCTCGACCAACTTTGATTTTGCCCAACATGGTGAATCATATTCCGTTTCCTTCACCCTTTTCACTATTGTTTTAATTTTTTAGTGTTGTCTTTTAACATCTGTACATTACAGTGGAAAGACCATCACGAAGTGTCAGAGGAGATCAGGACCATAGCTGGGTAAAATAAAAGAAATAAACGGACTATCACATTTTAATGTTTTACTCCATCCATCTCTCTCTTATTATTATTCGTCTATTACTCTATTCTCCTTGGGAGTTTTTTTGTGATTTATTGTTAATTCGCCGACAGTTGGCAGGCTGGCAGCAGCATCTTACGCTGCTCTTCAGTCATGAGAATGCATGAAAGTGACATGACGTTGTGGAAATCGTGACATGAAGTTAAAAACATGACAAGAGGAAGAGATAGGTGGCTTGGAAACATAACAAAGGTAAATATACTGCGGACATCATAGACATAAACAAGGCGATAAAAAAACACACGATTCAGTTAAAAATAGTCTGTGCCACGGCGGCGGTTTAATATCATATTTAGAACATACACTGGAAGACGAAGAACACCATACGAAGACACTGATTAAAATTGTTGTTGCACAATCGTTGTTGGGCGATACACTGATTAAAAACACGAAATCACTGTTGCACAGTACACTAAAAGATGGTGTTTAAAAATTTCACTCAGGCCCCTTCTGGAGGGTTGGTAGGAGGGGAGGGATAACCCCCAGGGGGCTCACGGTTCTTTCGTTAGTACGTGTGTGGTGAGCACGGGCTCCGACTTAATGCAGTCTTCCTTCCTTCTTTACCTTCCGGATTGCATTTCCTTCCCCCTCCCCTCCTTTCCTATCCTCACTCCTTCCCTTCCTCACTGGGGGACTGATAACCTCAGTAGTTTAGTCCCCCTGTCCCAAACAAACAATCCAACCGAACCCCCAGGTGAGGATAGGAAGTACAGGGGAGTCAGGCAGGTGGAAGGAGATGGAGAGGAAAGGTAGGGACTGTCGAGACTCCGTGGTGTGGGATGGGGAATAACCAAGTGGGGGGAGGGTAAAGGAGGGGGGAGAGGGGGGTCCTGATGCAACAGGGAGGGGATCAGGGTTGATGTGAGGGTTAAATGTCGGGACGAAGGGCGTCATGCGGGAGGGGAAGGATGCGGAAGTTGCCCTGGGAGAGGATATGGAGTGTGTGCGGGTGGAGGGAGGGGGGATACACTGTGTAGGATGGCAGAGGCCCAGGATTGGAGAGGATGGGAATACTATAGGGTTGTGGGAATCTATTTTATGGATAGTGTACAGGATCCGGAGGTGTTCAAGGTGTTGCAGGAGGTGAGGGAAGGGGATAAGTTCGTCCGCATGGGGGAAGGGAGTCGGATATGGTAGGTGAGGCGAAGGGCATTCAAGGCTTTGTACGGTTTGGTAAAAGGTGGGGGGGGGGGGGGGGAGCGGATACCCAGGCGGGGTGAAAGGAACAGAGGATGGGTCGCATGATGGATTTGTAGGTGTGGAGGGTGGTAGTGGGTTTGAGTCCCCATGTCCGGCCAGTGAGGAGTTTGAGGTGGTTGAGGCAGGACATTGCTTTTTCGCATATGGTTTTGAGTTTGGGTTCCAGGAGAGGATGCGATCAAGGGTGAGGCCAAGGTATTTTAGGGTGAGGGTGTGACGGATAGGACGGCATTGGAGGGTGAGGTACAAATCTGTGAGACGGAAGGAAGTCGTGGTACAACCTATAATGATTGCCTGGGATTTCTATTGTTCTTTGCTAACAGCATAAAGGTACTCTGCGACAGTGGTTTGCATATCAGCACTAACAAAATATGTTGCACCAGGATGCACATATATTTCAGTTTGTATTGACTGCATAACCACAGGCAGGTTGAGCTGCTGGCAGCAATAACTCATGATCTGAATCTATCGCTTTGCAAGGTATCTGCATAACGAATAGATGATAGAAAGTGTGATCACTTGTCGTGAACACCCGTTTCGCCGCTTGACGGCGCCAGCTCCGATTTACGCGCTACTTTCCCGTTCAGTGCAGTTACACTTTCGCATTCATACCTCTGTTTTGCATGTTATAAAGTCGCGATTCTCATACAGGCCCTATGTTGTGGAAAACGTGTAAACTAGATTATTTAAGAGAACTTTCAATACTCATAATTGCTTTTTTAAATGTGTTCTGCAATGGAGAAAGGAGAACACTGCGGGCCACGGTGGAGTAGCCGAGCGGTCTAAAGCGTCTCGCTGCGGAGCACGCGGTTGCTCGCCGTGGAGGTTCGAGTCCTCCCTGGGGCATGGGTGTGTGTGTTTGTACTTAGGTTAGTTTACCTAGGTTTAAGTAGTTTGTAAGCTACGGACTCATGAGCACGCAGTTTGGTCCGATAGATTTACAAACATTTGAACATTTTTTTAGAACACTGTGGGACTTGGTATACACTAATAATTTTTTGGACTGTCCATGTGTTAAAGTAGTAAGTAAAGGAAAAAAGGAGTCACTGTTCTATGGCAACTCTAATTTTTATTCTTACCCCCTCACTTCATATTTCTGCAGCAGACCAACTAGATAACGATCGTTAAATCCACTGAAATGTATAACACATTCACAACTCATTTTTAATAATGCTGCAAATAGATCGAAAAGATTTCAGTTCTGTAATATGTATTGCAGAATATATCCATATTTAATCTTTTCCCAAAATTGTGTTTCCAACGATTACTTTCCAGCAGTTGAGTCAGGATTTTAGATTTTCTTGGCCGGTAGTCAAGTAAGAATGCATTGGCAAATGTTTATCTAAAGGCACAATAATTCTGGTTGCCCAGAAGCGACTGTAATGTTGCGCGCCTACAGCAGCACAATTAGGCTACTCCAGCCTTCTCTAACTTGAATTTGTTTTTCCTGGCCAATATAATTCATAACTTTTGTTTACTTGCACTTTCAATACACTCACTTCAAGTTCATCAAGAAATTTAGACGTAAAAAACAACTGGTTCTATTTTAATCACGCGGACCGGCCGCGGTGGCCGAGGGGACTGTAACACTCCAGTCACGGTTCTCACGGCCACTACGGTCGGGGGTTCGAATCCCCACTCGGGCATGGATATTTGTGCCGTCCTAGTTCGTAAGTAGTTCATAAGTGTAGGGACTGATGACCCCGTAGTTAAGTAGTTAAGACTATACAAACATTTGAACATTTTTTGTTTTTTATTTTTTTTAATCAGAACTGATATCACTCTTACAAATTGGTGGGTGTTTTATTCACAATTTTGTAAGCAGCTTTTTTTTTTAAGGAAATTTTCATAGCTTTAAAGGAATATCCACATAGGTGGGCAACTTCAGGAAAATGTGACGAACTGAATTTGGTCTCGAGAGGCAAAAATTATGGTCAATTGTACTTAGTTTCCACGAATAATGAATTTGTCGGTTTTCTACTTCCTAATATTAATTTTTTAGTTATGTGAGCGTCACAAATGTACGAGTTTCTTGTTAGCGCCTTGTCTTTGTTTGGGACACCTTTTTCCATTCGTTAAAATTTTCTAAACCTTTTGCTAACGTGAAAAAGCATCTTAGCTCCTTGCAACTTCTATATCCTGACTTGTAACCGGGCACAGAACAGAAAGGCATCGTTACTTCAGTTTAAGACACTGCCACTCTGCTATTCATTTCAATCGAAGTATTTGCTTGGCATACACGTCTTTCGGTTAAATTTAATATCGAACACCACTAAATATCTGTACGGATGCACAATTCTTCATATAAAACCAGAAATATCTACAAATTAGCAATGAAGCACACGATACAGCGTCTATAAACATGCAAAAACAGCGCGCAAAACGATAGCAGCGGTGCGCAGTGGGAGATTCCCGCACTAACTCTATTCAGTCCATGTTATTGGAGACAAGAGATCACACTTACGTTATGGTATCTGCTAGAGCTGTGGTTTTCAACCTGTGGGTCACGAACCCCAGGTGTGGTCACGAAGACACGAAGACTTTCTCGGCGGGGGTTGGGGGGTGGTTGCCGTCACTGTTCAAAGCACCGTCGAACAAGAGGTGACCCGAGACGTGTAACCGATGACACCCAATACCATCACGCCGGGTGATACGCCAGTATGGCGATGACGAATACACGCTTCCAGTGTGCGATCACTGCGATGTCGCCAAACACGGATGCTGTAAACAGAACTTGGATTCATCCATTGGTGCACCCAGGTTCGTCATTGCGTACACCATCGCAGGTGCTCCTGTCTGTGATGCAGCGTCAAGGGTAACCGTAGCCATGATCTCCGAGCTGATAGTCCATGCTGCTGCAAACGTCGTCGACCCGTTCGTGCAGATGGTTGTCTTGCAAACGTCCCCATTTGTTGACTCAGGGATCGAAACGTGGCTGCACGATCCGTTACTGCCATGCGGATAAGATGCCTATCATCTCGACTGCTAGTGATACGAGACCATTGGGATCCAGCACGGCGTTCCGTGTTGCTCTCCTGAACCCACCGATTCCATATTCTGCCAACAGTCATTGGATCGCGACCAACGCGATCAGCAATGTCGCGATACGATAAACCACAATCGCGATAAGCTACAATCCGACCTTTATCAAAGTCGGAAACGTGATGGTACGCATTTCTCCTCCTTGCAGGAGGCATGCAACAAAGTTTCACCAGGCAAAGCCGGTTAACTGCTGTTTGTGTATGAGAAATCGGTTGGAAACTTTCCTCACGTCAGCACGTTGTAGATGTCGCCACCGGCGCCAACATTGTGTGAATACCCTGGAAAGCTAATCATTTGCATATCACAGCATCTTCTTTCTGTCGATTAAATTTCACGTCTGTAGCTCGTCATCTTCGTGGTGTAGCCATTTTAATGGCCAGGAGTGTACTTAATCTTAGGTAAACTACCCTAAGGACAACATACTTATCCATGTCCGAGGGATGATTCGAACCTCCGACATGGAGGCCGCGAGATCCGTAACATGGCGCTCCAGACCGCTCGGCTACTCCCGCGCGGTTTTCTTATTGTGGTAGCTGTATCGTGTTCATTTGTTTGTGTGGTGTGTCTGTGATGTGGCGCGCGATTTTTTAATGGTTTTTCACACTGGAGATGTTTTGTGTGTGTGTTCAATGTTCAAATGTTTGTATAGTCTATGGGACTTAACTACTGGGTCATCAGTCCCTAAACTTACAAACTACTTATGAACTAACTAAGACTAAGGACGGCACAAATATCCATGCCCGAGGGGGTATTCGAACCCCCGACCGTAGTGGCCGTGCAGACCGTGACTGAAGCGCCTCAGTCCCCTCGGCCACCGCGGCCGGCTGTGTGTGTGTGTTTTAAACAGGGAGCAAGCACGGAAGATACAAGAGCTGCACCATCACAAGATGATTATGCAACATGACATTTCGTAAGAAAAGGAATCTCAGTCCTAAATCTCGAAAGAGGGTCGTGAATTGTGATATTCATTACAATTTTGTGCTGGGTTTAAGGGATCGTATTGTGTGATGAGTGCAAGTACAGAGGGTTTCGTGGACGCAGAGTGATCCCTCCCCATCCTCCCTCCTCTCGGCAGTGCAGATAGACGTCACGTCCCAAAGGGAGGCAGTGCAGGCACGTGGGAACTGTGGTGGCGCTATCATTGGAGGCTGATACTCTGGTTTCTTTTTCCCCGCGTCCATCCGGTTCGTTTCCGGCCCAAGTTTGCGTATGGTGCGGCTCGTGTGTGGTTTGGGGTAGAGGGGAAAGTGTCGGGGAGGGGCATGGTGGGGTGGGGTACTCGTCGCCAATCGAGTTAGCGGCGGCGGGTATTAATTGCGCGCTGGCTGATGACTCAAAGTGAATGCAGGCGCAATCAGCCGCGGCCCGCAAAGTTGGTTACGCCTGTCTTCAAAGTGGCCGACACGTGTGTCTCTCCCGCCTGCATTCAGCGGTCGCTGCCGCCGCTGCCGAGACGCAAATTGCACGCACCGCTTCCGCCGCCGGAGTTTCCGTAGACATCACACCCCGCGCATGCTAAGCAGGCTGTTCCCCTTGTAATACGTGCGCCCTGCGCCCTGCCGCGTTCCCTTGCACTACTCAGCTTCGCTGTGTTTAATACTTGCCCAAAGAAACGGGGTAGAGAGAGTGTCACGGCAATGACGCACGAGTTGGGGTGGAAAACATTAAAAGAAAGGCGTTATTCATTTCGGTGAGATCTACACTACGTGATTAAAAGTACCCCGACAGCTGCCTATAAACGACTTCCAAGTATGTGGTACCCTCCATCGGTAATGCTGGAATTCAGTATGGAGTTGGCCCTCCCTTAAGCCGTTGGCACACGGAGCGTGTAACTGAACGAGTGTGGCCAACGTGACGAGTTTCTGACGTCACAACGTGCGAACCCGTGGCCGGCGAGAAAGACAAGCCTGGGTACTCAGTCAGGTGACGTGGCAAGAGTAGTGCTGCTCCGACGCGATCGCGGATTTGACTGGTTAGCCGCTAAGAGGCAGTGGGCCGTGCCCCAGCATCTAACCAGTCAAATCCGCGATCGCGTCGGCGCAGCACTACTCTTACCGCGTTACCTGCCTGAGTGTCCAGGCCTGTCTTTCTCGCCGGCCATGGAGGTTACGAGAAAGACAGGCCCCAGTGTAGTCGTCATGCCATGTAAGCAAGGTCGTTCCGGGCCTGCGAGATCGCTAGGCGACTGCCGGCCGCTGGGGCACAGCCAACACCACCTAGAGACAAGGCCTTACAACAGGCCGTGCCTACATCACACATAGGGGCCGCGGCCGCCACCTCACTAGCTGGCCGCTGGGGCTCGCCCACCGCCGCACAGCGGCCGGCCAGTCAGATGGCGGCCGCAGCCTCTAAGTGTGACGTAGGCACGGCCTGTTGTAAGGCCTTGTCTCTAGGTGGTGTTGGCACAGCCCACTGCGTCGCAGCGGACAGCCACTGAGCTAGCGATCGCGCTGTCTCGGAATTACCTTGCTTACGTGGCATGACGACGACTGCGCTGGGGCCTGTCTTTCTCGTAGGCCACGGTGCGAACCGCATGTTGGCGAGGCTTTCCCAACGTGTAGGGCAGTGCCGGATATTCTCAACGTGCTTCTGAACGATCACCAATAAGGATGGAGAACGCCACCGACGTCACACAACCTGTCTATCCGCGGAGGGGGCAGCTCTTTTCGGTAGAGAGACGAAGACATCAAATTGGCCTTCGTATTTCATGGGTTTTATATATATTACTTAGGCCTTATGAATATACGACATTTCAAAACAAGTAAAAGTAACTGAGTAAATTGAGAATCTCTCGAAAACGGGTCATTGGAGGTACTATTTGTTAGAATAAATGACTGGAAACGTCTTATATGTGGTTAAAAAAATCAGCGTAGTAATCTGCCGTTTCAACACAAATGAGACTGAAGATCTATCAACATTAATTGTTCTTTACATCATTTGTTGTAATTACATGTCAGCAACCGTTATATCTAACAGTAGTGTATATAATACGTTTCATACCTCGTTGATACACATATACGTTAATTGCCGTAGTGTAGGCAGCGAAGGCGTAAACTATGAAATGGAAGATGTTTCCTGGGGCTGGTACAAGGCTCGTCGGAAGCTAGTATTTTTTCTTCTTATATTCGGTTTTTCTGACAGACTCAAAGACTTTCCTATAAATTGCATAGAAGTACACTGCATAATATTCGATGCTATTTAAACACGAGTGCGCATCCTCTGAGAAGTGACTTTGTACCTTACGCAGAGTAAAACACGCGCTTTATTGTTTCATACATTGCATGTTCTTAAAATTCTTCTACTGAATAGTAGAATGACCTTAAGTTTTACTAGAAAGCGAGACTGTTGCAATAATGTTTGCGTCATCTCAAGGAATTTTCTTATTTTTTGTCGCACAGTTTGTCATGAAACTTTTATAATTCGCTCGCTGCACTTATTGACATAACAAAAACATTTATAAGAGTCTTATGTTCGTAGATATTGTTGTTACTTACTTAGGCCTATATTACAAAACATAACGAACATATGTACAAACGCGGAAATAAGGGATTTAATAGAGTGATTCCAGAACCTGATGGCGTCGACAACTGTTGCTGGAGTGCGTTGCGGTCGCCTGTAGCGGATTGATGCACAAGTTCGAACGCACAAGTCGCACCGTTTTTGAGCGTTCAGCTGCACGTTGGACACTGCACGTTGACCACACACATTCAGACACACGCTCCGTGTGCCGACGACTTTAACCTTGATGACAGCTTTCACTCTCGAAGGCATACGTTCAATCAGGTGCTAGAAGGTTTCTTGGAGAATAGCAGCCCATTATTCACTGAGTGTTGCACTGAGGAGAGATATCGATGTAGGTTGTTTAGACCTGGTATGAAGTCAGCGTTCCAAAACATCACAAAGCTGTTCTATAGGATTCAAGTCAGCCCTCTGAGCAGGCCAGTCCATTACAGGGATGTTATTGTGGTGTAACCACTCTGCCACAAGCCGTGCATTATGAACAGGTGCTCGATCGTGCACAGATGCAATCGCCGTCCGCTATTCAACAGAGTGAAGCGCAAGAAGATGCTCAAAACATCACTGTAGGCCTGTGCTGTGATAGCGTCACGCAAAACAGTAAGGGGTCGAAGCCCACTCCATGAGAAACACGACCACACCATAACACCACCGCTTCCGAATTTTACTGTTGACACTACACACACTGGCAGATGACGTTCACAGGGCATTCGCCGCACATACACCGTGCTCATGGATCGCCACATTGCGTTCTTTATTTACATAAAGTGATCTGAAGATCAAAACCAACTGCAGAACGATTTGAATAAGATAACAGTATGGTGTAAAAATTGGCAGTTGACTCTAAATAATGAGAAGTGTCAAGTCGTCCACATGAGTACAAAAATAAATCCGTTAAACTTTATTTACATGATAAATTAATCAAATGTGAAAGCCGTAAACTCCACAAAATACGTAGGAATTACAGTTACTTCTGATTTAAATTGGAAAGAACACGTAGATAATGTTGTGGGAAAGGCGAATCAGAGACTGCGTTTTATTGGCAGAACCCTTAAAAGAGGCAACAGAACTATTAAAGAGACTGCATACACTACGCTTGTCCGTCCTTACTTGGAGTATTGCTGCCCAGTGTGGGATCATTATTAGGTGGGTTTGACGGAGGACATCGAAAGAGTCCAAAGAAGGGCAGCTCGTTTTGTACTGTCACGATACAGAGGAGACAGCGTCACGGAAATGATACAGGACCTGGGATGGGAATCATTACAACAATGGTGCTTATCGCTGTGGCGTGGTCTACTTACGAAACTCCAATCACCAACATTCTCCTCCGAATGCGAAAATATATTGTTGACTCCCACTTACATAGGTAGAAATGATCATCAGAATAAAATACGAGGAATTAGAGCCCGAACGGAGAAATTCAGCTATTCTTTCTTCCCGCGCGCTATTCAAGAATGGAATAGAGGATAAAATAGTATAACGGTGGTTCGATGAACCCTCTGCCATGCACTTAAATGTGATTTGCAGAGTATCCCATGTAGATGTGTAGAGATGTAGATGTGATTTGTTACTCCACACAACGTTTTCCCAATGTCCAATCGTCCAATATTTATGTTCCTTACACCAAGCAAGGCGTCGTTTGGCACTGATCAGCTTGATGTGTGGCTTATAGGTAGCCGCTCGATTATGAAATCCAAGTTTTCTCACCTCCCGCCTAACTTCGTAGTACTTGGAGTGGATCCTGATGCAGTTTGGAATTCATGTGTGATGGTATGGATAGATACCTGCCAATTACACTGTACGACCCTCTTGAACCGTCGGCAGTCTGTGTCGGTCAACAGACGACATCGGCCTGCACGCTTTTGTGCTGCACGTGTCCCTTGAGGTTTCCACTTCACTATCAGATCAGAAACAGTGGTTCTATGGCTGTCTGGGAGTTTCGCGTAAGACTTCTGACACGAGTGACACCCATTCACCTGACCACCTTTGAAGAATGTGAGCTACGCGCAACGCCCCATCCTGCTCTCTCACGATATCTGATGACTACTGAGGCTGCTGATAACGAGTTACTGGCAGTAGGTGGCAGCACAGTGCACCTAATATGGAAAACATATATATTTGGTGGTGTCCGGATACTTCTGATCACATAATGTATTTGCGAAATTTTTTCACCAGCTTTCTCCTTCGAATGAGAACACTTTTTTTAGCACCCACCTACATAGGTGACATGATCATCACAACAAAATAAGATGAATCTGAGCAAAAATGAAAAGATCTGGGTGTTGCTTTTCCCCGAGCGCTATTAGAGAATGAAACGGAAGAGAAATGCAGGGTGATCCACGAAGACATGCACATATTTTACTATGTTTTTCTACAATCAAACCTAAAGGAAAAAGTTGATGTAAACATTGGTCCATAAATGTTTACTTGCGGCGTTACGGCTAATAAAAATTTTTTGCCTGAAATTTAGCATCTTTGCTGATCACCAGCAAAGCCAAAACTACGAGGTACAGAAAAGTGCGATTTCCATTTATTCTGCTATTATTGATCTGGTGAATCTAATAAAACATGTCCCAAACGTACATCAGCATTCCAGAGAAGCAAAGAAATAACTTGGCAAAATTTGTAATTTATTAACTACTTGGCCCATTTTTTTCAAATGTAAGACAATTAACAGAATTTATAAGGAATTTAATTTTGTAAAATGATGGTTATAAACTTAATCAAAATGCATAAATGTGTCAGATAATCTGCTTTATTTATGCCATAGCACACATGAATTCATGTTAAACCAGAGAAAAGAAAGCTCAGTGTTAAGGAAGTTGTACGGCTGCCAACATTCTTAATGCAAAGTAAATAAATTTACTCGCATAATCTCTGGAATTTCCAGGTATAATATCTGGAAAACTACTGCAGATACACGTCTGGGATATGTTTTATTAGATTCACCAGATCAATATCAATGAAATAAATGGAAATTGTGCTTTACTTTAACATCGTACAGTTTTTCGATGGCTTCATATTAGCGATGTTGCTGAATTTCAGTAAAAATCTTTTATTAACCGTAACTTCGTAACTAAACATTTACGGATCTATGTTCATATGAACTTTTTTCTTTAGTTTTACAAAAACATATTAAATTATTTGCATATTTTCTGTATTATAAAATCCGTACACTCTTTCAGCAACCCGTCTACATCGTCTTTAGCATCAAAAGTGTTCACAACTAAAACATTGTCTTGCACAGTAAAACCAAAATGATCAAAATAATGTAGACCAAAAAAATTCTCTCTTTCGTAAGACTGAAGCACTTGAAATGTCACTGTGTGCATTTGCGAACGGTATTCTGCAGGTAGTGAACACTGTCCTAGTACAGGAATTTCGTTACCATTGTACGCTGTTAACCATGTGCTAGCGCAAAAAAGACGTGGCGATCGTAACTGTTCATAAGTTTTGCGATTGAACAATGTGACTGATGCACCTGTGTCTAGTGGAAATTTTACAGAAATGTTTTTCACTCGCAAACTGACATACTTTTTTGTGGCCTTGCGAACAACTTGTGCTACTGCCGTATCCCTGATGTTACGAGGGGCAGCCACAGATTTTGAAAATACTGAATTTATTGAATAAGTATTGTCTTGTCGCTATTTGGGCCGGGAAGACAAATTCCGTGTCGTTTGCTGTGAGCAGACTGCTTGTATATGACCTTTCTTGCCGCTTGCATAACATTGCGCTGATCGGAACCGACAGTTCTACCGTTTGTGCCACGAGAAACATTTTGGGCAAGACTTCACTTCGTTAGCAGGCAAGGCTCTGTGTCGATCAACTTGTTTACGCTTAGCGCGGGCAGGAGGAAATGCACGTCTTTCGACCTTGCGCTCATTGGCGCATGACGTCGCTACAGTACACAGTGGAATTGAACCAAAGTTTTCCACTACCACAGTACCTGAATCGTACGGTTCCAAAATCTGTTCTGTTTGATGGAAAGACGGACATGACATTTTTAGAATCTGCTCTCTAAGTTTGCAAAAAAATGTT
Source organism: Locusta migratoria (assembly GCA_026315105.1). Taxonomy (NCBI): domain Eukaryota; kingdom Metazoa; phylum Arthropoda; class Insecta; order Orthoptera; family Acrididae; genus Locusta; species Locusta migratoria. The sequence continues at coordinate 344,195,794 of CM048747.1, read as the reverse complement.
CAAATGTTTGTTAAGCTTATGGGACTTAATTACGGGGTCATCAGTCCCTAAACTTACAAACTACTTACGAACTACCTTATACTAAGGACGGCACAAATATCCATGCCCGAGGGGGGATTCGAACCCCCGATCGTAGTGGCCGTGCAGACCGTGACTGGAGCGCCTCAGTCCCCGCTGCCACCGCGGCCGGCTCTAAGTTTGCAATCAGTAATGTTATAGACAATAGCGTCATGGAACATCACGTCTGCATACAAAGCCTCACATGAACACTTAAATTTGCACATTATAGCAAGACCTTGAAGGTCTGTTATTCACTGACTGTATGTTTCCTTTGGACCTTTCCTAAACAGAAAAAAACTGATACCTAGCGGCTACCACATTGGTTTGATGTTCATAATATGACATGGGAGCTCCTATAACTGAATCATAAGAAAGTTCAGAAGGCTCCCGGTGGAAACAGTTTTTTGACTAGACGAAACGATGGGGGGGGGGGGGGGGGGGGGGTACACACGACAATAAAAAATTTAGTTTGACAGTACCTTGTATCTTTTGCACTGTTGCGTAGGCTTCAAACTGTTGTAACCATTCTGTCCGTTCCTTTTGCGCTTCGTAATACTGGCGAAATGGCGGAATTACTGGAGGTGGTAGCTGCTGCAGTGTTACTTGCATATTTTGTAGCACGGATGCAGCCAGAATTTGTTGTACAGTAGACAGGAAGGGGGTGATTTGTTGACTCTGAAACTGAAACATCTGCATGAATTGGTGTGCATCGAGCGCAGGGAGCTGCGACACAGTGGCAGGGATGCTTGTGTTAGTGGGGGTTGACATTTTGCAAAAACAATAAGAAGAAGCATTGTAAAAATATAGAAATTGACGCTATTCCCTGAAAATGAGAAGATTATGTACTGCAATCTTAAAGTCCTGTAAGAAAGTGACAAGCAAAATAATTGGTTTGGACTTTCCGCCGTATGCAAGACACCTGATTTTTTAATTGTTCCCAAACATGTTTCAGCACATTTTGTGCTATCATCAGTGGGATGGTTTATTTTTGTCCTTCTACATTAGGCCACATAAAACTCGTTAAGTAGCCTACTTATTTGTTGTTTTGGTACAAAATTGTCATGATTCTTTTCTTTGTCTGTTATAATTTGGTTGTTGCTGTTGGTTTTAATGTTATGTCACTCTTTTTCCACGTTTTATCGTGCTATGTATGACGCCAGTGATAATATTTGGCCAAAACAACAAATAAGTAGGCTACTTAACGAGTTTTATGTAGCCTAATGTAAAAGGACAAAAATAAACCATCCCACTGATTATAGCACAAAATGTGCTGAAACATGTTTGGGAACAATTAAAAAATCAGGTTTCTTGCATACGGCGGAAAATCGAAACCATTTATCCAAGCAAGCACGGAAGAAAGAAGAACAGCAGCATCAAAAGATGATTAAGCAAAATAATGTCGCAGCGAAGTGTCAGAGATTTCGACGTCCACTGAAATTTAAAGCCGGCCCCGATGGCCGAGGGGACTGATGCGCTCCAGTCACGGTCTGCACGGCCACTACGGTCGGGGGTTGAATCCCCCCTCGGGCATGGATATTTGTGCCGTTCTTAGGATAAGCTAGTTGATAAGTAGTTTGTAAGTTTAGGGACTGATGACCCCCGTAGTTAAGTCCCATAAGCTATACAAACATTTGCAAATTTGCATTTGAAATTTAACATCTCGTCGACATGTGTTTTGTCCTCCCCGGCCTATCTACATCTACATCTGCATCTACATACATACTCCGCAATTCACCGTAAGGTGAGTGACGGAGGGTACACTGTACCACTACTAGGCTTTTCCTTTCCTATTCCACTCCCAAATTGAACGAGGAAAAAAAAGAATGCCTATATGCCTTCGTACGAGACCTAATTTCTCTTATCTTGTCTTTGTGATCATTACGCGAAATGTAAGTAGGCGACAGCAAGATCGTACTACACTCAGCTTCAAATTCCGGCCCTTTCAATTTATTTAACAGAAATGCACGAAAAGAACGTCGTCTTTCTTCCAGCGATCCCCAATTGAGTTGCCGGAGCATTTCCGTGACACTCGCGCATTGGTCGAACCTACCGGTAACAAATCTAGCTGCTCGCCTCTGAACCGCCTCTATGTCTTCCTTTAAACTGATCTGCTGCGGGTCCCAAACACTTGAGCAATACTCAAGACGTGGTCGTACAAGGGTTTTATACGCGGTCTCCTTTACAGGTGAAGTACATCTTCCCATCTTTCAGGAATAGATCTGTTCAGGACGCGTGGGATGGGTGGATAGCTATAACATCCATACTGATTAGTAATACAAGTTTTATTTACTGAAGTATACACAATACTCAACTTTAAAAGAGTATGGCTGTTCTCGCGGCGGCGTCTTCTTGCACGATGCTAGCTGAGCTGTGTCCTGTATCTGCGTATTTCGAAGCCGAGTTCAGAGGTGCCCTTCCAGACGCATGTAGGCCTAGATATAGCTGCTTGTAGCGGGCGCGCTTCTCGGTTGCTCTCTCCAGGAGGCACGGCGGCGGCGTGTGATTGGCTGCCGGTCATCCGCTGCCTTCTTCACGATCGCTTTACGCCACAACATTCATGTATGTGGTACTGCTGTATGTGTGTGTTTTCCGGTGTGATAAGTATTTTAAGCAGAAAGTTTTTGACGCCGGTCATTTAATATGTAATGATACAATGACGCCTTTTAATTACGTGGGGGAGCTGGAAAATCAGTTTCCCTTGTCCACTGTGGTCAGATTTGCGTATGAAAGGGGAAACAATAGAATGAGACATTAAAGATAAGATATATCTTTATTTTTCTACATAATTTTCAAGTACATTGAGACTTTATAAGCTTCAAAAAGCCTTCCCAGAAAAACCAGGGCGTTGCATACGGAAGCAGCATTGTGTCCCAGAAAACGGTGAGTAGCACTTTACCTGCGACGGAGTGCTTTTGAACTTCTTTCGAACAGGTTTCCACTCTATTGATGTGGCCTTCGATACGGACCTGTAATGGTGGACCTACGTTTAATCCTCCGTCACAATCCGAAACAGAAAGTCATTGCCACATTCATAGTCGACCTCTACCGAATGGTGTATCGGTGTCTTGCACGTGCGCGTTTACCTGCTGTGTCGTCAATCGCCATAGCCGTTCAACGCTTCTTCCATATGCAATGCGCTGATTTTTTTTCCTGCACGGCTTTTTTGAAGCTTGTAAAGCGGTTTGACCAATATCTCAATGTACTTGGAAATTATGCAGAAAAATAAAGATATGGCTTATGTTTAACGTCTCATTCTATTTTTTCCTTTCATACACAAATTTGCCCACAGTCCACAGGGGAAATTTATTTTCCAACTCCCCCTCGTACATAGAATTTCCTTAATATAGTATTGATATTTTGTTACTTTGCTTCTCTCTGTAAAAATGTTACTTGAAGTACAGTGCAACGTTTTACATGGAAATTGCCTGTTATTCCAAGCATGGTTTCGTGCTGTTCCGAGTGTTCGAGGTCAAAGGTATCATTTGTTAGAAATAAATAATAAATCAAGGTATTATGTTTCCATCAATTCTGGAGGCTTCTATGATGTCATAAAAATTAAGCGTATCTGATGAACCAACGATAATTCTAATATCTTCAAAAACTACTAAAGTTAATGTGCACAATATAGCAAAATTAAAATTATTAACTTTTGAATGCGTCATGCGATTTCAACAAACTATGTCTTAGGAACAGACCTGGATCTATTTAAAGATTTATTACACTTATTATATCAAAATATGATGGAAATATAGTCATATCATTGTATCGTCCACAGTAACGCAGCAACCGGCCGCGGTGGCCGAGGAGACTGAGGCGCTCCAGTCACGGTCTGCACGGCCACTATGGTCGGGGGTTCGAATCCCCCCCTCGGGCATGGATGTTTGTGTCGTCTTTAGTATAAGGTAGTTGATAAGTAGCTTGTAAGTTTAAGGACTGATGACCCCGAAGTTAAGTCCCATAAGCTTAACAAACATTTGCACATTTGAGTAACGCAGCAGTTGCAAGCTGCTCCTGTCCTCGCGTTAATTTACCTATTTACTAAAATGATCAAATGTTTGTAGTGCTTATGGGACTTAACTACGGGGTCATCAGCCCTAAACCAGCAAACTACTTGTGAATTAGCTTATACTAAAGACGGCACAAGCATCCAGGCCCGAGGTGGGGATTCGAACCCCCGACGGGGCGGCCTTGTGCATCGTAGCATAGCGCGCCAATGCGCTCGGCCACTCCGCCGCGGCTACCTATTTACTGAATATTTGTATATTTTGTTCAGTAACTTTACACAAGCATTGTGTAGTATGAGCGGTCAAGCTTATTAAAGCTTGCTTATTTATTTATTTCGTACACTTATGTACTATTAATAAATAATCCCAGGCGACTGAATGTTTATAACTTTCTGTTTAGTGTTGTCAGAATGTTAGGCTAACATGGAAATTGTCAAAATTAAGTAAAAACAGAGCTTTTCTGTTAAGAACTCTACAACTTTTGGAGGGGATGGTGATCCGTCAATAAGATAGTGGCTAGGGAAGAAAACTGTCATAGCCAAGGGGCTGTAGAAACACCTTTTATCTCATCTTGGAAAAAGGAGAACCTGCCAGGATAGCTGAAGTGATTCGTTTGCGACCAAGAAGGTTCAAATAATGGGAGAAGGCGTTATCTCTGCTTAGCACATACATAATTGAAGCCTATTCGCCAACTTGGCGAGTCATGGAACGCTATTTCTCTATTAAAAACTATGCGTTAAGTCGACCCTCTTATTGCTAATGCATTGAACTGACTATCAGTGCAAAGTATGTACTTTCAAACAATATACTTTCTTTAATAAATACTAAAAATTACTCATCATTAGATATTTGAAAACTTAAATTTAAAAGATAAGTTTAACTCTTCAAACATGTCTTTGTATATCACGGAAAACCGTCGGAAGTTTTATTCCTGTTTTAAGTGATCTAAAACATCAGCTCTACAATACGAAATCTTCTTCAAGACTTAGCAATATGGCAGAGGCAGGCTTCACTTTTAAAGCGTAAGGTCGTCTCCCTGTATCTAACCTCCCTGTTTGCGACAGTGCTAGAATTAGAGCGGCATACGACCACTTTGTCGGGACATTTAACTTTGTCAAGGGGTAATGATTGCCAGTTTAAGAACATTAACGTTTTATGATTTGATTATGGGGTTTGTAAATGAACAGTGTATGTACTTATATACGAGGATTTACGAGTGTTGATATGTCGTTCTGTAAAGTCTTAAACTATTTTTGGGTGACGATTATTTTGAGTTGTGTGATTGCGAAATGTATGAGATTCCTCGACGATTGGGGATTTTGCTACATGTTTCTTAACGCAGTTAACGCATCTGTTCTGATAATTATATAAAGTTTATTTCTAATTTCTTAGTTTTGTTTGTGTAGAACCACTTCCTATAGATGAAAACGTATGCATGAATAAACACTATTCAGCTAAGTTATTTGACGTAGTTTACATCATTTGAAAAAGTTAGAATAAAACATATTTTATTAATTAATAATTTATTTACATTACATGATTCATGAGTCATCAAGGAATCATTAAGTTAGCATTAGAAGGAAGTTTGCTGCGGCGGAGAGGGCGAGCGCATTGCTATGCTCCAATGCGCGAGACCGTTCCCCGTCGGGGGGTTTGAATCCCCCCTCGGGCATGGATGTTTGTGCTATATTTAGCGTAAGTTAGTTCATAAGTAGTTTGTAAGTATAGGGACTGATGATCCCGCAGTTAAGTCCCATAAGCTTTACAAACATTTGAACTTTGAGAAGGAAATTTGTGGGGTAAAAGTCGTAGAGGGACACCGAGGGACGAATATAGTAAGCACATTTAACAGGATGTAGGTTGCCGTTTGTATTCTCAGATGAAGAGGGTTGCACAGAACAGGGTAGCGTGTAGAGCTGCATCAAACCAGTCTGCTGACTGGAAACCACCACAACAACAACATGTTCCATTATTATTTCGAAAATGTTAGCCTATATATAGAGTGTTTTACTGTAGGATCACAGGTATAAGGTACTATTTGCAGCTATGTGGTTACTGGGCATGAAAGCAACGTGGAAAAAAATCTCGGCGAAGATCAGTGTGGATTTACGAAAGCCGGCCGCGGTGGCCGAGGGGACTGAGGCACTCCAGTCACGGTCTGCACGGCCACTACGGTCGGGGGTTCGAATCCCCCCTCGGGCATGGATATTTGTGCCGTCCTTAGGATTAGCTAGTTCATAAGTAGTTTGTAAGCTTAGGGACTGATGACCCCGTAGTTAAGTCCCATAAGCTATAAAACATTTGAACATTTTTTTATTTACGAAAAATTTAGGAACCCTTGAGGCAATCTGACCCTACGACCAATCTTAGAAGATTGCTTTGGATAAAGATTTTGATACTATTTACTTTAAAATATCTTTGAAATTGAGGAGATAACAGGGATAAAATATACGGAACCAAAAGTTATATACTTTTTCAAATGTTTGTTAAGCTTATGGGACTCGACTACGGGGCCATCAGTCCCTAAACTTACAAACTACTTATGAACTACTTACGAACTAGGACGGCACAAATATCCATGCCCGAGGGGGGATTCGAACCCCCGACCGTAGTGGCCGTGCTGACCGTGACTGGAGCGCCTCAGTCACCTCGGCCACCACGGCCGGCAGTTATATACTACCTTGACTCTTGAAGAATAATTCCGCTTTCAGCTGATACAAAACTTTTATTTCAGGCACACTACCGGATTCGCTATTTCAAATCGTATCCTGAGGTGCAGATTTTCAAGAACATAGAATCCATTCAATATTTTTCCAAAAAGGGATTACCACCCTGTTATTATTATTACGACAATATGACGACAAATCTAAAAGACTCATATGTTAAAACAATAGGGTTTGTAAAATGAGGAAGGAAGGGACTCATTTCAGAATAAAATCCTGCACCATGAAGAGCAGGAAACAATGTGGCCCACCTACAACAGAACTTAAAACCCAAAATCGTGAACCAAATATGGGTCTCGCTGCAGAAGCAATCACACCACCATATAAGGTATCGGGAAAAATGCAAAGTTTGCATGCGTATTTTATTCAAATGCCCACAGATGATTGTGGCCCCTCTCTGATACACATCATTACATTAAAACAATTGAAAAAAAACCATTATTATTAAAAAAAGGACTGGCGAAGACGCAAGAGCATATAACACGGCTCATTCTCACTTAACCGGCACTTTTCACCGGGAGTCTTGGCTCGTTCCTAAGCTATTTGTTTAACATTTGCACTGCTGACTTTCGATGAAGTTTTCAACCTTACCTGGGAGCAATAAAATTTAAAATTTAGCTGTTTGCAACATCATGATGCCAGCAACATGTGTGATGCACCAATTTTAAACTGATTTATGGATGTTTATCTTTTGTATATGACTCCACAATTGAATCGGCGAGCGCAGAAACCACTTAAGTCACAAAAAATGCGAAAAATTATTTTCGATGAGAAGATTCTTAGAAGGCAAGATGCGTGTTGAATGCAAGATTCACCTTACTCTGCTGAGTAGAAAAGGAGAAACGTTGAGCACAGAAATAACGTGAATCCGTGACTGACGTGGTTTCTGCTTCCAGCACTAGATCGCTTGACCAGTCTTCCCCGAATACCGAGCATCCGCCATGGGTTTACAAGCCTAAACAACTGCTCTTATCGACATTTTTGTTTTGTTGTTTTCAACGTGTTCCAAGCTCGGGCTAAACGTTTTATTTTCTATGTTCAATATGTCTGTGAGTACCACAAGGTGTGACTGTGATGATAAAGTAGCTCCTGAGAAGAAATGAAGAAAATCATTGAACGTCAGTAGAACCTCTAAAGTTCACGGGGTTGAGCACATCAACTGAAAAGGGCGTCTCATCCTATCTAAAACAACTGCCGCTGTTGCTGAATTTGTTGCTAATTTGAATCAGTTCAAATCAAAAGACGAACAAGATATTTTCTTCCAACGACTGATTGAAAAACATGATATTAAGCACCGCAGGTCTCGTTCTGAACAGCCTAGAGAAACAGCAGCCAGTTTCAAATATTGCTTACAATAGAGATGAGAATGTCAGCTGTTTGGTACTGAATACATTGATTGGAATTGGTCGTAAGGTGTTCCTCCTATAGGCAAGGTGTTGCAGCGGTAATAGCGAGGGCATAACCGAGTCAAATTAATGAGGTGCCACGTGACGCAATCTGTTGCTCATCGCCAGCAGTGCTTGACGCGCGTGCTTCGCCTGTCTAATCTTGAACCGTCTGGTCAGCAGCTGTCGGCCATCTCGTTAGGCTTCATTATTTAATCTGTCTGATCCTTAATGCTGCATCCCTCCAGCTACGAGTGTCTCTGCACTGCCTTTAACTGGCAGAGGGGACTGAGGCGCTCCAGTCACGGTCTGCACGGCCACTACGGTCGGGGGTTCGAATCCCCCCTCGGGCATGGATATTTGTGGCGTCCTTAGTCTTAGTTAGTTCATAAGTAGTTTATAAGTTTGGGACTGATGACCCCGTAGTTAAGTCCCATAAGCTATACAAACATTTGAACATTTTGAACTGCCTTTAACAGAAAGACGTTCAAGAACTCAGTGGGCTTTTAGTGAACGTTAAACATTACTTACCCGCATCTGAGTGAGAATGAGTTCCACTTTGTTACATATTGTCCAAAATTGTTTGACATTATCAGATTTTTTCTGGTAATTCACTAATTCACAGGAAAGATGTTTGTTGTTAAATTCCATTGTATATCTTTTCCTTCGCAGAGAGAAAATAAACATATTAGCGCAATACTACAGTATAATCTCATTTCCGTCTGGTGGAATCACTTTGTTCACACTGGAGAAGACCCTGCACAGAAAATGGAAGTGTTTGAGCACAATGCCGGAAATAAAAATTGCTGCGCCCACAAATTAACTGAAGATTTATTGTTCCAACAGTGTATGACACACATGAAGTGATTACATTTCAAGATTAATAGGTCATGAGGTAATCAGGTACCAGGTGTGATTCATGATAAATTACTCATATTAGTATGTGTCGTAGCCTCCGCGGGTGGCGATGCGAGCGCTGATTCTGGTATCCATTCTACTATAAAGATGGAGAACACTGCCCTTGGACGCATTATTCCACGCTTGCTCGAGCTGTTCACGTAGTTCTGCAAGAGTTGTGGGCTAACGACTTCCACGTGTTAGTTGACGTCCTATGTTCTACATGTGCTCGATTGGAGAGCAGCTCGGAGGTCATGCTCACCAGGGAAGTTGCTGCTTATCCTGGAGAGCATATTGAGATTCATACGCAGTGTGTAAGCGAGCATTGTCCTTTTGGAACAACACAAAACCATCCTGTCGCAAGCATGACAGAAAAACGGATCTTTCAACATTCTGCACTGATCAGCGCTTCCTCCACAAACACCAAATATGAACAAGTGTTGTAGTTTATTTTTGTTGTGGTCTTCAGTCTGGAGACTAGTTTGATGCAGCTCTTCACCCTACACTATCCTGAGAAAGCCTCCATCTCCTCATAAGAACGGAAAACCTACATACACCTGCTTACTATATTAATATCTTGGTCTTCCTCTGCGATTTTTACCCCACACACTTCCCTCAAACGCTAAATTCACGATTCTTTGAAGTCTAAGAATGTGTCTTACCAATCGATCCCTTCTTTTAGTCAAGGTATCCCAGAAATTCCCTTTCTTGCCAATTCTGTTCAGTATCTTTTCATTAGTTACACGATCCACCCACTTAATCTTCTGCCTTCTTCTGTTCCACCACATTTCAAAAGCCTCTATCCTCTTCCTCGCCGCGGCGGAGTGGCTGAGCACATTGAGGCGCTATGCTACGATGCACGAGGCCATTCCCCGTCGGGGGTTTGAATCCCACCTCGGGCATGGATGCCTGTGCTGTCTTTAGTATAAGATAGTTTAAACGTCGTTTGTAAGTTTAGGAACTGATGACCCAGCATTAAGTTCCATAAGCTTAAAAACATTTGAACTCTTCCTGTCTGCACTGTTAATCGTCCATGTTTCACTCTTATACAAGGCGATATTCCACACAAATGCCTCCAGAAAGGACTTCCTTACGTCTAAGTCAAAATTCGATCTTAATAAATTTCACTTTTTCAAAAACTCTTTTCTTCCCATTGCCATTCTACATTTTATATCCTCTGTACTGCGACCATCATGTGTTATTTTACTGCCCAAGAAACAAAACTCATCTATCACCTTTATTGTTTCATTACCTAATGTAATTCCCTCAGCATCGCCTGATTTTCTTAGACTGCACTCCATTACCCCTGTTTTGCACTTGTTAATGTTCATCTCATACGCAGCTTTCAACACATTCCATTTAATTCCTCTTCCAGATCGTCTGATGTCTCTGACTGAATTACAATCTCATCGGCAAAACGCAATGTTTTTATTTCTTCCCCCTGAACTTTAATTCCTTCTGGAAATTTCTATTTGCTTTCATGTACAGCTTGGTCATGTAAAATTGAATAACATTGGAGAAAGGCTTACTCCGTTCCCAACCTCGCATCCCTTTCATGGCCTTCGACTCTGAAAACATCTGTCTGGTCTTTTTACATGTTGTAAATAACCTTCCGCTCCCTATATTTTACTCGTGCTTGCTTCAGAATTTGAAAGAGCGTATTCCAATCAACATTCTCTAAAGCTTTCTCCAAATCTATAAAAGCTAGGAACGTAGGTTTGCCTTTCCTTAATCTACTAAGATAAGCCGTAAAATGAGTATTAAAGCCTGGGGTTGGGCCAGTGTGTCTTGGACGAATGCACTCTACGAGACAGCTCTCGCCAGATCTACTTCGTACTCGTAAACGACCGTCACTTGCATGCAGGGAGAATCTGCTTCAATCCACGACCCGCCATTCCAAGTGTGTAGAGGTTGGCAGCAGTTCGTGTTGACACTTCTGGGCACACAAACCCTCTTACCTGTGCTGTGGTCTGCCACTGCTGCCCTTAGACGATCGTGCAGGTCGTGTCTGTTGTGTGGATGTCCAGAGTCTCATCTACGGGTGTGAGAATGTTCAAGCGAACATTTCCGGCGCGGTGTAGTAGCCGAGCGGTCTAAAGAGTCTTGCTGCAGAGCGCGTGGTTGCTCGCCGTGGAGGTTCGAGTCCTCCCACCCTGGGCCATGGTGTGTGTGTTTGTCGTTAGGTTTGTTTACCTAGGTTTAAGTAGTTTGTAAGCTACGGATTGATGACCACGCAGTTTGGTCCGATAGAATTACAAACATTTGAACATTTCGAACGTTTCCTTGACATGGCGCCTGTCTCATTGTCACGTTGATATCTCATTTCCTATTACTGGGTACACACAGACGGCCTTTCGTCAGATATGTTACAACATTGCAACCGTTATCATTACATCCACTATATCCCACGGAGACTTTGCCGTCATCGGAGAAAGTCGACGCCATCTTTACAGGTGTACTTTTTTTTTCTTGCCTGTGTAAGTGCCTGTGCTGACGCTCATCTTAAGAAATGTTCAAATGTTTGTTAAGCTTATGGGACTTAACTACGGGGTCATCAGTCCATAAACTTACAAACTACTTATCAACTACCTTATACTAAAGACGGCACAAATATCCATGCCCGAGGGGGGATTCGAACCCCCGACCGTAGGGGCCGTGCAGACCGTGACTGGAGCGCCTCAGTCTCCTCGGCCACCGCGGCCGGCCGCTTATCTTACATTCGTGTTTCACGCCGCTGTCCATTCCGATCAATTGCTGGTCTCTTCATTTAATGATCACTCGTGAGTCGCTTGGATTAGGACGGAAATTCACTTCCGTTTCAGGTCATGCAGATTCAGACAGTTCGTGATTTAAAAAATGCGTATTTTCAACCATCATCTGTTTATTATATTTATAATTTAAAAAAAATGCGTATTTTCAACCATCATCTGTTTATTATATTTATAATTTTACCGGTTTCGGTTTGAACCATCACCAGAATAGTAAATTAAACAGACTGAATACGTTGGTATACTGTCTGCCACATTATACATGCCAATCAACAAACGATTCGTAAAATGCAACTTGTCATTAGGACTAATGTAAAGTGACCTAACGTCAAGTGACATTTTATGAATCTTTTATTGATTGACGTAGATTAGGTGGCAGCCAATGTACCAATGTAGTCTGTTTAGTTTACTTTTCTGAGGATCGTTCAAAACCTAACCGATAAACTTGTAATAAACGGCTGTTGTTGTTGTTGTGGACTTCAGTCCGCAGACTGGTTTGATGCAGCTCTCCACGCTACCCTGTCTTGTACAAGCTTCTTCATCTTAGAATACGTAAGGCAACCTTCATCCTTTTGAATCTGCTTACAGTATTCGTCCCTCGATCTCCCTCTACGGTTTTTACCCCACACGCTTCCTCCTAATGCTAAGTTTACGATTCCTCGATGTCTCAGAATGTGTCCAACCAAACTATCTCTTTTCTTAGTCAGGATATGCCAGAAACTCCTTGTCTCCCCAATTATGTTGAGCTCCTCCTTATTAGTTACGCGACTACCCATTTAATCTTCATCGTTCGTCTGTAGCACCACATTTCGAACGCGTCTATTATATTTTTGTTTGAACTCCTTATCGTCCAAGTTTCACTCCCATACAATGCTACTTTGCAGACAATCGCTTTCAGAAAGGATTTCCATATCTTTTTTACTGCGACCATCAGAAGTTAGCTAGCTACTCAAATAACAAAACTCATCTACTACTTTTATTGTCTTATTACCCAATCTAACTCCTGCAGCATCGCCTAATTTTGTGACACTACTTTACATTACTCTCGTTTTACTCTTGTTAATGTTCATATTATACCTTCTTTTCAAGACACTGTCCATTCTATTCAATTGCTCTTCCTGGTCCTTTGCTGTCTCTGATGGAATTACCATGTCATCAGGAAACCACAAGGTTTTTGTTCTCTCTCTCTCTGGACTATAATTCCCTCTCCAAATTTCTCCTTGCATTCCTTCACTGCTTGCTTAATGTACAGATTAAACAACATCGGGGAAAGGCTACAACCCTGTCTTACTCCCTTCCCAACCACTGCCACCCTTTCATGCCCTTCGACTCTAATAATTGCTGTCTCGTTATTCTACAACTGGAATATAGCTCTTCGCTCCTTATATTTTACCTTCAGAATTTGAAAGAGTCTATTCCAGTCTACATTGTCAAACTCTTTCTCTAGATCCACAAACGCTAGAAATGTAAGTTCATCTTTCCTTAACCTATCTTCTAAGATAAGTTGTAATGTAAGTAATGCCTCGCGTGTTCCTAGATTTCTCCTAACTCCAAACTGATCTTCCCCACGGTCGGATGCCACCAGTTTTTCCATTCGTCTGTAAATAATTCGTGTTAGTATTTTGCAACCATGACTTGTTAAACTGATAGTTCTGTAATTTTCGCATTTGTCTGCACTTCCTTTCTTCGGAAATGGAATCACTATATTCTTCTTGAAGTTTGAGGGTACACCGCAAGATAAATATTCTTCTCAACGAAACTTCGCTTTATGCTGAACGTAACTACGTAATGTCGGTATTACCAGCTAGATGCAATATACGGTGTCGACGTTTATGACATTGCAAGGCAATTTCGTACACACGTAATTGTAATAAACAGTTTCCTAAAGAGTGCCTTGTTAACCACCCAAAGCCCATAACATTAGGTTTATCTTACATAAACATAACTGTATGGTTTATTTCAACACCTAATCGAAATGTTGACCATTGACTGAAAGGCACATTTGCAATCGCCATTCGAAAGAAATATAAACAGATGTAACTGCAGTGGATTTTAGGGCATGCACCGACGACGTATATAGTCTGTCGTAGTTAGGGATTCGTCATAGACTGCACCTCTGAGTCACCCACAAAAAAAGAAATCAAGGGAGTCAGATTGATGGACCTCGTAGGTCATTTTACAACAGAATATTGTCCTATCGAAGGTCAAGCAAATTTTTTGCCCAATATTTGCGTTGCAACACGGGTAGAGTGAGCTGGATATTCGTCGTACTGAAGCATACACTTTCGAAAATCCATTGGTACCTCTTCTAGAAGAACTGGCAGAAAGTTCGTAAGGAAGAGTGGGTACGAATGTCCATTCAGCACGCCCGTGATGAAGTAACGTCCCACAGTACAATTTCCTATGATGACGTACCATACGCTTACGCTCCAAGGCTGTTGATGTTTCACCTGACGGAGCCAATGCGGATTTTCGGCATCTCAGTAGTGCAAGTTATGCAAATTAACATTACGGTGGTTAGTAAACGTTGCTTAATCGATAAAGTACACACGATGGAAATCGTACTGTCCTCTCTCAGCTGATGAAGGGCAAACCAACAAAATTTTGTACGACGCGTGAAATCACGTTCGTCGAGTGTTTTATGTAGCGAGAGATTATAGGGGAGGAATTTGTGTCGATGTAAGATACTAACGACACTCGTCTAGCTGATTCCACTTTCCCCATACCTAGTTATCATATACAACCAGGGGGGGGGGGAGTTCGAATCCCCCCTCGGGCATGGATATTTATACCGTCCTTAGTATTAGTTAGTTAATAAGTAGTTTGTAAGTTTAGGGACTGATGACCCCGTAGTTAAGTTCCATAAGCTCTACAAACCTTTGAACCTTTTGAACCTCTACAAACATTTGAACATTTTTGATATACAACCGCTCGCTCAACGAAAGTTCCGTACCCAAAGACTGGAAACTTGCACTGGTTATACCAATAGTAAAAAAAGGCAATAGGAGTGATCCGCAAAATTACAGGCCTATATCATTGACGTCGGTTTGCAGCAGGATTTTAGAACATATACTGTCCTCAAATATTATGAATTACCTCGAAGAGAACGACCTATTGACCCATAATCAATACGGATTCAGAGTGTAATAGGAAGAAAGACCTGGAAGTCTTACTTAGCTCATTCAATCTGACATCCGTTATTGATTTTCCTACTCGGGTAGTAAAGGACAGCAGTACATTGATGGATAACTTTTTTATAGACCAAGATAAGTTTAACAACATAAATGCTTGTCCCATTGAGAATGGTCTTTCGGATCATGGTGCACAGCTAGTAACAGTATATGAAATAGCTCCGTTCAGTAATTCGAAACTGTCCACCAGAATAGTGCGCTCGATTAATGACTTAACAACTAAAAATTTCAAAGAAAGTCTACAGCAGTTAGACTGGGATGAGGTTTACAAGGAACCTGATGTTAATTTAAAATATAATTTATTTCACGATACATTTGTAAGGGTATTTGATAACTGTTTCCCCAAGAAATTAGTAAAATTTAATTCTAAGAAACCATGCAAAAAACCATGGCTTACTAAAGGTATAAAAATATCGTGTAACCGAAAAAGGGAACTATATCTGTCCCCAAGAAAGAGTAATAACCCAGAAACAATAAAATATTATAAAAGCTACTGTGCTACATTAAGAAAAGTTATTAAAAAATCAAGAAGCATGTGCATCATGTCTGAGATTAGCTCCTCTGATAATAAAATTAAAACAATTTGGAATATTATTAAAAGGGAGACAGGGCAACCAAGAGCAGAGGAAGAGGGTATTACCATCAAAACAAATTAAAACTTTATCAACAAAAAGTCAGAAGTTGAAAACATTTTTAATGATTACTTTTTAAATGTTGTGGAGAAAATAGGATCTAAATGTTCATTAGAAGGAGCAAGGCAATTAATGGAAGAGGCCATACCCACACAATTTGATACAATTGAAATTCCACCCACCTCACCTTCAGATATTAGGAAAATAATAAACTCTCTCAAGAGTAAACGGTCATATGGAATTGATGGCATTTCCAGCAGGGTATTAAAAACTTGTTCCCAGGAGATAAGTAGGATTCTCAGTCATATTTGTAATAGCTCATTAAAGCAGGGTATTTTCCCAGATAGACTGAAATATGCTATCGTTAAACTTTTGCATAAAAAAGGGGATACATACGATGTCAACAACTACCGGCCCATCTCACTTCTGACAGCTTTATCAAAGATTTTTGAAAAAGTTATGTATTCTCGAGTTGCTTCACATATTAGTATAAATAAAGTTCTAACAAAATGTCAGTTTGGTTTTCAAAAAAGCTTTTCAACTGAAAATGCTATATACACCTTCACTGATGAAATATTAAATGCTTTGAATAACCGGACATCACCAGTAGGGATTTTTTGTGATCTTTCAAAGGCTTTTGATTGTGTAAATCATGGGATTCTTCTAGATAAGCTTAAGTATTGTGGTATGAGTGGGACAGTGCACAAATGGTTTAAATCATACTTAACTGGAAGAGTGCAGAAAGTTGAAATAAGCAGTTCACATGATGTAGATGAGACAATTAATTCTTCTAACAGGGGAGTTATTAAAAATGGCGTCCCACAAGGTTCGGTCTTGGGTCCTTTGCTGTTCTTAATATATATTAATGACTTGCCATTCTACATACATGAAGATGCTAAGCTAGTACTTTTTGCTGATGATACAAGTATAGCTATCACACCTGACAAACAGGAATTAACTGATGAAATTGTAAATGATATCTTCCAGAAAGTCATTAAGTGGTTCTCTACAAATGGACTCTCATTAAACTTTGATAAAACCCAGTATATACAGTTTCATACAGTAAATGGCATGACACCATTAATAAATTTAGACTTTGAACATAAATCTGTAGCTGAGGTAGAATATTCAAAATTTTTAGGTGTTTGCATTGACGAGGGACTGAATTGGAAGAAACATATTGAAGATCTCCTGAAACGTCTGAGTTCAGCTACTTATGCTATCAGAGTCATTGCAAAATTTGGTGATATAAATCTCAGTAAATTAGCTTACTACGCCTATTTTCATTCACTGCTTTCATATGGGATCATATTCTGGGGCAATTCAACATTGAGTAAAAAAGTATTCATTGCACAAAAACGTGTAATTAGAATAATTGCTGGAGCCCACCCAAGAGCATCCTGCAGACATTTATTTAGGGATCTAGGGATACTCACTGTAGCTTCACAATATATATATTCACTCATGAAATTTGTTATTAACAATCCGACTCAATTCAAAAGTAATAGCAGTGTGCATAGCTACGACACTAGGAGAAAGGATGATATTCACTATTCAAGGTTAAATCTAACTTTGGCTCAAAAAGGGGTGAATTATGCTGCCACAAAAGTCTTTGGTCACTTACCAAGTAGCATCAAAAGTCTGACAGATAGCCAACTAGTATTTAAAAAGAAATTAAAGGAATTTCTGAATGGTAACTCCTTCTACAATGTAGATGAATATTTAGATAAAATATATATATATATATATATATATATATATATATATATATATATATATATATATATATATATATATATATATATATATATATAGACAAAATATATATAGACAAAATTTACTAAACTGACACGTTCCACATCATTACGAAATGTCGTATACATGATCTAAGGAACAAGTATTAATCTAATCTAATCTAATCTAAAGTATCATTCTTGTGAAACACAGCTAGTTCTTTACTTACATGATGTGATGAATTCTGTAGACAAGAGATGTCAAATAATGTTTAAATATTTGTAAATCTATCGGACCAAACTGCGTGGTCATCAGTTCGTAGCTTACAAACTACTTAAACCTACGTAAAGTAACCTAAGGACAAACACACACACACCCATGCCCCAGGGAGGACTCGAACCGCCACGGCGAGCAACCGCGCGCTCCGCAGCGAGACGCTTTAGACCGCTCGGCTACTCCACCGCGGCTGATGTCAAATAGATTACGTACTTCTAGATTTCCGGAAGGCTTTCGACACTAAAACTAACAAATGTCTTCTAATCAAACTGCTTGCTTATGGAATACCGTCATAATTAAGCGATTTGATTCGTGACTATCTATCTGACAGGACCCAGTACGCTGTAACTGAACGGAAAGTCATCGAGGAAAACTGAAGCGACATCTGGCGTCTGTTATAGGGCCCCTGCTATTACTTATTTTTATAAACGGTTTAGGAAACAATCAAGAGTAGCTCTCTTAGGTTGTTCGCGGGTGATGCTGTCACTTATCGGTTAATAAAATCAGCAGAAGATCAAAAGCAACTGCAAAGTGATTTAGATATGGTATCTGCATGGTTCAAAAATGGCAGTTGACACTTAATAATAAGAAATGTGAGGTCATCCATAAGACGACTAAAACAAGCCAGTTAAACTTCTTTTACACTATAAATCAGTCAAAACTACAGGCCGTAAATTCAACTAAATACCTAGGAGTAACAATTACAAACAAAATGGAAGGAACACATAGAAAATATTGTATCGAAAGCGAACCAAAGACTACATTTCGTTGGCAGAACACTTAGAAGATGCAACGGTTCAACCAAAGAAACAGCCTGCACTACACTTGTGCGTCCTATTTTAGAGTATCGCCACGCATTGTGGGATCGCCACCAAGTGGGACTGACAGACGATTTAGGGAAAGTTCAGAGAAGGGCAGCTCGTTTTGTACTATCGCGATTTAGGGGAGAGCGTGTCACAGAAATGATGCACGAGTTGGAGTGGTAATCATTAAAATGAAGGCGTTATTTGTTGCGATGAGATCTATTTGTGAAATTTCGTTCACCAACTTTCTTTTCCGAATGCAAAAATATTTTGTTAGCACCCATCTACATAGGAAGACATGATCATCAAAATAAAATAAATCAGATCGAAAACGAAAAGGTTTAGGTGTTCCTTTTTCCCGCGAGCTATTAGAGAATGGAACCGTAGAGAAATATAAAAGCTTCAATGTGGCTTGCAGAGAATTTATGTAGATGTAGATATGTCTCGTACCACTGTGCGGATTCATTAGCGTTGCAGCTAGGACAGTTTCTTCGGGCTCTCTGTCGGATGCAGACTTTTTTCTTATTCTGTCAGCGTGTCCACACCAGTGTCATCATGATTCGTGTAATTGCTTGACGCGTTGGAAATTGGTGATCCGGATACATAATACTATACTGCCGTCTTTTGCATTCACCGTTTAAAAGTGGTATATGCAAAATCTTCTCAGTCGTGTTAATAACACTGAAATTGTGTTCTCGAGAGCTATAGAATGCAGTTATAAAAAGTTAGCGGTCCCATTGCTTCAGTTTATACCGGTGCTAAAACCGTTGCAAATGCTGTAGTCAGCATAATTGCAGATATTCGCGGCGGAACAACACTATGATTTTCCGCCATTTACTGGGACGTGGACTGTTTGCTTTTGGCAGTTCACATGCCCGTTTGATAGGTTTTGCATAGACGGCAGCACATGTGCACACTGCAGAGTCCGGGCGTCATTTTGTCATCAAACAGGGACACTAGTGTGTTTGTTACTGTAGGTGCAGACAGGAAATTAACGGACGAATAGGGCAGACATGCAATGGACTTCCGGGACGGCGGATGTAAATGTTGATACTGCTCAATGTTTGTATGTTAAGCGCTTTCCGAATCGTCTAGCGCCAGTTTCACGCCTAGTTACTGCCATCCACAGGTCCCTAAGAGAGAAAGGTTCACTTGAGGCAAGTTTTCCACTGGCACGTTCTCGTAATGGATGATGTGAGTTTATGACCTACTTCGAAACACGATGTATTGATTTTGTGTTAACGGTAGGAAGGCCTGACGGTCGTGGTACGTACCAAACGTACACCAGCGTTTGAAGAGGAACGACTGCGAAGCACACCGTCAAAAAGCTCCCGGTGTGGGGCAGGGTAAATGCATGTAAACAGTTCCTTTTGTGTCCCAGCCCCGTCGCCGCTTTTGTGTCTCGTTTCCGTCGTAGGTGTCGGTGGCCGAGTAGAAAGACCGAAACAGGAATAAAGGATGCACGCTTGTGCAGGTAGGAGGTGACCAGCCAGTGGGACAGCAGAAACTAGAAACACTAGAGTAAATTAGAACGAGATAGACTTAGTAATACTTAACTTTTACATAGCTCAGTACTGCAGAATGCTGATACATAGTTGAGCAAGAGGCCTGCCTAGTGCCTATCCGATAGCCCTGTCTTCACTGGTGTCTATCTGATTCCGAAGTGTTAACTGGTTCCTGTGTCAGTTCAAAGTGAACGATGTCGTTCAGTGGTGGCCACGAGCGGAGTTGTAGCAGAGGGCGCTCGTGGCTGACGTAAGAACGCCGCGCCGTGCGTGCATGGCGGCGCGCGGCGAAAGTAGGTGGCGCGCACTTTAGTCTTGTGCGACACCACAGTTCCACTATTTGACGTATGTGGCATTAAGATGATTGGCACCCCTACCGTCTTCAAAAGGTTCAAGGCCTTACGTCAAACGATTTTCTAGGTCGAATTGAATTCTACCAGTGGTTTTTGCAAAAGTGTGACATTCATTTGGTATGTCCGAACTGTGTACTTTTTACACTAGAGGGAACCAAAGTGTGGCAAAGGAAAATTCGCACGCTGCCTTTGTTCGTGTTCGCCAAGATCGCTATGCTGTCAACATTTAGTCTGGCTTGGTAGGCGATAATTTGGTCTGCACATACATGTTTCCCCGGTAACTGAACGCAAACATCTATCTAACCTTTTCACGAGAAACTCTGCCAGAATTATTGTCACATTTTCCACTCAATGTGCGGCAGAAAATGTGGTACCAATACGATGGTGCATCTGTACATTATGCACGTGCAGTGCGAAGGCATTTGGATGAAACCTTTGATGAGAACTGGATAGGGCGCAGTGGGCCGGTGTCATGGCCTGCACGTTCCTCCCACTTGACGCCCGTTGATTTCTTCTTATGGCGCCACTTGAAATCTGTTGTCAACGAAACACTCATTGAGGCTAATGAAGAACTGTTAGCGCGAGTTAAGGTAGCCTCCGATGCAGTATCATATTTGCAATAGACGAGCCGCCGAAAGAACGACTATGACAGCTAGCGGCTATGTTGCCAATACTGCTACGCGGCTGTTTGTTGTTACGCCGTGCCAGTCGCCGGCATACGAATATCACGTCCGAATATTTTGGAACCGTTGCTATGTACTACTAAAGCGTGAACGAACGATAACAACAATGAAGTGATGAAAAACATTTTTTTTTCTGTTAAAAAGAAAGGTTTAGAAATATATGTCGAGTTAAAGTAAAGGTTTATATGTTCCAGTATTCCATTAAACATAATGTATAATTTAGTCTTCAGCCAAAGGTCGCTAGTTGAATTTTGTTTGTATATTTCATCTTCTATAACCATTGTCCACAAACTCGGTGTTATTACTCGGACACTGTATTGTGGTAGTCTGCCGAGAGGGTAAACAAAGAAGGACTACCACTTTCCAAGTAGTAAAATCGCCTCTTCCAGTGAAATGATTTGTCTTCTTACATAAAAAGGAAGAGTGTTTTTTTGCCTCATTCATTTACGGTCGCTGTTGACTGACATAGTGTAGTGTCCGAGTAATATCATCAGATCAGTTTCGACAGCCAGTCTATTGGTCACAGAAGTGACTTTCTTACGGTTAGAGGAAGAAGCCATCTCACACACGTCTGAAATTAACGACACGTAACACGGCACGAACAAAACCGGTAACGATGAACACACGACAGATGCTTTGCAGCAACTGAAGCACGCCACCCTGGCAACGTTTACGAATTCCAGAGCTCAGGTTCGTGCTTGAGTGTCCACCCCCCATCCTCAGCGGCCCACGTGCGAGAACTGTCAGGTTCGTTCTTTCGACGGCTCTACTATAGGAATGACTGAAAGAGTGCGACAATCAATGCAGCGTCGTTGCACGACATACAAACAAATAGGAGGGCGTACTTTCGAGCACTTTTTTTTTAACTGTTGTCAAGTAAGGTTATAACTAACCCGACTTATCATTTACCTTGCAGCTAGAAACAGATTGAAGAGTCGCTCCTGTGACGACTCGGATGGCATGTTGTGTGCCTACCCTCTTGGCGGCGCACGATGTTGTTCAACGACGCCTAGCACCGTACACTAAGGGTCGCGGGCATGGGTTGCTATGTGACATTTGTTTCTGATGACCCACTCTACCGGCTCCCTAATTTTCTTATTCATTTCATAGACACTCTGTATGTATGTACAGGGTGTCCCATTTATATTGACCGCCCAAAATATCTCTGGAACAACAACAACTTTCCCGCCATCAATCTAAGGCAGGGGCTCATGAATGTAAATATTTTGAAACTTTCTAAAACGGAAGTATGTATGTTTTTTGACACAAACGTACGTGTATTTTGTCCGCAATCTATAGCATGACAAAACACAAAAACAATGTGGTTGATTGCATCACAATACGGCAATTACAGCCCGAGATATTGCGATGCGAAGTTGACGCTTGAATGCGCGAAACGGGCAGCTAGCGCACGTCCTGGGACTCAGGCAAAAACCCCATGCTGCTCAGGACGTGCGCTGGTCGCATGTTTTAAGAGTCAACTTCGCTTCGCAATATCTCCGTATGTAATTGGCGTATTGCGATGCAATCAACGCCATTGTTTGTGTGATTTGTCATGCCATAGATTGCTGATGAAATAATATAGGGTGTCCATTTAAAAAGACTTAAGTCTGTGTTAAAAACTAAAATTCTTTCGTTTTAGAATTTCCGTTTTACATTCATGAGCCTCTGCCTTACATTGATACCGGGGAAAGTCTTTTTACAATAGCTGTTGTTTTTATTTTATTTGTATCAGAAGCATTGATCTAAGTGTACATTTACAAAGAAAGAAACTCTTACTGGATTATATATAAATTCACACTTTACAAATGTTTCTATACTACTTTTGTCCAGAAGTTGGCGACATCCAGTGCATCTCCTGTACCCTGAAGCAGATCTTGTACTGTGCATGTGTCACGGCACCAACTACATTGCAACTAATGAGACGTCGTCTGGACTGCACCACGCTCACACAGTGCAGGCTCAGTGTTGAAACCCCACTTCTGTAGGTTGCTTTTACGTCTTGTCACGCCTGCCCGTAATGTGTTCAGTGATCTCCAAGTACTGCATTTCCCCGTGTGACCGGGTGGTTGTTCTTCGCTAGATGTCAGCCATTCTTCGGAGCTAGTGCAGTTTGCACACTACATGTCAATTTGGGATTGCTGAAGTGTCCCGTTAACAGCTTCTGTTACTCTGAAAATGTTCAAATGTTTGTTAAGCTTATGGGACTTAACTACGGGGTCATCAGTCCCTAAACTTACAAACTACTTATGAACTACCTTATACTAAAGACGGAACAAATATCCATGCCCGAGGGGGGATTCGAACCCCCGACCGTAGTGGCCGTGCAGACCGTGACTGGAGCGCCTCAGTCTCCTCGGCCACCGCGGCCGGCTGTTACTCTGAGATTTGAGTCTTGGAGTAGCTGGCCCGTATCCATACAGAGAGTGAACGTCACATGTAATTGCCTTCTTCTTCTCATTTTTGCTGCAACCTCTCGACGGATATAGGGAGGGGCAATATCAGCAAGACGGTACAGTTTGTCTAACGGGATACGTGTTAGATGCGATGAGTATCTTTGAGAGCAACAACGATCACCTTGACGTGACATGACTTGTACCATACTGGGGATGCATATTCGGCTGCAGAGTAACATATAGCAATGGAAGAGGTTCTTACAGTATTGGGATGTGGACCCCAGGTAGTGCCAGTTATCTTCCTTATAATATTATTTCTGGCTGCCACTTTTTGCTTGGTGTTCGAGAAGTGTTTCTGGTAACTTGGAGCACGATCGAGGGTTACTACAAGATATTGTGGTAAGATGCAATGTTCTAATGTAGTTCCTTCCCAAATAGTTTTGAGAGTTCTGTTTGCCATTTTTATTAACGAGTGGAAGGCACAAGTCTTGAGTTTTACTGGGGTTCGGCCTCAGCTGATTCTCCTTGTAGCAGGCAGACAGCACTGAAAGCGCATTTAATAATTTCTGCTCAGTAGCGCCAAAATGGCAATGTCACAATCATCTGCACAGATAAAGCTCTGTATACCTACAGGTAGTGGAACTATTAAAGATTCAAACACGTCCACTGAATGTGTGGTCGTGTTCCATTTTGAGTTATTCATTACTCATAAGTATTTCTCCGCCATTAATATTGTCTATTTGTATGTCAATTATTTTATTCCTTTATTAATGATCAATGCCCCATGATTATGTATGTGAGCCCCGTATTTATAAATGTTTCCACCCGTTTGATTGAACTTGTGTGTTCACGTGAATGTGTTCAAATGTTCAAACGTTTGTAGAGTTTATGGGACTTAACTACGGGGTCATCAGTCCCTAAACTTACAAACTACTTATGAACTAGCTAACACTAAGGACGGCACAAATATCCCGAGGGGAATTCGATCCCCCGCCGTAGTGGACGTGCAGACTGTGACTGGCACGTCGCAGACCGCTCGGCCACCGCTGCCGGCTGTGAATTTGTGCTCTTAATATTGACTGACTGCCGCGCAATGGCTTACAGTCGCCGCCTCGTAGTTAAGTAGTTCAGAACGCATGGCTTCGTTTGTCGTCTGCACTGGTGTCTGCTGGCTGGCCAGAGACAAGCTTACTTGGCAAGGTGGCGAGGTGGCCGTGTTCTTAGTGTCTTAGCAACCTAATCTTGGAAGAAGAGGTGATAGGAGACCTCTCTCGGAGCGGTTGAATAGGGAATTAATTGTCTTGACCAGATAGCAATGGTTGGTAAACACCAGTCTCTGAATTCACTCTGTGTCGCTTTTAGTGCGCTCTACAACTGGTGTATGGTGGGGGAGGGGGGAGGTTTTTCTGAGGCCTTAGAGCTTTAGTCTGGACTCTTCATTCTGGTTCTGACGACTGAGGAAGTAAGTACTCCGCCGTTAGGACTTTGATTTATTTGTGATCAGGCAGTCTTGGTTTTTCAGTAATAGTTCTTTTGAGTAATTCTTTCGCTATGAGAGGCGAAGTGTTTTTTAATTTACAGAACTCGAGTAAATTCATTATTTGCATTTTCGTTCCACTGATGATTGTTTGTTCGGTTTTGCTCAAGATAGTATATACGTGTGTGGCCTTCAGCCTTTATGTAAACCTAGTACGTTTGAATTTCCTTCGTGTTTTTAACTGACGTTTTCGTGTCTTTTCTATATCCACGAGTATGCTATTTATTTCTCAGATTTTCTGATTTGATTCTGTCTTTCCTGTCTTGTATGACCGACTGCACCATTTGCTTTCATAACAGTTGTTACTTCGGCATTCAGCCATAATACTAGCTTTCTTCTATACGAAATCTTCCGTGTGCTTTACTCGCTTATTCTAAATTAATTTCTGTTTGTAAACGCCATGTAAGTCACTGTGGTCGCACACCATGTGGTACTTAAGAATAGTGAGCCGCTGCCTCCATACATATGAGATGGGTTTAGTGCACAGTATATTTGTGATCAAGACACCTGCTATCTCGTCAAGACGCCGCCGATGGTTCGTTTCGCCGCTGCTTTCAAATGTTCCAGATTGTAATGTACCGCCTAGTATTATGTGCGTGCCTGTGAATGAATGAATGTGTTTTCAGCTACCCATTGTGTGTTTGCCAATTTCCTCCCACGTTACCTCCATATTCATAAAGGGCAGAAACAATTTTAATACGGGCAGTATTTACATGATTTAATTCACTTTTGTACAATATGTGTGCTTAATTTGGTCTCCCAACATTTATTTGCTTGTTGTGTACTGAATAGATTATAATTTTAAAGTATCAAACCTCTGCTTTTTGATTTCATGCTCCCTGTCCCATGTTGGTTATAAAAACCAAACGTGAACAGATACAGAAAAAAATATTTATTGTATAAAAATATGCAACTGTTCAACTACTTTTCTACAAAACTTCCGAAATTCTGTAGGCACTTGTAATAGCGTGGGACGAGTTTTTGTGTGCCTTCTTCATAGAAGGTTGCCGCCTGTGTATTCAACCATGTGGGAAACATGTTCTTTCAGCTCGTCATCGTTGAAGTGTTGACCGCAATAGACAGATTTTAGGTGTAAGAAGAGATGAAAGGAGTATTCTTCTTCCCTTCACGTTGCCGCCCAACCTCATAAGGCGAATGTGACCAAACAACTCTTAAGGGAATTTCACTGGGACGTGTTTGATCATCCTCCGTACAGTCTCGCGCCTAGCGACGTTCTTCTTACACCTAAAACCTGTCCATGGTGCTCAACACTTCAGCGATGATGACGAGCTGAAAGAACATGTTTCCACATGGTTGAATACACAGGCGGCAACCTTCTACGAAGAAGGGGTACAAAGATTTCTGCCACGCTATGACAAATGCCCACAAAAATTCGGAAGCTATGTAGAAACGTGGTTTGAAAGGTTTGAAAGCAGTATATATTTGGTCAACTGTTGACTTGCTAGGCCTAACACAGTTGCGGATTTTATTTCAGGGTTTACTCCCTTAGCCTTTGAAGATCCCTCTTCTCCACAAGGCAGTGGTTCCCTTCTTATTTAATCCCCAGTAAAGAGGGTTGCCTCTTCTGCCAGCTTCGCCGTTTCGAAGTATTCTTCTCCGCCGCTGCTGCCATTAAGGTCTTCGCCCGTAACCCTGGGCATGGGTTTTGTGGGTATACTGAAGTGGAGGGAATGGCAGGGAAAAGGGACATGGTGAGGATAGGTTCGGGACAGGATAAAGGGAACGATAGGCCGTTGTGGGACACGCTGAGTCTGGTTCCTCCCCCTCAGCCTGTCCGGCTTGGGTGACCCTTCTGGCAGCTAAGCTACCGCCGGCATAGCCCTCAGGATCCAGAGCACGCAAACCTCCTCGCCCGTACGGACAGTGCTACGTTAAGGCGGTGTCCCCTGAGGAGGAATGAGGTGAATAGAAAAGTAGCTGGTATTGAGGTTTCTGTCACCAGCATCATAAGGAAACGTAGACTTCAGTGTTCAAAATGTTCAAATGTTTGTTAAGCTTTTGGGACTTAACTACGGGGTCATCAGTCCCTAAACTTACAAACTACTTATGAACTACTTACGAACTAGGACGGCACAAATATCCATGCCCGAGGGGGGATTCGAACCCCCGACCGTAGTGAGACTTCAGTGGTATGGGCACTTAATGAGAATGAATAGTGAAAGACCTGCTAGAAAGTATTTCTTCCTCAACCTCATAGGAAGAAGACCTCGGGGAAGACCAAGATAACGCTGGATAGAGACTGTAAGATCAGATGTGGAGGAGAAAGGACACAAATAGGAAGACATTCTGGAACAGAAGATGTATGAAGACAGGAGGAGATGGCGAGCGCTTGTACACCACACCCGGAAAACTGGAGCTGGAAACTGATGATGATGATGATGAACAATATACAGAAAACAGTCTTGATCGCAGAGATTGATAGTTTTAATTAACCAGTTTCAACCTGATGTAGGTAATCTTCAGAAATTATACACAGTCCATGTGGCAAGAGCTGCACTCGGCTGGGCTGGGCTGTCCTGGGCTGTTCTGCTGCCAGTAGGTCACCTACTGGCAGCAGAACAGCCCAGGACAGCCCAGCCCAGCCGAGTGCAGCACTGGCTACATGGGCTATTTGTAATTCCGAAGATGACCTACATCAGGTCGAAACTGGTTAATTAAAACTATCAATCTCTGCGATCAAGACTGTTTTCTGTATATTGTTCATATCAAATAGATCGCTGTTTTTCGTCTGCTATGACAATGTGGTTTAAATTAATAAGATGATGATGATGATGATGATGAAGATAAATGGGACACCCTGCATATCTCTGGCATTATGTAATGTTTATGTAGAGTAGAAAGACTGTTTCGCGCTGGTGACGACGTCCCGGCGAACACGTGGCTGGGAGCCACCCAGAACCGGTCCGTCGGCGGACAGCCGTGAAGGAGCGCCCGGGGCACGTGCCGTCGCGCGGCCAGCCGGGCCAGGGCAGACGCGAGCCTCCTGCGAGTAATCGATGTGAGGAGTATAACGGCCCGGCGCCGCGCCGCGCGACCAGGCCCCCGCCTGATTGAGAATCGATACCAGCGCGGCCATAAATTCGTCATTCAGATGGCCGGCGGCCGGCGCGCCGATGTGCCGCCGCCCTGGGAGGCAATCAGAAGCCGCCTGTTGTGACTTCTTATTACCGCCGCCCAGACGCCACTACCGCTGCCTCGGGTGCTTCTAGAGGCCACACAATCAAAGAAGGGGGACAGCCGCGTCTGGAATGTGGGCCGCCCGCTGCTCCAGCTTGAATAAGTCAGCGATAACGAACCAGATTCCTGGACGGCCTTCGCGAGAGCGTCGCCTCAATTGCCGCTGCTGACACAGGACTGCAGCCAGATTCGGGTCTGGCGTGGAGTGGTTTCACTTCCCCCTTGTCTCCCGCTCTTCCCCCCCCCCCCCCCTTACACACACACACACACACACACACACACACACACAGAGAGAGAGAGAGAGAGAGAGAGAGAGAGAGAGAGAGAGAGAGAGAGAGAGAGACATAAATACATACATACA
Organism: Locusta migratoria; assembly: GCA_026315105.1. Taxonomy (NCBI): domain Eukaryota; kingdom Metazoa; phylum Arthropoda; class Insecta; order Orthoptera; family Acrididae; genus Locusta; species Locusta migratoria. The sequence continues at coordinate 344,167,288 of CM048747.1, read as the reverse complement.
CACAAGTACTCACGCACGCACACTTATACACAGTGATTATCCCCACCGTGTAAAAACTCCTTGGACTCACAAGGATACCACATGGGTATCGGATTTTAGATTTTTTTTTTATTTTTTTATTTTTTATTTTTTTTTAAATATTTGTGGTACGCGAAGTTCAAAACTTAAGTAACAATCAGCCAAGGCCATTCGACGTAACTCTCAAAATTCTCGAGAAAATCGTTTTTGAAGTTTTGCAAGTTCACGTAAGTAGCAATAACTAAACTACCTGTGCTATCTGTCAGTGTAGCTCAGCCGGTAGCATTTTAAAACCTCGCTAGGATAGAGTCTGTTGTTCGAATCCTGATGGGACAATTTTTTTCTTAATTCAGTTATATAAAACATTTTGCGACCTCTAATTTCACGTGATTAGCCAGTTTTCGTTTGTGTGTATGTTGACGACCTGAACACTCTGTCGTCTACTAAAACGATCGCTGAGTAGGTTAGCTGCTTGGAAAGCCATTAGTTGCTATGGAGATGACTTTCCAAAAAAATAGCGTCGTATCTCTTCACAAACTGAACAATCCAAGGCTACCGTCTACTAATAGTGGAGCTAATACGGTAAAAAAAATGTAACTTATGTTTTTTGATTGAAACCATCATCATTAACGACCTTTCATAAAAAATAGAAAATTACAAACAAATAAAAAGAACGCGCACTTTTCGTAAGAATTACCATTAGATATAAAAATTGTGTAAATATTCGAACTCAATTGGGGGGAAAAACTCTGTCATGTCAGGATACGAACCATCGACCTTTCGGTTGCAAGGCAAGAACACCACCTGAGATACAGCGACAGTCACTTAGTTATTGGTACTTACGTGTACTTGCAAAAATTCAAAGATGATTTTCTCGATAACTTTTGGCAGTTGGTCGAATAGGTTTAGGTGATTGTTATTTAAGTTCTGAATTTCACGTACAATAAATGTAGAGAAATTCTAAAATCCGATCCCCATGTGGTAAAATGGAAGTCAGAGTATGGCTTTTTTCGCAGGGACAACCCTTGCGGGTTTGTTCGGCCGCCTTAGTGTAACTTTTTTTTATTATTATTTGACGCCGCGTGGGCGACGTACGTGCCAATGATGACGATGATTAGGACAACACACAACACCCACTCCCCTGCCGGGAATCGAACCCGGGCCTCTTGCGTGGTAGTAAGCGACGCTACCGCTGAGCTTCGGAGGCGGACACCCATGTGCTTTCCTTGTCAGAATGAAACTTTCACTCTGCAACGGATTGTGCGCTCCTGGCAGATTAAAATAGTGGGTCGGAACCGGGATTTTGAACCTGGGACCTTCACTTTTCGCGGGAAAGTACTTTACCGATTCAGCTATCTTGGTACGCGTCGGGAGAGCGCTTGCCCGCGAAAGGCAAAGGTCCCGGGTTCGAAATCCCGGTTACGGCCCACTATTTTAAAAATTCAAATGTTCAAATGTTTGTAATTCTATCGGACCAAACTGCGTGGTCATCAGTCCGTAGCTTACAAACTATTTAAACTAAACTAACCCAAGGACAACACACACACACACACACACACACCCATGCCCCAGGACTCGAACCTCCACGGCGAGCAACCGCGCGCTCCGCAGCGAGACGCTGTAGACCGCTCGGCTACTCCACCGTGGCACACTATTTTAATCTGCCATAAAGATTCATTAATTGGACTGTTCATTTGTGTGCCCATAACGTCCGTATTGATTTTATAATTATGACTGGTAGTTTTTGTCCGTCTATGTATGAGACAGGCCAAACACCTCCAGACTTTAAGAAAAATGTAATAATCCCCAATCCAATGAAAACTATCACAGACAAGTGTGCATGTTAAAACCACCAGTTTAATAGGTAATGGTGGCAAAATTTTGACGCGATTTATTTACTGAAGAATAGAAAATCGAGCAAAAGCTTACCTCGGAGAATATGAGTGTTGATTTAGGAGAAATATAGGAACGCGGGAGGCAATACTCACCTTATGATTTATCATAGAGGATGGATTAGGGAAAGGCAACCCTACATTTCTAACTTTTGGATAAAGCTTTTGACAGTGTTGACTGGAATACACTTATTCAAATTCTGAAGTCAGCGGCAGTATAATGTAGGGAACGGAAATTATTTAAAACTTGAACAAAAACTAGATAGCACTTATAAGAGTTTCAAAATGTTCAAATGTTTGTATAGTTTATGGGACTTAACTACGGGGTCATCAGTCCCTAAACTTACAAACTACTTATGAACTACTTACTAACTAGGACGGCACAAACATCCATGCCCGAGGGGGGATTCGAACCCCCGACCGTAGTGGCCGTGCAGACCGTGTCTGGAGCGCCTCAGTCCCCTCGGCCACCGCGGCCGGCTATAAGAGTTTAATGGCATGAAAGGGACGCAGTGGTTTGAAAGGGAGTAATACAGGTTGTGACCTTTCTGCAATTTTATTCATTTTATACATTGAACAACCTGTGAAGGAAAGCAACGAGATATTTGGAGAAGGAATTAAAGTTCAGGGTTAAGAAATAAAAACATTCTATTTTGCCGATGACATTTTAATACTCTTAGAGACAGCAATGGCCCACCAAGTTATTGAACGGAATGGACAGTGTGTTGATGTGTGTGTGAGACGGGTTAACACATGCTCTGCAAAACACCTTTTTGGCGCTGATAATCTTTTCCAGGTACCTAGAAGTTGTATGAACTGCAAGCCACAACTTCATTCGAACTTAACTGGTTAATTGCTCGTATATTGAATCAAAGGGCGTTTAGTATTGCATGGAACCAGTTGCTCATGCACATGGCAGTGAATTCATAATATAAGAATACATAGCACTATTTTTCGGCCGTTAGCGATTAGGAACCATCGAAAGCGGCCACGTCAAGTTGTAAGCAAGTGCCTCTTAATTTGTTAAGTATCGCATAAGACAAGTCTCTGTATGAAGAGAAGTGACAAAGTGTAATAAAAACGGAATATATAAAAACAAAAGTGTTCTCTTCACTGGAAGAGAGGTACCCAGTCACACTTACATCCTCATTCACTGATTCTAAACGAACCAGTGACCAGTACATCCACTGCAGCTATTTGGATTCATATCTGAAGACGCAATGTTAGTGGCTTTAGATAAAATTGCGGGATGTGACGGACGTGCACATAAATTAATCGGCAATACTGCAAAGAAGCTGCATGGGTCGCAGTAATTACAGGTCAAACTTCAGGCACAGGTGTTTCGGAATTTTTTCCATCATCAGATATTCCTGTGTTTTGTGAGCGACAGCTACACATTGACGTATAGCAGATCTAAGTTCACAGATGTTCAAAAAGGTGTTCGCCGTACAGACATATGCAGACTAATACAGTTAACAGCGTTGTGAATACCTGTGCACCTACATCTGATACAAGTCGATGTATAGCTGTCATTGACAAAATAGATGAATAGCTGATGACGGAAAACTCGAAACACCCATGCCTGAAGTGTGACCTTTAATTACTGCGACTTATCCAGCTTGTCTGCAGTACTACGATTAATTTGATTGTGGTCGACTGTCTCTTACGCGACTATCGGTCGCATTTACAACAGAACTTGCGCTCTGTCAGAACCAGAGACTGGGGCATGGAAGGTGAGTGTTGCACTGCTATTTTGGACTCGCTGTATGTATAATATAGCGGTTTGGTTTACCACAACGGCCTCTTATCTGCCAATTGGTCGTCCAGACATTAAGGTATAGAGGACCAATCCTTGGAGGTGTACCATTATGTTATGAAAAGTCGGCAGTATTTATTCAGCAAGTACTACATACTTTTAGTGGAATAAATAGAAATATACAGAAAAAAGCCTGTAGTTAACAATATGGGAAATTATATTTGTACAATTAAGCCTAATAACGTAAGTACAGTCGGTGACAGAATTCGCGAGATCCCTCGCCTAATCGCTATACACAACCGCAAAGTTCTGCTGCTTGGTGGGAAGTATGTACAGCTAGGCAACACGATCGTATATACTGTCGATTACCCATCTGACACGAAATCTGAGAGGAAAAATGTTATCTTCCAGTATCGCAGCCAGTTGTAACATCAAGCGTGCTTTCTATGCGACGTGAAGGCGACTTCGAAAACTGATTTCAGGAACTGCTTTACGTATTAGCCATAGCGTTTTAAGCTGTTCGCGACCGACAAATTCCTTTCCACATTTCTTTTCTTATAGTTTCAATGAACAAAGACAGCAATTAGAATTGAGATGCTGCAGTCCGTGAATATCTTCGGACGTTACTGATACATTCAAATGGAAAAATTGCAGGCATATCATAGAATTAATTCAATTACATGAATGGACTTTGTTATGAAGCTAAGTGTTACATCATGGTGCATCATGTTCCGAGTATCGCTGACGGTTTCCGCCCACCGCCTGGGCTGCGCTATAAAGACGACAACCGTTTGGCGCCGCAGATCACTGATGGTATTTCCGAGAGTGAAGGTATCGTGTCATTTCCACTGGTTCTCTTTCGGTTGATGTTGCAACTAAGATATCAGCACAAATTTAACAAACATAAGCCAGCTGTGTCACCACAAATTACAGTTCTCCTCAGGTGTTTGCTACTTTTCCATACTCCTTGTCTTATTGAAATGCCTAATAGTAAGCATTCGGCAACATATTGGGCTATTATAATAGCAGATACGATTATGTCAAATGAATGTGCAGAGAAGCAAACAAAGATACGCTTATTTATCTTGTCAAATGGCCAACTACTGATCAACGAGCGACAGTTCGATTACTGACTCTTTCACATTTTTCTTCTATTTTGAAATATGGCTCATTATGTTTCTCACGTAACAATAACAAACACACATGGTAATTGCCGCGGTGGAGTAGCCGAGGGGTCTAAAGCGCCTCGCTGCGGAGCGCGCGGTTGCTCGCCGTGAAGGTTCGAGTCCTCCCTGGGGCATGGGTGTGTGTGTGTGTGTTTGTCCTTAGGTTAGTTTACCTAGTTTTAAGCAGTTTGTAAGCTACGGACTGATGACCACACACTTTGGTCCGATAGATTTACAGACATTTGAACACATGATAATTGAGTAACAATCTGTATCGCAATCATTGTGAGGAAATTATTATTCCGTAACCATGAAAATATATTGATAATACTATATGAAACATGTGCAACAGAGAATTGTGTTGCATCAAATGAATTTCTTTAAACTATCGTATCCAACACATAATTGTATTTTTATTCCGTTTCTTTCAATAACGACGCAAAAGCTACGTTTTTCGTGCAAGCAACATTAGGAATATTAAATCGCTGTGACATTCAAATCCGTAGTCGTTTAATGTAATCCTGTTTCAATCCAGACAGTAGTACGACAACAAGAAGTCCGAATACTGGTGAACTCGGTGTTCGCCAATTGGCTTCCCCAGAGGTTAGAGAGATCCTTTGGTGTGAGTTGGTCACTGACGAATATCTAAGACGATATGTTTCGCATACTAATCAAAAATATAAACCCGCCAAACCACCCGCACCTAGTAATACATCATGCAGGAAGTAGACATCTGAACAATCACCTTAAAATGAAGTCGGTCATATATTCAAAGAAGCAGGCATTAATTTCATAATACAAACAGCAAAAACAAGTAGATTGAATAATTTGTAAAATCTCAAACCTAAGAGTCGACTTTTGGTGATTCTCCATCGTAGCAATTAGAGGAGTGAAAGATTCTAAAGCTAATTCCTTGGTCTCAGAAGTCGCAGGAGTTTATTCTGTAGTGGGACAGCATTACACACCGGTGGGTTTCAGTAACTGTGCAGAATACAAAACCACGGTTTTTCGTCAAAAGCGTGCGTAGTTTCCTGCCACTTATGAATAGGTAGTAGACCTATGTTCCTGCAGAGATTCGATAAACGCCTATGCTATAGTATGTGTGGGTGGCGCTGGCATAAATGCGCAGATGCGTAACACGAGTTCCTAGGATCGATCTGACATTCGCAGCACTTTTATTTTTAATTATTCACTCATTTTCACGAGTTTCAATCCATACTTTTCACATACGTAACTTTTCTGCTCAGTAACAACTTTGGTAGCGAATATAGTATCAAAAAGTTTTAACCCTTCATTCAGCCAGTTGATATGATAACAAAGAGAAGTTTTGAATGAATGAACGAAATAGAAAACCTATTTGAGTCAGATGTTCTGAGCAGATTGACACTGCCACCAGAAAAATGCAACAATCGTGTGAGTCATAGCGTAAGTTTTTTCCACAGACAGATAATAAACGTTGGTTTCAGGGCACATATCGTATGGATTTATAAATATCAAACAATATAGTAGTCACAATTTATTAGCTGAAATAAGTGCATTCTGGAAAACGTTGCCTTTATGTGGGTTCAAAACTTGACAAGCACATACCGAGAGTGTAATAGCTACAACGACAATCTCCGAATGCGATTGTCTTGACAAAGGCTAATAATATCCCCTTATACGTTTGCGTGCTGAAGGTCTCAACACTAGGGATCGCTGGATGGGTTTCACCTACTGTGTGAGAAGAAACACGAATATGAACCTTTTAAATTCCTACAATATCTCCCCTGTGTAGGCAATAGGAAAAGAGAAAACTCACGCCAAATGATCCAACTACAGATAGGTGCAATATCAGCTAATATTGAGGCTCACCATTGCTGATTGCATCCGGTGTTGCGAAGTAGCTAAACGATTAGCTTTTGAATGAAACAGCACGGGTTTGAATCCCGTCCCTTCCAAAATACTTTTCTTATATTAACCCTTGTAGTTTTAATTATCAATTATAAATATTTCAATGCATAGTATATATATTTGGTTTCGTTATAACTCATTTAATTAATATATATTATTTCATCATTTAATTTTCATAATTCGATGAAGTATTAAATGAAAATAATATTTCAAAAATTGTAGCACGTATTTATATGCCGAAGTTATTTTACATTCCTTAGGGTGTTCATCGTCAAAGAAAATCTCCACACTGTGAAGACTTTACCAAAGTATTTTAAGCGAGAAATTTTATCCGAAATATGCTTCGGTGCAAAGCATACTTTATTCCAGTTTTTAAGTAAATAACTTTTCACTGTTGATTTTTGTGCATACCAAGTGTATAGATGGGAATTGTAGCACTAAACTGATGCTGTACGATTGAATGTGTTTTAATTGAGGCACCTCTTGACATCAACGTTCGTGGCACACTGAAACGTTTAAGTAAATTTAAATTTCATAAATAAAAGGTTTACATTGCGAGGGGTAATATGAAATGAACAAAAATTTAAGGAGCACAGGGGAATCGAACCTTGACTTCCAACTTTGTACTCCAAGCACTTGTCCAATACGCTAGGCACACTCCTCAAAGGCGGGAAGTTAATAAACACCTTATATAACACCTATTTGTCTGTGAGAAATTTTCGCCACCGTATTAGCTTTCCCTTTAGCCAACTCGGACGGGATATTTTGGGAATTTGAAAGGTTTGTCAACTTCCTTCTCGCAGGGTTTGAACAAAATCTTTGATAACCATCCCGCAATCTACTCTGTTAGTCATAAACATTCTACAGTATGAACTGAAAGACAGAATCGTTGAGAAAATGTCTGCCCTTCCCCCCCCCCCCCCCCCCCAATCCTTCAGAGCTAAAATTCTAGGAGTAGGAACATCCTCATCCATGATTCACGGTTGAGACGCGATATTTTTGTGAAATTCAGTGTCGTGTTACAGCGACAGTCGTAAAAATTTGTGGGAATAAAGTTTATGAAGTAGTTTCTGTTAATATTTATAAAGAAACTTTACGCTTTAGCTACGAATGCCTGATCAACGAAACATCTAAATCATTAATACGAACGTGTTTCTGACGGCATTTTGACTCGTGAGTGGTCTATAGCTCAAAGGCACATGCGGTAACTTGAGAGTAATTTTGCGAAAAATTTGTAACAAAAAGTGAGGGAGACGTATGTCGACCACGCTACTAAACACCCACATGCAAGGTCTTGGTATTCTGGGGTGTTCATTCTACTATCAATCGCTGTTTTATGTCCTCCGACTTTATTGAAAGCAGTACGGTTTTTTTAATAAATGAAGCATGTCAAATTACCAAAAAAAGGTGGTCTTATTTTTGTCACCCTGATTTCTTTAATGAACAATTTCATATTAACAACATACCTAACGCAAGAATCACTTATGAAACGTCTGAGACCAACTGAATAACAGTTGGTAAGATTTAGCTGTAGTAGATTGTCGTGTAAGTAAGCTTGTTTACACGCGCTAGCCGTGCTGTGAAGTGCCCCGTTTACTTCCGTTCAAACCTCTGGTCGGCCACATGCACTGACTGGAGGAAGAGACATTCGCTGCGATTGAGCAGAGGCATGCCTCGCCTCTTCTCGACTGCCCACTGATGTGTCTGAACCTGTCTTTTCTTATATGGACTGTTTGCCTTATGATGCCTGGTTATCCTGATACCAATCTCCTAATGGATTCTCTTCCTAGGTTATATTATTGTGCACTGAATTAAAATTTTTATTATTGGATGGTTTCAGATAGCCCGCCTGTTAGTTGCCATATTTAGCGGCAATTCTTACATTATTAAACAATAAGTCTATAATAACTTGTTTATATTTTAACATTAACATGTCGTGACGCTGTAAAAAAGGTGTGTATGGTCTATTAAAATTGTATTGTGTTGAATGTGTAACATATTAACCTCGAAGCAACTATCAAATTATATCTTAATAATGACATGGCCGCGGAGGAATGGCCGAGCCCATTGAGGCGATACGCTACGATGTGCGAGGGTGTTCCCCATCGGGGGTTCGAGTCCCCTTCTTGGGCATGGATGTTGGTACCGTCTGCAGTATAAGGTTGTTCATAAGTAGTTTGTAAGTTTAGGGACTGATGACCCCGCAGTTAAATCCCATAAGCTTAACAAAAATTTAAACTTTTTTTTTTATGACATGGCAGTTACGTATTGATTTGAATGTCTAGTCTGTTTGTTGGTTTTGAGGAGTTTTTAATGTTTTTAATACCATTTCGATAGTCTTAGCTGCAAGCAAAGAACTAACCTTCGGGAAATCTAATGGTGAAACAAAGTACGCTGTTGAATGAACAAAAAATATAAAAGTTTCGAACCTCTGTTATAGCCTCTGTATCAGTTAGTTGGTTCAGAAGTGAGTTTTATACACAGCTTCAAGACGAATTTGAAAGTAATGTATAAAATCCATTACTCCACGACCCAAGTTATTGGCGCTTACCTAGTATACTATCGATATACCCGGAATATTACTACTATATATCATACAAAGAGCTTTGCAACCTACTTCGAGAAACCTACTGGAAACCTCTGCCCTGAATAAAAAGACATGTCGTTTATGGGTGCTTACCATCAACAATAGTTTTGATAAAGGGTTTATTTCTGTTTTATTTTTTATTTGGCTTTCATCGCCCTTCCAGACGAACCTGCTCCTTCCACAACGCTAGATGGGAATTGTAGCACTAAACTGATGCTGTACGATTGAATGTGTTTTAATTGAGGCACCTCTTGACATCAACGTTCGTGGCACACTGAAACGTTTAAGTCAATTTAAATTTTATAAATAAAAGGTTTACATTGCGAGGGGTAATATGAAATGAACAAAAATTTAAGGAGCACCGGGGAATCGAACCTTGACTTCCAACTTTGTACTCCAAGCACTTTTTTTTCTTTTTTTGTTTTCTTTTTTTTTTTTTTTTTATGGGGCGTCTCCTTCCTCCCCTTCAACCCATCCTTACGCTCGCCATAGTTTGCCTTCTCGGCCCGGCTTCTTCGCCTTTAAAATAATTTATTTCCTCTATATAAAATAATATTGTAGCTCTCTACAAAAGAAGGTGCATAATCTTTTTTCGTCAGTGAAGTCACTGCATAGAAACTGACATTTACAAAGGAAACTTAAAATTATCTTCGGGAAAGAAACTTGGGAACGTTGTCCTGCAACACCTCTTAAGTCACTGATTTAACGTGTGTTCTTTTTATTTTCTCCATACTTCCACCTCAGCATATCGACAGCACTCAAGGCTCGTCTTCTCGATATGTGCTTTATTATGTTTCCCCAAGCAGTATGCCTGGTCTCATTTTCCTGATTACCCATTTTCATCGTGCGTTCTCTCAACTTGTCGTCTCTTAGCCCTGAGTGCGCCAGTCACCGAAAGTCGCGCATGTCCTGGTGATTTGCAGAGATATGAAGTTCCTTTGTCTTTCCCTAAGTACTGGAGATGAAAGCCTTTTGAAAATAAAAAGGAAAATATAAAAGAAAGGTAACTAAACCCCTCTACGTCGAGGTTAGCCAAGGTGAAATAAACCATCTTCGTAAGGAATTACAGAAAAATGATCTATATGAACAGTAATAGATAAACGGTGGTAAATCTTGAATACTGGATGCCGCACGTCCCTTTATTTCCACATTCGTCTTTCTTCGTCCTTTGTTCGTTTCTTTTTTTCCCTGTTTGTTCTTTTTCCCTTCATATCCTCGTTATTTGTAGTGCCGTGATGTAATTTGCAAATCTTTTCCTGTAATTAGCACCCTTCTCCAAGAGTTGGGCTCTTGTGGCGAGGTATACTCTATAGGCTGAGTATGAGGCCTTGTCTTGTGCACTGGTTATGTAGTATAGTGTATGCCCTACTAACCAGGTCCACGTGTTTTTCTTGCTGATTGGGTAGTAATTGCCGTCAGGTTTCAGTACCGACATGAGAGAGATGTGTTGCGGTGCTGTACTGCAAATTGAACCAGGATTTTCCTGCACCATTCCCATATGAGTTTATTTTCTCCACAGACAAATCTGTGTTGCAAGGTGTCGATGAGATGGCACTCCCTGCATTCGTCGGTGACGGACAAATGTATTTTGTGAAGTTTCTCTCTTGTTGGTATCGTCTCATTCACTATTTTGTACCAGGTTGATCTTATATCCGTATCGAGCACTTTGTTGTTGATGTTTTTCCATAAAACAGTCCAATCCTTATCGGGGTATTTTAATTCCATTCGGTTCACCCTTCCACTGTCGTCCATAAGGCGGTACAGTTGAGCGGTGGTAAGTTCATGTAGTGGGGCGCTCGATTTCATTCGGAGGTAGCTAATTTCTAAGAGAAACATCCTAATGTGGTTCACCTTGTAATGCGTGTCGCCAAGGTGAATTGGTACTTGTATACTCTGAGGCTTATATATCCTTATGGCCATACTTAGCGCACTATCCGGATATTTGTGGCACAACTGAATAATGCGCCTTATCAGAAGTGCCTTGCATTTATATGAAACATCGTTGAGACCAAGGCCTCCTTTTTCTGGTGGAAGGGTAACGACATTGATCCCCACCTTGAATATATTTCCCCTCCAAATATACCAAACTATTGCCGACATAATTTTCCTGGCAACACTGTCTACCACAGGTATTATCTGTCCAACGTACCATAGTTTCGAGAGGATTCTGGTGTTGACGAAGTGTACTTTCTGCACCAAGTCCTGTTCACGTCCTTTGTTGTATTGTAAGTAGCCTCTCGTCATGGCCAGAAGGTCCTTCCAGTTGCCTGCAGTTGTTTTCAGAGGACAACTGCTCATCTTCATCCCGAGCACCTTCATGGTATCGCACACTCTGTATGGGCAGTTGGCATCTGTGCGAAATCCACTCCCTATCGGCATGAGACGAGTTTTCCTGTAGTTTAGTGTAGAACCCGATGCTCGTTCATATTCAGCCATATTAGTGGTAACGTCTCGAAGGTCCTGCTCCGAGCGTACAATGACACCCACATCGTCCGCAAATGCTATGCATTTTATCGTCGTAGAATAGAGGGTTAGACCATGAAGCGTGCAATTAAGCATTCTAACCAAAGGCTCAATTGCTATAACATATAGGGGCATAGACATAGGACACCCCTGTCTGACTGACCTTTGGATAGGGATCTGACGGGTGAACTGACCATTGACGATGGTTTTGGAGCTGGCAGAAGTGTACATATTTTGAATTATCGTAATAAAAGGTACACCAAATCCGAGATGATTCATGATATCGAACAGGTAGCGATGTGAAACCCTGTCAAAAGCCTTACATTGGTCTAAAGCTAAAATTGCTGCCTGAGGGCGTGTTAAGGCACTGAAAGATATGATCTCCCTATAATCTGCTAGACTCTTGAAAATAGTGCGTCCCGGTACTGCTGCTGTCTGGCTATTATGTATGATGTTTTCTAGAACATTTTTAATTCTAGCTGCTATGACGGGCTACAATCTTATAATCAGAGTTCAGGAGAGAGATGGGACGGAATTTATTGATATCTTCATGTGTGTGTTCTTTCGGAACCAGTACTATTACACTGTCATTGAAGCCTGCTGGTAGTTGCTGACCCGCTTTGATTTCATTACACATGCTTACAAAGCATAGTTCCATTAGATACCATAACTGTTTGTAAAATTCTATTGGTAGTCCATCATTTCCGGGCGATTTATTAGGCTGAGCCTTTTTCAGTGCCTCCTGTAACTCGTCCGCGGCGATGTCACAACTTAATGATTCCCTGTCGTTCTCTGTAAGTGTCATTGTAAGATAACTTTTCATTGTACGTATTGCTTCGTCATCCTCCAGCTCTGCTGTGTACAATCGCTGGTAGTAATCCGTTATATGCGCTTTTATTTCAGCCTGAGTCGTCGCGAAATTACCGTCTTCTTTCTTTATACGAGTGATAAGTTTTTGTCTTGCGCGACGCTTCTCTCTTCCGAGGTGGAAGGGTGACGTATGTTCGTCGGAGGTGCAATTATCATCTCTGGAACGGATTTTAATTCCTTCCATTTGTTTCAGTTTCAGAAGGGATAACTTTGCTTTAATCCTCTTAATTTGGATGAACTTCTCCGGCGTGATAGGTATATCAGAACACAGTTCACGAAGACATGGAAAGTAAAACTCAAAAGTTTCTTTCTGTAGTCGGTTCCTCTCATAACTATACGCTTTCAAAACGCTGATTAATTTAGGTTTTGCGCAGTGGCACCACCACAGAAGTACCGATGGGAACGTGTGTTGTCGACTTAAACAGGTATGCCAGGCCTCTTGCATCCGTTCTCTCAACTCTTGGTCCTTGAGAATATCGACGTTTAACTTCCATCCTGTTCTGCCACGGAACGTTTTCTGCCGTGTCATGCGAATGGTGCAGTGATACGCCGAATGATCTGAAAAGTACAGTGGCCACGTTTCCGTTGCAGATACTGTCTCCTGCAAGGTTTTACGGACGTAAATTCTATCCAAGCGACTGGCAGTTGTCGCAGTATGATACGTAAAACACCGTTGGTCGCCGTTTATTATTTCCCAAGTATCCTCTAGTTCTAATTGGTGTACCATTTCTGCAAGAGTTGGACATCCATTAAAGTTCGGCCATTGGTCCTTGTGCTTCAAGACACAATTAAAGTCGCCTCCGACTACAAAGTCCTCCCGATTGCGCCGGAGGAGATACAATAAATCACTGGCAAAGAACTGGGCTCTACTTGTTCTATTTTGGTTCCCGGAAGGGGCATATATATTTATGAATCTAACTCCATTAATGAGACACGATATCCCTCTGCCATTTTCCAATCGCTCGACATCCGATACAATCACGCCCTCTTTGGTTAGGAGGGCAGTTCCCAAAGTACTACCTGGGGTGGTGTTTCTGAGTACATCGTATCCCGGAATATCTGGGTGAAATTCGCTGTCTACCTCTTGCAGCAGAGCGATATCAGCATCACAGCTGTATAAATAATCACGAAGAGATTGTGAGATGATCTTGTTTATATTTATGGTGGCTACCTTGTAATCCTGAAACGCAGGCATTCAGTGTTAGAATTACACTCTCCAACCAGGGCGCAGAGGTACGATGTCGATAAAAGCATTAATGGTTGTTAGAAACGGTACTCTGTATCATCCGACGGGACTGGAGAGGCAGGTCGTATAATTCTTCTCCCGTTGTGGCTGATACATCGTCTGTTGGTGGTCCAGCTCTACCCGTTTCTTGCTCCATTGTCACATCTTCCCCGTCATCTGCCCAGTTCAGTATATGGGCTGAGGCAGTCTTGCTTTGTGTGCCGTTTTCCGTTAGACTTTGCCTCTCCCTACCGACGGGTTGTAATCCCGGTGGGTCTTCCACAGCTTCATAGTCCCCCGGCTTGATATTAGGTAGGGAGATTTCCGACACCCGTTTGCTACCATTCTGCTGCTTCGGATCGGAATTTGCTCATGTGGTGTCAGGTAAAGTGAGACCAATTTCCGTCAGTTTCTCGGGCAATATTGGCACTGTCTTCTCTGCGTCTTGATGGGCTATTCTTCGTTTTTTGTGTCTCTTGGGAGAGACTGCTGGTTGATTTTTTGAGGAGCAGGTTTCCTTTCCCGGAGTTCGTTCTTCGTTTACCACTGGGTTGGATTCCAGTTCGCTTCTGGGACTCGGACGCTTTCCGTCTTCTTGGGCTGGAGCACCGTATTGGAGGCCGGCCGAGCTCGTACCCTCCGGTTGATCATGTTCCATTGACACATATTCGGTAGAATTATCTTGGTTGGGAATTTCTATAGACGTCTCTTGAACAGCTTCTGTAGTACCGGACGATTCACTGAAATGAGGGTGCTCCGGCGTGTTCGTGCGCAATCGGGCCGCAGCCACATAAGAGATCGGGAGGGTCGTCATCCTGTCAGCTGGCGCTGTTTCGCCTGAAGGTACCTGTGTCACCCTTCTCTGAATACATTGGGCTCGAACATGACCAGTTGAACCGCAACCAGAGCAAGTACGCGGTTGACCGTCGTACATGATAATCGCCCTATAGCCACAGATCGAAATATATGATGGAATATGTGTCTTTAATTCTATCTTCACCTGCCGAACACCGTTCAAAACAGGTACTTTAAACGACATCCATTTTTCAGGAACATTGCTGATGACCTTTCCATATTTCGCCAAAGCGGCATTAATTTCTTCTGCAGGAACTTCAAACGGTAGTTCGAATATTCGGACTGTCCGAATACCAAACCCTGCGTGCGTCACTTTAACTTCACCAACATTCCCATCACAGTGCTTGAATTTAAGATTACCAGCACGGGACTGCACAATTTCGTCACAAATTTCCGGACTTTTGAACTTAATATACACAGTACTGCTAACTATTGAGAGATGGACACCGATAATATCGCCAAAGGAACTTTTCAGTGATTCCTCAATCCATGATTCAATTTCATATGACTTCGGTCGTGCATAGTTGCAATCAAATACAAACTTCAAAGTATCTCTTCTTGGTACTTCAGTCATGTTCGTGTTCTAATCATAATTCACACAATAACACGTTATTGCGGCCGCTACGAGAGCGTCAACTCACCCGGAAACAGCGCTCAGGCGACAGCAGTAGACACGTAAACAACGCCGCGTCCGCTCGCCACGGCCCCAGCCGGCCGACTATCACTTGTCCACTACGCTAGGCACACTCCTCAAAGACGGGAAGTTAATAAACACCTTATATAACACCTATTTGTCTGTGAGAAATTTTCGCCACCGTATTAGCTTTCCCTTTAGCCAACTCGGACGGGATATTTTGGGAATTTGAAAGGTTTGTCAACTTCCTTCTCGCAGGGTTTGAACAAAATCTTTGATAACCATCCCGCAATCTACTCTGTTAGTCATAAACATTCTACAGTATGAACTGAAAGACAGAATCGTTGAGAAAATGTCTGCCCTTCCCCCCCCCCCCAATCCTTCAGAGCTAAAATTCTAGGAGTAGGAACATCCTCATCCATGATTCACGGTTGAGACGCGATATTTTTGTGAAATTCAGTGTCGTGTTACAGCGACAGTCGTAAAAATTTGTGGGAATAAAGTTTATGAAGTAGTTTCTGTTAATATTTATAAAGAAACTTTACGCTTTAGCTACGAATGCCTGATCTACGAAACATCTAAATCATAAATACGAACGTGTTTCTGACGGCATTTTGACTCGTGAGTGGTCTATAGCTCAAAGGCACATGCGGTAACTTGAGAGTAATTTTGCGAAAAATTTGTAACAAAAAGTGAGGGAGACGTATGTCGACCACGCTACTAAACACCCACATGCAAGGTCTTGGTATTCTGGGGTGTTCATTCTACTATCAATCGCTGTTTTATGTCCTCCGACTTTATTGAAAGCAGTACGGTTTTTTTAATAAATGAAGCATGTCAAATTACCAGAAAAAGGTGGTCTTATTTTTGTCACCCTGATTTCTTTAATGAACAGTTTCATATTAACAACATACCTAACGCAAGAATCACTTATGAAACGTCTGAGACCAACTGAATAACAGTTGGTAAGATTTAGCTGTAGTAGATTGTCGTGTAAGTAAGCTTGTTTACACGCGCTAGCCGTGCTGTGAAGTGCCCCGTTTACTTCCGTTCAAACCTCTGGTCGGCCACATGCACTGACTGGAGGAAGACATTCGCTGCGATTGAGCAGAGGCATGCCTCGCCTCTTCTCGACTGCCCACTGATGTGTCTGAACCTGTCTTTTCTTAAATGGTCTGTTTGCCTTATGATGCCTGGTTATCCTGATACCAATCTCCTAATGGATTCTCTTCCTAGGTTATATTATTGTGCACTGAATTAAAATTTTTATTATTGGATGGTTTCAGATAGCCCGCCTGTTAGTTGCCATATTTAGCGGCAATTCTTACATTATTAAACAATAAGTCTATAATAACTTGTTTATATTTTAACATTAACATGTCGTGACGCTGTAAAAAAGGTGTGTATGGTTATTAAAATTGTATTGTGTTGAATGTGTAACATATTAACCTCGAAGCAACTATCAAATTATATCTTAATAATGACATGGCCGCGGAGGAATGGCCGAGCCCATTGAGGCGCTACGCTACGATGTGCGAGGCTGTTCCCCATCGGGGGTTCGAATCCCCTCCTTGGGCATGGATGTTTGTACCGTCTGCAGTATAAGGTTGTTCATAAGTAGTTTGTAAGTTTAGGGACTGATGACCCCGCAGTCAAATCCCATAAGCTTAACAAAAACTTAAACTTTTTTTTATGACATGGCAGTTACGTATTGATTTGAACGTCTAGTCTGTTTGTTGGTTTTGAGGAGTTTTTAATGTTTTTAATACCATTTCGATAGTCTTAGCTGCAAGCAAAGAACTAACCTTCGGGAAATCTAATGGTGAAACAAAGTACGCTGTTGAATGAACAAAAAATATAAAAGTTTCGAACCTCTGTTATAGCCTCTGTATCTGTTAGTTGGTTCAGAAGTGAGTTTTATACACAGCTTCAAGACGAATTTGAAAGTAATGTATAAAATCCATTACTCCACGACCCAAGTTATTGGCGCTTACCTAGTATACTATCGATATACCCGGAATATTACTACTATATATCGTACAAAGAGCTTTGCAACCTACTTCGAGAAACCTTCTGGAAACCTCTTACCTGAATAAAAAGACATGTCGTTTATGGCTGCTTACCATCAACAATAGTTTTGATAAAGGGTTTATTTCTGTTTTATTTTTTATTTGGCCTTCATTGCCCTTCCAGACGAACCTGCTCCTTCCACAACGCTTTTTTATACTTGCTTCGTCTTCTGTATTGTTCACAACATGTTATTCATTCCCTAAATGAATGTTTAAAAGTAATACTGTTCTCCCTCATTGAAAAAAAAAGTACACAGTATTAAAATGAAATGCCGGCCGCGGTGGCCGAGGGGACTAAGGAGCTCCAGTCACGGTCTGCACGGCCAGTACGGTCGGGGGTTCGAATCCCCCCTCGGGCATGGATATTTGTGCCGTCCTAGTTCATAAGTAGTTTGTAAGTTTAGGGACTGATGACCCCGTAGTTAAGTCCCATAGACTATACAAACATTTGAACATTTGAACAACGACAGTTTGAGACAGACGCGGGGCGAGCACCGGTAGCCGCGTGGTTAAGTTCACTCTTTGGCCAAATCGCACGAGATATTTTTGGAAATTTGAAATGTTTCGTCTGCTTTCTTCTTCTTCTCGCAGAGTAAGAACCAAATCCCACGATCTACTTTGGTCATTCATAAACAGTATGCAGTATAAAACGAATGACGTTGGAGTCCTTGGGGGAAAGTTCGCACCCCTTCTTGTGAATGAAATTCCAGGACTGAGAACATCCTCGCCTATGGGCCACGGACGGAGATGCATTATGAATGCGAAACGCAGGGTCCTCTTAGACCTACAGTCGTAAAAATTTGTGTGAATAAAGTGAATGGAGTGGTTTGTCTCTTTATAAAGAAGCTTTCCGCTGTAACAACGAATGCCAGATCTGCGAAACAGCAACGAATGTAAATCATTAATACGAACGTGTTTCTGTCGGTATTTTGAATCGTGGGTGTTCTGTAGTTGAAAGGCACATGCGGTAACAGGAGAGTAATTTTGCGAAAAATTTAGAACAAAAAGTGTTGGATACGTATGTTGACCACTCAGGCTTCTTAATAAATGAAGCGTGTCAAGTTACCACAAAAAGGTGGCCAGATGTTATGACACCCTGAGTTGTTATTTAGCAGTTTCGTATTACCGGCACACCTAATACAAGAATCATTTTTGAAACGTCTGAGGAAAAGTGAATACCATTAGCTGGAGCAGGTTGTCGAGTAAGAAACTTTGTTTATACGCGCTCGCCGGTGCTGTGAGTGCCCCGTTTACTTCCGCGTAAACCTCTTCCGGCCCCAAGCACGAGACATTCGCTGCGATTGAGCAGAGTAGAGGAATGCCTCGCCTTTCCTCGACTGCTCACGGATGTGGCCGGACCTGTCTTTTCTTATACGGACAGTGCCTTATGAGGCCTGGTTTGCCTGATACCAATCTACTAATGGATTGTCGTCCTAGTCTATATGCATGTGCACTGAATTAAAAACTATATTATTGGTTGGTTTCGGATAGACGTCCTGCTAGTTACTGTATTTAGTGGTAATCTTATATTGCTAAACAACAAGTGTATAACAACTTTGTTTTAACTTGGAACAGTAACAAGTTACGATGCTTTAAAAAAGGAGTGTGTGTTCCACCAAAAATGTATTCAGTTGAATGTGCAACACATTAAGCTCGAAGTAGCTCAAAAATGTTCAAATGTTTGTATAGTCTATGTGACTTAACTACGGGGTCATCAGTCCCGAAACTTACAAACTACATATGAACTACTTACGAACTAGGACGGCACAAATATCCATGCCCGAGGGGGGATTCGAACCCCCGACCGTAGTGGTCGTGGAGATCGTGACTGGAGCGCCTCAGTCCCCTCGGCCACCGCGGCCGGCCTCTTAGTAGCTTTCAAATTATATCTGAATGATGACATGGCAGTTACAAATTGATTTGAACATTGAGGTTGTTTGTTGGTTTTAAAATTTTATTTTAATAATTTCGATAGGTTTCGCTGCAAGCAAAGAACTAACATGCCGGAAATATGATGGTGTAACAAAGTTTTCTGTTTGTGTGACAAGAAGTACAATAAGTTTTGAACCTCTTGTCATGGTCTGTCAGCTGGTTCAGAAGTGTGTTTTGGACACGGTTTCAAATGGAATTTAAAAGCAATTTTGTGTAAGTTCCATTACATGACGACCATAGTTGGTGTCGATTACCTTCTATACTATCGATATACCGTGAATATTACTATTATATATCGTACAAAGAGCTTTGCAACCAACTTCGAGAAAAAACACTCGGAAAACCTCTGACCTGAAAGAAGAAAAAATTCAGTTATCGTTTATGGCTTCGTACCAGCAACAATAGTTGTGATAAAGAGTTTAACTTCTGTTTAATTTTTTAAAATTTTGCCTTCATCACCCTTCCTGACCAACGTGCTTCGTCCACAATGCCTTTTTATACTTGTTTCGTCTCCTGTACTATAATTGTTCACAATTTGTTAATTTATTTATACCCTAAATTAATCTTGAAACGTTATACTGTTCTTTCTCTTTGAAAAAATACTCAATAATAAAATGAAATCATAAATTACAACGTTAAAACATACTGCATGTGCTTTACAAGAAATAAACTAAACATGTTTCAATTCGTTGGTGAGATCTTGATTCTGTTCTAGTGAACCTCAGTGTTTCTCAAACGGTTTGAAACCTTTGCTTTTTTGCCTATGGTATACCAAAGGTGGATCTTACGAGTAGCACTCTTATACCATTCTAAATAAATAAACTTCTCCTGCTAATGTTGCTCTGAATCACGTATAACCGCCTTCTGCTTCCTCAACGATTTGAAGCTTATTGGGTATTCTCGTTTCTTATTATATTGGTGTGGTGTCTGTTATTTCGGGCTATCCGAAGTAACAGACACCATACCAATATAATTAATTACGACACGCGAAGACGGCGTTTCTTCAATCACTTCACAGCATATGTAGTCATACGTTCGACCTCGCACGATAGGGGCGCTACAGTCATAGCGTGCAACTTGTGGAAGTTTGAGACGGACGCGGGGCGAGCACCGGGAACCATGTGGTTAAGTTCACCGCTGGCCCGAAGCTGGAGACCCAGGTTCGATAACCGCGTGCTTCACATTTTCACTTGTCGCCATTGTTTAATTTCAATGTCCTAATGCAGCACTATCGCTCCTTTTCTTCCTAATCCTTATTCCGTCACCTACTTCACAATTGCTTACTAGGCAGACTACTCTCCACTAGACCATCGCACCACTAGCAATTAAGGCGCCTCCACGTCACAAACTTTACTTCAGCTTCTGTGTTCCAAAGAATGTTGGAACAACTGCCAAGGCTCTCCACGCAGCGAAATAGACTCTTAAGCATGGAGGTCTGTGTTCGATCCCCGATCGCATCACAAATTTTAATTCAGTGCTTCACCTTTATCTTTAATGTCTTTGACATGTTTGAGAAGAAAAACCGTCTCAGGTTTCGTGTATTTGCTTTTACATTGATATTCCTTCATAACTATTTGAAAATTCTTGTCTCTTTTTGTTTGGGCCTCTCTATCTCCCCTTCTATGAACTTCCCTCACAAATTACGCCTGCATCGGCGATCTTCTATATTTAAACTTTTCACAGATGTTTTCAAATCAAATGTTCAAATGTTTGTTAAGCTTATGGGACTTAACTACGGGGTCATCAGTCCCTAAACTTACAAACTACTTACGAACTACTTACGAACTAGAACGGCACAAATATCCATGCCCGAGGGGGGATTCGAACCCCCGACCGTAGTGGCCGTGCTAACCGTGACTGGAGCGCCTCAGTCACCTCGGCCACCGCGGCCGGCACAGATGTTTTAAATACAATGCTGCACAACCATATTTGTTTTAGAGATTGATTAAATTTAGAAAATGAGTACTCCTTCTCTCGGAAAAATAAATATTACGAGTCCTGATGAAAATTAGTCTGTGCGTCCAGTTTAAACTTACAGATTTCTGGGGCACGGCCCACCGCCTCATAGCGGCCGGCCAACTAGCTAGCCGGCCAGCCGGCTCAGGACTGCTATGCGCCGGGGCCTGTCTTTCTCGTAGGCATCGCTCCACAGCTGCAGACGTAACGCTGACTGGTGAAGCACGACATTCATTGTCGACAGAGGCGTGCAGCGAGCCTGCGCTGCTCGCCCGGGCTCGTAGCCACGCCCCCCGGGCGTGCCTGGCCACGCGCTGCCCGCCCTGCCGGCTCGAGCTCCTCCGGACGGTGTCGGGCAGCGCGGGTACCCGGACTACCCGAAGAGTGCCGGTCCGCCCGGCCGCCCGTGCCGCTCTGCTGCTAGCCGGGGCACGCGCCCGCCAGCCGCTACGCTCTTAGCGGGAAATACACTGTTCCGATTTTCACACTGTAAAAACTGTTGACGTTACAAACGAACATCCCACATCGGCTTATCAACTTAGTTTTTCCTTACAAACTTTACTTTCCTTGGAAAAAGTAACATGTCTGCGTTTCATTCCGCGTGAGTTTTTAGTTTCATAATGCGTTTCACTCGATTCTGAAGAAACTATAGGGTTAAAAAATCTGATTTTAGGACATCTGATAGTACAGCAACTTAGCTTTCTAACAAAGCATTAAACTTTTCATTACAAATCATGTGTTGAAAAAGTTAGATATTGGGCAGCTTACTGACCGATGCATTTTAGAACACACATTAACGCGAGTGCAATAGAGCTGTCTCAAATCATGAGTAATTGCTAGTTAATGAGCAGCATCAGTGCTACGTTAGCAAGTATACGCATTCAGCGCGTGTTCGAACAGCGTTTCTGTGGACATTTCGCAAAATTACTTGATGTTTCCTTGCTGCTAAGAAAAAAATAAGTAAATAAATAAAAGTAAGAACAAACGATCAGTTGCAATCGAGGTCATTAGAAACGATTAACTGGTAGAATGTTAGAAGATACAGCTTACGCTTAACCACTCCAAGGAAAGTAAAATAATTACTGTTCCACGATCAGGCGTGTGGACCATTGTTGTCGTTTTACTTTATTTTATATTTCCCCCTTTTCCCTTTGGCTGGGGGTAGCTGAAACACAGCCGTGGTGGAGTAGCCGAGCGGTCTAAAGCGTCTCGTTGCGGAGCGCGCGGTTGCTCGCTGTGGAGGTTCGAGTCCTCCCTGGGGCATGTGTGTGTGTGTGTGTGTGTGTGTTGTCCTTATATTAGTTTACCTAGGTTTAAGTAGTTTGTAAGCTACGGACTGATGACCACGCAGGTTGGTCCGATAGATTTACAAACATTTGAACATTTTGTAGCTGCAGCGCCAAGGGAGTCACCACTATTCGAGAGGTGACATTCAAGGTCGCAGTTATCAGTTTTGTATCGCTGGACAGTCTCTCGTATATCTTGTAAACACTTGGGATTTTTCCTCACTGACTTAATTGTCAGTGTACTATCAGTTGCGAGAAAAAAAAAGTAGACGTACGCATTAATGCACCTGGTAAGAGCAGAACGTCCAATTTTGTGGTGCAGAAGCAAAACGGTAGCCGAATCGGCTCGCGCCTGAAATACTAAACATGTTGAAAGTCGTTGGCTTCGCGTTAGCCGGCTCCAGCAAATTTGTAGGTAGTTTTATACTTTGCTCAGTATTTACTTACACTGTGTTTCACTTTCACTTCATGTTAAACTAAGTGATGGCTCTAACATAAAGAACAAGATTATTCCTTAAATCTCTTCAGTCCCTTGTTGCTAGTAAATCTACGTATTTCATGTATGTGACAAAAAATTATATGCCCTACGATGATGTGATATTTAATTTTGTTCAAGGTTGTCCAACTAATAATCTAGCTAAAATTCTGCCAAGGTAAACAGGAAATCTTTTAAAAAGCCAGTAGTCTGCGAATTGTATTCGTCTGCTATTCTTTTTACGTTCCTAGAAACTGTTGGAGGATGAGGAAGAACGTCTTTGGCACTTGCAGTGGGGCACTGTGCTTCTATCTCCATCAAAGTCTGTGCGAGGTCTCGAAATCCTTCTCCCGCAACTGTGCTGAAGGACCGCAAATCTATTGCACACATTCTTACTTATTTCTCCAGCACAAAAGATTTTGCTGACCCTGGATTATTGCTACAACCGTTCAAATCAGTACTCAGATAAGCTTTGCAGCTATTCAGGTGCCATAACAGCGTAGTGGTACTGCCATCACGGAACGACAATAATTTACGGCAGCCATTACACTCTGCAAAACCCACAGTTTTATTTTCATTACCTAGAATCAACATAAAATACTCCCATACAATGCTGTCTCCAGATATCTTTAAACGCGAGTTTCCTGGAAAGGTCTTTTTTTTTTTTTTTTTCTTTCTCGGATCGTCTACTTCTTGCACGTTGGTACGATCTGTCCTGTTCGCTATTTATTTCAGACATAACGATCGATAACTTATAAATTGCTATGCAGGTAACACAAAAGGAGCGTGAAGCCTACGCTGTATTACAACGTCTTGCTCAGAACTGACTGCATTCCCCCGCTCGCAGCGCCTTGTGTAGCGCTGTTGCACGGGCCCGGCGGGTACCCGCTCGCCCGGCAAGTGTCGGGACTCGACGGCGCATCGCAGCTCGCTCGCTGTGTATAGCGGTGCAGTGGAGCTCGACTACCCGCGGTGCGGGCAGCAGAGCGCAGCGGCCGGGCGCAGGCGAGCTCGGGCGGGTAAAAGTGGCGCGCTGCACGGCTCTGATTGTCGAGTCGCCACCAGGTTTCTCATGTGATTCAGGACTCTTGGAACATTTTGAAACAAAATCTGCTTCGACTGCAATTAACTTTATTTAAAAAAGCACTACCGGTTACGCGTCCTGTAGACATATCATCAGGTGCTAAAATTCCTTATCATATCTGCCATTTAGCCTTCCCCAGCGTTCACGTTAAATTTAAAACAATCGAAAGCTTCACGTCCTCATTAAAAAGTATAAAACTTGAACGCTGTGGCGTTAGTCCTAGTTTTTAAAAATATACTGGGGGTGAAGGGCAGGTGAAAACGTGCCATGTGGAAGCGGTGTTGGCGCGAAACCGACCGAGGCAATACTCTTGGAACCAGTTACTTGAATGTCCATGTTACGTGATTAGAGTTGTGGGTTCACTGCCCGACGGACTTCGAGCCATCTTTGAGGCTTAAGGAGGATATACGGGTTATTGAACAATTTTAGTAGAGTTTCTTGGCCGGCCGCAGTGGCCGAGCGGTCTGCGGCACGCCAGTCAGGGTCTGCACTGCCACTACGGTCGGGGGTTCGAATTCCACCTTGGGCATGGATATTTGTGCCGTCCTTAGTATCAGCTAGTTCATAAATAGGTTGTAAGTTTAAGGACTGATGACCCCGTACGTAGGTCCCATAAGCTCTACAAACATTTGAACATTTAGATTTGATTTCTTGTTTTGTTTGCTTCGTTTTTTAAGCAGTCAGATAATTTACTTCTTATAAAGAAGAGTTATTTACTTTTATTTTAAGGGACAGTTGTAAGTTTAAACTGTACGTATAAAACTAATTTTCATCAGGATTCGTAATAATAATTTTTATTTTTCCGTGAGAAGAACTATTCAGTTTCTAGATTCAATAATAGTAATAATAAAACATGGATGTGCAGAATTGAATTTATACATGTAAACATCTTCAAAAAGTTTAGAGTACAAGATCGCCGATGAAGGTGTAATTTGTGAGCGAAGTTCAGTTCAGCCTAGAAAAGCAGATAAGAGGTCCAAAGAAAAAGAAACAAGAACCGGCAAATATTTATGAACGGGGTGAAGGAATAAGAATTAGGAAGTAAAGGAATGATAGTGCTGAATTAGGGCATTGAAATTAAACAATGGCGATAAGTGAAAATATGAAGCGGGACGGGAATCGAACCCGTGTCTCCAGCTTCGGGCCAGCGGTGAACTTAACCACGCGGCTACCGGTGCTCGCCCCGCGTCTGTCTCAAACTGTCGTTGTTCAAATGTTCAGATGTTTGTATAGTCTATGGGACTTAACTACGGGGTCATCAGTCCCTAAACTTACAAACTACTTATGAACTAGGACGGCACAAATATCCATGCCCGAGGGGGGATTCGAACCCCCGACCGTACTGGCCGTGCAGACCGTGACTGGAGCGCCTTAGTCCCCTCGGCCACCGCGGCCGGCATTTCATTTTAATACTGTGTACTTTTTTTTTCAATGAGGGAGAACAGTATTACTTTTAAACATTCATTTAGGGAATGAATAACATGTTGTGAACAATACAGAAGACGAAGCAAGTATAAAAAAACGTTGTGGAAGGAGCAGGTTCGTCTGGAAGGGCGATGAAGGCCAAATAAAAAATAAAACAGAAATAAACCCTTTATCAAAACTATTGTTGATGGTAAGCAGCCATAAACGACATGTCTTTTTATTCAGGGCAGAGGTTTCCAGTAGGTTTCTCGAAGTAGGTTGCAAAGCTCTTTGTACGATATATAGTAGTAATATTCCGGGTATATCGATAGTATACTAGGTAAGCGCCAATAACTTGGGTCGTGGAGTAATGGATTTTATACATTACTTTCAAATTCGTCTTGAAGCTGTGTATAAAACTCACTTCTGAACCAACTAACAGATACAGAGGCTATAACAGAGGTTCGAAACTTTTATATTTTTTGTTCATTCAACAGCGTACTTTGTTTCACCATTAGATTTCCCGAAGGTTAGTTCTTTGCTTGCAATTAAGACTATCGAAATAGTATTAAAAACTCCTCAAAACCAACAAACAGACTAGACGTTCAAATCAATACGTAACTGCCATGTCATAAAAAAAAAGTTTAAATTTTTGTTAAGCTTATGGGATTTAACTGCGGGGTCATCAGTCCCTAAACTTACAAACTACTTATGAACAACCTTATACTGCAGACGGTACAAACATCCATGCCCAAGAAGGGGACTCGAACCCCCGATGGGGAACAGCCTCGCACATCGTAGCGTAGCGCCTCAATGGGCTCGGCCATTCCTCCGCGGCCATGTCATTATTAAGATATAATTTGATAGTTGCTTCGAGGTTAATATGTTACACATTCAACACAATACAATTTTAATAGACCATACACACCTTTTTTACAGCGTCACGACATGTTAATGTTAAAATATAAACAAGTTATTATAGACTTATTGTTTAATAATGTAAGAATTGCCGCTAAATATGGCAACTAACAGGCGGGCTATCTGAAACCATCCAATAATAAAAATTTTAATTCAGTGCACAATAATATAACCTAGGAAGAGAATCCATTAGGAGATTGGTATCAGGATAACCAGGCATCATAAGGCAAACAGTCCATATAAGAAAAGACAGGTTCAGACACATCAGTGGGCAGTCGAGAAGAGGCGAGGCATGCCTCTGCTCAATCGCAGCGAATGTCTCTTCCTCCAGTCAGTGCATGTGGCCGACCAGAGGTTTGAACGGAAGTAAACGGGGCACTTCACAGCACGGCTAGCGCGTGTAAACAAGCTTACTTACACGACAATCTACTACAGCTAAATCTTACCAACTGTTATTCAGTTGGTCTCAGACGTTTCATAAGTGATTCTTGCGTTAGGTATGTTGTTAATATGAAATTGTTCATTAAAGAAATCAGGGTGACAAAAATAAGACCACCTTTTTTTGGTAATTTGACATGCTTCATTTATTAAAAAAACCGTACTGCTTTCAATAAAGTCGGAGGACATAAAACAGCGATTGATAGTAGAATGAACACCCCAGAATACCAAGACCTTGCATGTGGGTGTTTAGTAGCGTGGTCGACATACGTCTCCCTCACTTTTTGTTACAAATTTTTCGCAAAATTACTCTCAAGTTACCGCATGTGCCTTTGAGCTATAGACCACTCACGAGTCAAAATGCCGTCAGAAACACGTTCGTATTAATGATTTAGATGTTTCGTTGATCAGGCATTCGTAGCTAAAGCGTAAAGTTTCTTTATAAATATTAACAGAAACTACTTCATAAACTTTATTCCCACAAATTTTTACGACTGTCGCTGTAACACGACACTGAATTTCACAAAAATATCGCGTCTCAACCGTGAATCATGGATGAGGATGTTCCTACTCCTAGAATTTTAGCTCTGAAGGATTGGGGGGGGGGGGGGAAGGGCAGACATTTTCTCAACGATTCTGTCTTTCAGTTCATACTGTAGAATGTTTATGACTAACAGAGTAGATTGCGGGATGGTTATCAAAGATTTTGTTCAAACCCTGCGAGAAGGAAGTTGACAAACCTTTCAAATTCCCAAAATATCCCGTCCGAGTTGGCTAAAGGGAAAGCTAATACGGTGGCGAAAATTTCTCACAGACAAATAGGTGTTATATAAGGTGTTTATTAACTTCCCGCCTTTGAGGAGTGTGCCTAGCGTATTGGACAAGTGCTTGGAGTACAAAGTTGGAAGTCAAGGTTCGATTCCCCTGTGCTCCTTAAATTTTTGTTCATTTCATATTACCCCTCGCAATGTAAACCTTTTATTTATGAAATTTAAATTTACTTAAACGTTTCAGTGTGCCACGAACGTTGATGTCAAGAGGTGCCTCAATTAAAACACATTCAATCGTACAGCATCAGTTTAGTGCTACAATTCCCATCTATACACTTGGTATGCACAAAAATCAACAGTGAAAAGTTATTTACTTAAAAACTGGAATAAAGTATGCTTTGCACCGAAGCATATTTCGGATAAAATTTCTCGCTTAAAATACTTTGGTAAAGTCTTCACAGTGTGGAGATTTTCTTTGACGATGAACACCCTAAGGAATGTAAAATAACTTCGGCATATAAATACGTGCTACAATTTTTGAAATATTATTTTCATTTAATACTTCATCGAATTATGAAAATTAAATGATGAAATAATATATATTAATTAAATGAGTTATAACGAAACCAAATATATATACTATGCATTGAAATATTTATAATTGATAATTAAAACTACAAGGGTTAATATAAGAAAAGTATTTTGGAAGGGACGGGATTCAAACCCGTGCTGTTTCATTCAAAAGCTAATCGTTTAGCTACTTCGCAACACCGGATGCAATCAGCAATGGTGAGCCTCAATATTAGCTGATATTGCACCTATCTGTAGTTGGATCATTTGGCGTGAGTTTTCTCTTTTCCTATTGCCTACACAGGGGAGATATTGTAGGAATTTAAAAGGTTCATATTCGTGTTTCTTCTCACACAGTAGGTGAAACCCATCCAGCGATCCCTAGTGTTGAGACCTTCAGCACGCAAACGTATAAGGGGATATTATTAGCCTTTGTCAAGACAATCGCATTCGGAGATTGTCGTTGTAGCTATTACACTCTCGGTATGTGCTTGTCAAGTTTTGAACCCACATAAAGGCAACGTTTTCCAGAATGCACTTATTTCAGCTAATAAATTGTGACTACTATATTGTTTGATATTTATAAATCCATACGATATGTGCCCTGAAACCAACGTTTATTATCTGTCTGTGGAAAAAACTTACGCTATGACTCACACGATTGTTGCATTTTTCTGGTGGCAGTGTCAATCTGCTCAGAACATCTGACTCAAATAGGTTTTCTATTTCGTTCATTCATTCAAAACTTCTCTTTGTTATCATATCAACTGGCTGAATGAAGGGTTAAAACTTTTTGATACTATATTCGCTACCAAAGTTGTTACTGAGCAGAAAAGTTACGTATGTGAAAAGTATGGATTGAAACTCGTGAAAATGAGTGAATAATTAAAAATAAAAGTGCTGCGAATGTCAGATCGATCCTAGGAACTCGTGTTACGCATCTGCGCATTTATGCCAGCGCCACCCACACATACTATAGCATAGGCGTTTATCGAATCTCTGCAGGAACATAGGTCTACTACCTATTCATAAGTGGCAGGAAACTACGCACGCTTTTGACGAAAAACCGTGGTTTTGTATTCTGCACAGTTACTGAAACCCACCGGTGTGTAATGCTGTCCCACTACAGAATAAACTCCTGCGACTTCTGAGACCAAGGAATTAGCTTTAGAATCTTTCACTCCTCTAATTGCTACGATGGAGAATCACCAAAAGTCGACTCTTAGGTTTGAGATTTTACAAATTATTCAATCTACTTGTTTTTGCTGTTTGTATTATGAAATTAATGCCTGCTTCTTTGAATATATGACCGACTTCATTTTAAGGTGATTGTTCAGATGTCTACTTCCTGCATGATGTATTACTAGGTGCGGGTGGTTTGGCGGGTTTATATTTTTGATTAGTATGCGAAACATATCGTCTTAGATATTCGTCAGTGACCAACTCACACCAAAGGATCTCTCTAACCTCTGGGGAAGCCAATTGGCGAACACCGAGTTCACCAGTATTCGGACTTCTTGTTGTCGTACTACTGTCTGGATTGAAACAGGATTACATTAAACGACTACGGATTTGAATGTCACAGCGATTTAATATTCCTAATGTTGCTTGCACGAAAAACGTAGCTTTTGCGTCGTTATTGAAAGAAACGGAATAAAAATACAATTATGTGTTGGATACGATAGTTTAAAGAAATTCATTTGATGCAACACAATTCCATGTTGCACATGTTTCATATAGTATTATCAATATATTTTCATGGTTACGGAATAATAATTTCCTCACAATGATTGCGATACAGATTGTTACTCAATTATCATGTGTTCAAATGTCTGTAAATCTATCGGACCAAAGTGTGTGGTCATCAGTCCGTAGCTTACAAACTGCTTAAAACTAGGTAAACTAACCTAAGGACAAACACACACACACACACACCCATGCCCCAGGGAGGACTCGAACCTTCACGGCGAGCAACCGCGCGCTCCGCAGCGAGGCGCTTTAGACCCCTCGGCTACTCCACCGCGGCAATTACCATGTGTGTTTGTTATTGTTACGTGAGAAACATAATGAGCCATATTTCAAAATAGAAGAAAAATGTGAAAGAGTCAGTAATCGAACTGTCGCTCGTTGATCAGTAGTTGGCCATTTGACGAGATAAATAAGCGTATCTTTGTTTGCTTCTCTGCACATTCATTTGACATAATCGTATCTGCTATTATAATAGCCCAATATGTTGCCGAATGCTTACTATTAGGCATTTCAATAAGACAAGGAGTATGGAAAAGTAGCAAACACCTGAGGAGAACTGTAATTTGTGGTGACACAGCTGGCTTATGTTTGTTAAATTTGTGCTGATATCTTAGTTGCAACATCAACCGAAAGAGAACCAGTGGAAATGACACGATACCTTCACTCTCGGAAATACCATCAGTGATCTGCGGCGCCAAACGGTTGTCGTCTTTATAGCGCAGCCCAGGCGGTGGGCGGAAACCGTCAGCGATACTCGGAACATGATGCACCATGATGTAACACTTAGCTTCATAACAAAGTCCATTCATGTAATTGAATTAATTCTATGATATGCCTGCAATTTTTCCATTTGAATGTATCAGTAACGTCCGAAGATATTCACGGACTGCAGCATCTCAATTCTAATTGCTGTCTTTGTTCATTGAAACTATAAGAAAAGAAATGTGGAAAGGAATTTGTCGGTCGCGAACAGCTTAAAACGCTATGGCTAATACGTAAAGCAGTTCCTGAAATCAGTTTTCGAAGTCGCCTTCACGTCGCATAGAAAGCACGCTTGATGTTACAACTGGCTGCGATACTGGAAGATAACATTTTTCCTCTCAGATTTCGTGTCAGATGGGTAATCGACAGTATATACGATCGTGTTGCCTAGCTGTAAATACTTCCCACCAAGCAGCAGAACTTTGCGGTTGTGTATAGCGATTAGGCGAGGGATCTCGCGAATTCTGTCACCGACTGGACATTTCAGAATGAGAAATTACAGAAAAAATTCAAGCACTTTACAAAGTTTTAAAAAATTACTATAATGTAATTAACAATTTAAAAGTTATGATTCTGCAATTAATCGTACTGAAACGGCGTTACATTTCAAAATAATATACAGTTTGGATTGCTACCAATAAGTCCTAACACAATGAATGAGATGTTTTAAATTTATTGTAACAGAAGATTTATAATAATGTAACAGTTGATGTTTAGAATGTCTAAGTTCCAACTGCAATTTATAATACTGGAAGAACTTACACTAGTACTGTATTTGGTATATACGTAAACACCAGTTCCTATGACAAAAATGCTGAAAACAGTTTCTTACATTTAATAAGTTAATAATTGATAATTATTGATGACTAGAATCGGATAATAATAAACCATTTCTAAGAATAGCTCGAGTACTGAAATGATACATTTGTGGTGTTAGATACGGTAGAAAAACACGTATTTTTTAATAATAAATTTAGTTTACATACTAGGACAATGTGCAAAACTATTGAGTAATTTTGGAATTTGTCTAAACTGACTGGTTCTGTTTACTAACATTCTTATTCTAGTTTCATTTTTTATTTTGGAACCTTAACATGTATTGTCACAAAAAGATTCTTGATCAATACTTGATGTACTGTGCTGAGAAGACATCCCATATATAACTTAACCAAGAGTTGAAACAACAGACTTCATTAAGTCTAAATATGAATTATAAATCAGTAAACTGTAAAAACACCTAGGTTGTTAAGAAGATAGGACAAAAATACACAGATAAACCATGAACTAATCAAGTCTTACAGATATCAATTATGTAAATTAATACAACAGCGAATATCAGTGAAAATCTAATAAAAAATGAATATTAGTGCAGTCGCAAATTGGGACTCGGAAATGGCTGTGCGGTGTGGGGCGCCACGCTACTGATCACGGGGCCACTTGTGTCGGATGGTCGAGTCCACCCTAGGGCCATGGGTGTGAGTGTTGTCCTTAGTGTAAGTTACTTTATGACGTTCGTAAGGGTAGGGATTTATGAGCTCAGTAACTTTGTCCGTTAGGTTTACAAACAGTTGAACAGCAGTAACAGTTTAATAGAACACTTGCTGATTAGAACAGCGACTCTTTTAGGCCGGATCTCAAACAGTGGAAAATGAAAATAATATATATTCCAGAATGAAACTTTAAGTAAAAGTGAAGCAGTCATAAAGAGTATAACAGAAAGTATAGGTCAGAACTAGGGTCCGACTGAAAGACGATTTTTAGCCGAAACCGAAACCGTAAACGAATATTCGACTCATCTTCTACTTTAGGCTGAAACCGAAACCGTACCCGAAACTTGCGTAATTAAGTCAAAATGTTGGTGAACTTAGCTTTCACCACAAATCACTAGTTTTTACACATTTTTCAAGATCCCCTCTATATACTAAGCATTTTTGAGTGTGCGTAAGCCTAATCAGGAGTCCGTGGAAGATTACGTGGGAAGCGAAGATGTTTAGACAAATCGATGCTATTTTTATTTCAGTACTTCCAAATTTGATTCTTTTCTCTTTGTTGTTACATTTCCAATCTGAAAAAAAAAATTAAAGGAATTCAGACAAAAAGTAATCTGAAGTCGACACAGTGGAATGTTGATATTACGAGTCTCAAATGTTCAAGTGTTTGTAATTGTATCGGACCAAACTGCGTGGTCATCAGTCCGTAGCTTACAAACTACTTAAACCTAGGTAAACTAACCTAAGGACAACAGACACACCCATGCCCCAGGGAGAACTCGAACCTCCACGGCGAGCAACCGCGCGCTCCGCAGCGAGTCGCTTTAGAGCTACTCCACCGCGGCTTACGAGTCTCGATTCAGTGTTTGTATAGCTTATGGTACTTTATTACGGGATCATCAGTCCCTAAACTTACAAACTACTTATGAACTAGCTAACACTAAGGACGGCACAAATATCCATGCCCGAGGGGCGATTCGAACCCCCGACCGTAGTGGCCGTGCAGACCGTGATTGGCGCGCCGCAGTTCCCTCGGCCACCGCCGCCGGCTACGAGTCTCGGACTTAAAATAAATAAGTATATATTATTGATAGCTCAGTCGGTAGAGCGATTGCCCGCGAAAGGCAAAAGTCCAAGATTCGCGTCCCGGTTCCGGCACACAATTTTAATCTGCCAGGAAGTTTCATATCAGCGCACACTCCGATGCAGAGTGAAAGTTTCATTCTGGAATACATATTATTTTCATTTTCCACTGATTGAGATCCGGCCCATAAAGAGACGCAGTTCTAATCAGCCAGTTATCAGACAAGCTTGATAGTGGGGCAAAAGGGGGAATCCAAATTGGATATAACTGGGGTAGGAGTGGCTTACCAGTTCCGGCATACGCCTTGCAACCAAGGAAAGCCTCGTGGAAACCTTGGTCGGAAACAGGGGATCGGGACAAATTTAATTTATTCCTGGGGCGTTGCCCCCAGACTAAGGATCGATTACCAGGGGAGCGCGAATGCAATCAAGGATCAGACGCTCCATTCACTCTCGTAATTATCAGCTCGACCAAATTACAATGGACAAGCGTCTCCCTAGAGGAGCCGCACCCGGGAACAAGGTATTCTCTGCGTTACAACTCGGAATTACTTGTTCTTTTCATTCTCCACTCCGAGGAGTGGAGCGGGCTGTTTGAGATCCGGCCCATAAAGAGTCGCGGTTCTATTCAGCCAATTATCAGACAGGCTGATAGTGGGGCAAAGGGGGAATTCCAATTGGGAATAAGTGGGAGGGGCTTACCAGTTCCGGCATACGTCTTACCACCAAGGAAAACCTCCCGAAAATCTTGGTGGGAACCAGGGGATTGGGACCAATTTAATTTATCTCTGGGAAGTTGTTCCAGACTAAAATGAATTATCGGGGGACCACGAGTGCACTCTCGACAATCAAAGATCGGACGCCCGAGTTACTCTCGTAAACTCGTGGAGATCAGCTCGACCAACAGAGGACAAGCGTCTCCCTTGAGGAACCACACCTGGAAGCGTGGTATCCTCTGCGTCCGCGTATGATATTAATGATGCTAACTCGGAATTAAGAGTTTACCATAAATACTAGCGGCATGAAACGAAACAACTGCAGGTACATTATACCAAGGCACTCCACCTTTGTAAGGCGGAGTAAATAGTGAAAAGACATTAAAATCTTTAGGTATCCAAGGTAAATGACTATATAAAAACTTTGTTTTAAAAAAGATCATATTTTTCAAAACACGTGTCTTCTTTTCAAGGTCGATTTTCTTCTTTTTCACACGTAAATTTCGATATTCGAGGTGATCCCTGTCCCGTTCACTT
The DNA here is from genome assembly GCA_026315105.1 of Locusta migratoria. NCBI lineage: Eukaryota > Metazoa > Arthropoda > Insecta > Orthoptera > Acrididae > Locusta > Locusta migratoria. Next base: position 344,132,693 of record CM048747.1, on the reverse strand, counting down.
CTAACTAACGAGACTACTGTGTAGCTACCACAAGTTCCACAGTTCTGCATACCATCTTGTAGATAGATAATCTTTAGTACGTAAATACACAACAAACATCCCAAATACATACTACGAAATGCCACAGCCTCAACCTGACTACCACAATACAAAATACGCAGAAAGTAATCATTTGTTTGCATCCCTAAGTAGCCTTTACGATTTTGTTCTTTCTAAAAATAAAGTCACAGTTCCGACCAACAGTATGATTGTTTATCAGTATAAAATAACGCAAAGTGAACAGGGAAAGGCGTGTACCACATAATCAGTGTTTCCTGAACCCATATTAGTTGTTTTAGCAAAGCTCCTCGCTTTCAAGTAAACTCATTCATAAAACTTTACAGCCTAACAATATGATAACCCGTTCCATTACGTACAATATTGTTAAAGTTAAATTGTTACTAACATAGTATATCACCACAGTCTAGCATATATACAGTCGCGACACTCCCACAGATCTTTGTTGTACACTCCGACAGAAGCGCTCCTACCGGTCGGCAAGCTACATTTCAGAATACGATATTGGATGAGTGTGAATATTATCGTTTGTATTGATTTCAACATGCTTTTTGCATTAGGGAACTATGTAGTGCCTTAGAAATCGGTAATAATTTAATAATAGCTCCACATTTGTCTTTCTTAGGTTTCCTAAAATCCCTGACAAGGTACGAAACGGTACATTACAGGATAGTTTACTTACAATTGTCTTTTAACATACAGTACAGGCTTCAACCAAGTAATTTCATTTTCTATTAAAAAAAATGGTTAGGAAACACCAGAACACTTCGCCTTTAGCAGGAACGTTAAGTTTTCTACATTACAATTCCAGTAAAACTGATGAGGCTGGAACGTAAGAAACGTATATAGAATGCATTAACTACATTATTTAACGTACCATATCAGGCACTGCAGTTATAGTTTAAGGAAAACCGTCATAGACGTGGTAATAAAACGACAAAAGCAATCAAACTCTTTTCCAACAATGAACAACCTAATTGCACTATTATTGCTACAGCTGAATCGCAAACAGCAAGAATCATTAAAACATTGCCTTTTAAGCTAAAGTAATTTCACTCAAAAGAATATACACGTATAAGAAAGACGAATGAGGTGTAAAATAGACGTCCCACCGAATGATACACTTAAAAAAAACTGCCTGTAATAGTAAGAACAGACTATAATGGAAAATTATGTTTATTTTCTACTTACTTCCAGCGGAATAAGTTGCAAATGTACACGTATTCGTAAGTATTTGTTCAAGACGAAATTATTCTTTATACTACTGAATCAGTTTAATTCGGCTGTTTTTACAATAATTTCCATATTATATGTGTCTCTTGATATTTTACTAATGCTTCTTATGCAAAAATTGTAGTAACTGTTCCGTCAATTACGAACGAAATAATTCTAAACAAACATCACTACTTGGGCAGCTTGCCCACCACTAGGGGCGCAAGTGTCCTTAGAAATGTCAGTTGGTAACAACTTTTTCAGCAGTGAGTATCGGGACTGTGTAAGTTAGACTGTGATATCACTATAAGATACGATTGCGTTCCATTTTGCTGAACAACAAAATACCCTTAACTTACAAACTACTTATGAACTAGTTAACACTAAGGACGGCACAAACACCCAGGCCCAAGCGGTATTCGAACCCCCGACCGCAGCGGTCGTGCAGACCGTGACTGGCACGCCGCAGACCGCTCGGCCACTGTGGCCGGCAATATTTGGTCGGTCCTTACTTAGAGCTATAGAGGGGAAAAAGTGACATTCTGACATTCGTTACAGCATAAAGAGCAGAAGACGTCACGAACTAAAACGTGCATCGGGGCGACAGGACGGCGACAACCAGCAAGCAGAGTAGCAGCAAAGCAAGGCGCCCCCACCACGAGAGCGGCCGACCCTAGCAGCAGGGGGCGACAGCTGACGGCAGCCGCACACGACCTTGCATCGTAAAACACGGTAAGCTGCCAGATCTTATCGCAGCAGGCAGCCCCACCTGTAGAAAAGAGGACTGCAGCGTCCGTAAAAGGTCGCCGGCAAACAGCGGACAAATTGAGGAGCATCTCGGCGGCCATTATGGTGGTAAACTTCAGCGCGAACTTTAAATGTGCGTAAGACTTTTGAATAGAGTGTGTGTTCATTCGACTTGAGTAGCGAAAACTATGCCTCATTTAAGTATGTAACTACAAAACAGCTTCAGATTCTTTGAATATACAGCAACTATCGGTTGTGTGTAAATTTATTACACATATGGGTAGAAATCGGCCAACAGCGTTTCTTCTTCCTAACTAAAGCGAATTATAACATTTAGTTTTTTAGCGTTCTAATTGCAGCATATGAACGGAATTTATCGTGAGACACAATTTTTTGGCACTTTCTCATTATATTCTACGATGGTGAAACTGTTGTACAATCATTAATTTCGGAAGAGTTTCACAACATTTTACGTCTTTGTTTGAATGCCTGCTGTATTCTCCAATATTTAGGTATTTTATAGCATCAAAAAATGAAACAGAGCTGCCTGAAACAGCTAATCTTAAAAATCTACTGTGAAAATGAAATAGCCCATCAGATACATAACTGTAAAATAGCGTCTTACCTTGTGAATACAACAACCAGTCACTACCAAATTTTTTTAAGAACACGAAGTATGACATAATTTTTTCTTAACTAAGTGCACGTAACATTACCACTAGGCTAACTAGTACATATACTAGCATTTTAATGCTGTTAGCCAAATACCGTACAGTAGCGTAAACTGCTCAAAAGTCAGCAACTGTAATCATAGGGTTCAGCTTCACAATGAGCATCCAATGTGGCTATGTGTCATTCATATATCGAACTATACACAGTTCTGCAAAACCCTTTCAGTTGTTATACCTATATAGTTACACATACGTAATGCAGATATCCTTTAAATTCGATGTTACAAGTTGTTAATATTAATTTCATTAACAAAAATTCGAACTGCAGTGAGGTAACTAATCTCGTGCCCCCAATAGTCATTTTATACTTCATAAAATGAAACTTTTTGAACTTCCTGTCCACCAGTACTGTCTAAAGTAACTTGTTATTAAGAGTTACCAGTATTGTAAAAACCTGTTATTTATTTCAATGAATGCGATATTGTCTTGAGTAACAGCTTGTTAAGCAAGAGCAACTATCTCTGAACACAAGTAGTAGGGCTGCTTGTATTCCTGAGAAATATAAATGGGAAGACAGTTTTCGTTTTTTTTTTTTTCTTTCTTAAAACGATTTGTGCATTTAAACGCTGAGCAGCTCTTCATCATCGTGCTTCATCTTCAGGGCCGGATCTAGGGGGGGACAAAGGGGGCAGTTGCCCAGGGCGGCAAAATTTAGAGGGCGGCAAATTTTGACCGACTCTCTCTCTCTCTTTTTCTTTTACAGAATGTATCTTTCTGGTATAATTTAATAAAATTAACTGACACAGAATTATTAAAAGTAAAATGACTGCAAGAAATACCGAAATCATTTAATAAAACTAAAATTCCTGGTTGCTGACTTCAGTGTTGCCCTGTCACACGTGCTTCAGCTAATCAAACTTTAAAAATCTACTAGATATTAGCCGGAATGAGGGAGATGTTTGCGTTATTGCTTAAGTAAAGGCACAATGTTTATTAATTTGCATAGATTTCCTTTTTTAGATGAATGAATATTCATGTTTCGTATGATTCTTATACCTCTGAAGCTATTTCTGAGGCCAAAGTGCTAGCACACACATAAGGAGGTATCAACGGTATTCTCCGAAAAAAGGATTCGAAGAAAGAAGGAAATGGCCGATGAGATTTGTGAGGATGACGTATCCAACATTCACAGAAACAATAAGGAATAATTGACAGAGCCTAGTACCAGGTTTACTACACTTGAGAAAATTGGTGCAAAAATTAGTTTTCTGTGTGATGTGAAAATTCGAGAAATGGAAGTGGAGGACTTGAAGGCCAAAGCAGCGGAACTGGCAGAAGATCTTAGCGAGGAAGAACTTGAAGTTGAAAGTTTCAGACAACATGCGCTGGCAGTAGACAGAGCCTTTCAACATTCCACTGCATCATCAACATTAAGTTTAATTTATAAAAATAAATTGGTAGAGGTGTATCCCAACCTTACTACAGCGTTAAAATATATCTTATCATTCTAGTTTCTGTTTCGTCTGGAGAAAGAAGTTTCAGCAAGCTGAAACTAATTAAATACACTTGAGGAGCACGACTGCTTAACAAATCTGAGTGTAATATCCATAGAGCACAAACGAGCTGCTTGTCTAAACTATGATGATAACAAAAACAGTTTTGCAGAAAAAAAAAAAAAAATCTCGAAGAGAGAAATTTTGAACTGATTTCTGAACGATGAGTAATCTTGTAACATTGTTGTATGTATTAAAATTGTTCTATTTTTCTTTGATCTTAATTCAGTCAATAAAATAAGTTCATGTTGTGAGATTGTGACATTTATATAGAAATATGTAACCCAATTAGCGTCAAAAAGTCGATTATTACGGGGGAGGGGGTGAAAGAAGGGGCGGCAAATTTAAGTTTGCCCCTCTTGGCAAATGTCCTAGATCCGGCCCTGTTCATCTTCATGTACACTGCAATAGTGAAACAATACAAACGTGACTATGAACTGGGTATATATACCGCAGTAGCTATACAATACACGATTTATCTCACGACGCGTACCCCTATCATGGCGGCCGGCCGAAGGTTCAAATTATCCCGCGACAGCAGCGCTGTTAGTGAACCGAAGGCAGGTTCACGGCGCGTATACAGTAAGTAACTTCGATTTATTTATCTTTTAGATGTGCAGCTCTTACGATATCCGTATTTGCACTAAAAAATTCTGGGTATAAGTTCAGCCTGATATGCAAAATACCGTTTTTACATTTCAACCAAACATGTTTCGGCACCTTTGTGCCATCATCAGTGTTTTTTTTCCTATTTACTTAAAGCTGTGGAAAAGAAAATACATTATTTTACTTCTATGTGTGAAAATTAGGCCTAAAAGTCGCAAGTCTAGTGTTTTGTTATTACCTTGGTATTATATTGGTGGTCCTGCAGAACCCTTTTTACATAGTTAGACAATAGTAGCGGTGTCAGTTATTTGGTTGTAGATGACAACGCTACCGTTGTCTCACTATGGAAAAGGGGTTCTATATGAGCACGAAATGTAAAACCATGGTAATACCAAAAATAAGACACACGACGTCTAGTCCTAACATACTAAAAAAATATAATTTGATTTTCACATTTAAAAAAACTATGATGTCACAAAGGTGCCGAATCATGTTTGGGTGAAAAGTAAAAACAGTGTTTTGCATATCAGGTGTACCTCATACTCAGGACTGTAGCTTAAATTTCCTTCTTAAAGTTTACTGAAGATTATCAGTAAAACTAAACATATGGTGAAAAGTAAGAAAGTAATTGTCTCAAGGAGGGACGTTGATGAAATTGACAAAAAATGTCGATTTTCGATTTATTATTTTATTTGTTAGTACTACTCATGGACAATAAGTACCCACGGTTTCAATGTTGAAATCGCATCCGAAGTGCCTGAAAATTAATTCAAAGCGTGACGCGGCCTCTCTGCCACGCCCATGTTCTGAAGCAACACTTCAATACAAGCTCAGTCAACAAAGGTTCTGTGCATTACTTTCAACCAAACAAGTGCGGGATACAACTACAAAGCCGTGATACATACTCTTTGGTTTTATAGATCATCTTTGACTTTTTCCGTACCTTATAAGCAATAACAAACTAGCTGCATCTTTTATCTTTTTTTTTTTTTTTTTTTTTTTTTTTTTTTTTTTTTTTTTTTTTTTGCTTTGTGATACTGACGGAGATTTATACAAGTCTTCGAGTCTTTCTTCATTTAGTTATGCCACGATCAAACAGAGTGTATAAAAAACTGGATAAACTGAGTTTGAATAAGTTAGTGAATAGAAGATATGAGAAACAACGACTAACCAGCAATGAGGGTACTTCCAAAGTTAGAACATCTGCTGAAAATGTGAACTCGTCTCCTAACAGCTCAAAGAGAAAAATTAATGAGGTGAATCGTGCATTCTACAGTGATGAATCTCGGTTTCTGGGCGATCCTGCACTTCTCAAAATGTCTTCAGGACAAAACCCAGAATCCAAATGAGTCTCTAAATTCACTCATATGGAAACAATGTCCTAAAACTATATTTGCATCTGCTACAATTGTCAGAAATGCAACGTATGTTGCAGTTCTTGTGTTTAATTATGGGAACTTCGGGAGGATGAAGGTGTTAGAAAGAACGGGGTTCAAGGTAGGACATTTTAATCAAGACATCCCGAGGAAAATAGATTTACAGCACGTCTCTGTAGCTGAAAAGCCAGTTGAAGACATGGTAAAGGAAAGAAGACAGACAACAAGAAACCAGAAGAGAAGCCTTGAAAGGAAAGATGATCCACAGTACAAATGTGGTGGCTTCTGAAGGAGTGACATAAGGTACAAAGTTAGGTTGAATTGTAAATTGCGTTTCCTGAAAAGTTTGTTTTTTAAAGTTTATGTACCTCTTCCTCAGACTCTATGAATGCTAGAGTTATGAAACTTTCCACACGTGTTTCTGTAGACCTGATAAACGTTGTCGCAAGTGCAAATTTTGAAATTCTAATAGGAAGCTGAGATATAGAGCAAAAATGTGCTTGGAAATTTGCATGATTTTAAAATTGTACTTGTGGAATTATAATTAAAAAATTATGAAAATTCAGCTATTAGACCTATTCCATAATCCTCATGTGAGAAACTTACAACATATCAAGAGATGAAACAGAGATATTTTTGTAGAAATCTTTTGAATACTTTCTGAGAGAAAGGAACTTACGTTATATTTTGGAAAATAAAACTTTAAATTTGATTAAAAAGAAAGTTGAATATATATAATCAATAGATTTTATAAGTAAATGTGTTAGTTGATGTGAAGCGTGGTACAAAATTTCATTGCTGTATCTCCAAAACTGTGCATATTGTGGAATTTTGAAATAGTGTGTGGTTTTCATCAACGTCCTTCCTTGAAGGTACATTACTCTGATAATGAAATATATGATGAAAAAACTTTGTCAGATGCAGAACACATCACTGTTGCATGATGATAGCTCGTCACCAAATGTCGAACAAAGGCAAGAAAAATCAAACTTAACAGATGTCACGCATTGTTAAAGTATCCTCTGACGCACATGGATACAAACTAAATGAAAGTAAGGCAAAACACAACTCTGAATCGGTAGATACGATACCGGTTGATAGTGACGACGACTTAAACGGTGAAAGCACAGTAGTAGATACAACTAGAAGGAATAATCTATTGTTGACGTATGTGGAATAATCTCATAAAACTTTCATAAAGATAAATGAAACAGTGAGCAGAAAATACAAAATTAAAAGAAAAAAATAGACGCTACAAGTACAAGAAAATGACCAAACAAAAGAAGAGATTAGTTTTGAAACGTTAACATTGATAAATGAATATAAAAATTGTAATAAATTAATAACAGTAGCTATATCAAAAGTGATATGAAAAATGAGTTTGTTGAAGGACAGAAACGTAGAATATCATGCTTAGAATCTCATGTTGTGAAAGCAGTAAATGACATGAAACAAAAGATAATCGTAAATTAGATGATAATCAACATCAACGGGACCTGAAAAAGATTCATGTGTATAAGTGTACTAGAACAGATGAAGTTAATATTTTTCTAAAGATAAATCATGCGCACTCAACTCAGAACTAAAAGAAGTTTGCCAAAAAGACGAAAAGAAGTCTGAAGTGGAGATACAGATGGTTACTGCAAATCAAGTAGAAAAATAAATTAAAGACAAGAAACTTGGTGTGATTAGGAAAAATCAAAGGGTAAAAGTACTAATAACAGCATGTCTGCCGATCAGTACGTTTGAGTGTGTAAATTTCACAGCTTCTCATTAAAAGGTATATAAACCCAGCAGCTTTTAAGAAACAGTTCGAGAGAGTTTGCCCAGAACAGTGGGATGAGAAAAAGAACACAGGGTGTGTAATCATGGGGCTGGAAACTGGTTCACACTGTCGAACATACGAGCAATTTATTAAAGTTTTCATAAACCAGTGTCCGTCCAACAGCGCTCAGAGTGGCGTGAGGGGAGATTTCTTTGAGGGACGAAATTTTAACAACAGTGGAGTGGCTGCAAATGCCACAAAGAATTTGTCCAGGTTTATATGAAAAATAATTTAAATTTAGGTGATATGCTTAAGGAATCAGATTTAATATCTATCATTATGAATAATTTGCCTGTTTCAGTGGAGAAATAATTAGTAGAAACTGCAAAAACAGACGTCTACATCTACATACATACTCCGCAATTCACCGTAAGGTGCGTGGCGGAGGGTACACTGCACCACTACTAGGCATTTCCTTTCCTATTCCACTCCCAAATTGAACGAGGAAAAAAAGAATGCCTATATGCCTCCGTACGAGCCCTAATTTCTCTTATCTTGTCTTTGTGATCTTTACGCGAAATGTAAGTAGGCGGCAGCAAGATCGTACTACACTCAGCTTCAAATTCAGGCCCTCTAAATTTACTTAACAGAAATTCATGAAAAGAACGTCGTCTTTCTTCCAGCGATCCCCAATTGAGTTGCCGGAGCATTTCCGTGACACTCGCGCATTGGTCGAACCTACCGGTAACAAATCTAGCTGCTCGCCTCTGAACCGCCTCTATGTCTTCCTTCCAACCGATCTGCTGCGGGTCCCAAATACTTGAGCAATACTCAAGACGTGGTCGTACAAGCGTTTTATACGCGGTCTCCTTTACAGGTGAAGTACATCTTCCCAAAATTCTCCCAATAAACCGAAGTCGGCTGTCTGCCTTACTCACAACTGTCCTTACATGCTCGTTCCATTTCATATCGCTCTGCAATGTTACGCCTAGATATTTGAACGACGCGACAGCATCAAGAAGCTCACTACTAATGCTGTATTCGAACATTATAGGATTGTTTTTTCTACTCATGCGCATCACCTTACATTTTTCTACATCGAGAGCTAGCTGCCATTCTTCGCACCAACTAGAAATTTTGTTTAAGTCAACCTGTATGCTATTACAGTCAGTTACAGACGACACCCTCCCATACACCACAGCATCATCAGCAAACAGCCGCAAATTACAACTTACTCTGTCCATCAGATCATTTATATAGATAGAAAATAATAGCGGTCCTATCACACTCCCCTGGGGCACGCCTGACCATACACTCGTCTCTGATGAACACTCGCCGTCGAGAACAACGTACTGCGTTCTATTACTTAGGAAGTCTTCCAGCCAGTCACAAATCTGTGAACCTATTCCATAAGCTCGTATCTTCGTTAGCAGTCTGCAGTGTGGCACCGTGTCGAACGCCTTTTTGAAGTCGAGAAAAACACAATCTGCCTGTTGCCCTTCGTCCATGGCTCGCAAGATGTCATGTGAGAAAAAGGGCAAGCTAAGTTTCACATGAACGATGTTTCCTAAACCCGTGCTGATTCATGGAAAGAAGCTTTTCCGTTTCAAGGAAATTTACTATATTCGAACTGAGAATATGCTCCAAAATTCTACATGAAACCGATGTCAACGATATTGGCCTGTAATTGTATGGGTCAGTTCTCTTTCCTTTCTTATACACGGGAGTCACCTGCGCTTTTTTCCATCACTAGGAACTTTGCGCTGAATTAAGGATTCGCTATAAATGCAAGCTAAGTAGGGGGCCAATGCCGCAGAATAGTCTTTGTAAAACCGAACTGGTATTCCATCCGGACCAGCAGACTTTTTCGTATTTAGCTCTCTCAGCTGCTTCTCTACACCGGAAATACCTATTGCTATGTGCAAGCACTGGATAAATTAAACGCATTCTCAGGTGCCATTGTTTCCCGTAGGAGGTTCGAGTCCTCCCACGGGCACGGGTGTGTGTTTTGTCCTTAGAATTAGTTAGTTTAAGTAGTTTGGAAGCCTAGGGACTGATTACCGGAGTAGTTAAATCCCATAGATTTAAAAACATATGAACATTTGCATTGGCAGGTAACAATATGAACTTAGGAGGATGGCAAAGGAACAGGTGGACAAAGTATCGCGAAGATGGCGTTTCCTGGAATGAACTAGAACCGTCACAAAGGGCTAGCGAGAGGGAAAAAAAAAAAAAAAAAAAAAAAAAAAAAAAAAAAAAAAAAAAAAAAAAAAAAAAAAAACTGAAGAAAGGACGAAGATAGGGAAGCAAATAACGGTCATTTTCAAAACAATAATCACAACAATTTCAACCAGAATAGGGAAAGTAGTGAGTTTCATAGAGATAAAGGAAGAAGAAACTATCATAGATTCTAGAGGTTATTATACCGTTTATCTACCTATACTAATAATACGTCTGCCATCCATAGAGTATAAATATCTACAAGGTCAATTTCAGCTTCATGCTTTACAAAGTAATTATTGCATGATGTGTGGCCATGTATTAGATGAAAGAGTGTCCGATGCTACTAACACAGTCAAGACAATTGGAAGAACTATATTTAATGGAAAGTTGTATATAGACGATAAGGCGACGCCAATCCTTCAACGATTACCTATACGTATTTTCTTTATCACACATTAACACCAACATGACGTATTATTTAAACAGCGATGAATTACTCTGTTGCAACGCTGCAACATACTAATACTTCAGCATTCACTTACTATGAATAAGCTGTTTAGTACTACACCAAATTACTAATACATGACGCTATTATTATTATTACTATTTCTCATCTCAACGACAGAAGTGTTTTCAGAAGTTAACGCCTGACAGGAAATTACACACCGCAGTCTTAACGATACGAGTAGAACCCAACATTGAATTTACATCATTACAGTGTACGGACTTAAATTAATTTCACTTTTTGTTTCAAAAACTTTACGAAGATCCTTCGTTTCGGACAATGAATTTAATTACATTTGACACCTTGGTTAAGACAACTGAGTTTATTGACAGAGCCATCCAACAAGTATGCTGTTTTTACTGACTGAGTTCCGGAATCCTAAAAAGCCATGATGCTCACAGGCCCTTCTTTAAACGCCGTTGCGAAGCACGGGCATAGAAGCTACTAGTTATCGTAATAATTCGTGGGAAGTTTCAAATAGGAGAAACTTGGAGGTCGTTCAGATACCGTTCGATCAGAAACTTCAACAATAATAAACTACTCCAAACAAACGTCGTGAGTCTGCCGCAGAGAACACGAGCAAAACGACCGAGGAACTTTAATACGAATAGTGGAGATGGCGGGGAAATAGTGTTAAAGGATGAAAAACGCAATCACAAACATAAAAACAAACTGACTGATGTATCTCGTGATAGCCTAAAGATGGTAAGTGCACACGCAAAAAATGAATTGACACTGTCTGCTGATGAGAACGAGAGAGAGGCTACAGAATTAGATCGTTTTTACAATCCAGGAGAGGATGGAAGGAATTAAGATTCATTGGATGTAAGTACATTAGAAAATAAGAAATGGAACAACGAAGGTAATACAAAGAAAACGCAGAATAGGAAAAAATTGGTAAATGATTATCAGATGAAGCTGCATCTGTCAGACATTTTTTGAACTTTTTTGGTTCTACTAAAACCCCATGTCATTGGAAGCATGTGTGCCAATTTTCTCTCTATCTACATTATTTATACTGACTTTTTGATCACCGAGTATATATACATGGTGTTACAAAAAGGTACGGCCAAACTTTCAGGAAACATTTCTCACACACATCGAAAGAAAATATTATGTGTACATGTGTCCAGAAACGCTTAATTTCCGTGTGAGAGCTCATTTCAGTATTTCTCTTTAAATGTAAATTGAAATAATTCGTGCAGACAATTGTCAAAATACCAAAATACCCAATTGTTTCGTTGATATATACTGTACTTCCTCGATTCACGTCATCAACACAGATTTTCTGTGAACGTTTAGGCAGGAATTGTTGGTGATGTATTGATTGGGCCTCATGTTCTTCAACCTATGCTCACTGGAGCACGTTATCATGATTTCATACGGGATACTCTACCTGTGCTGCTAGAACATGTGCCTTTACAAGTACGACATAACATGTGGTTCATGCACGATGGAGCTCCTGCACATTTCAGTCGACGTATTCGTACGCTTCTCAACAACAGATTCGGTGACCGATGGATTGGTAGAGGCGGACCAATTCCATGGCCTCCACGCTCTCCTCACCTCAACCCTCTTGACTTTCATTTATGGGGGATTTGAAAGCTCTTGTCTAAGCAACTCCGATACCAAATGCAGAGACTCTTCGTGCTCGTATTGTGGACGGCTGTGATACAATACGCCATTCTCCAGGGCTGCATCAGCGCATCAGGGATTCCATGCGACGGAGGGTGGATGTATGTATCCTTGCTAACGGAGGACATTTTGAACATTTCCTGTAACAAAGTGTTTGAAGTCTCACTGGTACTTTCTGTTGCTGTGTGTTTCCATTCCATGATTAATGTGATTTGAAGAGAAGTAATAAGCCGGCCGCGGTGGCCGAGGGGACTGAGGCGCTTCAGTCACCGTCTGCACGGTCTCTACGTTCGGGGGTTCGAATCCCCCCTCGGGCATGGATATTTGTGCCGTCCTTAGTTGTAGCTAGTTCATAAGTAGTTTGTAAGTTTAGGGACTGATGACCCCGTAGTTAAGTCCCATAAACTCTACAAACATTTGAACATTTAGAAGTAATAAAATGAGCTCTAACATGGAAGTTAAGCGTTTCCGGACCAATGTCCACATAACATATTTTCTTTCTCGGTGTGTGAGTAATGTTTCCTGAAAGTTTGGCCGTACCATATGGTGTTTCTAAATGATACCGAAAAGCTTCGTGGGGTGGTAGAGGATAGCTTGAGGATCAAAATGAGTTAGGGAACCCATGTCCGGAAACGTCACCCAACGGACCTTCCGAGCGTGAAAATTATACATGTTGGTGCCTGCCTCTAGAAAAAAATTCAAATGTTTGTTAAGCTTATGGGACTTAACTACGGGGTCATCAGTCCCTAAACTTACAAACTACTTATCAACTATCTTATACTAAGGACGGCAGAAATATCGATGCCCGAGAGGGGATTCGAACCTCCGACCGTAGTGGCCGTGCAGACCGTGACTGGAGCGCCTCAGTCCCCTCGGCCACCGCGGCCGGCCCTGCCTCTATGCCACAGTGTCTACACCTATTGCTCCTCTTCATTTCCTTGCATTTATATTATTCATCCGTCAAATAAAGGCGTCGATAACAAGAAATATCTACCGTTATTCATATCACGTAGCCCATTGCAATACACTCCAGCAGCGTAGATGGCTGCACAAGGCGACGTTAGTCTACAGAACACAACATAGTACCGCAGTCATTCTCTCTCTGTTACATCCATTATACTATGCTACAGCGTACAACATCGGATATTGTGTTGGAGATTTTGAGAGGCAATAAACCATGGGGAAAAGCCCCAGTGCGTCACCGTCAGCCAACACGGCAAGAGAGCATTGCATTCATAGGAAACAGGGCCTGCCCATACAGCTCCTAGCTCCATCTTCTCGACCGGCGATTATTGCAATTACTCGCAAACCCCGAATATCAAAAACCACATATCACAGAACTACCCAGGTTCTCTGTGTTTACAGAACGACGCGTTCGCCGCCCGACGGGTGGCCTAGCGGCAGGCGCCAGCACCTATAATTTCAAATTCAAAAGTTTGTGAAGCTTATGGGACTTAACTGAGGGGTCAACAGTCCATAAACTTACAAACTACTTATAAACTACTTTATAATAAAAACAGCGCAAAAATCCATGTCTGAGGGAGAATTCGAACCTCTGACGGGGAACGGCCTCGCGTATCGGAGCATAGCGCCTCAATGCGCTCGGCCATTCCGCCGCGGCACCTATAATATGTTGACGCTTCGTAGCGCCGTTTGGTGACGTTTCCGGACACGGATTTCCTACTTAATTTTGTTCCTCAAGTCACCCTCTACCGCCGCAAGTAGTTTGTCGGTATCATTTATAATGCAGGTGGGTCTATAGCGTATCAATGCTTGGGGCAGGGAGCGGAAATTGACTCTTAACATCAACAGATGTATTGCGAATACATAGAAAAGAACATCTTTCACGGAATACCTTATAGTATAAATTACTTGCGACTTGAAGTAGCACGATCACAAAGCATTAATCATTAGTGTATCCGATGCCAGACTGATTGGAACAGTTGTCAGGAAGTGTAGTCCATCAGCGAGGGCAGTAGGATACAAAAGAGTCGTTCGTTCATAACTTACTTGAATATTGCTCATAAAAAAATGTTCAAATGTTTGTATAGTCTATAGGACTTAATTACGGGGTCATCAGTCCCTAAACTTACAAACTACTTATGAACTACTTACGAACTAGGACGGCAAAAATATTCATGCCCGAGGGGGGATTCGAACCCCCGACCGTAGTGTTGCTCATCAATATGTGATTCGTAGTAGATAGGATTGATGCAGGAGTTGGAGAAGCTCCGAAGGCCAGCAGCGAGCTGAGTTACAGGTTCGTGTAGTAAGCGCGGAAGCGTCGAGGGGATGATCGGCCAACTCCAGTGGCTGACCATGTACGAGAGGCATTCTGTATCACGTTAGGGCCATTGTCCACGTTTTGAGAGTATACATTCATTGAAGAGCTAACCAATATACTGCTTCTTCCTATTTTTTCCCCGCGAAAGTCCACGATGATGAAATCAGAGAGATTAGAGCGCAAACGGAGACTTAATAGAAGTCATTTCACCCGCTATCCGTTCGTGACTGGATCGGGAAAATGAGGAAGTGATGTTGGTACTCTAAATACCCCCCGCTACACCCGTGAGATAGTTTGCACAATTGAGATGTGGGTGCAGAGGTAGATCGTAATACAACAATTGGGGTAATGAGTGATAAATGAACTACATTGCTTAACTGGAAGCTGGTACACCACAAATCTGTAACTCAATAATCGTTACATTGCTTTTAAAGTAATGCGACCAAGCAACCACAAAAGCAGAATAAACGTCAAAGCTAGTCTCTCGCGATATTTGCATACTAATTATTTAGTAATATTGAAGCGTTTCAGTTGCATATTTAATTTACTAGGACTGTGTTTTGCTTGCGTTGACCTCATTAACTGCGGCGGAAATTGTGTATTTTGAAGTTCTCATGCAAATTTGCATCATAGTTATAGTTTCATTATAATTACAGGTTAGTTTTACTATTTATTTTCTCTTTAAGATTAAAAGAATTCTTGTGAAATATCGTTCAAATACTATTAATAACTAATTATATGTTCTGTATAGTTGGTGCACAGAAAAAGTTTTAATTTGATTCTATATTGACAAATTATGTTATTGATATATGTGTCCTGTGCTAAACAGATTGTCAAATCGAATAAACTCTTGAATAAAAGAATGTCTTGGTTGCAAAAACTTTTATTGAAATGACGCATTTCGCCCGGTTAGAGCATCTTCAGATTTCTGACAAAGAAAAAAAAATGATCCACATCTTACCATTTTTACATGGCAATATTACAATTTTTTTTAATATGTTAGCTACAAAACAATGTTGAAATCAGTAATAAGGGATTGTAATAATGTAGTTAGTGATGTTTTACCTACTCTGTGATAGAGGGTGTTTAGGTCAAAATGCAATCATAGGATGTCTTACCGAGACAATAACAACGTAATCCGTTGATCAGCGGTAACGTGACCGTTAAACAAATTGATACAATTATTAACTGAATGGATACTGAAATAATTTACACTCCCAGAATTACCTTATACGATGTCCCTGCGCCATATAGTAGGTCTTCAACTCATACATCCGTACCTACATCATTACAATCTCTTATTATTGATTTCAACATTGTTTTATAGCTAACAAATTTAAAATTGTTTGTAATATTGCCATGTAAAAATTGTAAGATGTGGAAAATTTTTTCTTCTCGTCAGAAATCTGAAGATGCTCTAACCGGGCGAAACGCGTCATTTCAAAAAAAGTTTTTACAACTAAGACATTCTTTTATTCAAGAGTTCGACTTAACGCGGTTGCTCTACCACACCACGCAGAAGTGGAATGGGAAGAATTTTACAATCGAATAAACAGTTGACAAGCACCCAATGTTCCACCAACAGTGGTAGTTATAAAACTTGTGCCCTTTGGCGGTATTTGAGCTCCTTTTATATAAGCAGTGTTGAAATTGAATATAAACTGAGTAAATCTGATTTCTCAATCGCTCATCTGTAACGTAAATTTTTATGTCACTGTTTAATACTGGTTTTTTCTGGCAACTTTTGTTCCTGTGAAATTCGCAGTATCTAATGCAGCTCGTATGGGCAGCCTTTCGTGACCTGTAGGCCAGATCACTCACTTCTAATTGAACATCGCACAACGAACATATTTTGCTCATAGTGCGAAACACTCGTTAAAGGAAACAATTTATCCCATATAAATGAATGAAAAATACGATAATGTGTTCCATGCAGGAAAAGTACTAAAACGTTTTATTCATGCCAATTATTCAAAGAAAATTACACACACAGTATTATGTACGGGGTTGGAACTTACAATAGTAGTCACTATTTATTCACAACTAATACAAAATCGTTACTTGTTTTCACCTGTTACCGTCCTTCAATGTAGTCACTAGCGTTGTTTAGAACTCGTTGCCATTGATGTGGAACACGTAGTATACCGTTAGCAGAACCTTTTCTGTTGATGGTGCGAATGGAGCGGTCTACTGCCTGTCGAATCTCTGGAAAAGTTGTGAAGCGAATGCCACGAAGTGGTTCCTTCATCTTCGGAATCAAATCATAGTCAATAGGACTTCCGGGGAGTATGGGGGATGGTACAGCACTTCCCAGTCCCATCGACCGAACATAGCAGCCAAAGCTTACGCTGTATGCGCCCGCGCATTGTCTTGGAAAATAATGGATGTGTAGCGCAAAAAGTGTTCCCGCTTCTTTCGCAAAGTTGGTCGCAGGTAATGCTCCAAAACCGAACAGTATTTACTGTGCATTGACGGTCTGATGTGGAGGAACGTAATTCGTTAAGATAACACCCTCACAGTCATACACAAGAATCACTGTAACTTTCACCATACTGGGGCCCTGACGCCTCTTGAAGACCTCGATGGCAGTGTCGTGCTGTACGAGCTATGACACACATTCAGTCTTGATCCAAATCCGTTGTTTCGCAAGCCGGTGACGTGAGACGGGCGAATCCATTTGCTCATAGGTAAGGTAGGTATGTCAACAACGTGTGCTATCAGCGACAATAGTAGATTGCATTGCATAGTGACTCCACAGCAGTGTTGCCAGTACCTCCATAGACCCATATACAAAAGGAAACCTGCAAGAAGGCAACGAGGTTAGAAAGGACAACTCGAAAGATTAGAGAGACACAGACGTTCAAAAGAAAGTCGGAAAAAGAGTTCAAACAATATACCAGATGGCTGATAACAAGGATAACAAAGGACGAGCCAAGCGCTCTGATTTAGACTAAAACGTCTGGCCTAAAAGCTTTGGCTGAAGTCAAACAGAACACAAAACCAAGTAATACAAACAACACATTAAGAAAAGGAAAAAAGAGAATAAAATTGCAGGAAGGGCGAAGGCCGATGAAATTAGGCTATGGACCGCACCCTTAGATTAATGAAAACTCCTTTCGCGGATAAACCACAAGACTCAATCAGATATTGTGGCATTGTCACCTCGCACCAGAGGCAGCGTGTAGGGGTGATTAAAATACCTTCTCAGGACAGTCCAACGAGATGTGGATCGGTGTCAACCGCGAACCAAAGCGACACTGCGTAGGGTCATCACGACTTAAGAAATGTCTGAGAGTCAGCTAGGCATGGCCGATGCAGAGCCGTGAAATGACAGAGTCCTTGCGACAAGCCCGTGTAGTGAACCACCATTGATTTGTTGTCTTCTTCATAACACGTTTTTTGTTTGGCATTGTAAGGTTATGCCATTCCGAATTTCATATCCCAAACACCGATCGAGTAGCAGTTACTGGGACGGTGATCTCCAGATTTACTGATAGCCTGCTTAACAAGCCTATCAACGAAATTATTCGTCGCGTTCGCATTCCCGATGTGTCCTGGGTTCCAGACGAAGACTACCTAACGTCCGGATCCATAGAGGGCATAGACAAATCGTGGATAGTCATTACTGAAGGAAGACGAGGGTAACACTTGTCTATAGCTTGTAAGCTACTGAGGGAGGGAGTCACTACAGATGAAGTACTCGCCGGAGCAGGAACATACGCTCAAGAGTGCGGGAGATGGTTTCGAATTCTGCAACGAAAACACTGCAGCAAGGAGAGCTGTCCAGTATGCTCTGCGTGAGCATATGCGAAGCCGACGTAGGCATCAACCATCGAACCAACAGTGTAGACTGTTTCTGAGCCTTGGACGCTTCTAGAAAGGAGAGAAATTGTCGGCGGTGATCTGAATCTTTTGGGTCTCTTGACAAGTTCAACCGAAGTTTTTTACAGGTGTACATGAGTAGGCACGAAGTAGGAGTCGTAGTGGCCAAGATTCGAGGTCGGGGGAAGGGAACGAAAGCGGTCTTATCTCCTGAACTCGTTGCAGGATTTGGCTGATCGTGTTTCGGAAAAGGGAGATGATAATTCGAATGCTTGAACGAACTATGTTTTAGCTTGGTCTAATACGTGAAGTAGTATGCAGCCACAGTTACATGGCCGCGTGGGGATGGCCGCGCGATTTGAGGCAGTAGTCACGGATTGCACGGACCCTCTCACAGGATGTTCAGCCTCCCTCTCGGGCATGTATGTATGTGTTGTCCTTCGCGTAGGTTAGTTTAAGTAGTGTGTAAGTCTAGAAACCGATGATCCGAGTAGTTTGGTCCCATAGTGAAATAAACTTTGAAAACAGTTTCCATGTGTCTCAACGCATGCGTATTGATGCTGCCTTTGTCACCCGAGCGCTACAATCGCAGTTGTAACAACGCTTCATGAATACGCCGCTCCAGTGTCTACACATCTGGAATGGGCTCTGTTTACATGATACTTTTGAAAAGGCTCCACAACCAGAAACCGCATGGTTTGAGATACGGTGAACGGACGGCCAAACAGCATCTTCCGATCCATCCAGGAAGACACGACAGATGCGTCTGGGCATTAACGGTGAAGTCGGCTGGAGCACCATCATGTTGCAGTCACGAAAGCCTTCGAATGATCAATCGCACAGTGTGCGGAAAAGTAACAGCCTCTAGGAGGAAACTATGCATGCTGTAATTGTGGCTGCATGGTACAGTGCTTATTAGTCCTCAGTATCTGTAACAATGTGTGACTGAACGTATGGTCTCTAGTATGGAAGGATGGGACAGACTGAAAGAGAGCATAAAAGTAGCTGCTATAGAACTAATAGGACTAAGTAAACTAGAGCCAAGAAAAACATGGACGAGCAACGAAATAAAAGATCTTGTTGGCAATCGAAACAGGATTTGGAAACAAGATTATGAAAAGTACGAAAGGGTAAAAAATTTAATTACGCAGAAATGTGGACTTGAAAAAGGAAAGTGGATGTAGGGAAAACATGAGGAAATTCAGCAAAATCTAAGGGGAAGACAAACTGATAAAGTCTATTCTAAACTTAAAGCAATACAAATAAAGCCAAGAACAAAAGCAAGAATGGTCAAGAATAAAAATGGTGACCTACTTTTCAAGTTGGAGGTTGTGTGTGAAAGATGGAAAAATATATTGAGAAATTATATGAATGAGACGATATTGTTAATGAGAAAGGAATTCTGCGAGAAGAGGCGTGTGGATGTGGATATGATAGGGCCACCTACATCTAAGGAAGAATTTAACAATTCTTTGAATGGCCTAAGTTATGGTAAAGTAACAGGCATAGATAACATATCAGGTTAGGGACGTGCAAGTCGTCGAAGTGGCGTCCAATTGAAAGACTTGCACCAGGCCAATGAGACACACGACGTTATTTAGCGAAAATATTGAAGGAAATTGAAGAATCAACAAAAGAGTACTTATGTGAACTTATCAAAGTGTACCATGAAACAGGAACAGAACCACCTACAGATTTGCTAGATAGTAGAACAGTAATAATACTAATATA
Organism: Locusta migratoria; assembly: GCA_026315105.1. Taxonomy (NCBI): domain Eukaryota; kingdom Metazoa; phylum Arthropoda; class Insecta; order Orthoptera; family Acrididae; genus Locusta; species Locusta migratoria. The sequence goes on along the minus strand of CM048747.1, from coordinate 344,112,506 downwards.
AAAAAGGAAATGCACTGGACTGTGAGAACTATAGAACTATCTCTTTATAATCCCACACCTTCAAAATAAAACATCGACTAAAATTGAAAATTGAGGCAAACCCAGGGGAAGACCAATTTGGATTGAGATCTGTAAAGGGAACTAGAGAGGCAATACGAGATCTTAGGATGCTATTAGAAAAAGGAATTGGAGTTAATAGGAAAACATTCTTAACATTTATTGATTTACAAAAAGATTTTGACATGGTTAATTCGAAATAATAAGGGAAATAAATCTTGATTGGAGGAATAGAAGATTAATTTGGAACGTCTCTAATGGTCAGGAAAGAGAGATAGAAGTGAATAATGTGAACAACAAAAATGTTCAAATATTTGTAAATCTATCGGACCAAACTGCGTGGTCATCAGTCCGTAGCTTACAAACTACTTAAACTAAGGTAAACTAACCTAAGGACAACACACACACACACACACACACACACACACACACACACACACACACACACACACACACACACACACACACACACACACATGACCAAGGGAGGACTCGAACCTCCGACGGTGAGCAACCGCGCGCTCCGCAGCGAGCGCCTTAGACCGCTCGGCTACTTCACCGTGGCTGTGAACAACATTTAAGCAAAAATGAGGAGGAGAGTAAGACAAAGATGCCAATTGTCCCCATATTTGTTCAACATATTTATTACAAAATCCATTGAAAAACTGAAACGAATAACAAAAGGAATTGAAATTAATTGGAAACACATAGACTGTATCCGTTTTCCAGTTGATGTAGTAGTGTTTTCTGACTCAACAAAAGATATGGAGTTTGTGTTACTAATATTTGGCAAAATACTAAGAGAATGTAATGTAATAATAATAATAATAAACTATGGTATTAGAGAAGACCAAAAAACTGGTAAAGTCGATAACAAACTCGAAAATGACGTTCTAGAACGGGTTGGGGGCCTCGGTTATTTGAGGATAAACTGAAGATTATAAATGTATTAGAGATATAAAGAGAAGAATAGCCTTGGCAAAGCAAGCTTTCCAAAATAAAATAATGTAGTGTACATACAAACGACAATATAAGCCTGGGAATTAGGAAAGCAACTGCCAAAAACATTTGTTTGTAGTGTCTTAACAAACGGATGTGAAGATTGGACTCTTAGAAAGGCAGGAATAATGAAACTGCAGGCAACGGAAACGTAGATTTAGAGCAGGATAACTAAAACCAGCTGTGTGGACAGAAAAAAAACCATTGATCAGATATTAACAGAAGTGAATGAGAACAAAACACTACTAAAGTATATTGTCAGGAGAAAAGCAAAAAAGACATACTAGGGGAGTTCAAATGAAAGGTATGAAACGTCTTAACACCCAAACTGGTTGAAATTTGAATGTGTCACTGTGGGCTAACGTAGTACGACATCTAGGGACCGGAAGCATGCGTTGCCACCTCCCCCTAAAAATTCAAGGCTGTGCCCTCGGCTGGCAAGGTGATGCTCACCATCTTTTTCGACGTCAGAGATTCCATACTCATCCAGTTCTTCGAGCCCGGAAACACCATTAACAGTGACATGTACTTTGAGACATTCCGCAGCCTACGAATCAAGGGAAAACGACCTGGGCTGCTCACGGAGGGAGTGTTTCTGCTCCATTATAACGCGCGTCATACTAAGCGTACTGTCCGAGTTTAAGTGGGAGCAGCTTGATCATCCGCCGTACAGCCCGGACATGTCGCCCCGTGACTTCAATCTGCTTGGTCCGCTAAAAAACATCTCAAAGGAAAGCGCTTCAACTCGGAGCACGAACTGAAGGACACAGTAGACTCTTGTCACATTGTCACAGCCACAGGATTTCCGGCAACAGGGAATCCTTCTGCTTGTTCAGAATGAGATAGTTATGCTCAGGCCCGTGGTGATCACTATTGAATAAAGTGTAGTTTCTTACCGTTTCATTTCAACACCCTGTAAGGGTTCTACACTTAATTCTACATTTTCGACTCTATGTAAATTTCACGTGTCTTGGCAATGTTAATATATTTAATTTTATATATTTGATTCCGTGTAAATTTCTCAGAATATCTTTATACCCTACTAGCCGACCCGGCAATGCTTCGCATTAGCTAATATGTATGTACTCTGGCTTTGAATGTCAAATGTGCAAAAGTTTATCATAATCGTAGGAATGATATTGATATCTCAAAGTAAAGAGCTCTTTCAGTTTTCCACAAATTTTCCTATTTTCTGGCCAACTATTCCAAACTTTTACTTCACTCAAACCTTCCTCTCGCTTTGAATGTCTAAGGTGCAGAATTTCATCGCAATCAGATGAATGGTGTTGATATTTCATAGAAATATCTCTTTTTATTTTTTCTAAATTTTCAAATTTTACGGGAAACTATTCCAAATTTTTATTTCATAAGGACTTTACTCTTCCTTTGAACGTCAAATATGCAAAATTTTATCGCTGTCAGACGAATGATATTGATATCCCATTGAAAAAAGCCTTTTTCAGTTTCCCGCGAATTTTCAAATTTTCCGGGAAACTTTCTCAAATTTTAGTTCATAAGAACGTCCATCTGTAGTTGAACGTCAAATGATCAAAATTTCATCGCAATCGGATGAACGGTTCTGAACTTATAGTGTTGAGTACATTTAGAAACACATTGAAAAAGGAGCTGGGTTCGAATTTTTAAATGTCCACTTTTTTTTTTTACTGAAATCTTTTCCAAGACCATAATGAACAAAACAACAAAAAGAATTACCCCTCTCCGTCGTGCGAATAATCAGTTATAGTGCCGAATTCAATCAAAAACACAATGAAAAACGCACTTTCAGTTTTTCTCAAATTTTCCAATTTTCCGGTAAATTTTCCAAAAACTTTATTTCATACAAACTTTGTCCTGTCAAGCCGTACTCAATTGATGCTCTCACAACCATGTGGCCATTTATTTTTATTAATAGAAAAAAATCGCATTCGGTTTTTCCTAAATTGTCCTACTTTCCGGGCGACTTATCCAAATTTTTATTTGATGCAAACTTTCTGCTTGCTTTCAACGCAAAATGTACAAAATGTTATCGCAATTGGACGTACGGTATTGATAGCTCACTGGAAAAAGCTGTTTTAGTTTTTTTTCGATTTTCCTCTTTTCCGGACAACGTTTCCATATTTTATCACAGTTGAAACCTTCTCTGGAGTTACACGAATATTTCAAGACCAAAATTAGTCAAATCGGTTCAGCCGTTCTCGAGATTTTGCGAGACTAACGAACAGCAACTTATATATATATATATATATATATATATATATATATATATATATATATATATATATATTATCGCCGGGCGCAGAGACTGTAGCGAGTATGAGAGTCTCTCTGTAGCAGTTGTATGATAAGATTTGATTTCTTTTGTAAGTGTAAAAATTTTGGATAAAAGTGAAATAGGACCCTTCGTTAAAACTATTGTGTCGGTCTACATCATTCAATTCACGTTGTTAGTTTCCACTTTCCTCTGAACCTTTTTTATTTTTAAATTTAATTCCGATTTTGAGTCTGCATACCTTACTTCGGGCCACACTGCACTTTCCATACAGGAATTATCTATTTATTTATGATTTTGCTTGCTGCCGCTGCCATTGCTGCTGCTGTTCATGTATTGCTGTAATTCTTGCGAGATACTTGAATATGTCATCCAACTTGGACGTAAGTGCAAGAACAGTGCCATAAATTTGACAAAAACAGAGAAATCATTTTCATGTTCTGCTACTTCTGCGCATAAAAGCCTTACCACATACTCGCCTAATCAAATGCAGTTATCATACATTTTAAAAGAGTTTTCAGGTTACAAAGTAAAAGATACCCATTTTTGTTGAATGTAAATATTGAATTTTTACTCAGCCTACTTGAAACTGATACCTTTAATGTGACAATTTTTACTCAGGCCACTTGAAACTGATACCTTTCAACTCCTCACATAATAAGGCACAACCAATGGTTACATAATATATTTATAGCACAAGTTTTAGGGAAAAAGCAAGAGACAGGGCAAGAGCAACTTTTTTTAACAACATCAAAGAAGAAATGGGCCTAAAACCATATGAAGAATTGAAGAGAACCGCAATGGAGATAGGTCGTGACTAAATCTACAAAGCATAGGCTTTAGTTAATGACGATAAGCGTGGAAACCATGCATTTCCTGGTGTACGTTCATTAAACTTGATCAGTTCCGTATCCTCTCTTCGATCAGTGTCTTGAGTTTGTATGTGGTTTAAAAATTACCCTGTAGAAACCAATACCTTTCGTCAACTAAGTATAATCTAAAGTCTTTGTATGTAACGTAAAAAGAGAAAACAAAATCCTTAATATTTACATTTACATTTTAGTCACAGCGTTGTCAAAAAATAACGAATAACATAATTTGAACATATTTCACAGATGCTTCTTTAACTTAGTCACACTTTTCGATATTCCAGACGTTGGATCTGTATTACATATTACAGAATAAAATGTGAAATTCACCCAAATTTTGACATTATCATCTGATGATGGGGACAGCCAGATGAAAGCTATGACAACTGAAATGAATCATAAAAAATAAAATAAAAAGAACACGTATTCTCATTTACATTTACATTTTAGTCACAGCGTTGTCAAAAAATAACGAATAACATAATTTGAACATATTTCACAGATGCTTCTTTAACTTAGTCACACTTTTCGATATTCCAGACGTTGGATCTGTATTACATAATTTTTTGTCAAGTTTAATCAGTTAAAAAATTTTAACATACATTCACAGATGTTTCATTCAACTTAGTCACATGCTTTCATGTACAAGACATGGAGATTTTTTGTCAATTTTTCAGCCAATTTCTATCGTTTCAATTTATATTTCTTAGAATAATGTCGTAATTTGTTATATTGTCACATATTTTATCAATGTCAGGAATTTAGATCACAACTTGAATTGGAATATTTTCCGTCAGATTAGTTTTAAACCAAAGTACTAGTCTCCCTTGCAAGTTATTTGTCTACCAACTTATGATCCTTGAAACTTGTAATGTTTACCTGATGATGGCGTAACAACCGAAAACCGGTTCGTAAAGCAACAAATTTGCAGAATATCTGACATCTATCTCGTGCGTTTCATTCATAATGTATCAAAATAGTCTGAAAACCGACGGAACAGTTAAAAGGTGTACGTGAAGTTTAAAGTTGAATCTATCGTTCAATCAGACAACAAAAGTAGTTTATTTTAAATTTACTCATTCAAAACCTGATCTGATATTAGTTGCAGTCAAATCGTTGTCATGTATTGATGTTTAACAGTCAAGATCACTAAGTCATGAAATAACTTCATCGAAATTTAACTGAATACGTACATTGTTCATTAACACAGTAATTTGGGTTAATTATAGCCCTGATGTTCATGTATATACTGTTAAATGAGAAAACGTGCATTTAACTGATTATGTGCGCAACGGATCTTTTAACAAAATAACTGACATGTAACTTGCATAAAACACACACTGACTATACTAAAAAAATTTGACTGCGAGAAAGATATTAAAAACACAAACCACTTTCTTATTGTTCGACTACGAGAATTTTATGCAGATCAGTACCTGATTATCAACAGTCAGTATCATACTCAATTAACTGCAGTGTTGCATAACAATCATTTACTACGTTTACCAATAAAGAAATCTGTTCAACAAGATTACCAAAATCAATACTGCACTTTAAATCCACAAATAACTAATTATCAAATAAATGAAGTGCGTTAATCTTCTAACTACGTGAATGAAACATGAAAGAAAGGTCAACTTTGTTACTTATTATTAATAACCACTATTACATTACCTAAATGATACAACCTTTTCATTATTACACAAAATGCTATTACCTTCATTCCAGAGGTAGTACAATCTTTTTCACAATTATATGAAATGCAATATATTCTAAATACAATCAAACCAACTTGCTGGCACTGCAACCTCTGCTCTACATCGGAGTCACATACACAACACAACTACTCTCTAAGCGAGCTGAACCACAAGTCTGACTCTCTGTCTCTCCGCAAGAGCTGCAATGCTATGCGATACGTGATCTTTGCCAAAGATGAAACTTCACAACTTCACAGATTTGTGTACACATATCGATACACAATGTAGATGCAATATTATACATTTTCTTGCAAGCCAGTTACTCGACACAAAACAGGAGGCACAATATTAGACATTTTCTTACAAATTCAGCAATATACATTTTCTATGGACACGTTTCACAGTCAGTGAATATTATTGCTTTATTTGTGACGTAGTGTATAGTTTTGCGGTATTGCCGACAGAGGCGGTTAGTAAATGTCTCTCTTCTTTTCTGGGGCGTCGCAGCGCACCCTGCAGCCAGTGGGACGCTTTCGCCGCCCTGCAGAGTCGCGCTGCGGGCTTTATTCACTAAAACGGCGCCGGGCCGCACGCCGCTCAACAAGTTCTGAGTAAACACCGCTCGCGTGTATAATCTCGATAATCCCGATGCGATTTAGCCGGAGCAAGTTTCTTTACCAGTTTTGCATAAAATCGATGCGGCGTGGCTGCGCGTCTTCCTTCGGGCCTCGAGGCGTGTCGGCGCGGCGAGGCGCGGCAACAATTGTTCGCTCACCCTCACTGCTGCCTGTCTGCCTGAGGGGTGTTCCTGAGGCATGCTGTTTACCTGCTCATGTTGATGTCTCACAACACAGTTTAACGGAGAACCCGTTATTTATCACACTCTCTTCTATCCTTATACGCTTGAAACATGTCTGTATAAATTCTATAATATTGTTTCGCCTGTCCTGTATCACTATTTGTAGATAAAATGTTATATGAACTTCTTTGAGTAACTACGTCTATGGTTTACGCTGTTGTGTAACATCTCTGTCAAAGACTATGTATGTGAGTGGTAGCTGAACAGAAAGGGAGAGTCGGTGTGTAGCTCTGGCATTGAACGGACGTGCTTTCTACATCTACGTCTACATGGGATACTCTGCAAATCACATTTAAGTGCCTGGCACAGGGTTCATCGAACCACCTGTATACTATTTATCTCCCGTTCCATTCTCGAATAGCGCGTGGGGAGAAAGAACACCTGAATCTCGCCGTTTTAGCTTTGATTTCTCGTATTTTGATCATTTCTACCTATGTAGGTGGGAGTCAACAATATATTTTCGCATTCGGAGGAGAATGTTGGCGATTGGAGTTTCGTTAAGTAGCCCAAGCCGCAGCGATAAACGCCGTCGTTGTAATGTTTCCCATCCCAGATCCTGTATCATTTCCATAACGCTGCCTCTCCTGTATCGCGACAGTACGAATCGAGCTGCCCTTCTTTGGACTCTCTCGATGTCCTCCGTCAAACCCACCAGATAAGGATCGCACACTAAGCAGCAATAAAAAAAAAAAAAAAAAAAAAAAAAAAAAAAAAAAAAAAAAAAAAAAAAAAGGACGGACAAGCGTAATGTATACAGTTTCTTTAGTACTTCTGTTGCATCTTTTAAGGTTTCTATCAATGAAACGCAGTCTCTGATTCGCCTTTCCCACGATATTATCTACGTGTTCTTTCTCGTTTAAGTATTTTGTGGGGTTTAAGGCCTTCACTTTTGATTGATTTATCTTGTCAACAAAGTTTAACGGATTTCTTTTCGTACCCATGTGGACGACTTCAGACTACGCATTATTTACAGTCAGTTGACAATTTTTACACCATAGTGATATGTTATTCAGATCGTTCTGCAGTTGGTTTTGATCTTCAGATGATTTTACTAGACGGTAAATGACGGCGTCATCTGCAAACAACCTAAGAGAGCTACTTAGATTTTTCTCCCAAATCGTTTATGTAAATAAGGAATAGCAGAAGACCAATAACACTACACTGTGGAACGCCCGATATCACCTCAGTTTTAGTCGATGCATTACCATCGATTACTGCAAACTGTGTCCTCTCTGACAGGAAATCCCCTATCCAAACGCAAATTTTGGCCGATGTACCATAACCACGCAATTTGATTAAAAGCCGTTTGTGAGGTACGGTGTCAAAAGCCTTCTGGAAATCAAGAAATACGGAATTGATTTGCGAACTGCCACTTCGTGTGAGTAAAGAGCTAGTTGTGTTTAGCATGAACGATATTTTCTAAATCCGTGTTAGCCTTGGTTCAATAGATCATTTTGTTCGAGATAATTCATAATATTTGAGCCCGTTATTTATCACACCCCCTTCTATCCCTATACGCTGTCGGATTAATAAATCGGATACCTGTGGGAGGAGGGGGGGCAGAGGAGGGGACGTTGGTTTTGATCTGACAACAGATGTCACCCGGGGATAGTTCCTGTCACATAGGATGGCGCCCCAGTTTTCAGCCGTTCTGCTCATCACCCTGCATCACCCCATGGCAGCCAATGATATTCATTCTCTAGGCTGGGATTACGCGATTTTACGAAATGTCTCTCTCCCAGGCTCAACTGTTGGCGCTCGGCCGCAGATCCTCTTCTCAAAGCTTATCCGATCGCTCCGCGACGGCAACACTGCAGCACTGCAGCACCTGTAACTCGGCTTCAATTGGTTGGCTTGTATTTGGCTTTAGTTTGTGACTTGTAAGCTGTAGATTTCGACTTGACTTTCTCAGTTTGTAGCGGATGTATGGGTTCTAAATTTTGTCATCCCAGTATGAAATTTAAGTTGGTAGACCTGGTACTTCTTTCGTAATTAATAAAATTTATATCTTTATTGAATTTTTGGCACTGTAAATATTGGTTCTATGCATATATTGTACTTCAAGACTTTTTGTTTGAGCATAAAATTCCGTTTCTCAGGAGCTGATGTCTAATAAACTGAAAAACTTGAATCATTGAGTCCCGGTAGTTCAGACAGTTTGAAGCCAGTGCCTGATTCTTTTTTTATTGAATTACTCTTTAGTAAGATTTTATTAAAAGTCTCTCCGAACCAAAACTGTTAGATATTTTTCTTTCACAAATTAACTGATTTCTTACGAACTTCACAGATATTAATGTATGTTTACTTTTAGAATAATCTTGGACCATATTAGGCAACTAAATACTTGAAGACTTTCAGATTAAAAAAAAAAAAGACTTTAAAGAAAGTTTCACAGATTCTCTATTTTGAAATTAATAGTTACAACCAAATCACTTTTAGAGAAAACCCTTCGTAAGTTCACAATTCGTGACTGTTTTCGTAAAAGTCTCATTTACATGAAAGTCTCTGGATCCTATTACATTGACTACAAACTTTAATTCTTCCAGATAAATTTTTTAAATTTCATTTCCTTAAACTTGCAAATAAGTTCGAATTCCAATATCAGGAATAGTAATCGGTTTATTAACGGGAGGCAGAAGTTTCTAATTCTTCCTTCCTAGCCTATATCGATCAAAGCCCAAAGATATTTCATGCATTAGCGTATGATCACGATACGAAAGTTTATATTAAGATATAAGTATTTTATCGGGCTTCTTTCTATCTTGGAAATAAACCCCGTATAATATGTTGAAACTAGTCACGGAAAGAGTTAAGCACTGAACACTGAGAGATCTGAACTCAAAGAGAGATAAGCACATATATAGATCTAAGCACATAGAGAATTAATCACATAGAGAGTTAATCACATAGAGAGAGAGAGAGAGAGAGAGAGAGAGAGAGAGAGAGAGAGAGAGAGTAACTCAACTGCGGGTACTGTTTTGATGGCAATCTGACAAATGATCTCTGATATACGAGGTGTTTTGACCTGCTTATTCCCTGGATACTATTATTCTGAATTACACTGATATAATTTGACTTTACTAAAAATTTTGAAAAATGAGAAATTTCTGCCTCTTAACAAATAATGACTATTACGAAGCGATGAAAAATGTTGGAATACGGTGGTTTTAATGCTATGTTCACGACGTGGTGTTACACATCATACGGCTCGGTTAACATACGCTGCGCTTTTAGGACGCCCGCCCGTCCACAAATTGCAGTCCCGCTACCCCGACATTCACTGGCGGCAGGTGTGGGGTAACACGTTCCGCCCACTCCTGCCAACTGAGATCTGAAGCCTCTGTTCAAGTTGGAGTACAATGTATTACCGACGAATCAGAGGATGTTCGATATATGACTTGTGGTTTCTGGTACTTGACCCCAGTGTCAGGTCCCGGACACTAGACACCACCGTATTGCATGTCTTTTTTCCTATTTTTTTTTAAATTGTGTGTTGTATCAAAGTGTGTCAAAGTGTGTCCGTGTATTGGTGTCTGTGTGTGGTTTGGTTGTACTGTTGGGGCACTTTTTATTTCACTTTGGGGGATAGGGATCGTTAATTTGATCGGACGTTTAGTTCGCCAATCCTCCTCCTTTTGTTGATATCTTTACATTTCCTTTCTTTCCGTTGTTGTTGTGATTCAGCTAATTGTCACTAGGTTGTCGTACTGATTGCTTTTGGTTTTTGTGACTTTTTGTTGTAGTAAGTTTGCTCTTTTTGGCTGAAAGGGATGGGGGGTTGAAAGGGGACTAAACGGCAATGTTATCAGTCTTGGCTGAAGGCTTGCTGAATGAATACATGCTAAATTTATGGTTTCCGGAGATGTTTGTTACATTTCTATTTTGGCTGAGGGCCTTTTGCTGCTATTTTACTAATATTCGGGTTCCCCTATTAGGGTTCTTGGAACCTTTTGTATATGCCAGCGTTTAGGCTTGACATTTCCTACGTTGGCTAATTGTCTGCATTGATCTCGTATTAAATCTAATTTTTGGTATACTTTTTTGGCAAATTTTTGAATCGTTACTTCTATGTTGTCCATCTACATGGCCTGGTGCATATCTGTCACTCTGGTCCATGGTTTTGCGTTTAAGCTCCATCTGAGAACTTTGTTTTGAACAATTTGTAAGTTGTTTTTGGTTGTCATGGTCGCTGTGCCCCATGAGGTGCAGCCGTACGTCATTGATGTTAGGACGGTAGTTTTGTATAAAGTTCTTTTGGTTACTAAGTTGAGATTGTTGCAGCTGAAGAATAGGAATAGGGCTTTAGCCAAGTTCAGGCCTTTTGTCTTCTTCTCAGCGATGTGGGTATAGTACAGCAATTTTGTGTCCAGTGTTACAACAAGGTACTTGACATTTTGTCTCCAGGTTAGTTCTTGGGCATTCAGTCGTAGGTGTTCTTGTAAAGTACATTGCTGCGGATTTTTCAGCGTTTAGTTGCATCTTCTGGCACCATTTTTCGACCATTGTAACTTGTCTTTGGAGCCTTCTGATGCTGATTAGTTACCTTTTTTCACTGGTGTAGAATGCCGTGTCGTCGGCGAACTGAGCCATGTCCACCCCCGCTTCTAGAGGGATGTCGTTGGCGTATACATTGAACAGTGTCGGCGACAACACGGATCCTTGTGGTATTGCATGTCGACGAGCATCCTCTATGTGGGCACGTACCCGAGGTATGTTGGCCCTAATAAATCGAACCACCTCCCCATAACCTGACAGTGGAATGGTTCACTATTCCTGACTTCCGGCCTTATCCAAAAACGAAATATGACCCTACTGTGTGGATAGTGGGACAAACGATGTATACTGTTATTGAACTCCAGCTCTCTAATGCTGACGAGTTCATGGCATACTTGTGGTCCGCTCACCAAAAGTTACGCTCAAGTCCGAGATATCGGGAGCATTTTGCAAACTTTATATCTATATATGACAGCAAATGTAATAATGGTTTCAACATCGTCTGCCAACAAGTGGCATAGCGTGTGTTTCTGCCACCCGGCGTCAGCCCTCATTTTGCTGCCCCCTCCCCCACCGTACTTTCGGATTTGATAAAAAACAATAATTGAGACTTCAGCAGTATGTACCAATATTGCTTCAATGTTTATCAAAATAAAATAGGGACGCTGCAATTTATTTTCCCTGAATATTTTTTGTTTGTTTGTTCTATTTTTTACGTTATGCTGAACAAATCGTATTTGAAAATTATTTATATGACTTATTTGTCTATGTATTCTGTAACAGCAAACAATAACTTCACAAATTTAAGATAGTTTCAACTAAAAAGAAATAACATAAAATTTGAGCCTGGAGGCCTTTCATAGCAACAAATTACAGTATTCTCATTAAAGTCAGGTGAATCCTGCCACATATTTTAGGTGTATAATAATTTCTTGTCTGTCGGACTTCATTACATGAGGTTCGTCACGCCTGCGTGTGGACAGACACTCTCCATTTTGTAGGCTTATCAGTTTCAGATCTTTTAGCTCAGTTGCAGATCAACTAAATTAAGTTCCACAACACACCCGTTGGCCACGTAGTTTGTTTTTTCTTTCTGACAGTAAGCTTTCTCGAGCATCCATGTGTTTTCACTGAGAGAACAGGTTTGTCGGTAGCAAGGGCAAAGTAGTTATGACGAATTTCCTTGTCAACCGAATTAGGGCGAATGCCACCAATATAAATTGGACTAACGGTTCCCTTACCGATAATCATGTAGCGAAGACTGCTTTGTATAACGAAGTCGAGTGCATCTCTCTTCACTTGAAGCATAAGGACGACGACCTCGGACGGTCTCAGGGATGTGGCGAAAATATGGGAAGGACCGTCAGAACTTCACTGCTTCCTATTCTTCAATGTTCACGAATAACAGTGGGGGAAACAATTTAAATCGAAAGTTTACTCGCAATATTGAATTTACAGCTCCTGTATTTGATATAGATGTACTACGCAGTGAAAATGTTTTGCTTAGCTGCGACTTGAACCAAGATTTCCAGCTTTATGTGATCGGTCGCCTTGTTACTTTCGGCTGTTCGAGCACGTTTCCCGGACTGACCGAAATTTCTGTATACCACAATGACCACATATACGACTGTCACAACATTCTGGGTTCGTTCTTCTCTTATGTCTTAGGTATCACGTCAAATAGAAAGCAATGAAATCAAATAAACATGCGCTTGTAAGACCACCGTTCTATGTAAATTTAATTCTGGCTGAACGGAACCAGTTAAAAACTTACTTTAAACATATAGTACTGGCCGTAAAAAACCAGCTAAAGGATTCGCGTGAACTACTAACTATTTCCTGCAACATAATCTTGTTCCCTAGCCCAGAATTTAGAACTGACTCAAAATTTACTTTATCAGCAGGAAGACAAAGAGACGGTGCCCAACACACATCGTCGATCACGACAATTACACACAATCATTAATATAGAAGCCACCCCGAACTAAACCTTCATGAAGATGGCTCTGAGAAGATTTATGGCGCAACGGAATTACAAATATGATAATATGCATCCAAATTTGTTCTCAGCACTGGTGGAAAACAACATTAAATAAAAGAGGAAGGTATTCATTAACAAATATGCAAAAGTAGGATGAAATTTCACTGACAATAAATTATTTATTCAGTTCAAACATGAGCAAGTGGGGGAACCAATTTTGTTAAACAATAAAAGTGCATCCCATTGAAAATTCACTTAAAGTAATCTGAACTAAACATCGTCGGGGGAGGGATTTACATTCAACAAGCATTCAGCTACTCACACGCACGAAGCAAAGCGAAACTCACCCAACTCAGCGTGCTGATACAAAGCAGAAGCAGGCGCCGCTATCGTAGGCGAAATTCAGTGAACAGGATGTACCACACAACACAAGGAAAATAAACTTCGTAGGTGGCTCTGGTCTGTCTTTCTCTACTTACTACGCGATAATAGCGAGATTAATTGCCATTCAAATCAAACTTTGAGCATGAAGAATTATTGAGACACACGGCACGTGTCTGCTACATTACATACTCGCACCCCACTGAAGGTCGTATTCATTTCAACAAAAATCAACGGAATCATAGATTACGAAGCACGAATACACAATAATAAGGCACTGGTATGTGAGCAGTGGCGAGAAATCAAGTGGCTAGCTATAAACCTTGAAGTCGGAGTTCGAAACCGCGTGGTTTCCGAAAAATAAAGAAAAATAGCTACGGCATGCAACCTTTAGAAGTTCGTAGGATATCACAAGGACGCTAAAGAAATACAGGTAAACGCGATTGGGAAGGCTTTACACGGAGGGACGAAGTCCAGTCTTAAAAAATCAGAAACGTGGAGTAAATTCAAGGTCGGAGTAAATCAACTAAGAAATACGGCATGCAGCCCCTTGTAATACATAGTATTTCATAAGCAAGCTAATAAAGGGGGTCGTACAAGGCTAGAAGAGAATTTACTGACGGAATCTGAATGCAAAGAACAAGTTTGGAAACGAAACAACAATTTAAAATACATGGAGAGGGGATCGTGAGGTACTAATGGAAATCAGAAAGATAAATGCATAATTTCTTGCCTGAAGGGCATAGAAACAGACACAGGGGTAGCTGAAGTCTTTGCTCAAAAACACCCAACGTGGAGTACATATCATTCATGGAAGGAGGAAAAACGGAAAAGAATATTTCACATACACTACACAGAATAAAAATATTCCCACATATTATTCGCGTTCCACAAAGCTAGAAAGAAATTAAACAGAGATCATATACCACCAGCTAGTCTCACACAGGTTACCGATTCCCAGCCATTATCAAACCGAATTTGTTGCATATTCACCGTGTTTACCTATGCAAAATCACCGAAATGAAATTGAATACATTTCTGTACATGATCAGAGAAACTTATCCAGAAAAATGAACCTAAGATCTGAAGTCTAACAAACCAGACAACGAATCGCTACCATCTCAAGGGAGAAAAGAAAATTAAGAACGTCTTACGAGGTCGAAGTGCAGCCACATAATGATCAGATGGCCCACGAGCCCGCCACCAGCGGCCGGAAATCGGCCGGAAATTGGCAAAACCCACTAAAAACGAGGTGGTGGGGGAGAGCTGAAACTCGCGCGTCTTGCCGAGGCTCGCCAACTGGGCATTGCCAACCCAACTTGTAACCAAAGGGTGGAGGAATCTCTTTGGTAACACCAAAAGCAGAGGTTGGTAATAACCACCTATCGATACGAAGCCAGAGAAACACTAGTACCTAGCAGCCAGCAGCCGACGACATAAATTCTCATACATACACACAGACTCCCATGCTAGAAGATTCTCATACATACACATACAGATTAAAGCAAGTACACATTCTCACAGGGACAGTGGCGTAACAGAGAAACCGTTCATATTGCCACATTCATTGACACAATGATAAATTATTAACATAATAAAATCCCAACAATATTACAGAAACTAACATTTAAAAACATGAACACAATGATAAATTACTAGCGTAATAAAATCCCAGCAATATTACAGAAACTAACATTTTAAAAACATGATATTTAATGCTGTTTCTCATGCCTCCGAACGATAAGGGTTCTCGTTTAGCAAAAAGGTTAAAAACCGTCTTTCAGCTTCCTCTAGAAAAATTACGCAAAGACCAGTAAAAATCATTTAAAACGCTTTTAAACTGAATATAGCAGGCTGGGCTTTTAAATTGCTTTCAACAGATTATTATTGGACAAATAACTCAAAATCAATTTATGCTTTATTATGTAGTCAAATTACTCTAGAGCGGGACTGCAAAGAAAAGAGGAGAAATCAAAATAGCTTATTATAATATGTTAATTACAAAAGAATCTAACAGCAAATTCTGTAATTTGTATCTCGTTGACATTTTCTCAGTACCTGCCATGAAAAATTTTTTACCTTACGCAGTGTGCCTGTACTTTCCCACGTCACATTTTTGTGAAACTTTAATTTTTCTTAAAACCAGTAAAAGAGAGCACCACAATATTGAGCTGGAATGTGGAAGCAACTAGAATTCGGACATAACGAAATCCATGTCTTGGAGAGCAGTTTTATGTTGGAACGTATTTATTTAAATGCGAGCTAAAGCCGTAAATTATTCACGCCCGTGATTATATTCAAGAGCTTTTAGTGAATTTCCGAGATTGCAGTGACCTGGCGCACATTCAAAATTGCGATCAATTTCAGTCGTATTGCGTACAATCTCTCTTGATGGTAGCGTAGGGCGGTTTTTCTTGTTCGACCCAAAAGCTAAGACTACTGTCTCTGCCAAGAGATGTAGCTTGTGATTAATTTTAAGTTTCAAAAACAGCATTTTAAAATATTCGTATGTTACCTACGAACCTAAAATAGTAGGGCACGTAGCTCGTGGGCAAAAGCCGTTCTTATTGGAAGACCTGATGGTAACCGTCCAATTGGAACACTCATAAAGCAATGGGAGGATGAACTACGAAAAGACCATTGTCAGCTAGGAATCCATGACAACTGGATGCAAAGTGCACAAGATCGTTATATATGGAGGAGCATTGTGAGGTCGGCGCATGATGTACAGGGTCATCGATTGCCGATTTGATTGATTGATTGATTGAGTATTACAGACTTCGCTTTTAGATCTGTCACCCCAAATCGTACTTTTACCTTAATTACTTCTGCAGTCGCCGTATTCTCTGCTTTCTAACCCAGAGGACGTACGAGTCAGTGCCTCCTTCAACCATGAAGTACCCAAAAGCAACATTGACTACTAATGCTATATTTGATGAAAAAGTAGTAGTATTCTATCCTCCGAAAGAATAAAGGCCGACTCTTAAACTTTGTAAACAATCTTGAGTTTATTCTCCTGGGTTTACAGACATAGCTGGTAACTTGATCAGACACCTAACAAAATTACAGTTCTCTTATATGAATTTATCAATGGTTATAAACGATGATAAAATTTTATATATTGATAGAACAACTTATTTGTAAATGACTTCAAAGGTTGTCATCCCATAAAACAAATAATAAATTCTGGAGCCGCGTCAACTGTTCGTTTATTAAGACCCTTGCTTTAAAGATCAACGACCGGTTTCACGTCTTTAAAGACGATCAAATGTTTGTAGATCTATCGGACCAAACTGCGTGGTCATCAGTCCGTAGCTTACAAACTACTTAAACCTAGGTAAACTAACCTAAGGACAGCACACACACCCATGCCCCAGAGAGGACTCGAACATTCACGGCGAGCAACCGCGCGCTCCGCAGCGAGACGCTTTAGACCGCTCTGCTACTCCACCGCGGCGCTTTAAAGACGCATCTTCAGGTGTTACTGCATTAAAATAATAATAACTATAATTAAAAATACAGCATTAATAAAGTGATAAACATGACAGGGATTGAACAAAATTATTCTTACAATCTTTTCATATGAAAGTCCATTACGGAGTCCCAACGTTCCAATTGCTTTCATCTGTCATCTGAATAAAATTTCATTATATAGGTCAGGATATCTGGAACCAGTCCGACAGAAATGATCACTGTCATTCAAAATAAAAGCCAGGGACGTTAAAGCGTGGGACCAATAGGCGTGTAATTTTGATTACTATATTGTCCATGAAACCGAAGGGCGGAACGAGACACGGTGGAAATTGTGGCTGTGGTCAAATGATGGTAGTAAGTCGTAAAAGGGGTGGGGGGCATTGATGCGAGGTGAAAAAATTGAAGTAATCATTAGGATGTGGGGGCATTAAAATTCATTATAAAGACTTGCCAGTATATCGCTAAAATTACAATTGATGGGTTTGTTGCAAGAGCGGTGTGACGAACACGAAAATTAATGAAAAACTCACTATCGCACTCACGTGTGCAGTAAACGTAGTTGTATTATTGATGCAAAAATGGGCTGGATCAGCTGGAAACTGACGGTAATCTATATCTATACTAATAATCTATACTAATAATAAATCTGCAAATGTAGGCCTGTCGCTGTTCCCTTCAATCTCCAAAACTACTTCACGAATTTGCATGGTGTTTTCACTGGCAACTTGAATGTAACTGGACAATATATAGACTTAGTTTCACAAATGACGGATCACGGAAAAAAGAATATCGTAATTTCAATATTTTTTAGCTACGACCGTTATGTCTGTCTGTCTCTGACCACGTTTATTTCCAAAACGACTTGACGAATTTTCTTGGCCTTTTCACATGTGACTTTGGAACATCGTGCGGTTACATGAAGGCTTCAATAATTAAAATATGATCATATAAAGTAAATATATCATAATTTAATCATTTGCTTAAAAGCCATTGTGTATGTCTATTTGTTGAGGTAATCCCGAAAAGTACTACACGAACTTTCTTGGGTTTCCACAGGTAAATTGAGAATAGTTTGGAGAGTAATATAGGCTTAGTTTCATCAAAATCGGATCAGAGGAAGGAAAGATATCATAATTTGAAGTTTTTGTGGTTACCATGCTTATAAGTATAGTGCGGTACAGCAAACTCCAAGAGTACTACACGAACTTTCATGGAGTTTCATACGTCGACTGAGAGTACCTTGGCGCAACATATAAGCTTCATTTCATCAAAATCGGACCAGGAGACGAAAAGATATCGTAATTTGTAGTTTCTGCTGTATGCTCTGCTTGAATAGCAGCGTAGTATAGCAAATTCCGATAGAGGCACTGTTACTGACATAGTATACCAAATAACTAATAGATGGTGATGCTGTGCTGTTTATTCCAAGGAGGTTTATTCTCATAACTAAAAATAGGGCTATGATTTTCCTCAAGGCAGCGGTGTAGTGTATTGATGCTGCTAACGGTCGTTGAATCCTTTTTGAAAAATCAGTCACGTACAATGAGGGGGATAATGCTTAATGTTGATAATGAAATAAATAATTAATGTTGTTCCGATCAGTAAATTAATGATCCTGCTAAAGCAAATATTTCGTTGCCAACGTTAACATACTAAACCGCTGCCACGGCAAGTAAAATTTAACCCAGGTACGGCACAAAAAAATAATTTTTTACTAGCTGTATCCCACATGTCTGGCAATGCTATGTAAAGAAAAAAAGTGATTCTTTCTGCAGGTATCATTTGAATTTAATACATAACGACATTCCTTCGCGTCTATCGATGCTCTAATTTACATAAGAATTCTTCGCAAGGAAAATGGAATTTATGTCGTTCCCTTTTTGATTTCGGTATAGCCTCATTACATTTTGAGTGCGTTCTGTTAAGGAATGCCTCGAAAGCGCTATAGTACAGGAAAGAACAAAGCGAGGTGACGTTATTTACATAATACACCAAATAACTAATTATGGCGTTGCTGTGTTTAAATGTGTCACAGAAGTAGCAAGAAAGTTGAGGAAGCGTCGCTAAAAGGGCCATTTACACATAGTCATCCGTCTTAATCGAACAAAAAAGGACCTACACGAAGTCATCGATTAGTACATTTTTCACAATATCAGGTGATATTTCCACCTTAATGTTGAGATCAGAAAATCGGTTATGCGCATCTGAATGCTCACTCCAGAGATATTTCTACTCTGTGCCTGCCACTAGAGATAATATACACACACGAGGGACAAACTCATCAGAAACCTCCCTGCTTCCATAATTGTTCGGTACAATATCGTGATTCAAATTTGTAATTACTTACTTTTGCTGCAGACTACATTAAGATAGAGAAAGACGTCTTCTTTTGCAGAAACAATTGTACTTAGAGTTTAATCCGACTTCTGAATAGTTCTATTACACAAGATCGATTTCAACTTCGTGCTTTACGAAGTAACCACTGCAGAACGCGAGGACACGTATTAGCTGAAAGAGATGCCGATTCTGCCAACACAGTCAAGACAATTCACTGGAAATACTACTATATTTAATGGATAGTTCTATACAGACGATCAGCTGACGCCATTCCTACAACGAATGCCCAGACTTACTTTATCGTACATTGACATTACCATGATTTAAACAGACATGAACTGCTCTGTTGATTGAATTACCAGACTTTCAGCATTCGTCGAGTTTCCGATAATAGGGAACACTGCGTACAGAATAACTACATTGTCTCCAGTGCAACACTGCAACATACTAATACTTCAGCATACACTTACGGTTGAGAGATAAACAATTTAGTTCTACGCCATAGAACGGATACATGGCGCTGCTATTATAATTACTATTTCTCATCTCAACGATAAAAGTATTTTCAGAAGTTTATGCCAGACAGACAAGTACACACCTCAGTCTTAAATTTATGAACACAAACTAACAATGAATTTACACCGTTACGGAGTACGGACTTACATTAATTTCACTTTCTGCATGAAAAACTTTATGAACATTCATTGTTTTCGACAATGATTTCTACTTAAATTTGACATCTTGGCTAGGAGAACTAAGTTTATTGACAAAGCAATCCAACAAGGATTCTGTTTCTGCTGACCTAGGTCCGGAACTCTATATATTATATATATACCCTATATAAACATGATATACACAGGTCCCACTTTAACAACCGTTGCGAAGTACGGGCATATAAGCTAGTCATTATATAAATACGCGAACACGAATACTGAAGTATGGGTTTCTAATATAAATTATAAAAAGAGACCAATAAACGTACGTAATTCGAAAGGTTTCCATAGATTGTGCACTAAACAAAAAACATGCGTGTAAGAGTGGGTATAGGAAGTGGAAAATTTTCATATCTTAAGAAGGTATTAGATGGCGATCCGCCACGAGAGGTACAGGTGTAGCAAGACAACCACCTGTCGGCAGAGTGCCAGCAACTACGAGGTCGGCCATACCGTCATCAGAGGAAATGAAAATATCGCAGTAACCCAACTTTTTAAACTTAAATTTATCCATGCTATCTGGACATTTCTTGGGGTCTGCCACCGTATTATATGATATTTCTATGAAATAATTAATAAAAAATAATAAGAATAATTAATAAAAAAGAAAACAATAGCAAACCATCTTCCACACGGGATATGAAAAAGAAACCAACTGCTTGCATTTCATTCATAGGTAAACTCTCATACAAAATAGCAAATATTTTTAGACTACACAACATTGGCATTACCTTTATAACACACAACCAAGTGCAACGCACACTGGGACACAAAACAAATGCACAGACCAGCCAATTCACAATCGGGAATTTATAAAATAGTATGTAACACAGAGCCTTCTATGTAGGCCAGACAGTGCGATGGGACGGGGTAATACAGGAAAAATTTCCACTAGATCCTTCAAAAATCATAACTCTCATATTCCCTTCAAAAGCCTATCCAAGATCATTTCAGAGTTAGTTGCTATGGGGTAGTTAGTATGTTGCTAGGCAACGTCATCAACGAACGTGGACTGTGCCGCTGAACTCTTTTCCGAAGTCCCCAACCCGTCACGTAACATAAAATTTTTTTTTCAAATTTAATCCAGAGTCACAAAGCTAATTCTTATACCCGTGGGAAAGAGGGAAAGATTTTTTTCAGTATCTACATATACTGTTAAAACCTCTATACACCGATGCAACTCGCAGTCGATATGTAAGCCACAATCAATATAATCCATAGCTTGCAGAATCGAAAAGATGTCTTACTTTAGCATACTCCTTTCATAAACCATGAAATCATCTACTAAAAGACAAACTGTCAACATTCTCGTTTTGATAGAGATGAATAGGTCCAGTCTCGAAATAAATTTCTAATCTTATTTTCTGTAATTCATAATATTCAAACTTAATACTTCTCCATAAATACGATTTATACACACTGTTTCAAAAACACTTCTTGAACATTAGCTCATACTCGATCTTAACAGTACAGATATCTCTTTATATCAACTCGTAAATCTCCTGAAAGGACGATCGATATCCCACAATAGAGATGGCGCAGAGACGCCCGTCGCCTCGTGGTTGTTGGCTAAATACGGATGGTGGCCTGATATTTGATGCCGGTCGGTGCTGCGGTGACGCTGCTCCTGTTCTTTGCGGCACGACGGTCGACCATGAAACATAAAAATTTTAAAATATCATGTATCACAAATTATCACACATATGAAAAATAAATAATTTATACATCATCTTAGGAAAAGAAGCTATCTCATGAATCTTCTTCAAAACAAAGCCTACATAAGGATATAGGGCTCGCAAATTTTGTCCCACTACAATAGGAGGAGATTTCCATGCAAGATACAATAAACACATAAAAGCCAACCACACCAGCAATTATAATAAATCAGCAATAGCCATCCATAGACACAGACCACCCATTCAATGACACTGCGAATGGTATACACTTCTGGCCATTAAAATTGCTACACCACGAAGATAACGTTCTACAGACGCGAAATTTAACCGACAGGCAGAAGATGCAGTGATATGCAAATGATTAGCTTTTCAGAGCATCCACAAAAGATACACAAGATTTGCGCCGGTGGCGACACCTACAACGTGCTGACAGGAGGAAAGTTTCCAACCGATTTCTCATACACAAACAGCTGTTGACTGGCGTTGCCTGGTGAAACGTTTTGTGATGCTTCGTGTAAGGAGGAGAAATGCGTACCATCACGTTTCCGACTTTGATAAAGGTAGGATTGCAGCCTATCGCGGTTGCGGTTTATCGTATCGCTACACTGCTGCTCCCGTTGGTCGCGATCCAATGACTGTTAGCAGAATATGGAATCGGTGAGTTGAATCTCAACGGCCCCGTATTACTAGCAGTCGAGATGACAGGCATCTTATCCGCATGACTGTAACGGACCGTGCAGCCACGTCTCGATTCTTGAGTCTACAGATGAGGACGTTTGGATGACAACAACCATCTGTACGAACAGTTCGACGACGTTTGCAGCAGCATGGACTATCAGCTCGGAGACCAGAGCTGCGGTTACCTTTGACAATGCATCACAGACAGGAGCGCCTACGATAGTGTACACAACGACGAACCTGGGTGCACGAATGGCAAAACGTAATTTTTTCGGATGAATCCAGGTTCTATTTACAGCATCATGATGGTCGCATCCATATATGGCGACATCGCAGTGAACGCACATTGGAAGCGTGTATTTGTCATTGCCACACTGGCGTATCACCTGGCGTGATGGTATGGGGTGCCATTGGTTACACGACTCGGTCACCAGTTAGAAAAGTGGCCGTTACATGTCAGATGTGTTACGACCCTGGCTCTACCCTTCATTCGGTCCCTGCGAAATCCTACATTTCAGCAGGATAATGCACGACCGCATGTTGCAGGTCTTGTAAGGGCTTTTCTGGATACGGGCCGCGGCGGAGCGGCCGATCCCATTGAGTCGCTATGCTGTGATATACGAGGCCGTTCCCCGTCGGGTGTTCGAATCCCCCCTCGGGCATGGATGTTTGTGCTGTCTTTTGTATAAGGTAGTTCCTCAGTAGTTTGTACGTTTAGGGACTGATGACCTCGCAGTTAAGTCCCATAAGCTTAATGAACATTTGAACATTTTGGGCATCTGGATACGAAAAATATTCGACTGCTGCCCTGGCCAGCACATTAACCAGATCTCTCACCAACTAAAAAGTCTGGTGAATGGTGGCCGAGGAACTGGCTCATCAGAATACGCCAGTCACTACTCTTGGTGAGCTGTGGTATCTTGTTGAAGCTGCATGGGCATCTGTACCTGTACACGCCATCCAAACTCTGTTTGACTCAATGCCCAGGCGTATCAAGGCCGTTATTACAGCCAGAGGTGGTTGTTCTGTGTACTGATTTCTCAGGATCTATGCACCCAAATTTGCTGAAAATGTAATCACATGTCAGTTCTAGTATAATAAATTTGTCCAATGAATGCCCGTTTATCATCTGCATTTCTTCTTGTTGTAGCAATTTTAATGACCAGTAATGTATATTGCATAAAATGGAGAAGGGACACCAAGTGGACTTATATGAAGAATTAGAAATTTTCATAAAAGTCACAGCTTATGGAGACATGTTACTGAATTACAAAGTGGACAGCAATCTTTTTTCTAGTGTTGATAGCTTATTTAATTAAAAAATGTTGCCTCCACTAAGTAATCACTGACATTTACCATGTGACAAATTAGATAATTAATGTTTTCAACATTATGATGAATTCCTTAACATTTGTTAGAAATTAATCTTAGCTGATAAGAAACTTTGGAAAGAATGATAAACATATCTGTGAAAATGGTTGTATTGGTGTTATTGTGCTCTGTGTGCCAAAATATGAAATATACCACCCAAATGTAAGTAAACTTAATACTACAATTATTAATCATCATAAACACAGAATTAATCTTCTATTTAGGTCTATTGTTCGATCTATCACCACTCTAGAATACAAACTGAACCACACTCGCATGTATAAATAACTGTGTAAAGCACCTGATAATACCAGAATGCTGCCGAAACGCGTCGTAAAAATTGAAAATTAGTAATAATTCTCTGATGAAAATAACTTTTTATCTTGGCGATATGTAAATACATCAAGGTAAAAAACTGTATTTTTAAATATGAATTATACAACGAGGCTAATCAAACTTACATGAAAGGGGCTTCACCATTTATGCGCACAAAAAAAAAAAACAAAGAAAGAAAAGTCTACGCAGCCATCAAGGGTGGTTAAAGAAAGTGGATGATTTCATACTCAAGGGGGGAATTAGACGACGATGCACAGGACAGGTCTAGCACGACAGCCATCCAGCGGTAGAATGGGTGCAACTACGAGGTCGACCGTGTTATCAAAAGTGGAAATCAAAATTTCGCAGTAACAGGATAACGTTACTTCATGGCGTCGCTATTTCGTGTATTATCGTGAAGGAATTACTTCGGGGTCATCTGCTGTTGCTACCAGAGAATTCAAGTCAATTTATAATTTTTAATTAATTTATTTTGAATAGCTATGACTTCCCACTTTCCTTATAATGTGGAAATGTAGGGTTCACGCAGGAACTAAGAATCTGCTTACCAATAAACGTTAATTATATTCCAAATTTGGGTTTGTAATTTTGTCAACACAACTGGTCTAATTTAGACCATAAGCAATACTAGTAGATATTAAAACTGTACTCCCTCTTATATCTGGAGCAGGAGAGAGGCACCTTGAGGATGTAGCTCTCTTTCTTTTGTCACGAAGTGGTTCAGCGGTAGCTGTTTTGTTCTAATTGAGAAGAATATGTACAGAACAGAGATGATTTTTCTACTACAGGAGTATGAGAAAATAGTGAACATCGCCAATAAAGTTCCATGTAATAATCGTGAATACTGCTATCGTAAGAGACTTTATGAATCATCTAAAACCTCGTTTCCTAAAAACCTGTAACGGCGATGCGAAAGACTGACACCCAGTTCTTTGTCGGGAATCGAACGCGAGTCCGCTGCATGATTGTCAAAACGTAAGCGTCTTTTTTTTTTTTAATTTGTTATTCTTCGGATACATCGATTCTTTGCGGTCGTTTGTTAATGTTCGTTCAGGGTTGGTTGTTGAGTATTCGGCTCATATTATTTTTTTTTTTTTCCAGCGTGCGTTCAGCTCTCTTATTCAGCCGTAAGGAATGGAAGGAGCTGGCGCAATGGTAAGACATCGAACTCGTGTTTGGTAGGTTGGCGATTCAAATCCTAGTTAGACAATCCAGATTCCAGACTCCGCTACACGTTTTAAGATGAATACGGAGATGCTTTATTAAAAAAGGTGCGGCCGATTCCGTTTCCTATCCTTCCCCAGTCGTATCTTGTGCTAGGGCTCTAATGTTGTCTACGTCGACGACGAAATGTTAAACTCTGATACTCTTTGCTTCTGGAATATGGAGCGTGAAGAACTACTTATATAATATGAAATGTCTAAAGTCTGTAGTTTTTGAGTTGCATTGGCCATCAGTTATTCTATTCTGAACCATTTTCGGTCAAACTTAATACTACGAATATTAATAACGGAGACGTAGTCAAGTGATACGAAAGGAATGCACTTTTCTGAATATCTATTGAGCATAGTTACGCTGTCGCGTCTACTATGCTCCCGACTTGTAGAAATTAATTAATCGTGTATTATACATTGAAATTTCGGAACCAAAGCTATGACTTAATTACTTTTGTTTTACTCCAGAACACGATACAGCACGCGTTAGCGTGATTGATCATTATTTGTAATTAACGAGGTCATTACATTTATTAGCGATCTTCCCTGCTGGCTAAATTAATGTGTATGGCACATATCGTCACATATTTCGTTAGCGCTTGACATACGCCACTCGGTGACACCTTATCAATTATTTTGCAATTTTTACGTCTTGGTTGTTAGTTTTTAGGTTGTTGTTATAGTATTTAATTACACTGGTTTGCTGAAGCTATTCACGTTAGTATATCCTGTGATAATGTTTTCACGTTTACGAAGCTGCAGCTATCTACATGCATTGGTACATCACTTTAGTCAAATCTGAATCTTATACCACCCTTTCTCTCCTCCCCCTTCCGTCCAAACCCTTCTCCTCATCTCCTCAGCCAGGTTCCCAATAATTTACGAAACTGACTATTCTTTGATGACTTAATAGGCGTATGTCAACTGATAGGCTCTTATACTTACGAAGCGCGACA
Organism: Locusta migratoria; assembly: GCA_026315105.1. Lineage (NCBI taxonomy): Eukaryota > Metazoa > Arthropoda > Insecta > Orthoptera > Acrididae > Locusta > Locusta migratoria. The sequence continues at coordinate 344,086,145 of CM048747.1, read as the reverse complement.
AATTAATGTTTTCTTAAATTTGTTTTTTACCTCTTCGTTAACTGTCGAATCAGTACCTAATCATTAGAATTTTCCAGTAGCACCAAATTTCAAAATCCTATATTCACATCTTCGCTGAACTCTTAAAGTCATCGCCGTTCACTTCCCTATAAGGCTACAATGCAAACTAATCTTTTTGGTCCACTTTAGGTTACGGTACTAACACTAAAAGTGGGCCTTTGCGATCGTCTTTTGACAGCTCGAAATTTAATTGAAAATAACGGCTAAACCATTCACCTGAAACGAAAATTGAATAATCGAATTTGTAGAGGAAAAAATTCTCTACACCTTTTCTCTCTTATGTTTTTTTTTCATATCTAGTATCGCTTCAGAGATATTTGCAAAAATAACAGCAATTTTGGAATGTCTGTCTGTGTCTGTCTGTCCGTAACGTGTTCCCACTTTTTAAGACGAACCGTTCAACCGACCAGCACCAAATTTTTACAGACATAATTGTAGGCCTCCAGAGACCAGAACCTCCCTATTTCAAAATTTTCGGACAAAAAATACGTTAGTAATACAAAAAAAGTCGTTTGTAATATAATTGTAATTGCAAACTAACCGTTCATCTGACACAAAAATTGAATAACCCAATTGGTAGAGGGGAAAATTCTCTACAACTTCGCTCCATTATGTTTTCTTCATATCTTGCATCGTTGCAGAGATATTTGCAAAAATAACGGCGATTTTACGATGTCTGTCTGTCTGTAACGTGTTCCCAGTGTTTAGATCGAACCGTTCAACCGATCGGCACCAAATTTTACATAAATAATTGTTGGCTACCAGAACCTCTCTTTTTCAAATATTTCGGACAAGAAATACGTTAGTAATGCCAAAAAAAGCCATTTTTAATGTAATTTCAATAGCAAATAAAACTTTCATCTTACGCAAAAATTGAATAACTGAATTTCTTGAGGATAAATTCTCTACAACTTTGTTCCCTTATATTTTTTTCATAACTCGAATTTTTTTTTTTTGTACTGATTTGTTAAACTTAAATTTATATTTGGAAATCAACATATATATCTTTTCCAATCCACATTTATATGCGTTGGTCTTAGTCAGTTTGCTAGCTATATAATGAAACCCGTTCTTCTTTCAGTGGTATACAGTTTCCCGCATTAACCTCTTGTTTCCTTCGACTGTATCCCATTTCCCTTGTTTTACTTTTGTTGGTGTTCATCTTGGAACGTGTTTTCAGGACGTTCTTCCCAGTCCTTACCCGTCTCTGACAGCACTGCAATTTAATTTTGTAAAAATACATTTTTATTTAGTTGTATTCTATCATAGCTCTAAAAGTATTAAATATTCTGAGGGAGCCTTATTTGCAGTAACTTCAGTGTTAAATTAGATGTCCCATGGGGTGTTTTAAATTTGTACGGTTCTGTTAGTTTTGTTTCTTCTCGTCTCAGTCATTCTCTTTCCGTTACTATTCCATTTCCCTTGCCGTCTCAGAGAGATTAAAACGTCATAGTCAAACTTTTAATTTCCATTTCAACATTTTCCTTGCTCTCGATGACAGCTTGCTCAGTGTAGAGATTGGATAACACTGGGTAGAGATGACAATCGTTTCTTATTCCCTTCCCAAGTACTACTTTCCCTTGATGACCTTCGACTCTTATAAATGACGTCTTATTTCTGTATAGGTTGTATTTAACTTCTTGTGCATATGCAGGGTGTTTCAAAAGGAATAGTAAATATTTTAGGAGCTGCAGTATAGGCGAATTGCATTAAAAATGGCATGTGATACGTATACAATTTTTATTGAGTACAGAGTCTAGGTCCACGCATCGGTTGCTATGGGCGTAATTATCGGATGTCAGCACTAAAGTTTTGAACTCGTTCTGTAGTTCACGTTGAACTTTTCATTGTGATATGTTGGCCAAGTCTGTTGTACTGTATAGTGTAAACGTGTTGCGAGTATTTACATATGCTGAGTATGCCGATATGGTATTTGTGTATGGGTTTTGTAATGGAAACACTGCTGCTCATAGAAAGTACGGTATACGACTTCATAAGCACAGATTACAAAATTCAAGAGTGTTTACTCGTGTGTTCAACACTGGTACACCGTGTCCAGTAGTCATAATGAATCTTAACGTGTGAAGTAACAGTCTGTGGTTGAAGCAGAAGACATAATTCAGTTGGAAGAACGTTGTCCTTCAAGAAGAACACGTAGAATTTCTTCACATATCAGTGTTCCATATACAAGAGTATGGCGCTAAGCACGGGTTCCACCCGTGTTACATTTAGCTCATTCACCAACTCACAGTCGGAAATAAAGGTAGACGATTGGAATTTTGTAGTTGGATACTTGAAAATTGCCAAGTATTCCCTATTCTTCACTGGTGAAGCCAGTTTCACAAGTGACGGCATCAATAATACTGTGACGTTCCCTCTCATCTTAATTCTTTCGTTCTAGTTTGTACTTTACAGTTTAACCTTTTTTTTCTCTTACCACTGGGTGGGCCTACCCAAGCGCTGTTCAACTGACAGCAACGGCTTCCATACACTGTATGAAATGTGCTTGGTAATTTCGGGTAGGCTTTATCCTGAGCATGGATCTATACTGGTTCACACTTATTTCGGTCTATGTTCACATTAACATACCGGCTTGATTAAACTTGACAAATGAAACTGGCGCGCAACGGATAACACATTTTTTTGTTTAGAATTAATGGAACCAGTACACATCCACCTCAAGAAAGGATACGTCTAGTTTTAAACCCCCAAACAAATACCAATTTCAATCCTCATAATGATTGTGAGATTCCTTTGTTTCCCGTCCAAAATGGGGAGCATTGAAGGAGAAGCTGAGGGGTAAATCAGTTATTCTGACACAAAATTTAATCATAAAGAGTTTATTTTTTTAGACAATTTGCTATAAATATTGCTGAACTGGCCTCCTACTGCTTTTAACTACTCTGTACACTATTCAATGTCACACATGGTGGGTGAGGAGGGGGGTAGGAAATCTGCAACAAACGGACATAAAACATGCAAATCACTCACTGCATGATTAGCACAAAGCTCTATACATTTACTGCTCAAACTAATCCTGCTGGTCGAACAGTAAGTGTGCTTGTGGACGCAATATACAGAACAAAATTTACGATTTCTTTAAATTTACCTAAAGACATTTTATTAAATCGAATTCCACTTACCCACTTATGACTTTAATTATCTCTTATGCCGCGTTTCTTACCACGTTCTGGAGAATTTTGCGCAGCAAGCAGCACCAGCGTCCGTACATCTCGATGGTCTCCTTCCAACTCTCCTAAAGATGGCTTCCCTCTACCTCAACCGTCCGCCAATTCGAACCACGCCAAGAAGACGCGCCCTGGTTGGCGGAGGGAGGTGCAGCCAACTGGGCACCTTCCTTTTACTCGTTCGCGAATCCACCTCCTACCATCGACCAGCAGCAAAGTCTGCTAAACTCTTTGCAACACTAGCTGCCTACACAAAAAGCGAAAAACTCACAAACTACCGCCACCATCATGCTAAAATACCCCTACTGGTTCAACTATGCTCAACCACTCCTTCGCTCACGCTGTGATGGGAAACATGGGAGTGTGACATGAATAAAAGGAAAAGGGAATAAAATATAAGAAAATACAAACTCGCCATCTCTGCTTCTACTTCTTTGCCCTTGCCAGTCTGCCATGAAACCACATGATAATGCTCAAGTTAAATCAATTTATATTGAAAATAGCAAACATTACTAATACAAGAGAGAAAAAAAAACATGAGCAAGGTAAGAGAAATTGGCAAAATCGATTAGGTGGAGCAATGAGGCGGTATGACAGTAACGTCTCAATACTTGTAATTCACTTCAGTCGTCTAAAATTGATCTACACGTCTTTGTGGAGAACGCTTCTCTGTGAAATGTGTGTCGTGGTTTGATAGGCAATCAGTTGATTGGGCCTGTTGTGTTAGAGCGTCGTCCCGTTGTCTACACGTTCTGGAAACTCAGCTTCCAGCAATACTGCAAGAAATTCCTTTGGCTACAAGAATGTGTATGTTATAGTACAACGACGGGGCTCCTGTTCATTCTAGGTGACACACCACATAAACCTAAATACCACGGAAGGTGGATCGGCTGATAAGGACGGTTTCTTGGCCATCAAGGTCCCCGCACCTTACTCCTGTGGATTTCCGCCTGTGGTGATGGTTGAAAGGTGAAGTCTATAGAGAACAGTAAACAAAAGAGACGATTTGATAGTTTGGATTATGGTTAGTGCAGCTTTCATAAAACTGGTGTTATCAAGAGAAGCTAAAAGTGGACTGAAATTGAATGTGGAGTTATTGCCTTTGCTTTAAGTTTATTTGGGTTACGTTATAACAGATGTATGTTTGTAGTCAATTGAAATTAGACTCATGTTATACGGCTTTTTGATCCACTTTAGATTAGTAACCCCAAAATTGGACCGCTTGCGATGTCCTTTTGACAGTTCAGAATGTAATAGCAAATAACGCTTTCATCGTTCCTCTCAGATGAATATTGAATAAACGGATTTGCAGAGGAGAAAATTCTCTACAACTTTGCTCGCGTGTATTTTTTTCAATATCTCGCACCGTTTCATAGATATTTGCATTAGCAACTGCGATTTGACATTGTCCGTCTGTAACGTGTTCCCACTTTTTAGGTCTCGCAATTTGCAGAGGAGAAAATTCTCTACAACTTTGCTCGCGTGTGTTTTTTTTTTCAATATATCGCACCGTTTCATAGATATTTGCATTAGCAACTCCGATTTGACATTTCTGTTTGTCTGTAACGTGTTCCCACTTTTTAGGTCGCGCCATTCAACGTTTTTGTAGGCCGACAGCGAACACAGAACCTCCCACAGGCCGCCGGTAGAGGGACGCACTGGTGTTACTCTTCCGAATAAAACAAATATCAAGTAAAAGTTGTTCACAATTTAATATCTAGTAACTCTTGTTTGAAAATGTTTTCGATATTTTGATTCCAAAAGTTGCTACACAAGTATAAAGATATAATTTTTCATATGGCTGTTCCAGTGATCTCTATACAAACTGGTTGTGTAACTCTGGTCTCTTAGCATAGAATTGCAGCGTGCTTGCACATTCATATGTTTTTCACACGATTTCGCATTGGCCGCCATGTTTAAATTTGGCAAGAGATTTTCCCTCAGTTATTACGTGACAAATAACTGCTTACTTATCTTTTCATTTGAATATGTGGTAAATACGCAAATATAGGAGCGGAACTGAGACGTATTTTCTTTTCGTTTCTTTGTAATACTTCATAGTGGCCATATTTAAATTTGGCAAGAAACTAAATATTAACATCTATGGTTGGCACGCTAAGAGCTGAAGTTCAACATCCAGGTATTATAGAGATCAGTGGGCTGTACCGTCTTTTAATGTAAGTCATTTAATGGAGGTTCGAAGAATGGTTTGAGCTAGATATTTCATCGAGGGTTGGATATGTCGCAGGAAAATTGCTTTCTATAGATAAAATAAAAATGAATAAAAAGAATGAATCATAATTAATAATTATTATGTACGACTATTGCGATTTGTTCCTTAATTTTCGAACACGTCCCCCAAATATATGAATTTTTTTCCGTATTTCAGTTTCTTTGGAAAGGTCTTCCAAAAAGGACGAAAAGTAGAAGCAATTATGAAAATGAAAATCGCAGTGGTCTGTTTTTCGGCCCACTTTCACAAATATTTATAACAAAAAATAAAATAATATATATACTAGCTTAAGCCCGCGGCTCCGCTCGCGTGTTGGTTGATTATGATAGATAAGCTATCTTTCAGTAGTGTGCTATGAGACTGGTTTTGAAGGATGAAATAAAATACAATACCTTCTGTAGAAACAAACCTTTTTAATCAACATTCCCATAAAAAAAATTATGTGTAGTGCTTAATGATTTACAATAAATAATACATACATTATTACTTATAGCCTGTGTTGCAATATCTCAACACGTATGGTGAGAGTAATGTCCAAATTAATTTTAATTTCATTTTAGGGCATTCTGGTAAACTACGTCATTTGTATTAAAAGAAATTTCCTTTTTACTGCTTTATTTATTTATTCTTATATTTGCTTATTCGTATGCTTATCCTTATAGAGAAAGAGCTGAAGACATTATAGCACGCATATACCAAAGATATGGTCTGTGGCATCACGTTTCGCTGACGTAACCTCCATGGTATAAAGTCGCAAACGTCATCGCTGCCCTTCAGTCCGAATATTTTCAATAATTGGACGACTTTCAACCACCATATCTTCCAACCCTTATACCTATGGGAATGGAACTGCTATGGTGTACAACGGGATATTTCATACAACAATTACACACAGACAATTCGTTTGCGTTCTGTAGTTTTCGCTGCAGAGCGAAATATTAACACACACACACGTAGAATTTTATATAAGCCGATAACTTTTCATCCCAATATACTCCACCCTTTCATCATTATCAACCTTCAAGCAACAATGCAACCAATAAAACCATTTTCAAAGAGTAATTATTGTTCCGCATTTCGCGTTATATTCTTCAAATTACTAAATATCTATCAGATCGCGATAAAATCGTGCCTAAAACCTTCCTCAGATATAAATTAGTAACTGTACAAATATTTAAGTCTACGTGTCTCGTCGTTCGGACGTGATAAGCGTACAACGAACAGACATTCACATAATTATACATATAGATAAATAGCTATCCTACCGCCGTAAAACCGTGCCTAAAGCCTTCCCCGGGTAGACATTAGTAACTGTACAAGTTTTTAGCTCTTTATGTCTTGTGGTTCAGACGTGATAAACGTACACCGAACAGACATTCGCATTTATAGATATAGATTGTACTATTGCATTTAAATATACATAATTTGCTATTTTCTATTTTTATTGAATATTACATATAATTGTTTAATATGTATCTCATTTCGTATTATTTATATTTTTATTATATTTCCGAGATATTTTCAAAAAGTCATAAACGTACAAGAAAACCCAAAGTGGGCCGTAAAACAAGTCAGTGCGATATTTTATTGCAATTCGTCTATATTATCTCCTCCTTAAACACCCTGTATTTTACTCCAGCTACCCTCAGAATTTGAAAGTGTGCACTCCAGTCTGAGTTGTCAAAAATCTTACCTTCCAAGATAAGTCTGGGTATTGCCTCACGTGCTCTTACATTTCTCCTAAATCCAAATTTTTGTTTTTGAGGTTGCCCCCTACCAGTTTCCTTTTTCCTGTTCCACTTGCTGAATTTTTATATTTTCTCCTCTCATCAATTAAGTTCAGTATATCCTGTGTTATCCAGGGATTTCTATTAGGCCTTGTCCTTCTGCTTATATGGTCCTCTGCGGCCTTCACTACCCTCTCAGAGCTACCCATTCTTCTTCTACTGTATTACTTTCCCCCGTTTCAGCCAATCCTTGGCTAATGCTCCCTCTGAAACTCCCAACCAGCTCTGGTTCCTTCAATTTGTCTAGGTTCCATCTCCTAACCGTTCCTATCCTATTCCAGAATATTGACTACTCATCTCGGGGCAGCCTGTATACACCATGAAACGAGTACCGATTTTCAACACTAATCTTAAAAACTGGTATTTTGCTACATCGTCCTTTCGGTACAGGTATTATTATCCATTACAGTTACAGAGATGTGTCTTTTTTTTATCGAAGTCTTTCTACATTTCCGTTCTACTTTCTAACGTCGGTACTTAACACAACAACATCGTCGGCTTACAATTTGATAGTGTACTAGCCACTCTGTAATCACCTTCGGTAACAAAAGGAGACATAGATTCGAAGGCACTAATGCTGCGGAAAAGAGGTCATAGTAAAAAAAAAAAAAAAAAAAAAAAAAAAAAAAAAAAAAAAAAAAAAAACTAGCTTCGCAGGTCTTAATTCAAAATTGTCGTGAACCAATTTCCCATAATTGTTCACACTTGCCTCAATACACGAAATAATAAAGAAGTGAAATAGCAGAATGATCACCACAAAAACATATTCAAACAATTAAAAACTTTTATTATAACAAACCATCTCGAAGAAGGGGTTAAATTAATTGTCTCGGACTAGTTGGAAATACTAATTTGACGTGCCAGATTCCGGGCTGGTGGCCTGTCATTATCGTCGTCTTTAGAAATTGGCTTCGTCGTGGTTTGAATGCGTGACGAGGAGATCAACTGATTACTTTCCACTTAGCTTATATATGGGCCTGTAATGACTTATAAATGCTTACTGTCATTAGCTCTCAACAATCTGATACATAATCTCGTACGTTACGGTATGTGAAAAAAAGCAATGCAGAGTGAAGTGCAGAACGTCAGCTGTGGAGTAGATTGTGCTGCGCAATAGCAAATATAATCGCTAATGGAGCAGCTGCAAACTCACATTAACAGATGATGAACCGAGAGGCCGTGGCTGCGGATCTCTTAATTGAAGCAGATGTTACCGACTGTATTTCTGGTGTCATTCTCACCTTTTTGTATTCCAGAAATTCTGATGTTAATTTAAAACTACAAGTGGCTTAGAGTGGTCTAAAAACGAAAGTTTTACATCGTACTGGATTGAAAAAAATGAAGTTTTATTTATGAAACTCGACATTGGTACGACATCCAAACAAATCGTTCTACTTCAAAAAATACTATGTGATCAAAAGTATCCGGAAACAGTGTCGGAATATGGGGGAGGGAGGTGGAGGGACGGAGGGGACGGCCCGCCCCGGGTCTCCGGTCTTGGGAGGCCTCCAATTCTTTCTTATAGTAATTCCTGTATTTCCAAGTGGATGGTGGGCCGAGGGGGGCCTCATTTTGCTTCGCCGTCGACCCGGGCCTCCAACAGCCTTAGTCCGCCACTGTCCGGACACCTGGCTGCAAATGACTTACAAGTTCGTGGCACCCTCTATCGGTAATGCTGGAAATCAATCTGGTGGTGGCCCATCCTTAGCCTTGATGACAGCTTCCACTCTCGCAGGTGTACGTTCAATCAGTTGTTGTAAGGATTTTTGGGGAATGGCAGCCCATGTTTCATGGATTGCTGCACTGCGGAGAGGTATCGATAGGTTGTCGGCATTCCAAAACGCCCCAGAGATGTTCTATAGGTTTGAAATCAGCAGTCTGTGCAGGCCAGTCCATTACAGAGATGTTACTGTCGTCTAACCATTTCGCCACAGACGGTACTTTATGAACCGCTACTCGACCGAGTTGAAAGATGCAACCGCCATCCTCGAATTGATCTTCAACAGTGAAAGCAAGAAGGTGCTTAAAACAACACTGTAGGCCTGTGCTGTGATACTGCCAAGCATAACAACAGGGGATGCAAGAACCCTCCACGAATAACACGGCCATACTATAACACCACAGCCTCCGAATTTTACTGGTGGTACTACATCGCTGCTACGTGACGTTCTCCGCGCATTCACCATACTCACAACCTGCCATCGGATTGCCACATTGTGTACTGTGATTCGTCACTCCATACAACGTTTTTTTCGACTGATCAATCGTCCGATGTTTACTCCTTACACCAAGCAAAGCGTCGTTTGACGCTGACCAGCGTGATGCGTCATTTGAGGGCATCCGGGCGACTATGAAATCCAAGTTTCCTCACCTCCCGCCTCTCACAGTACTTGGAGTGGATCGTGATGCTGTTTGGAATTCATTTGTGATGGTCTGGATAGATGCCTGCCGATTACACTGTAGGAAAATCTTTAACTTTCGGCGGTCTCTGTCAGTCAACAGACGAGGTCGGCCTGTAAGCTTTCGTGCTGTACGTGTTCCTTCACGTTTCCACTTCAACCGCGGAGGAGCGGCCGAGTGCATTGAGGCGCTATGATACGATGCGCGAGGTCGTTCCCCGTCAGGGGTTCGAATCCCCCCACGACCATGGATGTTTGTGCTGTCCTTAGTATAATTTAGTTCACCCAACCAGTACTGGCCGTAATAACGATCTTGATAGGCCTGGGCATTGAGTCAAACAGAGCTTGGATGGCGTGTACAAGTACAGATGCCCATGCAGCTTCAACACGATACCACAGTTCATAAAGAGTAATGACTGGCTTATTGTGACGAGCCAGTTGCTCGGCCACCATTGACCAGAAATTTTCAATTGGTGAAAGATTTGGAGAATGTGCAGGCCAGGGCAGCAACAGAACATTTTCCGTATCCAGAAAAGGGCGTACAGGACCTGCAACGTGCAGTCGTGCATTATCCTACTGAAATGTAGTATTTCGCAGGGATCGAATGAAGGGTAGAGCCACGAGTCGTAATACACCTTAAATGTAACGGCCACTGTTCAAAGTGCCGTCGATGAGAACAAGAGGTGACAGTGACGTGTAACCAATGACACCCCATACCATCACGTCGGGTGATACGCCAGTATGGCGATGACGAATACACGCTTCCAATGTGCGTTCACCGCTGTTAACAGAACCTGTATGCAAACGTCGTCGACCCGTTCGTGCAGATGGTTGTCTAGCAAACGTCCCCATTTGTCGATTCAGAGATCGAGACGTGACTGCACGATCCGTTACAGTCATGCGGATAAGATGCCTGTCAACTAGACTGCTGGTGATACGGGGCCGTTGGCATCCAACACGGCGTTTCGTATTGCCCTCCTGAAACCACTGATTCCATATTCTGCTAACAGTCATTGGATCGCGACCAACACGAGCAGTAATGTCGCGATACGATAAACCGAAATTGCGATAGGCTACAATCCGACCTTTATCAAAGTCGGAAACGTGATGCCTCCTTACACGAGGCAACACAACAACGTTTCACCAGGCAACGCCGGTCAGCTGTTGTTTGTGTATGAGAAATCGGTTGGAAACTTTCCTCATGTCAGCACGTTGTTGGTGTCGCCACCGGCGCCAACTTTGTGTAAATGCTCAGAAAAGCTAATCATTTGCATATCACAGCATGTTCTTCCTGTCGGTTAAATTTCGCGTCTGTAGCACGTCATCTACGTGTTCAAATTTTTGTATACTCTATGGGACTTAACTACGGGGTCATCAGTTCCTAAACTTATGAACTACTTACGAACTAGGACGGCATAAATATCCATGCCCGAGGGGGGATTCGAACCCCCGACCGTAGTGGCCGTGCAGACCGTGACTGGAGCGCCTTAGTCTCCTCGGCCAACGCGGCGTCATCTTTGTGGTGTAGCAATGTTAATGGCCAGGAGTGTATATTATCACTAGCTTCATTCCAGCTGCTTCACACGTGTAGACTGGATGGTCTGCATTGGTTGTTCAAACATTGGTTGTTTCTACTTCTAAATATAAATTTTCATAGATTTAGCTTCAAAAATGCTTTTCCAATCAAGTACAGGACCATTTATGGCAGAATTCCAAACATCCAAAACACATTTTTTTAAATTCTATCTATGGTTAAAATCAAAATTTTCGCATTTCTAGCATCAAAATAGTTTTAATAGTACCCTTAAAAGATTTTTCCCCTAATTTCACTCGCTTAAAGGCCACTTTCACTGTCCGTCACGTCAACGCCACGTCACGGAACAGTCACGTCAAGTTTTGTTCACACTGTCCGTCGCGTCAATTCGCGTATCCCAATACCCGATGTTGAATGTGTGGTCATGAATGGCGATATGGTATGTAGAAAGCCATATTTTAATACTGGAATTGACGTAAGAAAGACACTAAATGTTACGACGGCCAAAATCAACTTTACAGTGTATGTTTTGGCCTACTCAGTGTGGTAAAGTGCTGGGGAGTGAAACAATATTTAAAAACATCGACATCTATTTTGAAGCGAAAAAATAAATATTCAAACACTCCAAACGATATTTGTAAGAGCATTAATAGAACCTGTTTACTTTATCAATTATGATTTGCCCGCTGACTTTGTTAATACCGTCGTACACACTAAATTTTTGTCCTTCATTTGCAATAACGTTGTCATTTAAAATATTATTTAATGTAATTGCGTCACAAAATTATAATCTTATTCAAATAAACAATTTGTTGCAGTCTTTTCTGCTACAGTATTACAAAACATAAACTATTTTTCGGTTTCAGATATCCGACGTCGCATTTGGACACTGAATTGCGAAAAATATTTAAGTCGTTATGAACATTTGTAATTTACAGCTAAAAGAAACTATAATATTTAAAAAAAAGATTAATAAGATAAATTAGCATGTAAACCGTGTAATCGTCGACTTCAACATGAAAATCACGTGACGAAAATAGGTTAACTTCCGATATTAGCAGACGACCGTTCCGTCAAAACATTCTTCTCGAGAAAACTTGACGTGACGAAGACGTGACGAAGACGTGACGTGACGATGCGGTGACGGACAGTGTGAATACCGCCATGACAAGTACATTGTGGGATGTTCTGACGGACGGTGACGTGACGTGACAGACAGTGTGAATTGGCCTTTATGGTTGAATTTCCGAAAATATCGCAAACGTGTATTTAAAATTCCAATCAAAAATCTAAATCCGAAGTTTTGTATTTTTTGTTTCAAAATTGCTGAATAGCAACGTTTTTTTTTTTTTTTTTTAAAGAGAAAAAAAAGGTTCATCTCCTATTTCACCCCCTTAGGGATGGGAATATCGAAAAATCGCTGATGTCTACATTGTAAGATAAACAAACTTCTACAAATTTCAAGTTTCTATATTCTGTAGATTCACTTTTCAGCGCCGTTTTCTGTCATTTAGAAACTGATCGAGAACGCGAAATTTCTTTCTTACGCTTTGGCATCTTTCTTGGGAGTTTTACTTTTCAAACTGCAATATGCACTTATTTTTCTTTATTCGTGTGCTTATTGCAGAAAAACAACTGAAGAATGTCATCACGTCTCGCTTATTTAACCTCTTTGCTATTATAGTGTCAAAAGTCATCGCTTCAGTCCGAATTTTATAGAAGATGACCTCTTATAGATATCGACACATAACTGCTATGGCGTACATAGAGAGACTTTGTCCTACAACAACGCAGAGAGATCTTTCGTCTCCATTGTGTAGCTTTTACTGAACAGTTGAAGAGCAAAATATTGGCACCCACGCGTAGTCGGTAACTTTCAACTCCCATATCTTCCACCGCCGTTTCGTTATCAACCCTCTACCACTATAGTGCACAATGGGAGACTGATACCTACTACCATATACAAACACTATTCGTTTGCGACGTGTACTTTTGGTTGCAGAGTGAAATATAGGCACAAACACCTCAATTTTTATATACAGGGTGTTACAAAATGTACGGCCAAACTTTCAGGAAACATTCCTCACACACAAAGAAAGAAAATATGTTATGTGGAAATGTGTCCGGAAACGCTTAATTTTCATGTTAGAGCTCATTTTAGTATTTACGGATGAGGCTTCATTCTAACGTGATCAAATTGTAAATTTTCACAATCAACATGTGTGGGCTGACGAGAATCCGCACGCAATTGTGCAATCACGTCCTCAACACAGATTTTCTGTGAACGTTTGGGCAGGAATTGTTGGTGATGTCGTGATTGGGCCTCAAGTTCTTCCACCTACGCTCACTGCATCACGTTATCACTATTTCATACGGGATACTCTACCTGTGATGCTAGAACATGTGCCTTTACAAGTACGACACAACATGTGGTTCATGCACGATGGATCTCCTGCACATTTCAATCGACGTGTTTGTACGCTTCTCAATGACAGATTCGGTGACCGATGGATTGGTAGAGGTGGACCAATTCCATGGCCTCCACGCTCTTGACTTTCATTTATGGGGCATTTGAAAGCTCTTGTCTGCGCAACCCCGGTACCAAATGTAGAGACTCTTCGTGCTCGTATTGTGGACGGCTGTGATACAATACGCCATTCTCCAGGGCTGCATCAGCGCATCAGGGATTCTATGCGACGGAGGGTGGATGCATGTATCCTCGCTAACGGAGGACATTTTGAACGTTTCCTGTAACAAAGTGTTTGAAGTCACGCTGGTACGTTTGTTGCTGTGTGTTTATATTTCATGATTAATGTGATTTGAAGAGAAGTAATAAAATGAGCTCTAACATGGAAATTAAGCGTTTCCGGACACTTGTCTACATAACATAGTTTCTTTCTTTGGGTGTGAGGAATGATTCCTGAAAGTTTGGCCGTACCTTTTTGTAACACCCTGTATATTAAGATGAGTATTTATGACTATTTATTCAAGAAAGTATATTGTTTGAAAGTTCATACTTTGCACTGACTGTCAGTTCAATGTGTAAAGAATAAGAGGATCGACTTAAGGCATAGTTTTCACGGAGAAATAGAATTACAAAGCTGACTAATATGGCGTACAGGTTTCAACTGACATATGTGCTTGGCATAGATAATGCTATCTCCCTTTATTGTAACCTCCTTGATTGGTACCCAAGTACAGCTTGAGTTACTGACCTGTAAAATCAGTGATTTCATGTAATTCATATGTAATATTTCAAAAGTATATCATGACTGATTTAGAAAATTCTAAGAAGGTTTACCGCCTTTTATTTCCTGCCTTGGGGGATCAAAAAATGAGTAATTAACGCGTGGTTGTGGTATCCATGTGGTCGCATTACCGTCACAGTTTGTGCCTGGTTTCCGGCTTATCCATGTGGTCGCATTACCGTCACAGTTTGTGCCTGGTTTCCGGCTTATCTATCAGTCGCGGTGTCGTGTGAAGCGCGCGCCTGGTGACGTGAGAGGCTTCCGCTTTTCTTCCCGCCTCGCGCCCAGCACCACACGGTCGCCACCACTCACCTCTTACTTATCGAAGAAAAGGTGGAAAATCTGCCGCCATATTTCAGCGCGGAGATGTCAATAGCTCGATAGCGGCTCTCCGTCTCGGGCGAATGGGGACATTTATTCAGAATGCACTACATGCTGCGTGAAATATCTGTTTACATTGCGACCCGAGGATGCATCTGTCTTTTCCTGTTCGGTCTCTGCAACCGGTGCTATCCGCTGCAGCGTGTATCCCGGCGAAGCGCTTGAACATTACTGCTGCCGCAGGCGTTCTGTCGGGAAAATATGTGAGCTACTGCTTTCCCAGGTAACACTAAATCTACCTCATTACTGTCTAAAATATTAGGTAAAATTTTTCATAAGAGGATAATATGCTTTTCTTGATATTATACGCTAGGGTAATTGATTGCAGCGGCGGCGGCTACGTTGTTCTAATGGCGGTGCTTCTCTCTCCCCCCCCCCCCAACCCTTAAAAATACCTGGAATATAAGTTTAGCACCGTCATGCGGCAGCATCGAACATATTAGGAAATCTTGCAATCTTGTGAGTATTTCATAATATACTGTGTCAAGCAAAATGAGTGGGAAAAGAAAGATTCATTACAGCGGATTTCTTGATAGACTCGGCTTCAGTTTCTGCGAGTGAAAGGAGCAGCAGTCATATTTGTAGCCTTGCTTGTCAAAAATACTTAGCTGATTTACGCGAATATATCTCGATTGTCGAGTGTGTTATTATGCAAGAACCTAAAAGTACAGCTTAAATTACAGCTAATAAAACGAACAGCAATCTCGTTTGCAATCTATTGCATTTTACAGTATTGCATATTACTCAGTGATCTCAAAACCAACAGAACACACCACTGTCCTGCTTTGGACCTGTAAAAATCGTGAGAGCCTTTTACGGTTTGCATCCTTTGATAATGATTTATGAACGAATGATTACTTTTATGGATAAATAATGGTGAAATATTGCACAGCTTACGATTGCAGAGAATTCCAAGTAAATGCAGTTCAGTTCTACAGATGAGTTTTCTTCTTCTTCTGCTTCATTCGCTTCGGTCATCTTGGGACCACATTCATTCAAATCAGCTTCGTTTCCTCTGTTCTTCCTCCTTTTTCAATATTTTTTCATTCTCATACTTGGTATCCTTCTTCGCTCTTCTGTCCACGATGACTTCATTATTGGTCTAGTTTTGTCTTCGAAACCTGCAAAGGCCTGATCTTTTTATTTAAAAATCACCCTGTTATGTATTCCTGGTTCCTGTATTCCCATTTCTTCCAGATCTCTCTGTACTTCTTGGATCCACCGTATAGCGCTTCTCTTATACAACAATTGTGCAATTTGCTGGGTTAACCTCCCCGGGGTCCATTCTGCAAATGTATCCAAATAACATACTCCTTTTCCTGGTGACATTGGATATTTTTTTCTATCTTAGAATACACTTCCTCATTGGATCGGTTTCTAAACTGACCATCTTCTGTTCTTCGAGGTCCTAATATTTTCCTGAGAATCTTCTATTCCACCAGTCCTATAGTCAGCATACGTACGAAGGCGGCCCAGTTTTCAGCTGTTCTGCGCATCCCCAGTCAATGTTCATTCTGTAGGCGCGTGGCTGGCTGTGAGTTACGCAATGTTTCTCCCACTGACGCAACCGTTGGAGCTCGGCCGTAGCTCCTCCCCTCCACGCTTCCCCTATCGCCCGCCCCTATGCACGGAAGCGCCTTCTTATATGACGCCAGCTATAGTCTCCTGATCACTCGAATTCTTACTAGGTTGAGTGTTTCTGCTGCATATGAAGCTTCAGGGCAGATCACTATCTTGTCATGTTTCAGTTTTGCATTGATAGAAATATTCTTATTATTATAGATGTTCCTCGTCAGTTTATTTAATAAATTATTAATTTTTTAATTCATGCTTCCACTTTTTATTTGTATGCATAACTATTTTTACTCCCACACTGCGCTTAATTAATTTGACTTCTGTGGACGGTACTACTCGTACTCAATTCTATATTTTCCTCTTGTTGATACCAATTTCCATTTAGAACCCACTGAATGGATATGCATTCTGTATGGAAAATCATGTTTATCTGCGACACCTGAAACCTGTTGTCAGTTTGAACCACACCCCCATGTACTGACAACCAGATAGAGACAGTTCACTTCACCAATACCTCGTCGAGGATCACGACTTGGTAACCCATGATGCTTCCTCCAGTTTATCTCTGAGCTCACTGATAACTGCAACGTGGAATGCACGACCACAACGCAGATTTGTTTACAAAGCGAAAAGAAAAGAAAAAATTAAGAAGCACAAGGCAGTGTGGAACTCACTCATCACTGGTCATATTTACTTCCCATGATCCATCGCATCTGTACCAATACACGTGGCACACCGAAAGTACACGTTTTCCTCAAATAAACTATAACGCCAACTTCGCGAATCTTCCTAAACACGCCTAAATGCAAGCACACACGTACCGATTGTGCATTTCTTGACTGCTTACAGTATAAGGCCATAACATGAGTATCACTGGAAACCGAAATAACATAATTTGCATGTTTCGAACCAGACCTTTGGACTGAAGATAAACGGAAATACTTCATTATTCTTCGAAAATAAATGCTGAGGACCTGGTGAATATGTTAGTTCTTTTTCTTCTCTGTCTATTGTTGTGAAAAGTACAGATATTGATATAACGCTGCTTAGTTCCAAAATGTAAAGGCATAATCACATTCAAAGACATATATTTTGCTTTTATTATAGCATTTAAGTGCTTAAATATTGTGTACAGTGTAGTTACATCGTTAAACGCGCACACCCAATGTCACATTTAAACCAAAGAAAGGCTGCTGCAGTGCACGCGGTCCTTCCACGTTGAGGTTCGAGTCCTCCCTCGGCCATGTGTGTTTGTGTTGCTCTTAGGATAAGTGAGTTTTAGTAGTTTGTAAGTTTAGGGACCGATGACCACTGTAGTTAGGTCCCATGACTTTACAAACATTTTGATTTCAGTTTTGCACAGGATTCTTTAGTATACCCCCAAAAGGGGGATTCGAACCCCCGACCGTAGCGGCCGTGCAGACTATGACTGGCGCGCCGCAGACCACTCGACCACCGCGGCCGGCTCCACGAATTCTTTAGACCGCTTAAACTGTTTAAATAAGGGCATAGCCCAATTTCTTCCTCCTCTTTATCATATTAAATTTGTGCTTGATCTCTAATTAACTTACAGTCAACTGGATGTTAAATTCAAATTTCCCTCTTTCTTATTTCACTATTTCCTTTTCTTTTATTCTTTCTGGCAATGGCAATGCTTTCTCTTAGCCGAATCACTACCGCTATGGTACTGAACTACACACATTAAGAACATAGCAGGAGTGGGCAAAGTGAAATGAAACTTCACGTAGAAGTTAAGTTAAAACAGTGAATAAAGTGGTACTATGCGCTCACTTTTATTTTTTGTGGCTATCACTTGATTGCGTCTTACATCTCTTGGATACTGCGATAGCTATTTACGTCACCACTGATATGATAAAAGTCTCTTCATCCCCCGCGACTCGTTGATACTCAAACATCGAGTTAGTAAACATCCTGCGACCATAGATGTTGGGAGACACGACATGGCATCTGTTTCATGGCACGAACATCACTACTGATATACCACGTGATTGTTAACAAAACAACTGTTGTACTCAACTGCGCTTAGAATTATAAAGAGCTTTTTCTGAAGGGATGTAACACGAAGATTCATATGTTAGTATTGATAGTTTAAAACAATGGCATGTATTGAAAAAGCTGGGCCGTTGTTTATATCCGACTGTTGTTTGCCAACAGTCACGTGATTCTACACATCTTTTATCCGGACTAGGTGGGACCGGATGGAATCCGGATTAACGAAAATCAAGATAATCTGGAAACATTACACTACATATGGACAAATTTTTATTCTGGCACTAACAACAGACGACACTTAAACTCTGTGTATACCGTAGTCAAGTCACGTTTATCACTGAAATAGTGTTTTAAGTTTCTTCTGCTTCAAATCTGTGTGGTGTTTTACTGCAGTACGATCGCGTGGACGTTTCAGCATCATTCCGGCTGGAGATGTCTCCGGCTGACGTACTATTTAAGCCATTAGTTTTATCAGCTTTGCCGTTGACTCCGCATGAGGTATTATTATTCCTTCCACTGAAACGCCACTTTCGTTATCTATTTCACCATCACTGCCTTTCTCTGTAGTAGAACAGGCCACAATACAAATTTCCTCGTCACTCATCGCCCTATAACGACTATTACAGTCGTTCTGCAAACAGGCATCTACGTCACTATTATCTACACTGGAACAACCACGAATGTTTGCTAACATATCAAGTAATTCAGACGTGCTCACAGCTTCACTAACTGCAGCGCCAGAATCACAAACAACAGTTCGCAATATTTTCCATGACTTTCTTTCGCTACGAAGTCATTTCAGTCACATACACTCAAAACACGATAAATCACAATACCCGTAGGGAACAGATGGACAATGACCGTAATAAACGTAACTGAAGCGGGGGACCGGCGGTCTCTTTGTTGCATTCGGTGTCAACATAAAACGGTGCATACACTGTACCGTACTACAGTAATGACTCTGTTCAGCATATTTTCGCGGAAAAAAATACAAACTATCCGGATAAATCGGAAGTTCGTATAAATGGTGGCCGGATAAATGAGGTTCTCGTGTATATTGTTACCGCTCTACCGTATTTACGGTCTACGTGTATCTGTGATGGACGTATACACCTCACTTTACTGAATTATTATTAACAGGTAAAGCAGGTGTAATGTCTTTTGCCCTTAGACTAGTAGTATGAATGATTTGGAATACTGAAGTTACTTTTTAATGTTATACAAGTTTATAATGACACTTGCTGCTATCAGTTGGCGTTGTCCACTCACTCTATGCAGGGATTTTTGATTAAAGTTCACCAACCAATATTCTTCTGAAGCTGAAACCTGAGAAGAAAAGAGAATATAGGACGCAGGTCAATTGTCTTGAGGTTCAAATAAACTGTTAGACAAGAAGCGACCTACAATACGATTCTTAAACTTTTTTTTATGTTTTAGCTATTTAGTAGCAGAAACTGCAAACTATCAGCTTTATCCCAACACTTCACACGTAATATTATAAATTTACCATTTTTACATAATTACAACCGGCCTTTCTAGAAATACGTCTGTGCCTCATTACTGCCAGTTCCGGAGTGATCAGAGATTAGGAACCACTTCACTCGTTTGGCTATTGTTTTTAAGTGTATTAATTATTTTTACATTTGAAATTAGTGGGCGATACTCCGGCATTGAGAGATGCCTTTTTTATTACCAAGAAAATGAAGAGCAAATTTTATATAATACTAGCAGTAGAGATAGTACGAGGGTGAGTCAGTAAATAAGTAAAACTGAGGTAGCCACGCCAGTATTGTATTTACAAGCCTTAACATTGCTTCACTTTTTCAGCTGAATCCACCTATAAATTTAAACACTCGTTCCATCTTTCGAGAAGGCTTAAAAAGCCTGCAGCCTGGCATTTTTGTGGCATCGTTTGCATCCTGTAAGTGACGCTCTTGAGCTGTAACTTAATTTTGTTCCTTCCTGTGGCTCTCCGTGCCATAGCGCTTAGTAACTCAGATTGTTGTTGCGTTTCACAATCTGCTCACTACACTATCTGAATCCAACTGCTGGTGTAATTCATTCGGTATAGTATGCTCAAGTCAATACCATTCCCCTGTGCAGCAACTTTCTGTTATTACCACTATCTCGGTTAATGTAATGTTGTTGTCTTTATTCCATAGAACCTACAGAAAGACGTGGTACCATTTCAGTCGGTTCTGCCAATGCCAGTAGTACAGAACTTAGATACCTCAACTAATAAACTAATTGTTGTACATATCCAGTTAGCACAGGCTAGTACAAAGGCTAGTATAGCTGTATATTTTTACACCCAGAAATTTGAATGAGCTGACAACTGTAGTTGTGACTCATTGAGAAAGTTGAGATAGCATATTAACATTGTCGTTTTGTGAAGTGTAGAAGTTTACATTTCTGAATACTTTAAAGTAATATCTCAGTCTTTGCAAAAAATTTGAAATTTTATAGCATCAGACTGAGAGTATGTGAATTTTTCTTCCTGATATTACTTCATTCTTGACAACTCCGTCAGCGGCGAAAATATTGGTAGATTTAATGTAATGCGAATTATTGTTACATGCAAATTAGATGTTTCTTCAACTGTAATGCAGAGAATAGCGTCAACTGTTAGTGGTCTACACGTGTTTAGCGTGTGTTACTTCAAATGTTTGTAAGCCAAGGTCGTCGGGTCCTACACTTAAAAACTACTTAAACTAAATTACGCTAAGGAGTACACGCACACCCATGCCCGAGGCAGTACTCGAACCACTGAAGGGAGCAAGCGCGCAAGCCGTGTGGTGATGCCTGAGACCGCGCGACCATTCTGTGCGTTTGAAATTACTACAAGTGAAGATGGATGAAAGAAGCCAAGGATGAACAGATATATGAAAGTGAACTATTTAGAACAAATATACTTCCCTTCGTTTGCACTTCTAAATTGTTGTTAGCACAGAGATGAAACTGAGGAACAAAAGCCAATCATACTGAAATCTACAAAACGTTTTAGGATGCTAGTATTTTAATTTCTATCAGCCAGCAAGTTGTAATTAAAAATACTGAATTTTGGTTTATTAAGGTATATTCTTCGTGGCTAAAGATTTGAAAAATCTAAGCAGTAACGGTTTAATTGGATGAATATCTTCATGCACTGTTGATTAATATAACTAAGCCTGCCCTCATTATGAGTAGTGGGCACTGACACAGGCTACCTATAAATGTGAAGCATTATTAATAGGCAAGTTCGTGTCTGTTAAAGTTATTCTCGTTCGTTACTGATTGTCGAGATTCGGCATAATGTTACCGTACCGTTAAATTAATTACGTCATTTAATCAAGCGATTCCTGCAACAACTACACACACGTATTAGCGGCAGAAAGGTGGTGTATTTGCCTACAACAAAGAAATAGTTGAAAAATTGTTTGGAAATGAATATTTATTTCGAGAATTCATCCGTATTTTATCGGTTTTGAGAATTACTACGCTGCTATATTATACAGAAAGACTCGATTTGAACGGCATTCCATACATTTCAGTGAACTGGAGCACATTTCAAATAATTGGCTAGAGCTCTAAAAGAGATATTAGTTTGTTGAAAAAACGTAAGGGCTATTGTCAGAAAACATCTGATTGTCAGAAGTATCATATCGGCCCTCACTTGGCCGTTAACAATTTACTGTGAAATTTGAATCAGCGTATTCTCTCCGCTCTAGCAGTGTGAAAGTGGTGAAAGTATGTGACCTTTTTAAATATTACAAAATTGACTGTAATTCTCATTACAGGTCCAAATGATGTGCAAATAGCCAGTGAGATGACTGAAAACTCATAATGCTGTGAAATAACTTTCGTAAATTGATGCAATCATTTTGCTTATAACCTACTTCTGAAATCAAATTTAAGGGTCGCCACTAGCTTTATATATATATAATCACCTTGGAAACACAATCACACACACACAATATATACAGGGTGTTTCAGTGTGTTAGCCCCTGTAACTTATAAAATAATAGGTGACGGTAAATTTTAATGCGGTAGGTCAACACAAGAAATGTTACACTTTCTGCGGAGCTATGAACATACTTTATTGTATCATTTTCCAAAGAGTTACAGCACAAAGATATAATTTTTTAAGTGGAACAATAGTTTTTTATCGTACATTGGATTCGTTGAAACCAGCTGCGTAGAAATCAATCACTGTTATTTTGGGAGCTACAACCCTTCAAAGTTTCAGGGGCAGATACCACAAACGCTGCGCATAATGCAATACGCCTTCTAAATGTGGTGCGGCCGAGTTGTAACGTCGCCGGTGTCATGGAGCGAGAAGCTTCCTCGATGCGCTGTTAGACAGCCGACTGTCGCCGCACACGGCCGTATATCCGACACTTGGAGCCACACAAACAACCGGGGCTCAATATACCACATTTACTGACATCAGATGACGATGGTATACACGAACAACGAGTAAGTTGACATGTTGCTGATGCTCGGCGAGTGCCGACACGATGCCACTGAAGCAGCCACGGCGTATGACGTGAGATATCCTAGGCGAAGAGGCCCGGCAGCCATTACGTTCTTAAGTGCCGATCAGCGACTTCGGGAAACAAGCAGCTTGGTAATGCGCCGCAGTAACAGACGAAGACCTGCAAGAAGTGAGGAGACGAAGGTGTTTGTTTTAGCTGCACTACACCACGATCCTCATGTCAGCTTACGAGCCGTTGCTGCAGTCGCTGGTGTCAGTCTCACATCCGTGTGGCGTATAGTACATGGCCACAGGTTTCACCAGTACCGCCTGTCACTGACCAAGAAGCTGCATGGGAACGATTGCCGTGTAAGAGTGACATTCCGTGAGTGGGCCATGCGTAATTTCACGCTGGAGTCTTTACAAAGTGTTATGTTCTCTGATGAGTCCACGTTCACAAATTATGGTGCAGTTAATCGCCATAACATGCACTACTGGGCCGCAGACAATCCTCTTTAGGTACGACCTGTCGACCGTCAACGTAGGTGGTCTATTAATGTGTGGTGTGGAATGCTTGGGGATGAAATTATCGGTCCACACCACTTCCCAGGTACACTGACAGGTGAGTTATATCGCGCTTTTATAGCCGACAGTTTGGGTGGTGTCCTTGAACATGTGTGTATGTACACACGAGAGTCCATATGTGGATGCAGTACGATGGTCACCCAGCCAATTCTGCGCGTGCTGTTGTGGAAGAACTAAACAACAGGTTTGCAGGAAGATGGTTGGGGCGCCATGGTCCTCATTCATGGACCGCAAGGTCGCCCTATTTTATACCAGTAGATTTATTTTTGTGGGGATATCTACAGGATCGTGTTTATGTCACTGAGCCCACATCCCCAAATGATCTAAAACGGCGCATCAAGGACGCATGTCGCTCCGTCACATCGGCGTTGTTACTTCTCGTCCGCAGATCCTTTCGACAGCTCATTGCATTATGCATTGAGGAGCATGGACACACATTTGAACATCTCATGTAAATCAGCTTCCCACCGCCATAACATCCATCACCCACCACACAGCCATGTATTATGTACAGCGTGTGGTATCTGCCCCTGAAACTTTGAAGGGTTGTAGCTCCCAAACTAACAGTGATAGGAATGTAGTTTAAATTGATTTGGACGCAGCTGGTTTCAACGATTCCAATCTACAATAGAAAAAACTATTGTTCCATTTAAATATTACATCTTTGTGCTGTAACTCTTTGGAAAATGATACAATAAACTATGTTCATAGCTCCGAGGATAGTGTAACATTTCTTGTGTTGACCTACCGCATTAAAATTTCCCGTCACCTATTATTTTATAAGTTACAGAGGCAAACACACTTCGTGAAACACCTTGTGCAAAATGGCTAAGCATGCGTGGCTAGAAGGTAAATGCAAGGCTGTAGAAGAATGTATAAATTGGGAAAAATAGATACAGCCTACAGGAATATAAAAGAGATATTTGGAGATAAGAAAAAGAGCTCTATGAATATCAAGAACACAGATGGAAAACCAGTTCTCAGCAAAGAAGGGAAAGCAGGAAGGTGGAAAAAGTATATAGAGAGACTCTATGAAGGAAATGAACTTGGAGCCTATATTGTAGGAAGGGGAGAAGAAGTAGATAAGGATGAAATAGGAGATACTATACTGAGAGATAAATTTCACAGAGCACTGAAAGCAATATGAGTCGAAACAGGTTCCCTGGAGTAGATGACATTCCCTCAGAGCTACTGAAATCTCTGGGAGAACCAGCCATGACAACACTGTTTCACCTGGTGTGTAAGTAAGCAGGAGCAGACAAGTGTGAAAATTACAGAACCATTAGTTTAATAAGTTATGGTTGCGAAATATTAACACGAATTATTTATAGAAGGATGAAAAAGCTGGTAGAAACCGACGTCGTGGAAGATCAGTTTGGGTTCAGAAGATGTGTAGGAACACGAGAGGCAATACTCACTTTACAGCTTATCCTAGAAGACAGATTAAGGAAAGGCAAACCTACATTTCTAGCTTTTGTATATTTGGAGAAGGCTTTTGACAGTGTTGATTGGAATAAACTCTTTCAAGTTCTGAAGCAAGCAGGAGTAATATATAGGGCGCGTAAGGTTATTTACAACTTGTACAAAAACGAGACAGCAGTTGTCAGTGTCGAAGGGCATGAAAGGGATGCAGTGTGCAAGCTATAAAGGAAAGCAAGGAGAAATTTGAAGATGGAAATAAAGTTCAGGGTGAAGAATTAAAAACATTGCGTTTTGCAGACGACGTAATAATTCTGACAGAGATAGCAAAGGACATGGAAGAGCAGTTGAACGGAATGGACAGTGTGCTGAAAGGTGCATATAAGATGAACATTAACAAGAGCAAAACAAGGGTAATGGAGTGCAGTCTAAGAAAATCAGGCGATGCTGAAGGAATTAAATTAGGTAACGAAACAATTAAGGAGGTAGATGAGTTTTTTACTGCGGCAGTTAAAGAAAAAATGATGGTCGTAGTATAGAGGATATAAAATACAGAATGGCAATGGGTAGAAAAGCGTCCTTGAACAAGAGAAATTTGTTAACATCGAATATTGATTTAAGCCTAAGGAAGTCCTTTCTGAAGGCATTTGTGTGGAGTGTTGCCTTGTATGGGAGTGAAACATGGACGATAAACAGTGCGAACAGGAAGAGGATAGAGACTTTTGAAATTTGGTGCTACAGAAGAATGCCGAAGATTAGGTGGGTGGATCGCGTAACTAATGAGAAGGTACTGAACAGAATTGGGGAGAATAGGAATTTCTGGCATACCTTGACTAAAAGAAGGGATCGATTGGTAGGACACATTCTTAGACATAAAGGAATCGTGAATTTAGCATTGGAGGGAAGTGTTTGGGGTAAAAACCGCAGAGGAAGACCACGAGGTGGATACAGTAAGCAGATTCAGACAGATATAGGTTGCCGTTCTTATGTGAAGTTGAAGAGGCTTGCTCAGGATAGGGTATTGAGGAGAGCTGCATCAAACCAGTTTCCGGACTGAAGACCACAACAACACAACAGCAATATATAAAGTGAATTTACTATAGACTTGTCACTAACTGTATGCAGTGGCGACATGCAAGCTTTTCATTTGCCAATAACAATAATTGGCAATTTTGCACACTCCGTGCAATTGAAATATTTTCCCCTGACCTACCTATCTTTACAGAAATTTTACAAGAATTTTCCCTCCAAAATTTTTCAGTCAAAGGTGGATGAAATGAGGTAGGCACAAATTTGAATAAAAACTATATTCACTTTTAGATTTTTTTTACAGCTTGACCAATACAACACAAATGTGATCTTATGCCATAATAAATGCAAAAATATCAGTTTAAAAGACAATAAAATACAATTAATATCAAAATGGGTGACTTTACATAAAATAGAAATTGACTAGAGTTTCTACACGAATATAAATGACTAGCTAAGTCACAGGAGGGAAGCGACAAAACCACGAAGTATAAAATCAACAAGTGAAATTTAACCCCAACTCCGATCCCAGTCTGGTTTGATCTACAAAAGCGCCCCCTCTGGCACACGATAAACTCCCACCTAAATGCTACCATTTTAATTAAGTTATCTTCGATGATGTCAATTGTTTCGTGTTAGTAATGTCAAAGGATATGAATTTTCTATTTGGAGGAATTATTATATTTTTTATTTTGCTAGCACGTTTTTGGGAGTTTTTTAAAAGTGTATTTTTTTGTTGTAAGTGAAGTATTTGTTGAGGATTTTGTTTATTTTCTTGGATGTATGTTGGACAGTTGACACTGTCCACAACTGGGCCTATTGACACTAATTGTTTATGTAATTTTGCATGCCCTCGTAATTTTGAGGTTCTAGGGTTTATTGGGGTGCATGTCTTTGTTTTCAAGATCTATTAGTATAGTGGTGCATGTTTTAGAAAATGCAGTACGAAATTCTGAGGAAGGAAGCTGGAGTAAAGCTTCATAATGAAATATTTTTATGAATAATTCCTGAAACAAACCATATACTATTCTACATAAAAAGAATGGAAAAGCTGTTATTGTATATAAGCACTGTACGGAGGACCGCTCATCCGGTGACACTTGGAATAACCTTAGTAAAACTGAAGGACTTCTGAGTGAGTTTACTACTTTTGCGCAGGACAGTAACGGCGATTACATTAAAATTTCGTAGACAAGCATCAGTGATCTCAGGATAGTACGAGTTAATTGAATGTAGTTATTTAAAGTCAATTTTAGAGGAATGGACAAGGTACTGGAACACACTATCTGAAGCGGCTATAGAATGTCGTGAAACAGCGTGCATAAAGGAAGAAGCAGACAGCTTGTTGGACTGACACAGCCAAGGCAGCCTGTGAAAGGAGATATAAGGCGTTTCAAAAGTGGACCTATACTATTACTCAGGCAGACAAAATTAGTTAAAGAAAGAAACAAAACCAAACAGATAATTACACAATCCAAGCAGAAATCATGGGAGGACTTTGGAAAGGGAAGTAAGAAGGAATTAACGTGTCGCTTAGACATGCCAGCAAAATCTGATAGTGAATCCTGTGGATAACTTGGGCAGATGGAAGAAATAATTTGAAGAGTTGCTCATTGTAGGTGAGACGTTTAATGGTGTGTCAGAGTTTGAGGAACAAAGAGATAGGAATGATGGTGGAAATAAGATCAAATTTGAGTGGGTAGAATGGTTAATAGTTTGTAGTACAATAAAGCGGCAGGTATAGATGAAATAAAGTCGGAACTCATCAAATACTGTGGAATATCCGGTCTCAGGTGGTTACACAAGTTAACTGAAATGGCTTTTGAGTCGGGAGAGGTTCCGCATGACTGGACGAAAGCAGTAATCACATCAGTTTTCAAGCATGCAAACAGGAAAGATTTAACAACTACAGAAGTATCTCTTTAAAAATATTACCAGGTATTGTTGAGAGAAGAGTTTGAGTGTTACTTGAAGACAAGTTGGATAAAAATCAGTGTATTTTTAGGCGTCTTACAGGCTGTCAGGTCCAGACCTTTAGTTTGTGGCAGTCAATGGAGAAGAACTATGAATGGAACCGGGAATTGTATGGATCTAGAAAAAGCTTATGACCGTGTTCCTAGGAGGAATCTACTGGCAGTTGTACAAGATTATAGAATAAGAAGCAAACTACTACACACAGTTAAAGGTCTTTACGTTGCTTGTCAGACAGCAGTAAGAATTGATGGTAAATTAGATTCACGATTAACAGTAGTTTCAGGTCTAAGATGAGGTTGTAAACTGTCACCACTTTTGTTCATAATATTTACAGATCATTTTTCTGAAAACAATAGACTGCCAGGATGAGATTAAAATAGACAGAAAAAGCACTATCGAAAATGCAGACGCCTTAGTTGTGATGGCAGATTAGATTGAAAGGTTGCAATGAAATGCTAAAGAGCTCGATCAGTGGTGTAAGGTCTATGATATTATGATTCACATTATGAAGTTCAGCATCTCCAAAATAAAAGTAATATATGTGGGAAAGGTGTAAACAGACTGAGTGCCAAATAGAAGGAGCTTGTATTTTGTCAAAGGATGGCAGCATAGTGAAAGAACTGGAATCAGTGTAGCAGAGCTAATGCAGTGAGTGGTCAGCTAAGATCTATTCTCTTCTGCAAGAAGGAAGTCAGTACGAAGACTAAGTTAGCAGTGCACTGCTCTATATGTCCATCAACTTTATTGTATGTGCGTGAAAACTGGGTGGATACAGGTTACCTTATTCATAAGGTTGAGATTACAGATATAAAAATGGCAAGAATGATTGCAGGTACTAATAGGAGGGAACAATGGCAGGAGGGTGTCCCTGATGAGGAAATCAAAGAAAAACTGGGATTGAACACAATAGATGAAGCAGTTAGAGAGTGCAAGTTGAGACGGTGGGGTCATGTTACACACATGGGGCACCAGGGTTACCTAAGAGACTCATGGGTTCAGCAATAGAGGGTAAGAGGAGTCCAAGGAGAAAATACTTTGATTCAGTCGAGAATCATTTTGAAGTAACAGGCTTAACTTATATGAGCAATCAATGTTAGTATTGAATAGGGGATAATGGAGGAATTTTATTAGCGGGAACATGCTCCACACTGAACAATTAAACGCATAATCAGTCTCTAAGGATGCTGATGAGACAAGTAAGTAAAATGAAGCGCAGGTTAACGTCGTTATTTGTTTCCGTTGAAGCATTCGTGCTTGTTCTCAGTTTAAAGTTGAATGCATGCTCTGGAAGCATATCTGCTTCGTATGAAAACTTCTTTGTAAAATATAAGGAGAAACTTAATGAAAATTGATTCTAGTAATTTCTTGTACTTACTATGTCAGCTCGGGCAGTACAAATTTAAGATTTTGGCTTTGTCCCAGAAATTCTGGTTGACAGCATGAACATTTATTAGAAATTAGAATTATCTTTTTCCGTTGTTACTTAACAGGTATTGTGGGAAAATGTTTCTATGAACTGATCCTATGATCCTGTTCAAATCAAATGTCTGAAAATCTATGGCAATCAATTACTGCTGTTATCAGTCCTTATGCTTACAAACTACTTAAACTAACCTAAGGACAACAAACACACACACACACATACCCATGGCAAAGGGAGGACTTGAACCTACAACGGGATCAAAGGCGAGCTACGCAGCAAGGCGCCTTAGAACTTCGGCCATTCCGCCGCGGCTGTGAAGCCTGAAACGAAATAACTACTGATAGTAATTTTTATACTTTACTAGAACAGCCTCTTTAAGGAACTGCGGATATTCCAATCGAAAAACCTATGAAACTATCTGGATTTCTCTTAACTTTTGTTTCAGGACAATGTTTTAGTTACTATTAATTAATTGAAGTATGTTATAAAGATACACAGAATACTCCATTATTTCTTGCTTTAGAGAAAAAACCAATTTCAGTTTCGTAAACCTCTGATGACAAGATATCATTTGATGTTAATGACAATAGCATCGTGTTTTTTTTGTTCTTGTTTTAGCATTTTAGTTACGATTCTTGTTTTTACGCTTTTAAGTTTCTGTTCTTCTTTCAGTCCGATTCAATAATATACACATAAATCTACACTCCGTAGCCGCAGGTCGGTGTGTAGCGGAGGTTAATTTGAGCACCGCTTTAACAGTCTGATATAGTTCATGGGAAAAACGACTGTCGTATTCCCATAATTTTTCGCGACATATACATGGGAGGAAACAGTACATTGGTTGATTTTTCTATAAACGTACGATCACAAGAATTTGTTTCTAGCTTATACAGTGACGCAGAACATCTCTCTTGCTACGACTGACACTGGGGTTGGTCGATGATCCATGTTGTAGGGTAGCAACATTTCATTTATGAACCGTCACTGACTTTGGTCAGTGATTTTCGTTGATACAGAGTGGTTTTCCTTCACAGGCAGTTGGACGGTGGTCTGCATCAGTTGTTATAAGTAGTCACTGCGGTGGAGTAGCCGAACAGTCTAAGGCGCCTCGCTGCGGAGCGCGCGGTTGTTCTCCGCCGGAGGTTCGAGTCCTCCCTGGGGCATGGGTGTGTGTGTTGTCCTTAGGTTAGTTTACCTTAGTCTGAGTAGTTTGTAAGCTACGGACCGGTGACCACGCAATTTGGTCCGACAGATTTACAAACATTTGTACATTTTGTTATGAGTAGTCAGTGGTGAGAGTTATTGGGTGGAAGTAGGAAAGTCTGGTTTTGCCTGTTGTAGCGGTGAGACGTGTGAAGTTCTGTTTACAGATGTAAACTGCGAAGATTTGTTTTGTATAAAATATTTATTCTTTTAACCGACTGTAGAAAAATGAATATTTTACCATAATGAAATTATGAAAAGGTAATGGTGAAGAGTATAATAACATAATGTTGTTCTCTTAATTTTCATTGTAATAGTGTTTGTTATTGTATTAGTTAATAATAAGACGGTCAGAATATGTAAATTGTGTCGTTTTTTATTTCTGATAGTCAAGATCATTTTTAGAAACTATTTTAGGCAATAGCTTCGTTTCATTTTCGGATTGAAAGTCAGTAATCTTTATAATTATTGCACTCAATGACCATGTTAGTAATACACAAAATAGTTCTTTCAGTGATAACACAATAATATAGAGCAATGAAATGAAAATTCATTCAGTTAGTATTTGTAAAGGACTTTTACACATTCAGCATAGATTCTATAGATTTCTTAATCATATTCATGAATTACATAATTAATTTTACAGCGTAATTAGCATAGAGCGCGACACGATGTTTAACGGTCACGGCAGGGTAGGTATAGGTTTTGGCTTTACTGAATATAATTCTTAATTACGTATTTATTTTTTATGAAATATACATTTTTGATGCGATACATGAGGTGTGACTGCAGTAAACAGAAAATATGAGTGAATTTCTGTTTACTTATGTTTGACATTCTGAGTAGGAACGCAGATTGTTTGTGTGTCGGTAGGACATTTTGCAGGTGTCTGGTTGCCCGTTTATTCTGCTCTGACATTGCGTTACAAAAATCTTAACCAAGTTGTTTGTCAGGCAGCTACCATAATTTTTTACCAATTGCGGAAAGTGTTCAAAACGTTAAAATTAATTATACCTCTTGATTACAACACAGTAATTTGTTTGTTAATGAAATTATGTCTTGACCTCAGTACGCGTCTAGACGCGCTCAATTATTGGCAAGGACGCTTAAAAATCTATACTCATTTCCAGCCTGCACTTGCAATCAGCTTTGATCTTTACTTCAGACGATTAATGTATTTGATTATTGTCAATTCAGTGTTACGTAGTAATTACTCCACGCGTCATATCTGTACCTGCCATTCTGTCAACTGAATTTATCATTTAGTGAGACTGATGAGCTGGCTAAGTGAGCGCACTAATAGGGCTATACACGCCATCAGGCAGTGCCAGGTTGATTAATGACAATACGTATGCTTACTCTAACACTGCAAATCTAATCAATTTCTATATTCATAGTGTAGTGCCAGTCAAGACACTGTTGCATACACAGTCCTATTCACACACAACTCTTACTTTGATACCAGCATATAACACACACTCTAGTTTTCGATTCATATATCTTATTTTTATTATCTTATTTTACTATATATATATATATATATATATATATATATATATATATATATATATATATATATAACACGTTTCAACGCTACATTATCGCGCTTACTAAATGAACGTTCTGAATTAATCCTTCATAATATGGACTCCACATTGACGACTAATATTCAAGTATTAGTCAAAGGAGTGTTTTATAAGCTACTTTATTTATTTATTATTATCATTATGGCATATGCCTTGCCCACAATTAATTTTATGTAGTCATTCCGCTTCAGATCGCTCCTTATGCGTACTTTCAGGTATTAAATATCAATAGCTGCTTTCTGTGATTGTTCTGCAGTTGTATGATCATACAGAAATGGATCATTCTTTCTATATCTTCGAAATACGCCACCTTTGTCTGTAAGGAACCACCCAAGAGAGATTTTTGGTCTCCATAAAAGTCATAATAGAACATATTTTAAAATTTACAACGGACCGACGTCGGACATTATTGCCTATAATTTTTGCACATATTTTCGGAAACCCTTTCCGGAAAAGGGGATGATAAATTTTTTTTATTATTCTTTTTTCAATCGTTAGGAAAGCTTCTCTCCCCTAGAGACCACAGTACACTGCTGCTAAAAGAGAAGCACGTTCCTTTGCTAGAATCATGCGTTCTTTTCCTTCAGTATTCAGCCTTTCCTTACAACATACGTTCCAGTCGGAGTTTAGGATTTCATTACTATTAATATCTGAATAATTATCTTCACATGAACAGACATTGCTGAAGTGGAGTGCCTTGCGTGCCCCAACGATGTAGATAGCCATAACGTAGGTGCAACCACAGCGGAGGGGTATCTGTGGAGAGGCCAGACAAACGTGTGGTTCCTGAAGAGGGGCAGCAGCCTTTTCAGTAGTTACAGGGGCAACAGTCTGGATGATTGACTGAGCTGGCCTTATAACACCAGCTAACAGGGCAAAGCCATGCAGTTACTGCGCGATATGGTAGAGATTAGTGAAGTTCGATGGCAGGATGAACAGGATTTCTGGTCAAGTGTGTACAGGGTTATAAATACAAAATCAGTTGGGGGTATTACAGGAGTAGGTCTGATAATGAATAAGAAAATACGAATGGGGTTAAGTTACTATGAACAGCATAGTGAACGCATTATCGTAGCAAGCCAACACCGACCATAGCAGTACAAGTTTATATGCCAAATATCACGTCCAATGATGAGAATATCGAAGAAATGTATCAGTAGATAAAAGAAATCATTCAGAAAGTTTAGGGAGACAAAAACTAGATTGTGATGGGGGACTCGAACTCGGTAGTAGGAAAGGGAAGAGAAAGAATTGTAGTAGGTGAATATGGACTGGGAAAAAGGAATGAAAGAGGAGATCGTTTGGTAGAATTTTGCGCAGTGCACAATTTAATGATCACCAACCCTTGGTTTAATCATCATGAAAGAATGCTGTAAATGTGGAAGAGACCAGGAGACACTGGAAGGTACCAGATTGACTTTATAATGACAAGGAATAGATTTAGAAACCAGGTTTTAAATTGTAAGACACATACAGGGGCAAATATAGACTATGACCATAATTTATTGGTTATGAACTGCAGATTAAAACTTGAAAAATTGCAGGAAGGTAGAAAACTTAGGAGATGCAACCTGGACAAATTGAAGGAATCGAAGGTGGCTGAGAATTTTAGAGGGAGCATTAGGCAAGGATTGGTTGAAATGGGGGAAAGTAATACAGTAGAAGATGAATGGGTAGCTCTAAGAGATAGGGTAGTTAAGGCCGCAGTGGATCATATAGGCAGTATGACAAGGCTTAATAGAAATCCCTGAATAACACAGGGCCGGCCGCGGTGGCCGAGGGGACTGAGGCGCTCCAGCCATGGTCTGCAGGGCCACTACGGTCGGGGGTTCGAATCCCCCTCGGGCATGGATATTTTTGCCATCCTAGTTCGTAAGTAGTTCATATGTAGTTTGTAAGTTTAGGGACTGATGACCCCGTAATTAAGTCCCATAGACTATACAAACATTTGAACATTTTTGATAACACAGGATATATTGAACTTAATTGATGAGAGGAGGAAATATAAAAATTCAGCAAGTGAAGCAGGCAAATGGGATGCAATACTCACATTACGACTTATCTTAGAAGATAGGCTAAGGAAAGGCAAACCTACTTTTTTAGCGCTTGTAGATTTGTAGAAAGCTTTTGACAATGTCAACTGGAATACACTCTTTCAAATTCTGAAGGTAGCAGGAGTAAAGTATAAAGAGCGAAGAGTTATATCCAACCTATACAAAAAACAGACAGCAGTTATTAGAGTCGATGGGTAAGAAAGGGGCGCTGAGGTTGGGAAGGGAGTAAGACAGATTTGTAGCCTTTTCCCAATGTTGTTAAATCTGTACATTGAGGAAGCAGTGAATGAAGGCAAGGAGAAGTTTGGAGAGGGAATTAAAGTTTAGGGAGAAGAAATAAAAACTTGAAAGTAGCTTGTATAGTTTTCTAGGTAAGATCTAGGGCAGTAGAGATCTGTAAATGCAAGTTAAAACGCTCACTGCTGCTATAAATTACTTTACAGGTGGCCACAGTACTGGCACAACGGAAATTTATCTAACTGCTCACTCCTTAAGAGAGCAGCCAACTTTTTAATAAACACAAAATTAATGTTAAAAAAGGAATAGATAATTAAACATGGGATGGGGATAATGAAATTATAAAGCAGAGGTTTGATACTTTAAATCATCATCTATTCAATAAAATGAAGAAGCAAGTAAATGTGGGGAGACCAAATTATGCACAATAAACCAAACAGTGATTTAAAATCATGAGTTACTGCCCTTAATAAAATTGTTCTGACCTTTATGAATATGGAGGTAATGTGGGAGGAAATTTGTAAATACACAGTGGATAAAGGAAAGCACATTCATTCAGTCTCAAACACATGCATAATGCTTGTGACACATTACTCATGTGGCAACACATGATAGCAGCAGTGAAACGAAGTGATGGCAGCATTTTGACGACATGGCGGGTGCCTTCAAGCACAATTAAAATTACACTATGCACCAAACGAACTCATGTGCACAGAGGCAGTGGCATACATTCAGTGGAGGTGTTTCAAACTTTGCAGTTTGCTGACAACGTAGTAATTCTGTCAGAGACTGCAAAGGATCTGGAGGAGCAATTGAATGGTATGGATATTGTCTCTAAATGAAGATATAAGATGAACATCAACAAATGTAAAACAAGGATAATGGAATATAGCATCAGAATGTCGGGCGATGCTGAAGGAATCAGATTACGGAATGAGACAATAAAAATAGTAGATGAGTTTTGTAATTTTGGTACCAAGGTTACTTCTGATGGCCGAAGTAAAGAAGACATAAAATGCAGAATGGCTATGGGAAGAAAAGCGTTTCTAAGGAAGCGAAATTTGTTGACATTAAATATTAGTTTAAAAGTTAGGAAGTTCTTTCTATGGGTAGATCACGTAACTAATGAGGAGGTGCTTAACTGAATTTGTGAGAAAAGGAGTTTCTGGCATTTCCTGACTAAGAGAAGGAATAGATTGGTGGGACACATTCTGAAACATCAAGGTATTGCCAGCTTAGCATTAGAAGGAGTCCGAGGGACGAATACAGTAAGTAGATTGAAAATGATATAGCTTGCTGGACGTATTCTCAGATGAAGAGACTTGCACAGGACTGTGTAGCGTGGAGAGCTGCATCAAACCAGTCTGTGGACTGAAGCCCACAACAACAACAATTTTCTTCAAAAGGAAAACGCCAAGATCATAATATTATAATTAATTCACTGACGACCGGATCCGATGGGCTAAGCCATTATCATCTCGTCCTATAAATTCACTATTTAAAAAAATTATATATATATATATATATATATATATATATATATATATATATATATATATATATATATATATATTGGAGATTAAACAGAAAATGCAACATTTAACTTACCATATTGTAGGCTTTATAGGACCAGATGATGACTGCATAGCTAATCAAAACCTGTCGTCAGTAAATTAAATTATCATATTACGATTTGGCCTTTTACTTTTGAAGATAAATAATTTATACAGATCGCCTTCATCCTATGATGTCAGGTAATATTGATATCTGGTTTCATACAGCTTTCTGTCCCTGTTAATATGTGGGCATTGTGACCTATTGTAAGCAAGAGCAGTTTTGAGACTAACGGAATGACACACAGGATTCGTTTTCGGCAGATCGGTGGTTCAAATCCACCTCCTACCATCCAGCTTTAGATTTTCCGTGATTTAACTAAATGACTTCTTGCGAATGCCAAGATTGTTCCTCGGAAAGTCCACCCCCCCCCTCCCCCCGATTTCCTTCCTAATCCTTAAGAAAAACAATTCGAGCTTGTGCTCCAATAACCACGTTGTAGACGGGTCGTTAAATCTTCCTGTATTTAACTTTCCTTCCTATTTTAGGACCTCTTAATAGACGCTCGAATTGGTATTTGTGTGGAGTGTTGCCTTGTATGGGAGTGAAACATGGACGATAAACAGCGCGGACATGAAGAGGATAGAGGCTTTTGAAATGTGGTGCTACAGAAGAATGCTGAAGATTAGGTGGGTGGATCGTGTAACTAATGAGGAGGTACTGAACAGGAATGGGGAGAAAATGAATTTCTGGCATACCATGACTAAAAGAAGGGATCGATTGGTAGGACACATTCTTAGACATCAAGCATTGGAGGTCAGTATGTGGGATACAAATCTGCAGAGGAAGACCAAGAGATGGATACAGTAAGCAGATTCAGACAGATGTATGTTGCCGTTCTCACGTGGAGCTGAAGAGGCTTGCTCACGATACGGTATTGTGGTGAGCTGCATCAAACCAGTCTCCGGACTGAAGACCATAACAACAACAACAACTTCGTTCAAATCAGCAACACTCTCGGTACAACAACGGTGAGTGTAACAAGCAGGCGCTTCGAGAGCTTCGAGAACTGCAAGTTTTGCCATATCGGGTGGCGGGCGACTGATTCTTCACAAGACACTTTGGCGGAACCCTACTTTGTGGCAGCTGTGAAAGCAGTAACGGGGGCGCCAGACGATACTTGTCAACTTGGCAGTACACGTGTAAAGTTCAATTCCGTTTCACTACGGCGAGATATATCTACAGCTTACAACAACTCCATCCTGATATGTAGCCACATTTACGCTCAGTGTCGCTGTAAGTTGATACCCTGAAAAGGACTTCGCCGCCTAAATCTGGGGACCGAGATTGCACTTCGTCATCCTGCCGCTAACAGCTTTGCGCCATCAAGGGAAGACGTGCGACAGCTTTCTTCATCACGCCTCTGATTCCACACCGATGGAAAAAACAACATTGTCAGTAGATTTGTTATTGTGGTCATGGCTAACATTGGACGTAGAGAGTGACTTACAGCATTTAAAGGGAGTTGGAACGTCGCAAAATTATTTTTAAGAAATCATGGTTTCAGTTTTTAAGCTTGTAAAGTAATTTGAAGTTTTCTTCTTAAAATTGTGCAAAATTTGCTAAGAAATTCCAAGTATTTTTTATTTCATTTTTCAACACCATTTCCGAAAATGTAAGATACAAAAGGCTGTGGATTTCACTCTTCATTTGATCCGTTGGTACTATTGTCGTTCAAATACAAGTCGATGATTGTTCAACAACCTCATATAGACTCGTGTGCCTAAGAATGTTGCGAGGGTGAAGGTCGGGGTGAGAGTTTAAAATAGGGAAAGATTAATTTTTAAAACTCACAACCACCAACTGCGAACCAAATTCCTAAACATGCAAAAACACTGGAACTGTAATTGCGACTGTCTCGTTTTCTAGGGGATGATATCACACGTTCGCAGCTTTCCTTCCCTGCATATGATTAACAAAACAAATTCATAATAAAATCAAGTTCATGAGAGAAAAGGGTGTACTAACTACTATTTTTGAAAACACGTGTAAGTTCACTTTATGTTGTTTATTTCACAATATTTGAACCCTGTGGCTGTCGCGTCTGTACGTCGGTACATTTACCAAATGAAGTTATAGCTCGTGAGCCCCCAGACAAAATGAAGATTTGTCGCAAATTGTTTTCACACCATGTGGCTGTCTCAAACACCGTTTATGTTCATGCCTATGCGACGACACGTGTTGCATTAACAAATCACAGTCACTTTAATTCAATGCGATGCACACCTTGTTCCACTGGCTAAATATTCACAAACACACAGTAGCACTCGATTTAACTTGGTGCAGTCTACGACGAGCAACCACATGTAGCGATTGCCACACACAAATCTCAAGTCACCACCTCGAGATCCAAATGCCGACTGCTGCAGAGCGACGCCACCCGGCCAGCTCACCACGTGCTCCGGAGCCCCCACTTCCTGCCCTCACGCGTGCACGTGCCAAAAGCTCAACTGCCGGGGTTTTTTCCCCTACGTCATCAACTTCCCCATGTGAACTGTTCTAACCGATTTGCCAACGTACAGCGCTCAGCCAAACATTTCTAAAATTTTACTTAAAATCAAAATAATTACACTACACATTAAACAAATATTTTCTTACGTTTTTATATTAGTATAAACATCCTTTGTACTATTTATCATAATCGTGCAATTTCTTATACCACAGATAAGTGATTTAACTGAATACTTCAAGATAAAATACGAAAGATTAATTGAAAATAAAATGAGAAATAGTTAATATATTATTTTTATAAACAAACATTGCCATGCTAGTTGTGTAACTGTCTTGTTTTCGTTGGTAATTTATTACTTTTCATTGTCAATTAAACATATTACGTTAGATGTGACTATATCAGCTAATTTATTGTTTATTTATCAACAGGCTATTTTGTAATGAGAGGCTTAAAGGTTCCTAACTGTATCGTATTACTTCAAATGCCAGTAGTATTACAATATTTGTGCATTGCACTGTGCCTGGAAATCGCCATTGTCCCTCTCTCCCCTCACCAGAAACGAACTGGAAAATCCTAAGTTGGAACAAGCCACCAACGTCGGCCTGCTCGCTGGCCTCCCGTCAGCTACAAGCACACGGCAAATCTCAACGTGGAGAATTTCTACCTATGGCCTAACTATAAATGTTGTCACCCAACTGTGTACATACATTGCTACCATAATTAATAAGATTAAAATTGTGTAACAATTAGTGCATTGGCATGGTCAATGTTTGCAGTGAACTTCATACTGTTTAATTATCAAATGCTATTGATTACCGGTATTTCTATTAGGCGGTAATCTCACAATGTATTTGTTCTCATAAAAACTTTGAAATGGGGAGTCGGGAATTTTGTTATTTCATTTAATGATGGTCATATGGGTAGGCTAAAGGTTATGGAAAGCCTTCGCATTGTCCCGAGTATCAACACCGTCAGAGGTATTCAGCTTCTGGACAACATGGGACTAAGGAAGACTCAGTATGAAAAATAAATAAAAATATTAAAGGGTAGCATGGAGAATAAAGCTTATAGGTGAAGAAGAACTAGAAGATGACCCTGATTATTCTGCTGGAGACTTTTGATAATAGAATAAGATGTATTTGTGAATTTTCATAATAAATTACTTTACTCGCATTATATTGCATTTGAAAAAAAGTTAATAATAAAATAAAAAATGTTTAAGTGTTTGTAAAGTTATGGGACCTAACTGCAGTGGCCATCGGTTCCTAAACTTACAAACTACCTTATCTTTTCTTAAGAACAACACACAGACCCCTCCGTGGCTCTGGCATTTGATATTTTTAGTGTTACGTGTACCTTTATATCACAAAATAATATTAAATTTTTCAGAAATGCTGTATGACAGTTAAAAGAGGCCACTAAACTAGAATCAAGACAAAATCTGGCTTATTCTCTGAACCAGGTAACCTTAACGCTAAAAAATCCTCATAAATATTATAGCAACAAAAAGAAAACATTGGTTCTAGTTCCGTGAGCTAACAATATACGCTGAAAATATCTGCCAAAATTTCAAAGTTCTTTATATAACGGTTACAGAGAAAAGGTACATAAAGTTAGCAAATTTGACAATGGCGAGATAGGGTATCCCGACTCCCCTTAAAGTGATTTCACTATAAGGGGAATCAGTAAAGAGGACACGGTATTAAGAAAATTGTGTAGAAAATTATTCGATACTTGAGGGATCAGATGTTTAGAGAACATTATCTGAAGCAAATACGATCCAGGACTCAAAAAGCTCGTACTGAAGTGTTAAGGACCGAATAGCCCTATGGGGACAGTATATAAAAGAGAGAGAGAGAGAGAGAGAGAGAGAGAGAGAGAGAGAGAGAGAGAGAGAGAGAGAGAGAAGGGGTTTTACGTCCCGTCGACAGCGTGATCACTAGGGACTGAGCTTGGATTTTTGGGGAGTGAAGGGGGACGAAATCGGCCGTGCCGTTTGAAAGGAACCATCCGGCCATTTGCCTGGAGGGATTTAGGGAAATCAACGAAAACCTAAATCTGGATGGCCGGAGGTGGATTTGAACCACCATCCTTCTGAATGCGAGTCCAGTGTGTTACCACTGCGCCACGTCGCTCGGTGTGTCTTATTTTTAATATTTTTTAAAATAAACATCATTTGTTTGCAGTTTCCGTTTAATTTCAATATCTAAACATTATCTATTCAAATATTTATCCAATTGTAAATCAAAAATAGACGACAGAGTATAGAAATCTCTTTTGAAAATCTGTACTGAATGTAAAGAAGGAACGGACCATTTATTTACATAGGCTATGGACCATGAAAAAAGATAAAGGTAAATGTAAAACATGTAAATCCGAGAGGGGTAAGAGTTGTAATTTAACGTGTCATAGTCTACCATGTACCAGGATGTTACCTGTAAAATAAGTATTTGTAGAAGTTAGGTTTAACTGTTCAAATATTTGTTAAACTTATGGGACTTAACTGCGGGGTTATCAGTCCCTAAACTTACAAACTACTTATAAACTAGCTCGTACTAAAGACATACTTAAGAATTATTAGTAGCTTGCGGAAAGTTGGTGGAGACACGATCGATTAGTACAAAGGATGCGATAAACAAGTCCTACGGGTCAGGTCGAATTATTGTTAGACGAGACGGCTCAACAGAAGTTAGACAGCGAGAACTTGTTTAGCCAATTAGAGACTTTGAAAACTGTGCAGCAGGCGCAGTCGGTTACTAACGAGGTTAACACAATGGCAGCTGTACCCTCCTCTACCGTATATCCTTCAGCTGCTAAACTTATAATTCCCTTTTACATCTACATCTACGTAATCTGCAAGTCACAGTGAAGTGCATGGAAGAGGGTTCATGGAACCACTTTTATGATATTTCTGTATAGTTCCATTCTCTCCATTCTCTAATAGCTCGCGGGAAAAATGAACACTTAAATCTTTTTGTTTTCGATCCGATTTCTCTTATTTTATTTTGATGGTCATGTCTTCCAATATAGGTTGGTGTTAACAGAATATGTTTGATCAAATTTTTTGGGACTAGAACATTTTGCATCAGCACTGTTACGTGCAGTGTTACGTGCACTGTTACGTGCACTGTTGTTTGGCTATTGACCCTTATAATGGTAAGTGTAAGATCATTCATATGACCACTATAAGAAATTCGTTAAACTTCAGTTACACGATAAATCAGTCAAATCTACAGGTCGTCAATTCTCTTAAATACCTAGGAATAACAATGCCGAACAACTTAAATTGGAAAGAACACATATGAAATAAATCACTTAATCGGTTAGGGAAGTTAGAAAATTTTAAAGGGAAATGGATAGTTTAAAGTTAGATATAGTGTGGATTAGTGAAGTTCGTATGGAGAGAGGAACAGGATTTCTGGTCAGGTGAGTACAGGATTATAAATACTAAATCAGTTGGAGGGTATTACAGGAGTAGGTCTGATAATGAATAAGAAAATAAGAATGCGGGTAAACTGCTACGAATAGCACAGTGATCACATTATCGTAGTCAAGATAGATACGAAGCCAACACCGACTACAATAGAACAGGTTTACATGCCAACTAGCTCTGCCGATGATGAGGAGGTCGAAGAAATGTATGAGGAGGTAAAGGAAATTATTCAGACAATTAAGGGAGAGAAAAACTTAATTTTGATGGGAGACTGGAATTCGGTAGTAGGAAAAGGAAGGGAAGGAAAAATAGTAGGTGAATATGGACTGGGAAAAAGGAATGAAAGAGGAAGCCGCCTGGTAGAATTTTGCATGGAACATAATTTAATCATAACAAACATCTGGTTTAAGAATCACGAAAGAAGGTAGTATACGTGGAAAAGACCAGGAGACACCGGAAGGTACCAGAAAGATTTTGTAATGGTAAGATATAGATTTCTGAACCAGGTTTCAAACTGTAAGAGATACCCAGGGGCAGATATAGACTCTGACCGTAACTTATTGGTCATGAACTGTTAGCTGGAACTGAAAAAAATTGCAGAAAGGTAGAAAAATAAGGAGATGGGATTTGGATAAACTGAGGGAGTCTGAAGATCTTCTGAATTTTAGAGGTAGCTTTAGGCAACGATTGACAGAAACGGGGGGAAGTAAAACAGTAGAAGAGGAATGGGTAGCACTGAGAGATGAAATAGTGCAGGCAGAAGAGGATAAAATAGGTAGAAAGGCAAGACCTACAAAAAATCCTTGGATATCACAGGAAATGCTAATTTTAACTGATGAAAAGAGAAAATATAAAAATGCAGTAAATGAAACAGACAAAAT
Source organism: Locusta migratoria (assembly GCA_026315105.1). Classification (NCBI taxonomy): domain Eukaryota; kingdom Metazoa; phylum Arthropoda; class Insecta; order Orthoptera; family Acrididae; genus Locusta; species Locusta migratoria. Next base: position 344,043,384 of record CM048747.1, on the reverse strand, counting down.
GGAGTACAGACGACTAAGAAATGAGGCAAATGCAAGCCCGTAGAAAAATGTTTAAATAGGGGGGAAACTAGACACCGCCTACAGGAAAAAAAAAGAGTTCAAAATGTTCCAATGTTTGTTGAGCTTATGGGACTTAACTACGGGGTCATCAGTCCCTAAACTTACAAACTACTTACGAACTAGGACGGCACAAATATCCATGCCCGAGGGTGATTCGAACCTCCGACCATAGTGGCCGTGCAGACCGTGACTGGAGTGCCTCAGTCCCATCGGCCACCGCGGCCGGCAATATACGAGTCATTTGGAGACAAGAAAAGCTGTATGACTATAAAGAACTGATATGGAAAACAAGTTTTCAGCAAAGAAGGGAAAGCTGAAAGGTGGAAAGGTTATATAGAGGGGCTCTACAAAGAAAATGAACTTACAGACAATATTTTAATAATGGAAGAGGAAATAGATAGAGATGAAATAGGAGATACTATACTGAGAGCAGAATTTGACAGAGCGCTGAAAGACCTACTAAATTTCTTTCCTAGCTTCAGAATAACCGGCACAATTAGTCACGTGATCTTATTAGTCGTCCTTCACATCCTCGAAATGACCCGCATTGAGTTTCGAAAAAGTTGGCCGCCTTACGCAATGGATTTCATTCAAGCGACTGTTACCGAGATTTTCACAGTTTTATAAATGTAAAGTAGGTTTTACTGCATGGAAAATCAATCGCTGTTTTTTTTATTTGAAAGATAGGTCTTTTCCCTGCAGAATACTGTAGACAGAAAAACATTAACGCCAGGGGAAAATACTATATACTGTAATGGAACTGTGTTGCTTTCACATCGAAAAAATTAAATATTGCTGTCAAAATTAGAGACTTCTTCGTTAAGCTCTGAACCGCTGTTGTTCAGTAGAAATTCTGTTTCTTCATCCAGCAAGGCATTGACGAAAATCAGACACATTTACCACCGAAAGCAACAATGGAATTAATGCATCGTACTGACGCGGCGAGTCAAACAGGCGAGCTTGAGCGCGGAAAAGTAAGTGACTCACGATATATTTTATTCCGCCATCAAAGAGTTACAGCTACTGCCATCTGAATTTTTTTCTTGGTGTTACGATAACAAGAGAGTACTTTTATGCCAACGAAAGACAGAAGTCATGTGCTAAAAGTCATAGTTCTTATACGCCAAGCAAAAATTTCTCACCCACCAATGACATTCGCTGTGACATTAGTCAACGGGCGACGACCTGGAACGTAACGTCAAAACAACAATCACTTGTTCCTTCCATGACACAGACGCCATCTTGATTTGCCATGTATCTCACAACATTGGTTTTACTACTCGCAGTAAGCCGTTTTAGGGCAACAGCGAATTAAAGATGAATCATAAAATCATCTCAATTTATTATAACTAAACATAAATAAAAATCCCTGGAATGTGAAACATCTCTGTGAGAGTAATAATATATGAAATTTATACGTTACATTTATGTGATGTTGTTGTGTTGGTATAGTGGTTAGTAACCTAGAATGAAATGCAATACGTAGTCTGTTCGATACCACACCCATCCCAATATTTCTTTCTTTTAGTCTTATCTTTTGGAACACATAGTAGGAATTATTTAACCATAACACATTGTGGGATTTTCTTATTCGTATAGCTGTAGAATGTTATCCAGTACTCGATGTTACTTGTAAAAGAGTGGTTTCTCAGGAATTAGTAACATCGGTTTAGTGATTTCCCTGTGACTGAAACACGGAGAATGAAATTTCTAAAAGTGATATGATCAGCAATGACATTTCTGTAGCCTAATTCCTTCTCAGAAATATTTGAAGTTTGTTCTAAATATGTTGCGATTTCGGAGAATATGCTTAGAGACAAATCAACGAGAAACGTTTAAATTGCTGGTAACTGAAATGAGTATTAATGATACACACACTATTCGCTAGTCAGGAAAATTTGACTGTTTATTTCCTAATTCCTGGTGATTTCCGAGGGTATTGTTAGACCGATATTTCTTGTTTGTTCCCAATATTTTGCTGTTTACTGTCGAATATGTCACGATTTCCGAGACTGCGGTTACACTGATATTCCTTGTCACCAATATTTGATAGTTTATTTCTGGTGGTTGACAAAGATCCTAAGAGGACGACTTTAATTTCTTTTGCAAATGAAGGGTTTCCAGCAAAAACCAGGCAAGTCACAGAATACACATTCTGAGAAAACTGAAAAACGAAGTTTGTTATCTACAGAAGGTGTGTATTTTCGAGAAATTATATAAGAGCATGTTACCAACTTAAAGCCCTGTATTTTATGTGCAATATATAAAATTTTTAAATAAAAAATGTACACATAAATAAAACAAAATCGCAATTATAAATATTTGGACTTGCCTGATTTTTGCACCGAAGGCTTTAATATCTGAAATAATGCATGAAAAATCGGAGATAAATAACATGAAAACAAAATAACAACAAATAATGAACAATAATTTACTTTTTATTAATTACCAGACATTTTACAAAATCTTTTGTCAGAAAAATTATACATAGTTTTGCATGCCTTATAACGTAAACTATTCTGTTCCGATGTAAATTTTTTAAGGATTTTATCATTAACTCAATATAAAATCTAGTCTCAGAACATTTTGATGACGTACTTGGTTTACAGTTAAAATACTTCATGGTCATTTTAAAATATTCTTACTCTATTTCATTTAGGCTGTGTTCACCATCAACATTTCCTGCAGAGGGTAGCAGTTTTTCATAGAAACCCATATCTGCAGTAGGAATTTACTTTCTAACTAATTTCGTGACATCATCATATTTGTGCCTTTTAAGAGGTAAAGGACCACCATGCAGTGATTCCTCTGGGAAGGTAATGTTACCCTTTATTGCCTTCTTTAGTGCTGCAAACTCTAACATAACAGTCATATGTTGATTCTGGCTGGCTTTAAATATGTATTTATGAGCATAACTATACTAGAATATTACTAGAATATTTTATACTGTGAAATTTTGAAAAGCTCATGTACGGTGTCTGTTGGCAACCATGCATATCTCATTCAGGTAAGTCCGCAAAAGTCTGGTTCTTACAGCAAAAGATGCACTTTCCGATGTCATATCTCATGCCGATAATATCTCATTTTTGACCAGAAATTGACTTATCTGGTTTTTGCAGCAAGCCCGTCAAATGTATACAGCAGAACAGCGTCGTCTGCTGACAGCTCTACATCCGTACTGCATGGACGTTTTCGATCTTTGCCTAATGCCAAAAGGTAGAATCTCTGGGAAAAATTTTGTTTTACTTTGGGTATAAGCGCACGTGAAAGTTATTAATAAAACAGGTAATCAGCCGACGCGTGTCTACGTAGCTTGTATTTTCGGCTTGTAGAAGCTACGTCGCTCGTATGCAAAGTGTTAAATGTTTCACGTAAGTCGACACTATCCGCTCCTTGGAGGTCATCTCGCGCAAGAAGCCGGGGTGTCAGAGCCGCGCTGCTCCGGGTGCTTAACTGGTGCGTGTGTTGGCGTAGTGGCGCTCCTGTTTTTATTTCGGGCAGTTTATCACAGGCGTCGCGCATAAACTTAAGGAAGTTGCGACGTTAAGCCTAACTAACGATCCTACGACGTAAACAGTTAGCCGGGCGGTGTTTGCACAAGTGCCTTAAGGTGGACGGGGCGTTAGGGTGAGGGGGGGGGGAGGAGGAGGGGGAGGGGTGACGACGTGGCGCCGCTTACGGCCAATAACGGCTGGGCTGCCGGCATGCTGCTGCCGCCTCTGTCACGTCGCGAGGGAAGCCGGCATCCGCCACTGCTACGTTATTACTGTGAGGTCACACCGCAGACGTATATTACTACACTGGCAATGCCGTGTACAGGATCAAGGCTGTCAGTGAGAGTGAAGTCTCGCCGCCACATTTCCATACTATATACGTGTGAGCAGTCGTATATGTTATTACAGAAAAAAAGTCGTACAAAATACGGATGAACTGACGTAACTACGCAGTTTTTAAAGTTTTGGCATTCGTGTGTTGTATATGGCTGTAATTTTATCAGCTGGAGTAGATTTGACACATACATCGTAGTAACAATTTGCTGTTACCATTTACCAATGTCATTGAACTTTGGATTTTCCTTCAGTAATATGGTAATTATAAAAGTGTCGTTTATCGTGGATAACACGTATCGTTATTCTTTTGAGAGTTCTTACTAAATCTACAGTCGGCTTTGACACACGTTTTCTGTTTTCTGTTTTCATTAACGTGATACCAGTTTGGTTCCAATTCGGGTTTTCTTTTAATAGTATGACCGTTATAAATGTGCTATTTGTCGTCGATAACAAATACCTTTATTTATTCTGAATGGCCGGCCGCGGTGGCCGAGGGGACTTAGGCGCTTCAGTCACGGTCTGCACGGCCACTACGGTCGGGGGTTCGAATCCCCCATTGGGCATGGATATTTGTGCCGTCCTTAGTTGTAGGTAGTTCATAAGTAGTTTGTAAGTTTGGGGATTGATGACCCCGTAGTTAAGTCCCATAAGCTTAAAAAACATTTTAACATTTTCTTCTGAGTGTTTTCAGATAACCACAGTATGCTTTCACTGTACGTAATGGTAAAATTTTACCTAGCATCCCGGCGGCCTCGCAGGATTATGTTGGCAACATCAACAAAACGGTAGAAAGTCTTTGTTGCCAAGATGTTAATATTTTTGGGAATCCACATAGGTGACTTGATTAGTGTCTCGTACAGACGACGGAGTAAATAAATGATGCTGTGCCTGCTCTATGGTTGACAGGTTCTTCTATGTACCCTCGTTCACTCAGTAAGAGTAATTTAGTTCGTAAAATAAAGATTTCATGTCAAACATTTGCGTTGTCACGAGACTGGATAATACCAACGTCACATGATAATCACGCGAGGCCGCCAGGACATTAAGTAAAATTTAACCATTTATAACACGTTCTTCTCCTAATATGATATGGATATGTATGTGTTAAATTCAATTACTGCGGAAGTATTAGATCAAATGCAAATCATGCTCAAACCAACTAGTAGGCTTTTAGCTTGCAGTGTCATATCGTGTCAGAACATCAGTACCGTACGGAAACGTTTTGACGTGAGATGAAGCAAGATGGCGGGACCAGGCAACAGTCACAGAGGCAAGTTTGACACTCATGTATTTATGTCTGTGGGTCATACATTCCAGAAAAATACTGAAGCTCAAAACACTCTACATCTACATCTACATGTAATACTCTGCAAATCACATTTAAGTGCCTGGCAAAGGGTTCATCGAACTGACGTTATACTATTCATCTCTTATTCCATTCTCGAATAGAGCGCGGGGAGAAAGAACATCTGAATCTCTCTGTTCGAGCTCTGATTTCTCGTAGTTTGTTCTGATGATTATTTCTACCTATGTAGGTGGGAGTCAACAATATATTTTCGCATTCGGAGAAGAATGTTGGTGATTGGAGTTTCGTACGTAGACCACGCCGCAGCGTAAATCGCCGTTGTTGTAATGATTCCCATCCCAGATCCTGTATCATTTCCGTAACGCTGTCTCCCCTGTATCGTGACAATACGAAACGAGCTGCCCTTCTTTGGACTCTTTCGATGTCCTTCGTCAAACCCACCTGATAAGAATCCCACACTGGGCAGCAATACTCCAAATGAGGATTGACAAGCGAAGTGTATGCAGTCTCTTTAGTAGTTCTGTTGCATCTTGTAAGCGTTCTGCCAATGAAACGCAGTCTCTGATTCGCCATTCCTACGACATTATCTACGTTTTTTTTTAGTTTAAGTCTGAAGTAATAGCAATTCCTAGGTATTTAGTGGAGTTTACGGCCTTCACTTTTGATTGATCTATCTTGTAAACAAATTTTAACGGATTTCTTTTCGTACTCATGTGGACGACTTCACACTTCTCATTACTTAGAGTCAATTTCCAATTTTTACACCATACTGATATCTTATTTAAATCGTTCTACAGCTGGTTTTGATCTTAGGTTGACTTTATTAGACGATAAATGACGGCGTCATCTGCAAACAACCTAAGAGAGCAGCTCAGATATTCTCCCAAATCGATTATGTAAATAACGCACAGCAGAGAACCAATAACACTACCCTGTGGAACGCCCGATATCGCCTCTGTTTTAGTCGATGCCTTACCATCAATAACTACAAATTATGTTCTCTCTGACAGGAAATCTATCCAGTCACAAATCTGAGGCGATATTCCATGACCACGTAGTCTGAGTAAAAGCCGTTTCTCAGGAACGATGTCAAAAGCCTTCTGGAAATCTAGAGATACGGAATCAATTTGTGAACCCTTGTCGACAGCACTCATCAGTTCTTTGTGTTCCACATGAACTATTTTTTTTAATCCGAGTTGACCTGGGGTCAATAGATCATTCTGTTCGAGATAATTCATAATATTTGCAGGCCTGTAGTTTAGTGGGTTACTCCTACTGCCTTTCTTGAATATTTGTGTGACCTGTGCAACTTTCCAGTCTTTTGGTACAGATCCTTCTTTTAGCGAGCGGTTGTATATGGCTGTTAAGTAAGGAGCTATCGCATCAGCATAATCACATAGAAATCTAGTGGGTAGTCCGGACCAGAAGACTTGTTCGTGTTAAGTGATTTCACTAGCTTCACTATTCCAATGATATCGACTTCTATGTTACTCATTCTGGCCTCTGTTTGTAATTCGAAATCTGGAATATTGGTTTCGTCTTTGGTGAATGAATTGCAAAAAACTTTGGGAGTTTAGATTTAAGTCTCGTTACGACATCCCTGTGTTCACTAATACCTGTATTCATTTTGATGCTCGTTATGAGCTCGGGATTATTTGTTGCAAAGAGATCAAGTGTGTTTTGACATCCATTTACTCTACGACAAGCCTCACGGTAAGGAGCTGAAATGGGATCAATTACCTAGTGTGGCATTTCTGGCTTTTCTGCAATAATGTCTGTTCTACATCTACAGCTACATACATACTCCGCAATGCACCGTAAGGTGCGTGGCGGAGGGTACACTGTATCACGACTAGGAGTTTGCTTTCCTATCCCACTCCCAAATATAACGAGGAAAAACAGAATGCCTATATGCCTCCGTACGAGCCCTTCGTAAGTTCTTGATTCATAATGCAGTAGGAGAGAGAGAGAGAGAGAGAGAGAGAGAGAGAGAGAGAGAGAGAGAGAGAGAGAGAGAGACGACCTAAGAAGTCAAAAACACACAGACACCTAATGGTAGCGTAAGTATCAATTCCGTGAAAACTGCGACAGAACAAACTTCATATAAACGTCTACATTTGAAATCACTTGCTTTTTGTTAATGTCGCTAAAATCTCAGAAATGGCTTAACCGATACCCATAATTCTTTTGTTATGTTTTCTTCGCCTTAATACAGGGATATTAATGGAAGAACAAAAGAGGGGAAGCTGAAAAAATGGAAAAATCGAGATTGGTAAATTTGTATGGACATCACCACTGCAGATTACATTCGTATTTTGTGCGCCGCCGAACCGTTCATCAAATAGCGATAAAATTTTCCACAGTTGACCTTAAAAACAACAGGAAAGACAATGCCTAATAAGATTTACTATGGCGCATATCGGAGGGCACTTCACTCCAACCTCCAACCCGTTGACTGATAGCCATTAAATTTTGCACATGAACGTGATTTTTCATATACAGGAGAAGGAGAAGATGAACAGAGGAAGGCTAGACGATGGGATTCGAAGAGTGGATAAGGTAATGAGAAAGGCAGGATAATGGATTGGGCGATAGATGAGGGGGAGGGGGGGGGGGAAGCGGGCGGAAGGGCTAAGAGGAGGATAGGAGGAAAATGAACCTTAATATTGGAAAAATTAAATACCCGAGAAACGCCGGATTTTCAGCTAGCTAACACAGAGAGAAACAATTCCTTTGTTATGTTGTTAAGCCACAGTCACGCAATAATTTGTAAATAATTTTACCCCATTTGATTGTATAAGTAACCTTATTATTTTGATACACTATCCCGATTTTGGTCTTAAAACATTTTATACAATTTCATATTGGAACAAAGTGTGACTACTGATGATACAACATTTATAATTATTATACTACATTTACTTACATCAAACTAGTTAGTACATATAATTTCCAACGTCGTCATTATCGAAATTCTTGGAATACCTATGCACATTCTTGTAAGACACGTTCGAGTAATAAACCAATCAAACAATATAACCTGAACATATTAATACTGAATGGACAAACTATGAGGCCAGTATACCATCATCATTCCTTGAGAACAGATTAAGGCATTTAGAATTTACTGTAGTTACATGCAAAGAAAAACAAAGCAAAGGTCGTCTATGTCGAGAAAAATATTGTATAGAGTTCATGTTTAGTTACAAAAGCTTACAAGTCAAAGTTATCAATTACCTTCCGTCTCGAATCCATTTATGAGATGTAAACAAAACTGCATTTCAGTAGGGTAATGGTGTATGTCAAAATTTACATGTCATAAAGACTTTTACATTGTTACTAATCAAACATTCGAAAATATTTACTGAAATTCTGTACTATCAAGCAAAATGTATAGTTCTTTGAATGTTGTGATAAAATAGGAAAAAACATACTCATGTGGCCATATGTATTAAGTAGAAGTACGACTATATAATTCTGAGGTTAGAGAGTACTAATGTAATGAACAAAAATTATAAAACTGAGCACTAGTGGTGGAGTACTCATTGCCTAGATGTCTATTAAATTTATATGGCAGCAATAATAATTGTATAATCAGTCATCAATAAAATAATCAAAATGAAATTAAAGTTGTCAATGTAAAAGGTGGGGAGCTCAGTGCCTACATGTCTGTCACATCTCTTATTTGAATAAAATTTCGAATAACAATATGCATGTCAAAATTAGTATAAGATTAAAGAACTTAATATATTAAAAATAAATGATTAAATCAGAAATAATTTTAAATAATTACATGTCCATGATAGTAGAAATATTGAAACCACTACAGAAGTACTGATGATTTTCTGATACAAAATAACCAAATATTTCTGCATACAAAAATTAGAATTTCATGCTTATTCCTTCCATATTGTTTCAAAATGTTATCAGTTTCCTTCATTACTTATATAAGTAAACTATACATGGACAAATTACATGACAATGTTTTCTATGTAATAGGATTGTAGGGATGGACTTGTTGGTACATCAGTCCTAATCAATGTAGTCATTTCCTGATAAGATTACAAGAAAACTGAGATGCAATACTATATGCAGAACTACTATACTTGAGTAATGAATGCATATGTTGTGTTGTGATGTGTTAGTGCTCTGTGTGTAGTGAGAACTTCAAGTATTTGTTTGGCAATTCTTTGTCACTGAAGAGCGAGTTGTTAGTTATGGTAATTTTAATGTAAAGTCTGTGTTCTACATCAATAATACCCTCAAAATTTTACAAATAAAGAAATGAAATAACAGAACAGAGAAACAATTTGTGCTACAAGAAATATAACTATTATTGTATCACAATATATCTGCAAGTAGTGATTTTAGTCTTATGAAGTCTTTACAATTTGTAGCTATTGCCTATACCAGGATTTCAAGGGGTTGTACGTAAATAACTTGTGTGGGATGGATTTGATATAATCTAAAAAAAAAAAAAAAAAAAAAAAAAAAAAAAAAAAAAAAAAAAAAAAAAAAAAATTCTAAATCTTGCTTTTCGTTTAGCAGTTTATCTAGGAACCTGGAAAGCATATTATAGATTTCAATTTTCTCTAAAATGTTTCTTTTTAAAATTACATTAATACTTTCCAATATTACCGAATTAGAAATGTCACGGGCACGTAGGCAATGAGAACCCCACAACTTATTATAATTTCTTTCTGATTATTTGATGGATTAGTGATTCAATGTATAATATACAATATCTTGATGATAATTTGTGTAGGTTTTAGATTTTTTTATGGAAATTTGAACTCTTCATGTCCTATCATTAATATAAGAAAATAGATGGCGGTACATGGTGACATTTAGCCCTTACGTTCATTATCATTATTTCAATTTAACTATTTGTTGGATGAGCGAGTCAGTGTATAGTGTTCAGTTTTATAATCTTTTATTTATTGTATTAGTACTTTCCAACCACGGACTTATATAAGTACTTCCCAACCACTGAATTATATAATATACTACTTAACAAACATAGTTATACATCATACGTCTGAAGTGTTCTGTGAATTGTCTCAGGAAATATAGGAAACAAGAGTTACAAACAAAATACTTTTGCTGGCCTACAAGTAATCGCCATTGGCTACAACACACTTCTGACATCGGTTTTATAGCTGCGGAATCGCTCGAAGCACTGAGGTCACGCGTTGTTGGATCTCGGCAACTGTTGCGAAGTGTACATTTTCAGGGCTAACTGAAGGTGGGGAAAAAGGAAAAACAGCAGTTGATCATCTGGAAGCATCCATCACACTCGTTCGGTGTTGTGTGGGCTGTGATTGTAGACGGTCGACCTTAACGTGTCTCATCCTCCACACATTACTTTTGTTCTTTAAAGCGTTTAAACAACTTAAACGCCCACCTTTTACTCACTGCTTCAACACCATTCACATTCACAAACATCGCGTGGATCTCCGTCGCTTTTGAAACAAAACTTGATGTTAACAAATTGCTCCATTTTGCGCTCCATATTGCAATGACACTAGTTCTCAGACTGACCCTGTTAGCTGTGTCGCAGCGTGTACCACCGCTTCACTGCAGTGCTTTGCACGATAGGGGGCGCTTGTTGACATGTCACTCAATGTGTATGTGCGATCACCTAATTCTGGCCAATGCGCATTTATGATAGTGGACCATTCACCGAACTTTTCAGACGCACCTTGTATTTTCGTATTTTACTATAACTTTCAAAAAACTTTATACATTTTGCTTAACAGTACAAACTATCAATATGTATTTTCGAATATTTCATTTCTAACAATATAAAAGTCGATGTGACACGTAAATGATGAAATACAACTCTACCCTACTGAAATGTAGCTTTGTTTACATCCCATAAATGGATCTGACACGAAAGATATTTGATAACATTGTCATGTAAACATTTGGAACTAAACACGTAATATCTTAGAATTCTGTACAATATTTCTCTCTACATAGACTACCTTTGTTTTGTATTTCTTCACATGTCACCACATTAAATACGAAATACCTCAGTCTGCTCTCAAGGAATCATATTTATATATTGATCTCACAGTTTTTCTATTCAGTATTAACATCTTCAGATTACACTGTGATATTGGTTTATTATTGAGTTATGTCTGACATGAATGTCACATATGCATTTCAACTACGAGGTTTGTCCACGAAGTAAGTTCCGTTTCTATTTCTATCCGCGACGGCGCTACGATCGCAGTTCCAAGGATGCGCGGCAGCTTCTCAGCTGCTGCTGCTGCTGCCGTCTGATGTGTGCTTTGTAGTGCTTCTTTATAATGTCAGCCGTAATTGAAAATGCCGCCGCCTGGAAAATCAGATCTGTGATTTGTTTTCTAAATGCAAAAAAAGTTAAGCCACAAGAAATTCATTGGCAAATCTGCGAGGTTTACGGACAAAATACTGTGAGTGATTCAATGGTTAGAAGATGGGTCAGACTGTTCAATAAAGGATGTGATAAAGTGCACGATGAACAACGAAGCGCACGTCCGTCTGTGATTACTGATGAACTGGTTCACACAATCAAAGAGGAGATTAAGCACAATCGTAAGTTTAGACTTAGTGCCCTTGCTATGGAATTTCCGCGAATCGCGCTATAACTAATTCATGAAACTGTTAGTGTAAAACTGAAATTTTGAAAACTTTGCTCACATCGCGTATCCAAAATTCATACTGAACAACACATGAAACAACGGATGGGCAGTGTACAGTAGTTTTTGACATGCTACAATGAAGAAGGTGATGGTTTCCTTTCTCTGCTAGTCACGGGTAATGAAACTTGGTTATCGTACGACACCCCTGAAACAAAACTGCAGTCAATGGAATGGATGCACATTTTATCCCAACGAAGGTTAAGCCTAAGCAAATCTTGACACCGTGCACCGTTTTTTAGGACAGAAAAGGCATTTTTGCTGATTGATTTCTTATCACGAGGCCAAAAATCAATGCATATGGTTACTGCGAGACCATTAAGAAATTGCGCCGCGCATTACAGAACAAACACCGATGATTACTGGCCAAAAGGTGTTGATTTTTCCCACGATAATACCCGATCTCACACGGCGAATGTGACCAAACAACTCTTACGGGCATTTCACTGGGATGTGTTTGATCATTCTTCATACAGCCCGGACCTCACTCCTAGCGACTTTCGTATCTTCTTACACCTAAAATCTGTCCTTGGTGGTCAACACTACAACGACGATGACCGAGCTGAAAGAACATGTTACCATATGGCTGAATACACAGTCGGAACCTTCTATGAAGAAGGCACATAAAAACTTGTGCCACATTATGACAAGTGCCTACAAAATTTCGAAAGCTATGTAGGAAAGTAGTTTAACAGTTGTAGATTTTTGTACAGTAAACTTTTTTTCTGTATCTGTACACTTTTGTTTTATATAACCAAACGGAACTTACTTTGGGGACCTACCTCGTATTTTCGATAATGACGAATTTTACTCAATCTGTGTCATTCATTATCTTACAGTTTGCACTTTAATATGGTTCTAAAGCCGATATCCGGTTAGTGTATCTAAACAATAAGGATACATATACAGTCAAATGGCGGTAAAGAGATTTATAGACCGAAAGAAGCCTAAGAGGACAAAGAAGAAGGGAAGTAATAGGTATAGAGATAGGGGAAGATGGGCAGGGAGATTATACAGGGTGTTTATAAATGATACCAACAAACTTCGTGGTGTGGTAGAGGATGGCTTGAGGAACAAAATGAGATAGGGAATCCATGTCCGGAAACGTCACCCAACGGCGCTACCGAGCGCTAACATTATAGGCGCTGGCGCCTGCCGCTAGGACAACCCTCGGGTGGCGAACGCGTCGTTCTGTGCACACACAGACCGCGGGCAGGTCTGTAATATGTGGTTTTTTATATTCGGGATTTGCGAGTCATTGCAGTGATCGCCAATGGAGAAGATATAGCTAGCAGCGGTATGGGCAGGCCCTGTTCCCTATGAATGCTATGCTGTCCTGCCGTAATGACAGATAGTGACGTTCTTGGGCTCCTCCCCATGGTGTATTGCCTCTCGAAACCTCCAATGTTGTACGGTATAGCATAGTATAATTGATGTAACTGACAAAGAATGACTGCGTTGATATGTTGTGTTTTGTAGACTAACGTCGTCTTGAGTAGCAGCCATCACCAGCTACGCTGCAGGAGTGTACAGCGATGGGTCACATAATATCAATAACGGTAAATATTTCGTGATGTCGACGCCTTAACGGGTAGATACCATAAATGCAAGGAACGCCACACAAGCTGCCGGAGGGTTGACCTAGCAGCAAGCGCAGCGCCTATAATTTTAATAATTTTAACGCTCGGTAGCGCCGTTGGGTGACGTTTCCGGACATAGGTTCTCTACCTCATTTTGTTTCTCAAGTCATCTTCTACCACCTCACGCAATATATTTACAAGCTGCCCAACTAATCTAAATAAAATTTTAAACAGTGCGTGATTTTATCCAAATAAAAAGTAAGGATACTTTTTTTATCTGGGTGGTTAAGTATTCATTAGGTTGAAGGCTAGGCTAGTGGCAAAGTACTCTGTTGAAGAGCAAAAGTCACGGGTTCGAAACCCGTTTGTATCACGTTATTTTTCACTTCGAATTTTAATCTAATCTTCATCTCTCAACGATGTGAGGAACTGCTAGAAACGACACGTGGTTCGTATTCCACTTAAATTGTAGGCACCCTTTTCCAGATTGTACGTTAGGAACACGTTAGGTGCAGAAGTTGTGTACAGTCGAAAGACTTGCACCAGGTCACTGAGTCACAAAAAATTATTATATTAGATTTTTGAAGTTTCTTCGATGCTGCACTTTATTTCACATTACACATTTCTTGCAAATTTTCATGATGCACAACCATTATTCTGCAAACATCTCCTACGCTGTGGCTAAGCCATTTGTGCACAATATAGTTTATTCCAGAAGTGCTAGATTAGATTAGATTAGTAGGTTCGTTACATAGACCCGTGTTGAGAACATCTTCGTGGATGTGGAACTATATATTACAAGTTGATAATCTAATAATACTAATACAGGTACATACATTTTTTTACAAGCTGATAGTATGATAATACTAATAGTGTGAATACAGATAAATGCATCATTTGGTTCTATTTAAGAATTCGTCAGTGGAATAGAACTGGAAAGTCTTTTAGGCTCCTCTTAAACTGATCTTTATTTGTACTAAATTTTTATGGTTGTTGGTAAATTACTGAAGATATGTGTTTCTTAGTAATGAACCCCTTTTTGACTAAAGGAAGTTTTTTTAGGTCCTTGTGTAGATCATTTTTGTTCCTAGTATTGTAGATATGAACTGAGCTGTTTGTTGGGAAAAAGGATATATTATTTATGACAAATTTCATTAAGGAATAAATATACTGAGAGGCAGTGGTTAATATACCCAGTTCTTTGATGAGGCATCTGCAGTAAGTTCGTGAATTTACACCACAAATAATACGTAATTACACGTTTTTGGACTTTGAAATCTTTTGCTTGGCGTGAAGAATTACTCCGAAAACATTACACCATATTACATTATGAAATGAAAGTAAGCAAAGTATGCAAGCTTTTGTACTTTTACGTCTCCTATGTCTGATAACACTCGTATTGCAAATTCAGATTTGTTAAGTTGTTTCTGCAGTTCTGTGGCATGGTCCTTCCAACTGAATTTATTACCAAGCTGTAATCCCGGGAATTTTATACTGTCAACCTCTTCTATTTGCTCATCTTCATACTTTATGCATATACTGAATGGGAATCTCTTACATGTTCTGAACTGCAGGTAGTGAATCTTTCTAAAGATTAATGTCAATGAGTTGGCTGTAAACCATTTATTAATGTTAACGAAAATATCATTACCAGACCTTTCCAGAACTATGTACGGCTAAATCTGACTTTGACACAGAAAGTGGAAATTATGCTGCCACAAAAGTCTTTGATCATCTACCAAGCAGCATCAAAAGCCTGAGAGATAGCCAAATAGCATTTAAAAACAAATTAATAGACTTTCTGAATGACAGCTCCTTCTACTCATCGGATGAGTGTTTGGATATAAACTAGTAAATCTAAAGAAAAAAAATGTGTCACGTAATATTTTGTGTAATGTAACATCTTGTACAGACACTCGTCATTAACCTGACACGTTCCACATCATTACGAAATGGTGTGTTCATGATCTATGGAACAACTATTAAACTAATCTCTTCGAATCCCGGCTTGGCATATTTTTTCCCATTATGAAAATCTGATTGGATGACACTGAAAGACCTAGTGCGCCAATCCGTTAATTTCATTCATCCATATTTTAAAAGTATAATTCAGATTGCGTTTTCTGTCAATGTAAATAAGGTCTCAAGGCTTTGATTCCCTACAGGAAACTGGGTACTGTGTATTGCTCCTCATCACCATTCACCACCATCATCGACAATCAAGTCAATGAAGTTGCGTCACTAAAAAGAGATTCAGTAGGCGGCCGAAACCAAGTGGGGATATCCAGGACAATAAAAGCCATTCGTTTATTTCATACTGTGGTATCAATAATAAGCTAACATACAGTTATTTACAGTAGACAAACGAATCACTATAGAATGTTTGGGGTCGATATGAAATGATTCGTCTGACGGAATTAGTCTAGCGCCGGAAGTTTGAGAGGGTAGTACTACAGGGCCTAGTGGAAATAGTCGTACAGTACAGTAGTATTTAGTCGCATAATTCAGGTAACAGGGCCTCCAGACTGGTATATCAGTGGTCAGTGGTTTTAAATTGATGTTAGAAGTCACGATTGATAGTAGTAAAGCATTTCAAACGTGTAAAATTGTTACTTAGTTTTAGAACGAGAACTATGTGTAATAGTAATAGACTTATGCCGATCATGACACACATTTTGATTGGCGGGGCAAGGTCACTTCCTACACTCTCCCACGCCTTCACGCCTTCTCTGGTCCCAACCAGGTCTCTAATGTGAAATTAAAATTAAATATGTCCATATCGCAGTTATGTTACCAGTTTTGGTCACTGCAGACCACCTTGAGGCAAGGACTACCATGATAGATGGTGGCGCCAACTGCTCAGGAGCAGTTGAAGTTTCTGCAGCCTGTTCCATAAACCACCATTGACTGTCATTATTGCTCATTGCCTGAAGATGTTCTGCATTGACGAAAAAGGGTGACAAACTAAAATTCGATATCTGCGAACTTGATTATTTTAAATTTAATTTCATGTTACAACAAGGTTGCTGTTAAACTCCATGACACTTTGAAAAATTACTCTCACTAATCTTTGTACCTGCAGCAACAAAGCTTGTTAGGTCCAATTAAGGATGATTGACAGGTGCACTGAAGAACCCGTTCTCCATCCCCCCACCTCTCTTTTGACCCAGTTTATGGATCACATCACTTTGTTATCAAATTAATTGACTTCATTCGTGTGAGTACGGAATAAATAGAAAAAGCATCTAAAAAATATACCTACTTGTGGTTATTGAGCCAAGATCGCAAATACAGAATTATTTATTTGTCTTTATATCATCTTCAGAAGGTTGCATGGCTTTACAACATAATCACTTTGGGGACCTTTTAAAACCTTCTCGTCAAAATATAAAATGAGTAAAAGCTGAAGTACCCATCACCAAAGTGGATCATCATATTTGATTAAAAGGTAAAATATGTTGACTGTTTCTCATATAAGGCAGACTCCTTATACTTATGTGAGAAACAGTCAACATATCTTATCTTTTATTCAAATATGGTGATCCACTTTGGTGATGGGTACTTCAACACAATGACTACATATTTTCATTCATTTTATATTTTGACGAAAAACCCTTTATTTTACGAAGTCTGCAAAGTGAATATGTTTTAAAGCCATGCAACCTTCTGAAGATAATGCTATATATAATCGAAACCGGTAAAGACTAATAAATAATACGGTATTGGTGATCTTTGCTCAAAGGTGTGTTTATGTTAATATTCAGATAGCTGTCCACAAGAATAATGTACCAGGTAACTATAGACAAATATCTGCCGTCTCATCCTTGGGGTGAAGAATTATTTACTCAATTCGACTGTATTGTTCGCCACCAAATACATTTTCAGCCTCAGTACAAGAAAAACAAGGCTCTGGTCTGTGTACTACTTCTGAACTGGGACAACAATATTTTAAAAAAAGTTGGTGAGAATTAACACGTTGATAAGTTAGAATAACCAAGGTCCGTCAAATATAGTGCATTTCCAGTTTAAATAGGATCTCGTACATGTAATACGTAGGAGAAAAATTGGAACGAGGTGCAGTTATGCTAACTACAGTGATTACCAATCTGTCCTCCAGTGTCCACGATTTTTCCAGACTGTGAATTTTCCAATATTCTTTCCTTTCCCTGCCGAAGAAGCAGTAATTATAAACACGAGGTGTTCGAAATAAAAGTGGCCCTGATAGTAAGAGTGACGCGGGTTTGACCCTTGTGGGAAACATCACATAATATACTAGAAATTGTTGTCATAGGCGTCGATGCCGCGTTGTGGTGGCATCATTTTATCACTAAGATTTGCACTGCAAGCGTTGTCGAACGTTTTGCCAACGCACATCCATTCTGAAACTATTCCGCCAAACGCCCTACACACGTTTTCAACAAATTGCGCTTCACGTAAAACTCGACAGCGAACACGCGCCGCTTTATCGCGAGCACCGCTTTATGTCGCATTCAGCTGACCACTACGCGCTTCTGCTCATCTCTTTCATGCAAACGTAATGACACGGCGAAGTACTCAGAATGGACTATGCAGGACATGAACTCACAAAATTTACAGCAACCAGTTGTGGCATAGTTATATCAAGCATTTTATATAGGGGAATGGCTCCTGCTGTCAATGGTTCAAGTCTGCGACTATTATAAATGTTTCCTGTGCTCTTTTTAATGTACCCATCTCTATATATAAAAGGAAGTGTCCCGATTGACTGACTGATTGACTGACTAAATCACTGAAGATAGAAACTTGAAATTTGTGGAAGGTGTTGATTTTACTCTGTAGGCGACATTTAAGAAGCGATTTTCGATATTCCGTCCGTAAGGGGATGAAATAGGGGATGAAACGTTTTTTGAAAATACGTAGCTATTTAGGCAATTTTGAAGTTAGAATTACAAAATTTCGGATTTTAATTCGGGGTTCGAATTTAAAAGACACTTGTTTACGCATTTTTTGAAATTCGACAAATAAGGGGGTAAAATAGGTGACGCAAAAAATTAATTTTCAAAAATATGTTGCTGTTACCTCTAATTTTAAGCTACAACTACGAAACTTCGGACATGGAGTCTTGGTCAGGATTAAAAATCCATGATTTTTAGTATTTTTGGAATTTCAACAAGTAAGAGGGTTAAATAGAGAATCAAAAATTCTTTTTGAAAACACGTTGCTATTGATACAATTTTGAAGCTAGAGCAGAAAAAATTGATATTTGTATAGTTGGTTAGACGTTAAAAAATACGTGTTTCGGTATTTTTGGAAATTCAGCCATCAAGTGGGTTAAATTGGAGAGGGGGTGTTTTTCGAAAATATGTTGCTATTTAGGAAATTTTGAAGTTAGAACTACAAATTTTCGGATTTGGATTCGGGGTTCGAATTTAAAAGACACGTGTCTCGGCATTTTTTGAAATTCAACCAATAAGGGGGTAAAATACGAGATGCAAAAATTGATTTTCAAAAATATGTTGCTGTTAACTCAAACTACAACTACGAAACTTAATATATGGATTCTTCACCAGGATTAAAAAGAAACAACTGGTGCAGACCAACCAGCCTACGCATGCGAAGCTAGTCTAGTATATGAATCATCATTTATGACCATACCACCGCAGCAAGGACTATCCGCTACTTGTTACCACATATCGTATAGACTTACTAATGTCCATGTAGAACGTTTTCAATTCAGCAATGCATGAATTAATTTAAAAATGGACAATATGCATTTATCTTCAGATTGTTTATAATTCCCATCGTACAGTTTATTTTATTTTTTATTTTGCTAGGGAAGTTTTTTCTTATTTATGAATGTAAATTGCAATGTTTCTTACTTCTCTCTCGTGCTTCAAGTCGTCCATATGACGCCCTTCAAAACTATGTCCAAAACATTAATTATCCTCCAGTAACCTAATTATTAACTTTTTCGCTTTGTCTACAAAAGTGAGCTTAATAGTAATGAGAATATAGGAAGTTTTAAATACTGTTCTACACACCGCAAATAAGCCTTTGTTTTGAGCTATTTTCATAATACATGTGTAACGCAGAAATCGTAAATAAAATTTGATAAGTGACTGGTGTGTAAAACTTTTGATGAATAAAATTTTATTGTTCAGCCACAGACTCTCAACAGTGAAAACAGATATTTTAATAAAATGTTCAAATGTTTGTCAAGCTTAAGGGACTTAACTGCGGGGTCATGAGTCCCTAAACTTACAAACTATTTATGAACTAGCTTATACTAAAGACGGCACAAACATTCATACCCGAGGGAGAACGGCCTCGCGCATCGGAGCATAGCGCCTCAATGCACTCGGACGCTCCGCCACGGCGATATTTTAATAGTTACAGGTTTATTATAGCTAGCGTATGTTTCTGGCGTTGCCCGCGTTGCAAGTATTACCATATTATATTAATATGTCTCCGTCTTCCTTCTCTCCCCATTGCCTTCTACCCTAATATCTATCGGTTTTAGTTTGTTTTTCATGCAGCTTAAATCTTATGACGTCACGTTTCACGAACTTTGTGTCCCACAAGAATACAATTTTCGAGGTTCATAGCGTGGAATAATAGGAAAGCGTCTTCGAAATTTGCTGTGAGTGGAGTTGCTAATAAATGCTTAATAACTTACATCTTGTATGGTGTGACTGTTTTTAATTCATTACGTTGTTTTTGGAATCATATCTTTTTAAATGTGTGTCGTACTACATGTAGTTTCTAAAATACATTCAGTGGTACATGTGTGTACTCTATACAATAAATTTCGAGTAGTGTTCATAGTGAAGATGTAATAAATCGAAACCTCATGTGTGACAGGATGTTTTTCATGAACCTAAATGTTTATGATCTCATACATCATGAATTTTGTGTCGTAGTATGATATAATTTCGAAGGTACAATCAGTAGTATGTGTAGTCTGTAAAATTTTTTGCGAATACAATTAGTAGTGTAGAAGAAATAAATTCCACTGTCGTGCCGAATGCCGTAATTTTGCTGCGCGGACAGTGGAAAAGTTCAAGTACCGTTATTCACGCTTTGAAATATGTCTAATTTTGTGTGATACTATAGGTTTTGACGTCATATCTTCTGGTCTATGTGCTGTAGGTGGTTTCCACCTCCATAATTGTTTCCTGAGTGCAAATTCTCACATCAAAAGCGAAGTGCCGCATCAAGTAGCCGAGCGCATTGAGGTGCGATGCTACGATGCGCGAGGCCGTTCCCCGTCGGGGGTTCGAATCCCCCCTCGGGCATGGATGTTTGTGCTGTCTTTAGTATAAGTTAGTTCATAAGTAGTTTGTAAGTTTAGGGACAGATGATCCTGCAGTTGAGTTCCATAAGCGCTACAAACATTTGAAAAACTAAGCGTACAACATCCGTTAATACGATTGAAGAATGGGACGGAAAGTTGTTCATGCTTGTCAAGAATTCCTAAATGATTCAGGAGTTTTGGAACGAATTCGAAATTCATTGCAAGGAGGAGCAAAGTATTCAATCCAGATGCAAGGAAGCCACTTCGAATACTCCCTTAAACATGTAACCTATACTTGGAATGTGAACTAACTGCGATGTAAAACTTAATAGTAATGTCTAAATATCAAAATAATGTGTACTTATCGGGATTATGTTTAAAATGACGTCAATGGCGGCTTGGAACCACACATTCGTAATTATCTCGCAAACGGCTTGTTTGTGGAACCATGTTTACTGGGATAGTTTTGCTTCTATTAATAGAAGCGTACTTTCAACCGTGTAAGTTTGTGGCCTTCTTTTTCATGCACCCTTTCATAGTTGATTCCCTTTATAGCAGCCCTACAGATGAAGAACGATTCCGTCATAATACCAAAGATGTGACACAGCGTCCAGAGAACGGTACACGACGGAAACGAGAATTAAAATATTGGCTGCTGCTGACCTAGAAAAAATTATGAAAAATAAACTATTTAAAACATAAAATGAAGAGAAGGATATAACGTCAGTGAATCTGCCAAATTTTTGGCATCATGTGCAGTAGTTACGTACATCAAATTTAATCATGTAGTTTTAAGAGTTTATTTATGTCGTGTGGATGTATTACAAGTATCTGTCTGTTCCAGCGTAGCCTTATGTTTTTGATATTATCTTTATACCTATGAAATTATCTGAATTTTTCTTCAATTTCATGCACTAATATCTGCAGCGTGCCTAGACTTTCGTATGTCTTGCATAAAATTTTGCTTTGCCCTCCATATTATAATTTGGCAATGAATATCCGTCGTATATGTAGATTGGTGTGGCGTCTGTTATTTTGGATTTGTCCGATGTACGGATGTACGGTAATCTGAAATGGCTACGGCCATACGAATTTGTGACGGACGGGAGGCGAGCGCAGTTTGCCAAGTGGTTATGACGACCGCTAGCCCTAAGCGGAAGGCCCGGGTTCGAATCTCGGCCCGCCTCACATTTTTACTTGTCGACACTCAATAATTTCAATGCTTTAGTGCGCCTAAAGACACTTTTTCCTTTCCTTCCTTATACTTCTTCCTTTATGTATTTAATAAAAATTTGCGAATTTCCATCAATTTGTAGATGGCAAAGAATTGCTTGCTTCATTCTTGTTTTGACATTTATATCAATGTGTGTTGTAATAGGCTGCTATGCGAACAGAACAGAAACGTATTTCCTTTTTGTTTTCTTGTAATACGTCATAGCAGCAATGTTGCAATTTGGAAAGAATATGGTTGGCATGCTCAGACAGCTGAAGTTGAACATCTAGCTAGTATTGAGATTAATGATTGCCTCTATTGAAGTTTTTTTTTTTTTTTTTTTTTTTTTTTTTTTTTTTTTTTTTTTTTTTTTTTGCTACAGTCTGCTGACATTCAAAAACAATAACATTTAGACATAACTTAATAGCAGGAGAAATGAGTTACAAGGCTTAATGCTTCCTCTAGCTTTTTGTGACGAAGAAGGCGGTATGCTCAATAAATAAATAAAATTAAAAAATTAAAAAGAATCAGACTAATTAATAACAACACTTTTTTTCTTAATCTTTAATTCAACGACAAAATTCTGGTAGCAGACCATATGTAAGCCAACATTGTTTTTGTCGTAGTGTTGTACCAGCCTGATGCAACGAGAATATCTGAAAGATTAAAAGGTACTTCATGTTAATACTACGCATTACGAAACAATAACAGCATTGTCACATGTACGGTAATGTTCGCAAGTCAGAATATATAGTCCTTTGTAAGAATATTTATTACTCTCTTACGTGGATTTTTGCTAGCCACACGCACCCATTGCTACGCGCCTTAATGAATCACACGCGCCTTCATGAATCACACCGTCAATCGATGAAAACCATATGAAAATCCATTTAGTAGTTTTTGAAATTATCTAAGACAGTCAGAAAGACAATCGAGGCAGAAGGACTTTGCTTTATGATACATCATTTTTATAATATGTGTAGAAACACATGCTCTGTCGCGCAACTAAATGAATTGTACACCTAAAAAATCCCGCATTAATCATACCGTACATGAGTGGAAACTAGATGAAAATCCTTTCATTCGTTTCTTTTTTGTTTTTTTTTTTTTGTTTTTCGATAACAGACAGACAAACGCGGCAGAAGGGCTTTGCTTTATGATATGTATTTTTGTAATATGTATAGAAGATAAAACAAAGAGTGATGTGTTTGTGATAAATGAATGTTACATTGGCTTCAAAAGCTAAATAAATAAACAGCAGTAATGGGCACTCTGGACTTGCAAAAGATCGTGATTGCGTGACTATAGAGACATCTACCGGTTGCTCCAGTAGGTTCACCTCAGCCACTGCGGCCGGCTAGTAAAGGATTAGTTGAGAGAAACGGGCTGAGCTGTTTGCTGACGATGCTGTGGTGTACAGGAAGGTGTCTACATTGAATGACCGTAGTTGCATGCAAGATGACTTGAACAAAATTTCTAGGCGGTTTGAGGAATGGCAACAAGAGTTAAATGTAGAAAAATGTAAGGTGATCCAGATGAGTAGGAGAATCAATGCCATAATGTTAGATTACAGCATTAGTAGTGTGCTGCTTGACAAAGTCACGTCAATTAAATATCTATTTCACTGTAAGGTTTTTAAAGTAAACGCCTTTTGCTAATGAGAATGAAGGTTTTTTTTATATTTTTAAGTCACCCATACGCGTTTCGCCTTTCTCTCAAGGCATCATAAGTGGGAGTCCTGAAATATTTACATGTTTTTGCTTACACATATAGTTTATGTCTCTTACATATCTACACAGTGGAAGGAGTAGCAAGTGCTGTAAGTACACCATTTTATATCAAACAACGAACTGTTTTAAATCAGAAATGAAATGTTTTGTAGATATGTAAGAGACCTAACCTATATGTGTAAACAAAAACATGTAAATATTTCAGGACACCCACTGATGATGCCTTGAGAGAAAGGCGAAACGCGTATGGGTGACTTAAAAGTATGAAAATAAAACACTTCATTCGCAGTAGCAAAAGGCGTTTACTTTAAAAACCTTACAGTGAAATACAATTCAGTTGCTGCTAAAAATGGCCACTGTAAGAAACGAATTAAATATCTAGTCGTAACGCTGCACAGCGATATGAAATGGAACGAGCATATAAGGAGAGTCGTGGGGAAGGCGAATGGTATACTTCGATTCATTGGGAGAATTATGGGAAGGTGTGATTCGTCTGTAAAGGAGACGGCATATAAAACGCTTGTATGACCCCGCGTTGAGTATTGCTCAAGTTTTTGGGATCCGCACCAGATCAGTTTAAAGGAAGTGTACCGTGATCTCGGTTATTTCTGATCATACTAGTTACTAAATGTGGCTATCTGTATGATTAACGGTTCACTTTACAGCTCTTACTCTTTTCCTAAAGGATCAAAGACCTTGTATCAGTGATATTTGTCAGCATGGGCAGTTACTCTTAGTTTAACACAAGAAATATTCATATTATTATTTATTTGTTATTAATCACATTTGTGGGACGTGAATTCTCTTGGCTCAGAGGAGGAAGGATGTTGAAATGAGACAGAATTGAAGCAGATAGCTTTTTATTTACAAATATACATAATACTTTTGGTAATTTCCTTACATTCAGTTATTCTCTTACTCGAAGGCCGACGCGCTGATAGTGGATACCGGCGGTCCGGTTACGCGTAGGCAGCAGCGGCGGCGAGGCCGGACGCAGAGTCTTCGTTACAGTCCGAAGCGGCGACGCGACGCGGCGCCTCGCTTTATTCAATAGTTCGTGGCTCGTGTGGGTGAATGCGTCGTCCATAGAAGGGGCAGTGTAAGGCGCTGGCGGCGTCGAACCAACGACCCCTGGGCTCCTCTCCCGCAGCTGTCGATTATTGACTAAATCTCACAGGTCAGCTATCGAGAGGCCGCAGTCCCATCGTCCTCTCAGCTGCCTGGGTGCCCGGTAAGTCTTCATTAATTCTTCTTCCGTTCTCGCGACTGCTCGCCTAGTCCATTCTTCTCCGATGTCGGTTGCGTGATCGGCCGGAATGGTGCCGAACTTCACTCGTGCTGAAGCAACGAAAGAATCACCCTCTGCTCCAATTGTCCAGGTATTTATTAGTTCAAGTAGGTCTCTGTCACGTGGAGAGTCGCTAGTCGGTCGCTGGCTTCTAGTCACGTTCTTCCAAAACTGCCAAAACGTGTAACCTTGTCACGTGTGGGAGCCTTAAACTCGTGCGGCGGTGGATTGCTGACATGTTAGTCACGTTTCCCCTGTACTGACCTTGTGACGGTTTCAAACTGTTGACGTTTTGCATTCTTCTTGTTCACGTTTCGCTATTCTTACTGCTCGTGAGATGGCTGGCCGATGACCGCTTGAGCTGATTCGTCAACTTCGCGATTTCTCGAACACGTGAGCCGTGGCCGCGCGACGCCGCCGTCGGAATGTGCTGCGAGGTGATCTGCTGTTCCAGCGATTCCAGACTCCACGTGCCTGCTGCTGGCCGCTTCCCTGCTTTACACTTTGAGTTAGACTTTACATTTCCACTTTAATAGGTTATTCCGTTTTCATTACGAAAACACTTATAATCACTAATTACCCTTACAGAAGATATGGAAGCCGTTCAGAGGCTGGCGGCTAGGTCTGTAACTGGTAGATACTACCTATGCGCGAGTGTTACTGAACGACTCTACAGCCGACATTTCACGTAAAGACCACAAAGATACGATCAGAGATTATGCTGAAGCGATAGCGATCTGTACCAAACATTGGAAAGTTGCACAGGTCACACTTATATTTAAGAAAGGCACTAGGAGTAACCCACTAAACTACAGGCCTATTTCATTTATGTTAATTTGCAGCAGGGTTTTGGGACATATCCTGTATTCAAATATTATGAATTATCTCGAACAGAATGACCTATTCATCCAAGGTCAACACGGATTTAGAAAATATCGATCATGCGAAACACAACTAGCTCTTTATTCACACGAAAGGATGAGTGCTATCGACGAGGGTTCACAAATCGATTCCGTATTTCTTGATTTCCAAAAGGCTTTTGACACCGTACCTCACAAACGGCTTTTAATCAAATTGCATGGTTATGGTATATCGCCCCAAATTTGGGATTGGATAGGGGATTTCCTGTCAGAGAGGACACAGTTCGTAGTAAACGATGGTAAGGCATCGACTGAAACAGGGGTGATATCGGGCGTTCCACAGGATAGTGTTATTTGTCCTCTGCTGTTCCTTATTTACATAAACGATTTAGGGGAAAATCTAAGTATCTCTCTTAGATTGTTTGCAGATGACGCCGTCATTTACCGTCTAGTAAAATCATCTGAAGATCAAAACCAACTGCAGAACGATGTGATTAAGATAGCACTATTGGCAATTGACTCTAAATAATGAGAAGTGTAAAGTCGTCCACATGAGTACGAAAAGAAATCCGTTGAACTTTGTTTACAAGATAAATCAATCAAACGTGAAGGCCGTAAACTCCACAGAATATCTAGGAATTACTATTACTTCAGACTTAAATTGAGTACAACACGTAGATAATGTCGTGGGAAAGGCGAACCCTTAAAAGATGCAACAGAACTACAAAAGAAACTGCATACACTACGCTTGTCCGTCCATTTTTGGAGTATTGCTGCCTAGTGTGGGATCCTTATCAGGTGGGTTTGACGGAGGACATCGAAAGAGTCCAAAGAAGGACAGCTCGTTTCGTGTTGTCACGATACAGGGGAGACAGTGTTACGGAAATGATACAGGATCTGGGATGGGAATCATTACAACAACGGCTCTTATCGATGCGGCGTGGGCTACTTACGAAACTCCTATCGCCAACAGTCTCTTCCGAATGCGAAAATATATTGTTGACTCCCAATTACATAGGTAGAAATGATCATCGGAATAAAATACAAGAAATCAGAGCCCGCGTGATATTCGAGATTGGAATGGTAGATGAATAGTATAATGGTGGTTCGATGAACCCTCTGCCACGCACTTAAATGTGAGTTGCAGAGTATCCCATGCAGATGTAGAGATATTAGGGCTCTTACGGATGCATACAAGCATTCATTTTTCCCTCGTTCTATATGTGAGTGGAACAGGAAAGCAAGTAACTAGTAGTGGTACTGAGTACCGTCCGCCACGCACATTTTGGTGGTTTGCGGAGTGTGTTTGTAGATGTAGAAGTGATATATTTGATGTCGTGTCTTGATCGCGCAAGAATCGTATATGGAACAATAAACGCATTTAAACATGTATGTTAAAGTTTGTAATTCACAGTATATATAGATATTCCTAAGAGTATTTATTCTTCATATTCCGCGGATTTTTGCTCTTCATATTCATCCAATGTCGTGCACATGAATAAATTATGCACCCATACCTTCCTTATGAATTAACCGACCATTGGTGAAAACCGTATGAAAATCCGTTCAGTAGCTTTTCAGTTTATCGCGGACAGGCAGACGCGGCGCGAGGACTTGTAGATGCATAAAATTATTTGCGAAATGGGAAAGAATTTCCGCTAGTCATATTTGTACTAAAAGACGTTAATGAGTTTACTGTAACTTACCAAATTATTGCTGTTAATTTCCAGCCTCTTAAAAGTCTATTTATATCGCCTTATTTATAGAAAGTAAATTGGATAAAGTGGTTTCAGTTTTACGCCTACTACTATTTTAGAATGACCCATTTAATCTATGAAACCTTTGTATAATAGTATCAGTAATTTCGAAAATGTTATATCCACCAAAGTAAATTTTTCAGGAGAAAGAAAAATCTGTTTGGATTTCAATATCTATGCGTAAACTCTAATCTTTTATAATTAGGTTAATAGTGTAGAATATAATCTTTTCGCAGGGAATGCACCTTTCTTCGAGAACCTCCAGATTTTGAACTAAAACGCAAATGTCGTGGAAATTGACGTATGTCCTTTTTGAAATGACTGATTTAATTTTAGTCGCGAGAATGTTTCAGTTTTGGGATCGTATTCTGGTGAAATTCAACATTGACTAAAAACGTATTTATTTCTCAAAACTGTGTAATGAAAATAATTGCTGGAACCCAGCCAATATCATCCTGCGGATATTTATTTATGGATCTAGAGATCTTCACAGTAGCTTCACAATATACGTATTCACTAGTGAAATTTGTTATTAACAATTTGATCCATTTCAAAAGTAATAGCAGTGTTCATAGTAGCACAACTAGGAGAAAGTGTGATCTTCACTATTCAAGGTTGAATCTAACTTTGGCACAGGTAGGTGTGAATTATTCTGCCACACTTTGGTCACTTACCAAATAGCATAAAAGAACTGGCAGAAAGCCAACTAGTATTTTTTTTTTTAAATGGAAAGTATTGCTGAATGGCAACTCCTTCTACACAGTAAATGAATTTTTATATAAGTCTTAGTAATTTCGCTAAAAATATTAAAAATTAAAATTAAAAATCCAGAAAACATTGAATGTCATGAATATACACCTTTTATTAAACTGACATGTTCCACATCATTGCAAAATGTCGCATTTATTATCTGTATTACATGTATTAATATAATCTAAAAGCCGCGGCGGAGTGGACGGACGCATTGAGGCGCTACGCTCCGATCAGCGAGGCCGTTCCCCGTAGGGAGTTCGAAATCTCCCTTCGACATGGATGTTTGTGTTGTCTTTAATAGAAGTTAGTTTATAAGTTGTTTGTATGTTTAGGGACTGACTAACCCGCAGTTAAGTCCCATAAGCTTAACAAACATTTGAACATTTTCTAATATAAAAATCTAATCTTTGCGCTATAAGCAGAAAGGGTGAAACAGAACTTCACGAGTATTCTTGTTAGTGGAACGATGTCACACGCTGCCTGTCTCGTTATCATGTTTACACGCAACAGAATTTGCGGAAGACGAAATTCCAATTTCGAAACACGCTCTCGTGTCGATATGTTAGATCTGGATCTATTTTGCTAATCCGATCAAATATCCGTTTACGAGTTTTACTTGCATAACGCAAATGAATTTCCGATTTAGTAAGCTCTGCGAAGTAAGATTATCATTCTTATTCTCTTTCTTATTCTTGTTAGTAGAGAGAATGTTGTTCGACAAGAAATGCTTGAAAACCTTATCCATGAAGAACTGTTTTGTTACTTCACCACATCATCCACATTAAGAAAAATAATTGCTAAGTACTATGACATATCATTGGAAGCAAGATGGCTACACACGATGGACGTTCAATAAATAATAGCACACATATTTTTTTTTTTTTTTTTTTTTTTATCAGTAAGTATATATGGTTCAGAATTTGGTGACGAAACACATTAACATGTTTTGCCCATGTCCTACTTTTCTACGTTGTCTTCACCACTTTCTATGGTCGTACGCCAACTTTGTGGGAGAAAATGTACTCCCTGCCGATAAAAACTCTTGTCCTGTAAGCGTAGTCGAGTTTTCACTGCATGACTAACACACTCGTCATTTTTAAAGTGCGTTCCCTGAAGCCTTCCCTGAAGCCCTTTAAGCCGCCCAAAGAGAATGTGTGGGATATGTAATTAAATTGACTAGAAATTTGGATTAAGTGGTGCTTTTGGAAAATATTCTTCTTATATATATATATATATATATATATATATATATATATATATATAAGTGTGTGTGTGTTAGGGTGTTTCACTTGGTGTGTTTGCGTCTGTAACTTACAAAATAATAGGTGACGGGAAATTTTAATGCGGTAGATGAACACAAGAAATGTTAGACTTTCTGCGGAGCTATGAACATAGTTTATTGTATCGTTTTCCAAAGAGTTGCAGCACAAAGATATAATTTTTTAAATGGAACAATAGTTTTCTCTATCGTGCTTTAGATTCGTTGAAACTAGCTGCGTCCAAATCAATTTAAACTACATTCCTGTCACTGTTAGTTTGGGAGCTACAACCCTTCAAAGTTTCAGGGGCAGACACCACACGCTGCACATAATACGTGGCTGTGTGGTGGGTGATGGATGTTATGGCGGTGGGAAGTTGATTTACATGAGATGTTCAAATGTGTGTCCATGTTCCTCAATGCATAATTCAATGCGCCATCGAAAGGATCTGCAGACGAGATGTAACATTGCCGGTGTGACGGATCGACATGCGTCCTCGATGCGCCGTTTTAGATCATCTGGGAATGTGGGCTCAGTGACATAAACACGATCCTTTAGATATCCCCACAAAAAGAAATCTACTGGTGTTAAATCGGGCGACCTTTCGGGCCATGAATGAGGACCATGGCGCCACAACTATGATCCTGCAAACCTGTTGTTTAGTTATTCCACAACAGCACGTGCAGAATGGGCTGGGTGACCATCGTACTGCATCCACATATGGACTCTCGTGTGTAGACAAGGAGACCACCCAAACTGTCGGGTATAAAAGTGCGATATAACACACCTGACCTGGGAAGTAGTGTGGACTGATGATTTCATCCCCAAGGATTCCACACCACACGTTAATAGACCACCTACGTTGACGGTCGACAGGTCGCACCCACCGAGGATTGTCTGCGGCCCAGTAGTGCATGTTATGGCGATTCACTGCACCATAATTTATGAACGTGGACTCATGAGAGAACATAACAAAGACTCCAGCGTGAAATTACGCATGGCCCACTCACAGAATGTCACTCTTGCAAGGAAATCGTTCCCATGCAGCTCCTGGATCAGTGACAGGCGGTACGGGTGAAACCTGTGGCCTTGTACTATACGCCACACAGATGTGAGACTGACACCAGCGACTGCAGCAACGGCTCGTAAGCTGACATAAGCTGACATGAGGACTGTGCTGTAGTGCAGCTAAAACAAACACCTCCGTCTCCTCACTTCTTGCAGGTCTTCGTCTGTTACTGCGGTGCATCACCAAGCTGCCTGTTTCCCGAAGTCGTTGTTCGGCACGTAAGAATGTAATGGTTACCAGGGCTCTTCGCCTAGGATATCACACGGATACGCCGTGGCTGCTTCAGAGGCATCGTACCGGCACTCGCCGAGCATCAGCACCATGTCAACGTACTCGTTGTTAGTGTATGCAGTCGTCATCCGACGTCAGTAACTATGGTATACTGAGACCCGGTTGTTTGTGTGGCTCCAACTTTCTGGTATACGGCAACAGTCGGCAGTCTAACAGCGCATCGAGGAAGCTTCTCGCTCCGTGACACCGGCGACGTTACAACTCGACCGCACCACATTTAGAAGGCGCATTGCATTATGCGCAGCGTTTGTGGTATCTGCCCCTGAAACTTTGAAGGGTTGTAGCTCCCAAACTAACAGTGATAGGAATGTAGTTTAAATTGATTTAGACGGAGCTAGTTTCAACGAATCCAATGCACGATACAAAAAACTATTGTTCCATTTAAAAAATTATACCTTTGTGCTGTAACTCTTTGGAAAATGATACAATAAACTATGTTCATAGCTCCGCAGAAAGTCTAACATTTCTTGTGTTGACCTACCGCATTAAAATTTCCCGTCACCTATTATTTTATAAGTTACAGAGGCAAACACACTTAGTGAAACACCCTGTTGGACTAATTATGTGCCTGAGCTAAGACTTTAAACTGAAACACGAAAATCTTGGAAATTACCTTTTTTTTTTTGGGATTTTTGTTTTTCTTTTAATGTGATCCTAAATTTTACGTGCTGCATGCCACTAATAATTTCACTGAGGATTACCAAGGTTGCATCACATCAAAAACGAGCAAGGCAGTGCAGTGTTATCACACTGTACTAGCATTTAAGCATTCGGTAGAATGGTGAATCAAATCCGCCTGTGGCTATCCTAAGTTTTTCCCTAAATCACTCCAGGTAAATTCCGGGATTCTCGTGACTAGTTACTGATCCCGATTTTATGTATTTAGCTTGTGGTACAATGTAAGGCACACACAGTATTATAATGCAAGAAAGACAGTAATTTACAAAAGAACACTGTGGAAAAATTATAGAGGTATTTACAATAAGAAAAAGAAAAAATTACAAAAGGAATAAGATACAAAGTAATGTAAATTGTAAGTAGGTACATAGATGATCAAGTAAAAGGTTGAGAACTACACTAAAATGACAAATGAGCACAGCACTAAAGGAGGCCGCCAGCAAATTTGAGCTACTCATCAATGAAGACAAGACACAGTACCTCGATTTGACCCAAGGCAGACTGCTCGATATCTACAGTCACTGCAGGTGGGAGACATGTCCATCAAGAGAGGGTCTGAATTTAAATACCTGGGGGCACTTTTCACAGACAACTCTTCTTGTGAAGCGGAGATCAACGCCAGAATTCAAGCTGGAAAACAATCCTACCACACCCTAGTGCAACTGCTTCGCTCGAAATGTCCATCCAGATAGTTCAAAATCCGACTGTACAAAATCCTGATCCAGCCTGTTGTGCTATATGGCTGTGAAACATGGAGTATTCGAAAACAGGACTTTCGCAAGCTCCTTGTTTTTGAGAGAAAAGTTCTTCTGAAGATCTACGGTCCGGTTTTGGATGCAGACACAGGGGAATGGAGGATCAGGCACAAACAAGAGCTTCAGGAATTATACCAACAGCCCAGCATATCAGAAACCATAAAAGCCAAGCGTATGCAGTGAGCCGGTCATGTGGCCCGAATGGAAGATGGCAGGTGGCCTCAGAAGCTCCTGGATTTCGTTCCTGCAGAAAGGCGACTCAGAGGAAGACAAAGGAAACGTCGGTGGGATGGCCTCCATGAAGACCTGAAGCAAGCAGCAATAGATGTAGACAGGTGGCGGATAACAGCAATGGACAGGAAGCAATGGAGACGAAAACTTGTAGCAGCGTGCAGTCCACGAGACCTGATCACGTGAAAGAAAGAATGTCCAGTTGTTGTAGCCACTGAATATCTGTCAGAAGGTCATGCAGAGTTCCACGGAAGGCTGTATAGGGCAACTGAAGGTGTCGCATTGTTTGGAAGTCTTCGCCACAGTCACAGCTTGGAGAAGGTCGAAGGCTCCAGGAGTGCATTGCGGTCCCACTTCTCCCATCTCCAGTACGCATTCTATTCAGACGGACCTAGATATGTCGCGGAAGATGATTTTCTTAATGAGACGGGGCGTGCAGGAACGTATGCCTGCCATTTTACTGGGTCTTACATACTTCAAGAGATTCGAGGTACAGTATAAAAATATTCAGGGATGCATTTTTGTGGATTAATGGTTTTATGCAAACTTCAGTCTCTCGTTGAGTATTTGTGGACAACTTTGTCATAATAAACAAGAAAGAAAGTCTTTAAACAATTTACAGATCACGTATTTAAACACTGTAAGTTTTGTGTCTCGTTCCGTCCTGTTGTCCTAGGTATCGGTGGCCGAGTGAAGAGAGGCCGACACAGGGAAATACGATGCACGCGCGTGCGGGTACGGAGTCTGATGTGACGAGCCAGTGGGACAGCAGAAACTAGGAACACTAAGCTAGATTAGAACCTGATATATATTTCGTATAACTATGATAATACTTAACTTTTACAAGTTTCATGACTGCAGACTAGTGTAATGATGATACATAGTTTAACTAGATAGAGGCCTGCTGCTGATGACAGTCTGTTCTAGTGCCTGTCCTACTGCCAAGTGGCCGATACAGTTCAGTGGTGGCCACGAGCGGGGTTGCAGCAGAGGGCGCTCGTGGCCGACGTCTTAAGAACGCCGCGCCGTGCTTGCATGGCGGCGCGCGGCGTAAGTACGTGGCGCGCACTTCAGACTTGTGTGACACCACAGAAAGAACAGCTTAACTGCTTTTCTTTTGTCCACATCAATTATAAATTACAAATTTCGAGATACTACCGTCTTCGTATTCTGAAACAAGGCAAAAAGGAATGTACATAAAATTGTTTTGAATTTATTTTAGAGTTTGGAAGAAAAAAAAAGTACAATTTCCACACTCGGTCTGAATGTTAGGATGATTTCATGTGGAACTTAAAAATAAATGAAAATAATGTGTTCTCTAATTGTTTAATTGGTAAAAAAATGTAGATGATACGCAAGCATCCGAGTTGCAGTCTTTGCACACAGAATTTGAATATTGTATATAATTAATTAGAGCAATTTCCATAGCTCGTTTAGAAATTCTATTCAAACGCTTATTAATACGGAGACTAAGAGGAAAGAAAAAAAAGGAACGGACATAAGAAAAACAAATAGAATTAATGACGCTTTACAATGTCAGTCTTTACCGACGATTGTTCAAGTAATCTATTTTGCAAGCCTGTATGAAACAACGAAAAATAAGCACGGCCACAGAGAATAATGGAGCCTTTTGCCTTTGTCCCATATATATTTGATTGATTAAACAAATAATCGCTCCACTAGATGCCATCTGGATATCATTTGTAATGAGTCGGAACAGAATTTGCGGAGGCTACTTTTTCATATTAATTCGTTTTGTGGCGGTGTCCCGGAGCGTAATTTAATATGGCTTTTGAGATTATTTGAATTTCGCAAACGTTTGATTGAATACTGCTTCAATAATTCGGCTTTGTGACGGCATTATGTGATGAATTGGTACCGATATTAACGTTTTGCATCGCTGCCGAGCGAGGCTAGCAAAAGGTGAAGGGTAGTGACTGAAGGACGCTCTAGCCGGACTTCACGGTATAAGTAATGGCTTTATTCGAGGATTCATCTCAAGATCATATAAGAGTAATATTGCGTACAAATATCTTTACCGCCTTACGTTAATTCATCAGATGAAGTCTGATGTACACAACAACTTGAAACTTGCTGGAAATAAACACACATCTACTGCTGTGTTTGTTTTGAATTTATTGTAACTGCTGTTTTCAGTGCTTATTCGTTTATCTATAACTGCAACGGAAATATATGAAAGACCATATACTCTAAAGTTATTTCATAGTTCTTTTAATCTTTTTATCTTTGTGAAGATATGAGGTCTCTTACAGCTTCTGCGTCCTTTTCCCTACCCCTTCATGTCTCGCGACTCTTATAATTGCTGTCTGGTATATGTGCAATTTGTATATAACTTCCCATTCCTGACTTCAGAATTTGAGTGTATTCCAGTTAACATTGTAAAAAGCTTTTCCTTAATCTACAAAAGCTATAAATGTAGGTTTGCTATAACCTATCTTTTAAGTTAAGTTGCAGGACCAGTATTGTCTTATCTGTTCCTATATTGAACCACTTTTTCTAATATTCTGCAAATCATTCGGTTAGAGTTTGGCAACCTTGACTTACATCGATGGTTCTTTAATTTTCACTCCTGTCTGCTCCTGCTTTCTCTGGACATGGGATCATTACATTCTTCTTGAAGTGTGGGGGTGTGAAATGGGACAAAACCATATGGTGTCGCTTCAGGACTTCCCTGGAGTATAGCACCATCTTGATTGAAAGATATTGTACTTATTTTTCGGGAGGAAATGTTTAGAAAATTTTACATAATTCAATTTATAAGCTTGTGAATAATAGAGGGACGATGGAGTCAATATGTTTTTGGATGTCTTTGCCTTAGACGCGTATGTTAATGTTTCACGATAAACCTCGTGACGGTGGTATCGGTGAAGTTGCCGGTGGTCATCACCAGATGGCAGTTAAGTTTGTGGTCAATATGTCAGCGCGGTGAGCCAAGGAGAAATTAAGACCCTAAGGCACCGTCTGCACCGCACATGCCTAAGAAGAAATCATCAGGTTGATTGTTACGGGTACGGTTTTGAAAGGAGAACAAATTTTCCTGGGTTTTGCACTTTTACTTATTGTCACTTATCCCGGTTTTCTTTCCAAATATCAATTTGTCGTCAAGTATTAGGAAGGAAAAGAGGTGAAATGTTGGGTAGTAAATACTACACTGAGTGAATATTTGGCTTAGACTATAGCGGCGCATTTAAGATTATTTGGAACTTTATTGAGAAAGTAATTACATTATCAATTGTGATTTTACGAGATATTTCTCGTAATGTAATGGAAATAGTGATAGTCTGTTCATCAAGGAAATTTCGTGAACAATAAAGTTATCGCATTTTAGAATTGGAACTGTGGATTCATAGCTCCTTGTGGGTAATGATGTTGTTACCTAATTTATTTATGGAAGAGTAAAAGATGTGTTGCTATTTTATGTTGTAAGGAACAGTCTATTTTGGTGAATGGTTTATGGATACAGTCCAACCACGCGTTAGATCTGATGTGAGACAGGGTTCTGCTCCTTATTTGATGGTGGCTGGTCTATGTTAGAATAACTAAATATTGGTGATGTAAATTGAATCCAACATGCTAACAGTACGGGAGAATTATTTATAAACCTTCATGAATACTTTGTAAAGCAACATAATTAAAATACTGTGTGCTTAGTGTAAAAGCAAACGTTTATTTATTAAATAGTTTAATGGATTGAGAGTGACACATTGCAAGGCCACGGAAGGTTTGGTCCTCTTTTCAATCTTTCCCCAGGCTACCTGAAGTTAAAATGGGGCTAGACTCTTAGACGAAAGGGGGGTACAAGTGAAAGATATTTCTTTATTTTGTCGAAGTTCACACCTGAATACGGTCCGATTAACGGCTGTTTTATTTTTTAATTCATTATTACAAAAATAACAGATGACTGAAAAGTGGTGCAAACAGTAGATTTTATTTTTATTCTTTCTGACGGTGTCAAGAGTTAGTTAGAGGGGTCTAGGAAGAGCTCGTCCACTCAGATAAACATATATTGTAGAATCATTGTTATTCTATATATACAAAGAAAAAAAGAGATGACAATAAACGGCCAAAAAATAAAAATCTAATTTAAACTTGATTTTCAACGTGTTCTACCTGTAGATATAAAGAAATAACATTTACGGCTGTTACAGATAAGGCAGGTATCGATAGCAATCGTACCTTTAAAATATTCATTTTTAGACTACGTAGTCGTCCTTTAAGAATTGATCGCGACTACAACGAGATATATTGCTAGAAGGAAAGAACAGCTGATTAATATTTAGTAAACATCGTTTGTTGTTATCAACAAACGACTACATAAATTATTGTGGATACTGAATTTATAGATAAAGGATGGGAAGGAAACTAATTCTTAGTAACAGGTAAACAATAGTGGTTAAAGTTTGTTTCAATTTGTTTTCCCAGTGTACAAATACCTACGTGTATGCTCGTATATTGGATGTGCAGTACCGCTACTTGAGATATACGAGGATTCATGTATTAAAACCTAAAAGAGTTTTTTTTTTCTTTTTTATAAATATTCGACCCACAAATATATGGAAGTAAAAACATGTCTTTGGTGTGGATGGAGATTATTTATAAAGGTGCCTTACTCATGACTTTGTGTTTGTGCTGGTCAAACATCCTTGACAGTCAACGGTATTATCGAATGAGAATCTTCGTTCTTAACAGTGTTGCAGTCAGATTAGCGAAAAAAAAAATTAACCTTTTACGTACCGTTGTATTTCCATCTTGGTAGTTGCACACGTCATTGTATGGGAGTGGCTACCGCACGGCTTATTTATTGGTGTTATCAGAAATAATCCTGGTACAGGTGGGGGTACCATTACTGAAAGTAAAATTCATGGGGTAATACATGTTTGTGTTGAGCTTGCTATTCGATGCTAAAGGTTATTCACATCAAACGAAAGATAAATTTCTCCCATATATGTGTGCAAACCAGAGACAGTTTGTGGAAACATCCCTTAGGCTGTGGCTAAGCCATGTCTCCACCATATCCTTTCTTCCAGGAGTGCTAGTCTTGCATGGTTCGCAGGAGAGCTCCTGTGAAGTTTGGAAAGTAGGAGGCGAGGTACTGGCGGAAGTGAAGTTGTGAGGCGGCATCGTGAGTCGTGTCGGGATACCACAGTCAGTAGTGCGCTTGCCCGCGAAAGGCAAAGGTCCCAGGTTCGAGTCCCGGTTCCGGCACACAATTTTAATCTGCCAGGAAGTTTCATATCAGCGCACACTCAGCTGCAGAGTGAAAGTTTCATTTTTGTAGTTAATGTTCTTCATCCCGACCAAATATCTACTTTAAATTATTATGGCGATGCAGCGGTATTAATGGTTCCATCACTAAAATCACATTTATTTTCACTTACTTGAAAACAGTCACCTTTGTCGTAGTTCTCAGGAAGCTGTTGCGTCCTGAACCGCATATTCAAAGAGACACACAGCCTTTGATCGCTGTGAAAATACACTATGGATTTCGCTGGCCGCGCAGGAGTAGTCGAGCGGTCTGGAGCGCCACGTTACGGATTTCGTGGCGTCCCGCAACAGAGGTTCGAATCCTCCCTGGGGTATGAATCTTTGAGTTGTCTATAGTATAAGTTAGTTCATAAGTAATTTGTAAGTTTAGGGACTGATGACCCCACAATGAAGTCCCATAAGCGTAGAAAACATTTGAACATTTTCTTTGATTTCTCTGACTGAAAACGAAGAATCGATACCCAAAGACCGGAAAGATGCACACCAATATTGCATCAGGAAAAATTCGTTCAATTACCGAGCAATATCATTTACATAGATTTCCAGTAGCGTTTTGGGATATATAGAGTGTTCAAACATTATGAATTACCTCGGAGAGAACGATCTGTTGACTGACGGTCAACACGGATTTAGAAAATACAGTTTTTGTGAAAGGGAAGTAGCTCTTTGGGCAAATGAAATTATGAGTTGCATACGCAAGGGCTAAAATGGTTGCAACATCTAGAATTTCAGAAGACATTTGACATCGTCCCTCATAAACGGCTTTTAATCAGAGGTCATCCTTATGGATTATCGTCTCAGGTATGAGACTGTTTTAGAGATATCCTGTCAGTAAATGATGGAAAGAAGTGAACCAAAACACCACACGTTCCACAGGGTAATGTTGTAGGTCCTATGCTGTTTCTACAAAAGATAGGGAGAAAATCTGAGCAGCCTTGTTAGATTGTTAGCATATGATCCTGTAATTTTTCGTCTATTAAAGTCAATATAAGATCACATCAACTGCAGAACGATTTAGATAAGATTCATGTATGACTAGCTGAAAACCCGGCGTTGCTCGGGTATTTATTTATTTATTCCTGCCTTGAGTTAGGTACTCTTCTATCCCATCTCTCTCTGCCTTCTCCTTTTTTCTAAAATCATGTTATGTTTATCAGAGAATATATAAGAAATAACGCTGTCTTGCATAATGCACAACATTATAAGAGCAGTATCCAAACAAAGACAGATAGTCAAAAAGCAAATTACATATAAAATTCGTACGATCTCATATTTATTGAATTATATGTCGTACAATTATATATTTTTTCAGTTATATTCATTTGTATAAGTGCTGTATGTCTGTAAAATCTCTTGGAATACAAGTAGTAATAAAGAAGTAATATAGATCAAAACTTGGTGCATGATGACGGTTTCCCATTAATATTACAGTTTATGTCCTTATATCTCATGAACTACGTGTCAGATTGTGATACAATTTAGAAGGAGCATTCAAATATATGTGTGTACACTGGCTGCAAAATTTCCTGTGGCTACAATTTGTAGTGTAGGAATTATAAATTGTAACGTTATACCGAATGCCGTAGTTTTAGTCCATGAACAGGGGAAAAGTAGTAGGCGAGGAACTTTATTCCTTTCATAATTTTGCAATAGTTGTCTGCGACAAATTGTTGAATAAAGGTTTGAAATTATTTTTAAAGTTTGTTGTAAGTCGCTAAGTAATCTCGTTTTCATATATTGTATTCATAAATTCTCTTCTCATTATGTGGCAGTTTCTTGCAACTCCTGTAGTTTATGATCTTATATCTCCTGAACCATGTGACGTATGTCGTTTTTACCATTACAGAATTGGTACCTCACGGTAAGAAATATGTGTTTCAAATTTGGTTGAAATCGGTTTAGGGGGAAATGACGCATAAACCTGGGTATTCTCACGCGGTGGACTCTCATTATTTATGACATCCCCTAAGCTATTTGTCGTGCTCTTTTGTTTCTGGCTGAGGAACCTTCGTGGGCATACGGTGAACAGTTCACAAAAGTTACATTGCAATCGAATGAATGGTTTATGAACGCATAGAGGACATACAGAGAAACATTCATCTTTATATATACATAGATGAGAAAATTTGGAATTGACTCTAAATAATGAAAAGTGCAAAGTAGTTTCCATGTATACTAATAGAAAATAATTTACTACATCAATCAAATCGGAGGGTAGTGAATTAAACTGACTAATTGCGTAGTATTTTTACGACAGGCTTAAATGAAAAGGAACACATAGTAAAAATGAATACACAAAGGAATTTAGGACATTAGCTGCCAGTGGGGAAACTTGAAAATTTGTGCCTTGTCGGGATCCGAACCGGGTCCTCCTGATTACTAGTCAGTAGTGGTGACACTACGCCACTGGCACACAATGATTACCAACCCTGCACGGGCTAGCCTAACACGCCTACTGCCAGACGCAGATTTTCAATTCATCCACACTCTACCGGTAGTGATGCAAAGACCCTGTCTATTGTCTCTCATTACTTGTGGAATTTCGCGGAAAGCCCTACTAACACTTTAAGTCTGGATGCGCACCCGCACTGCAGAAAGGGTGATTGACGCCTTCGCATTATATTGCTATATGTGTCTGGCGAAAGGCGTGCTAGAGCAGTTCAAAATGTTCAAATGTTTGTAGAACTTATGGGACTTAACTACGGGGTCATCAATCCCTAACTTACAAACTATTTATGAACTAGCTAAGACTAAGGACGGCACAAATATCCATGCCCGAGAGGGGATTCGAACCCTCGACCGTAGTGGCCGTGCAGACCGTGACTGGAGCGCCTCAGTCCCTTCGGCCACCGCGGCCGGCGCTAGAGCAGTTCGTACAGACATGGTGATATCTGTGTTCCAGAGGTCTGGTGGTCAGCCATCTGCCTCGTAAGGAGGAGACGCGGTTTAAAATCCCGACTGCTCACAAATTTTCAACTTTCCCCGCTGATTTAATTAAAAACGTTCAAATGTTTGTAAATCTATGGAACTTAACTGCTTTGGTTATTAGTCCCTAGGCTTATAAACTCCTTAAACTAAGTTAAACTAACCTAAGGACAACATACACACACACATAAACACAGCTCCCAGAAAGGACTTGAACTTCCGACGGCGAGGAACCGCGCGCTATGAAGCGAGGCGGCTTAGACTTGATTTAATTAAATTACCACTAGCATCTATCTTAGATTCCTTTGTCTTGACTAATAATAGCTGACCGAAGAACACACGCTAAATACTTTATGTGGGGAAGGAGTTTTATTCGCAGAACACTCAGTCAACACCGACCAGTAAAGATACCGCATGCACTTTGCTTGTTCGTCCGCTTTTGGAGTGTTGCGATACTTATCAGGCAGGATTGACGGAGGACATAGAAATAGTGCACAGACGAGCAGCTCGTTTTGTATTATCCCGATACAGGGCAGTGCGTGTTACGTAGATAATACAAGAGTTCGTGTGGGAATTATTACAACGGCGGTTTTCATTGCGGTGAGATCTACTTGCGAAATTTGGATCGCCTACTTTCCGAATGCGAAAATATATCGTAATATATTATAATAAAAGAAATCAGATCTCGAGCGGAGAGA
This sequence comes from Locusta migratoria, assembly GCA_026315105.1. NCBI lineage: Eukaryota > Metazoa > Arthropoda > Insecta > Orthoptera > Acrididae > Locusta > Locusta migratoria. Next base: position 344,001,856 of record CM048747.1, on the reverse strand, counting down.
TTTAGGTGTTCTTTAATCTGCAGTGAAGAACTACGGAGAAGAACCCATCAAACACCCACTGATATTGAGTTACGCAGTAGGAAATGGAAGTGCATTGGGCATACATTAGGGCGTGTAGTTTTAAGTATCATTCAAGTATTTAACACATATGATTGTGCCCTGTCCATAATATTACGTTGCTTTCAATGCTACAACGATGTCACCCTTGTCATAAACGTAGCAAGCAAGCCCTGGAATGGAATCCACAAGGAAGCAGGAGAAGAGGCAGACCAATGAATTTCATGGAACAGCAGTAGAATACGAGAAGGGACCGAAAAAGGAGGAAAGACCTGGACTGAGATCAAGACAGTGTCGCAGAACAGAGTCCGGAGGCGCAAGTTCATTGATGCCCTATGCTCCACTTAGGAGATACAGGAAATAAGTCTTCCCGTGCGCGGTTCGCGAATGACATGGAGGTTAAACAGTATATAAGTGGTTCGATGAACCTTCTGACTTAGCAGTGAGTTGCAGAGTAGTCAACAGTAGGTGTTGATAACGATGTACTACACAATATAAAATCAGATTTCCGGAATCGGAGTGAAGTCAAACGACGACTGTGGATGATTTTCAAGGTCGACCACGCAACCGATCTACAGTTTATAGATGCAGACAAAGCGATGCATTCGCGAAGATTCATAAGATCTATACGAATTGGTTGGAAACATATTTTTCTGATAATACCTGTAATGTAGAGTTTTTCTTACATAATCTAGAAATGTTTCACTACACTAGTTGGCATTAAATCTCTACCGTATTCAAATCAAATGTTTAAATGTTTGTATAGCTTATGGGACTTAACTACGGGGTCATCAGTCCCTAAACTTAAAAACTGCTTATGAACTAGCTTACACTAAGGACGGCACAAATATCCATGCCCGTGGGGGGATTCGAACCCCCGACCGTAGTGGCCGTGCAGACCGTGACTGGAGCGCCTCAGTCCTCTCAGCCACCGCGGCCGGCTCTTCCGTATTCATAGATTTATTTTATTAAGCCAAATTCGTCGTCAGTAAAAATGGTGTTGGTGTTTAGAATAATACATATATCATCAATGACAATTCAAACAGTAGTCTACACACCAAATAACCTAACAAGTAAGAACAATCACATCAGTGAGCGATAATCTTGCTCAGAGCGGCTTGTTGCTTCGGAGAATTTAGGCTCTCTTAGCAGCATGAGCGCAGTCGCTAGTGCTAGCATTCAGTTACTACACTCACACGTCGCCGTACTCGACCGCGATGTGCCACGGGGCCTGCTGAAGGGACAAAAATGACAGTACGGCATACCGTCTATGAAATAATATAAAATGGATTGCTCCATAACAGTAATAACGGACGTCTGATGTGTGTTTAGGGACTATTTAATTGCTCAATATAGTCTGTTGGTAAAAGGCAACATCTATATCGGTACAATGTACGTATGTGTAAGCGAATAACGTTTCTGAAATGTTAATGAAACAGACTAGGAATGAAATATATTTTTCAGATGAATAGTCAGGTTTTCCGTCTGATGTCTCCAGTACCAATTTTTATTTAATATTCGTCATAAAATTAAATTTATTCTACCGTAATATTACATACAGAATATTGCACTAAATCAAGTGTTTCATTTAATAACTTATGTTTACTGTGATTTTAATTAAGGACCGGGAGGGGATAATATGATGCCTATGGGCTCTTTTGTTTGCAAAGATTTTTCGCAAAATATTTAATGAAAATTGTACAAAAATTCGAATAAAGTATAATTAAGTATTAACACTGTATTAATAGAAGTCACTAGAATGCTGGTAGAATAGCTGTAATTTATTGCTTTTAATACATTAGCAATAGGCTATTCCGACACTAAGGCCATCATTAGACTATACTCATTGTGCACCGTAACGTGCTGTCGCCGTCTTGTTTTTATTGCTGGCCAAAGAACTGCAAATGCAGTCCGATTTCATCTGTTGGTGTTTTGTTTTGCCTTATTCCTATTTATTTTAGTTTTTCTCGGTGTCCTGAAACAACTTGGAATAATTTAATGTATAACCCAGGAAGGTCAAGAAGAATAAAAAAAAAAAAATCATTTAAGAGTTTAACAAATTGTTGATCCTCTTTTTCCTATCAGATTCTGACGTAGGATTTACTTTTCTACAGTTTTCCCAAAAGTTTACAAATTTTGTCTTCCGCAGACTAGTACGCGGTAGCATGAGCAAACTCCTAGTACTCTTCTACATTTACATGGATACTCTGCAAGTCACATTGAAGTGCATGGCAGAAGGTTCATCGAACCGCTTTTATATTTCTCTTCAGTGCCATTCTCTAATAGCTCGCTGTAAAAAGCAACACCTGTACCCTTTAGTTTTCGTTCTGATTTCTCTTATTGTATTCTGATGATCATGTCTCCCTATGTAGCTTTGTGATAGCAATATATGTTCGCGCATACGGAAGAGAAAGTTGGTGAAAGAAATTTCGCAAATAGATCTCGTCGCAACGAATAACGCTTCTCTTTTAATGATTTATATCTTAACTCGTACATTATTTCCGTGAGACTCTCTCCCCTATATTGCGATAATACAAAACGAGCTGCCCGCTCTGCACTTTCTCTAAATCGACCGTCAGTCCTAGGTGGGGATCCCACAATGGGCAGCAATACTCCAAAATAAGTCGCACAAGTGTGGTGTAGGCAGTAGAACTGTTGCATCATATAAGTGTTCTGCCAATGAAAGGTCGTCTTTGGTTCGCCTTCCCTACTATGTTTTCTATGCGTCCTTTCCTATTTAAGTTGTTCACAATTGTTACTCCCAGATATTTAGTTGAATTTACGGCCTGTACCTTTGACTGATTTATCGTATAAATGAAGTTTAACGAATTTCTTTTTATTGAAACAACAAACTGTCTTTTGAGCAAATGAGAGGCGAAGCTAGTTTCCTACTACCTGAGATTTTTTGTTGTTGTAAACTATTCCCAGTGCTTATATTAAAGATACCAAGATCCCCTAACGATAAAACACTTTCGATTTTCCCGCCGCATCAAATATGAATAAAAATCTAGAGCTTCATTATCTTTGTAAGGAACAAAAACTGTCGCAGCTTCTTCTACGGTGATTCTTTATCAATAGGGGGTCTGGAAATGGCGTAATGAAGAGGCGAAACAGGGAGCTTAAAATAAACGGAGAGATTCAGATGTTCTTACCGCGCACTATTTGAGAGTGGAGTGGTAGATGAATAGTATACAGGTGGTTCAATGAACCCTATGCCAGGCACTTAAATGTAATTTGCGGAGCATGCCATGTAGATGTTGATGTAGAAACGGAAACGGCTAAAGGTGTTATATTATTCGTTTCAAAGTGATCAGCCGAAATCCCTCAACTATCTTGCACGAAGATACCCTTAAAGAGACTGCAGAACGATCTTAGTACCACCAATATAGAACTTTCGTAAGGACGCGTAGATAATCGTACAGCAAACGATTTTATGTCGTTCAACTTGCGCGTGGATCAAGAAAGTACGTGACTAGCAGTGCTCAGCGCTTTGTAAATGTACCTGCAGGTTGGCTTGGCGTGCCATCCACTCGGGGAATAGACCCTAGACCCCATCAGCTTAAAATTAATTGAATAAAAAGCTCTGAAATGAATATGCTGTGGATTGCAGTTATTGGATGAGCAATGACGTCAAATGACTAAAAAAAGGCGCGAAGTTTGGATAACTGATAATCGATGCATTAACCATTTGACTCATTCATGCCAGGTAGTGCTCTTACGTAACCTAGCGATTAAGGTGAATCTTCGAGAAGTGTAGGGAAATCACTGTCAAACACCAGTGTGTCACGGAATTTGAGTTGTTACAATGTGTTCACAAAATTCTTAAGCGCTAACTCCACCAGCATTGTTTGTGTTAAGAGAAAAACACAAAGAAACTTGATTATGGCATAATTTGACTCGCGTGCGCATCCTATCTCGAACAGATGAGTAAAACTATAGGCCTGTACCTGTGATTTCGGCCTGTTGAAAAATTTGTTTTATGCTCGAGTATTGTGGCATTTTGGAGACGTGAAATCTCTTCTGTAGAATTCAAGGTGAGATCCGAAAGCAAGTGTCACTTGAAGCACAGCACAGATCGCGTAGTTAGTCAACGCGATCCAGAAACCAGTATATGCCGGTTCCCAGATGCATGCCATATTTCTTGACTTTCGGAAGGCCTTTGATAAGGTTCCGGGATTGTCAGATTACTGTCTGACAGGATTGAGGAGTTTCTAGCTAACAGAAAGACCCGAAGGAGTATTATAGGACATTACTTTTCAGAACTACGAACACAGCATCGGAAGGTCAATGAGGCCTTTCGAAAATGCTGCTTTTCAACCGTAGCAGTGACAACATGCAGCCCTTAGTGACTGCGCTGTTGTTCCTATTTTAGGTGTTACTATCTGTCCACGGCAGATATGTATTTTAATGTAATATATATAGTACAGTCGCTGATCAACAGCCATGCATAAAATATATTTTTTTAAATGTTCATTTTCACAAAACTTTTTTTTTTCAAAATTTTTCACACAGTGATATATTTTAACATATTTGGCAGCTCCTCCTTTCTCCTTATTTTCTCTGCTGAAATGTGCTGACAGTCTGTATCCACTAACACTTACTTTTACCATATCAGTTACAATCTGAAGCTCAGACAGGCACTGAACATCTGTTACGTTCTTAGTTTGTATATCTTCCAAGAAAACCTGAAGGTCAGGTACTTTATGCGTTAACCCCCTATATATTGATGAAATATAACATTACTTTTTGTTTTAACTTTGTGAAAATCTTATTATATTTTAAAATTTTTGGGACCTGCTTGTCCGAGCTTCTTACTGGACACTCATCTTTGCCTAAAAAGAGGTGTATCCCTGAGTTTCTGTGTCGCCTCTTATGGACTTTGCTAACATCCCAGTCCAGTCACTTTACCCTTCCCTTTCCTAATGAGATGCAAACCATGCCTATAGAAGTTCCACCTACAAATATTATCAACAGCAACCAAACTCATATGAGACCCAGCTGCCATCCTGAGCAGCTGATCATATCGAACCTGTTTATAGAGTCGTTCAGATGAGACTGATCATACCCCATGAATGCAGGCACAAGACCAACATTTGTATGATTTGTTGCAAATGCTATTTTTACAAGGTCACTTTCAAGAATGTATCCCTGATCGCTGTCCGTGATCTTTCCCGCTCCGCCAACTATCAAGATTAGATCAGATTAATACTTATTCCATAGATCATGAATACTACACTTCGTAATGATGTGGAACGTGTCAGGTTAATAAAAGTTGTCTGTACAAGACATATCATTACGCAAAATATTACAAGACACAAATAATTTTATTTCATTTTTTATTTTTTAGATTTACTAATTTATATCTAAAAATGAATTGAGTAGGAGTTGTCATTCAGAAATACTTTTAATTTATTTTTTGATCCTAGTTTACTATCTGTCAGGCTTTTGGTGCTGTTTGGTAAGTGACCGAAGACTTTTGTGGCAGCATAATTCACCCCTTTCTGTGCCAAAGTGAGATTTAACTCCTTTCTCATGTTGTTATACCTATGCACACTGGTGAACTGAACTGGTTTGGATTATTAAAAACAAATCTCATAATTGAATATATATAGCGTGAAATTACTGTAAGGATTCCTAAATCTTGAAATAAATGTTTGCAGGATGATCTTGGGCGGGCTCTGGCATAACATGATCCACCTTAGTAAGGCCCTTGCACAATGATCCTATGTGCTCTACTACCTGGCTGCCATGCAGTGGGCTTGAAAAAGTTTGTGACCTTGTATCTGCAACTAATTTTTTTTTTTTTTGAAATACCTGGCCCACACCTCTTCTATGGCTACTACCTAACAACAGACGTTTCCTCCTTATTTTTGCTATTTTTAAACACTTCGTTTCCTATGGAATGTCCGTTGTCTGTTCACAGCACTTACTTCTACTGGAGCCTCTTCCTTACTTGACTATGGTAGCAAGGCAAATCAATTGCTTGTGTTATTAATGAAGCTGTCAGTTACTGTAGTATTTCTGTGACTCCTGTCCTTTCTAATACTTCCCACTTCTCACCCTTGTCACCTCTTAATGTCATCACATCCCCGATGACAATATCTAATTCAGCCTGAAGGGTTCCAATTTTCCCCTCCTCTTGTTCTATTTTTCTGTCCCTTGAACAAACTTCACAATAAAAATTAACGAGTCTGTCTATTTTCCCAATCCCCATGCCGCTACATTCTCCTTCGTGTACCCATCTGTCACAACAGCTTATAATAATAATAATAATAATAATAATAATAATAATAATAATAATGGAGGCACAAAACTTATATAGCACACTAAAGTAATACATAAAAATTAATGTTTGTTTTTAGTCTTTTTGTTCGTATTTCATGCATGCCCGGCCATACCGTACATCCTATTGCTATAAAACTTTGTCAACTCATTGCTTGCACTCGCATGAAGGTTATAGGCATAGTAAAATTAGCTTCATATGGTGCAATTAGTTAATTCCTGGCTGGACGGATATGAATGAAATTTGCAACATAGATAGCTTACACCATGATAAACATTTGGCTAGCTTTCGTAAGCCACTGTATGTGCGTGGTCGAGGATAGCCTACAATGGGTTAATACGTTTCTCTTCATGCTGAAACAGCTAGACGGATTTGAATGAAATTTGGAATGCAGATCGCTTATACCCTGAATTAACGCATGAGTAACCTTTAGGAAGGCAACGTACGGTGCTTGGCTTACAGTGGGTTAACACTTTTTTACTCTTCACGTTGAAACGGCTGGACGCAATTGAATGAAGATAGCTTATACCCATAATTTATATACGTGATACTTTTTGTAAGCCTCTGTAAACAAGGCGGTGGCTACGTTACAACAAACATCCAAATTGTTTCACTAGTCACTATGAAAGTTAGCACATAAATATATGTTTTCATGAAGAAGATTTTTATAATCTCAAGCATGGTGGAGGGTACAGCTTTCCCTTTATTCACATGAAGTGTTAAGTGCCATAGACAAGGGATCTCAAATCGATTCCATATTTCTGAATTTCCGGAAGACTTTTGACACTGTACCCAAAAAGCGGCTTCTAATGAAATTGCGTGCTTATGGAATATCTCCCCAATTGTGCGATTGAATTCACGATTTCCTATCAGAAAGGAAACAGTTCATAGTAATTGACGGTAAATCATCGAGTAAAACAGATGTGATATCTTGCGTTCCCCAGGAAAGCGTTATAGGTCCCCTATTCTTCCTTGTGTTTATAAGCGATTTAGCAGACAATCTGAATAGCTCGCTTAGACTGTTCTCAGATGATGCTGTCGTTTATCGATTAGTTAAGGCAACAGAGGATCAAAAGCAACTGCAAAGCGATTTAGACAAAATTTCTACATTGTGCGAAAATTAGCAATTAACATTATACGATAAAGCAGTCAAACCTTAAGGTCGTAAATTTCTACAAATACCAAGGAGTTACAGTTACGAACAACTTAGACTGGAGAGAACACATAGAAAATATTGTGGGGAAGGCGAACCAAAGATTACGTTTCATTAGCAGAACGCTTCGAAGATGCATCAGCTCCACCAAAGAGACTGCTTACATCACACTTGTGCGTCCTCTCCTGGAGTACTGTTACCCATTGTGGGACCCTCACCAGGTGGGTCTGAAAGATATTGAGATGTTTCAGAGAAGGGCAGCTCGTTTTGTTTTATCACATTACCGGAAGGAAAGCGTCACGGGAATGTTGTACGAATTGGGGTGGAAATCATTAAAAGAAAGACGTTATTCATTGCGGCGTGATGTGTTTGCGAAGTTTCAATCACCGACTTTTACTTCTGAATGTGAAAATATTTTGCTAGCACTCACCTACTTAGAGAGACATGGCCATCCCAATAAAATAAATCAGATCGAAAACGGATCGATTTAGGTGTTCTTTCTTCCCGCGCGCTGTTAGAGAATGGAACGGTAGAGAAAGGTTAATGAACCCTCTACCAGGCAGTTAAATGTGATTTGCAGAGTATCTATGTAGATGTAGATGAACCTTACTACATCAACACCGTTTGACCAGTCACCATGAAACTAGCCGCATATATGCATCCTTACATATATATGTGAGGGAGAAGATTAGGTGGAGCAGGAGACGATCAGAAAGGGGAGGGAGGCGATGGAGAGAGAGAGAGGATAGAGGAGGAGACGGACAGTGAGTGGGGAGAGGAGAAGAATGAGATAGTGGAGATGGTGACAGACAGTTGAAAGAAGATGGAGGAGATGAGGAGGAGGGGGAGGAGGATATGAACAGAGAGAAAGAGGGAAGGAGATAGACTGAGAGAGAAGGAAAGACAAGATGTACAGAGAGAGAAAAGGGAAGAAGGACTAACTTCTCACTGTGGTAAATAAATACCTGGGCGACACCGGGTGTTCAGCAAGTATATGCATATAATGTTACTACAGCAATGTAAATGCTCTTACAATTGCTTTATAATACTAAACCTACGTTCGCGAAGAATTAGGCCTAAAATGACAGTATGTAATAAATTATGATGCTCTCCTACTTCGACCATTATACTCCATGGCTCGCAGCAGCCCTATATTTCCGCCAGGAGTCCGGCACTCATGTGCATCCGCACTGAAACAAGCACCACACCTCTAGACAAGGTGGATTACATTTCGGTATTGCGGCAGTTGTTCTTTCGGATATGTTCGAAAGAACAGACGTCGCTATAGAATGCTGCATCTGTTGTAAAAATAGATTTTAACAGGGGTTTCCGGGTATTAGCTGCTCGGTGTTGTTATGATGCAGCATGGACATAAGAAAATTTGTGCTGGTTCCGGGATTCGAACTCAGGACCTCCTGCTTACTAGGCAGTTGCGATAAGTATTTACGCCACCCCCCCCAGACACATGGGTTTAACACAGCTACATAGACTTAACACACTCAATTACTTACCCCGCCCGACAGAAATTGTAATATGTCCTGCTACTTCGACCACTCTAGTCCATGGCTCACAGCAGCCCTGTATATCCGCCAGCAGTCCAGTCTTCGGATGCATTCGCACTGAATGAAGCATCAATCCTCAACTAGGTGGATTAAATCTGACAAGGAGATCACATGGGTGTCGAATTTTAGAATTCTCGATAAATACTTGGCATATTTCTGTGGCACAACTTCGCATTGTTAGGCTGAATTGATGGTAACAGTAACGGTCGGGAAAGATCTTGCTGTTAGCTTATGGTCTCACTATTCATGCTATGGACTCCTTTCTGTGCTAGGAAAAGTATTTATTGTAATAGTTTAGTTTTGAGATTGCATTTTTTATGAAATAGGAATTTAATGGGTAGTGTTCTTGAAATATGGTGTTATTGTAACATTGATTGTGTAAATCGAGCTAAATTTATTAACAGTAAAGAAATGTTTATCTTTCTTTAAAAATAATTTTTAGGTACATTAAATATCTGAGTTATATTTTTCTCTAAAAGATTTTAAAATCATAAACACGACATTGTTAGTAATTTTCATGAAATTACATCAGTTAGAATATAAATCAGATATTTCATTTTTAATAATTAGGTCGAGTTTCTTAAACAGATTACCAGTTTATCCCTCCTCACATTTTTATTAAAAGTGCCATAGATGTTTTCTGTAGTTAGTTTTCCAGTAGTTAGTACAGCAAGAAGCAGTTTGGTATTGCGCAGATATATGCAGTAAGTGAATGTGAGAAAGAATCAGTTTTTGTCAAGCTTACAGTTTAGTATGGTTTACAGATTTCAGGGTTGGACAATTCATACAGTGTTCAGGTTAACAAGTGTTTGCACTGAGTCAGATTGCATCGATAAATATTGTGTTCGTTACATTCCGTTAAAGATTGTTAGTTCAGTCAGAATAAAGTCTGTAGGGCCAGAATTATCAACACAGTGATTTTTTTATTATCAATAATTTTCATACAGTTAACTTTGTTACGACTTTTTCATACAGAAACATTTAGCAGTTTGTGTCTCATTATAATAAACATTACGCAGTCAGATAGGTTTTGCAATACCTTTACATTCACATAGAATACAGTTAAAAATACGCAGTCAGATTAACATAACGTTGTACAAAGGCATTCGGCCAGAACAAGTTCAAACACACAGCAGACGGACGTTTTGTAAGAGAGGAAAAGAAGCGAGAAACTTCCAAACTATGATAATTTTAATCATAGACTCGCCAGCAAACGATGATAAACCGTCACCACGGTTACTGGTGAGCGTCTTTATACTATACAGCCACGGAGACATCATGACATCATTGAGCAACAAATAGAATATACTTTGTCTTCATGGCTACAAAGCTGGCGTCTTATCGACCATCTTTGCACCGGTTGTACACCGTCACCATGGATATTGAAGTTGGCATCCTACAGACCATCTTTGCGTCGCTACGTTGTCTCGAAAGCGCCATAGAAGGCAGTCCACTGTTCAAATGAGTCTTGTCAATGGGCGAAGCCAAAATGTGTATCCAGCCGGGATTCGAACCCGGCTCTCCTGCTTTCTAGGCAGTTGCGCTGACCCCTACACCACGGGGGACACAGTGATTACTGCACCAGCCTAGAAAGCAGGAGACCCGGGTTCGAATCCCGTCTGGCTACACATTTTCGGCTTTGCCCATTCACAGATGAAGTCATATATTCTGTGGATATTCATTTTAGACATGTTTTCATCCTATAATATGTATAAGTTGTTCCTATTGTCAATATCTAATGTTCCAAATATTAAATAAAGAACACATGATTTTAATCAATATAACCCATATTCACACACATTGGTTTCAATTGCCGGCAGTCTTTAGTCGACGGACGTTGAATGAGCTATAAAAGTCCAAGCAACCAAGGTATAGGCAGCAATGTTGATCCATAAGAGATGGCCAGCTACTCACCAAAGGTATACCAGCTTTAATTTTATCACTGTAGTTAATCTTATCATTATTTTATAATTGTACAGCACATATTGTTCCTCTTTACAGACATGATCTGACGATTATCCATGTAGATTGAACCTGGTCATCACAATAAAATAAAATAAAATAAAATAAAATAAAATGTGCGATCTTGAATGTATTAATTATTATGTTATTCAAAATTTTTAGATCGCTGTTATTTCCTGGGGAACAATGTTCCATAAAATGTTATATAACTTTATTACCCTATTTATTTATTTATCGTATGGTTTTACAAGTATACAACAGTAAATCCAATTAATTGGAGCTGTCCAAATTTGACAAACAGTTCAGAGCAGTTGGAGTCATTTGACGCAAATTGTCCAAGTCACCGCTAAATGCTCGCAGCAGACACTGTTTGACGATGTTCTATGGTTTGTTCCTCCGCTCCGAAGTCACAGTCAGAAGAGGGAAAGAAACCATACTTCTTCGTGGTGTAAGCACACATCTCCTGACCAGTCCTGATGCTGTTCAGCCTCGGTCAGGTTTGGTGTGGTTGATGGAATCCCTCAACCTTCTTTGATGGATCTTGCACCAGGTGGACGTTGTGTGGTGGATGCTCATTCCAGCGTTCTTGTCATGTGGAGGTCACATCGAAGGAACTGGTACTTTCTGCTTCACACCAGGTAGGTTTCCGTGGTTTGAGACGGCATGCTGGGGGATCCTGTATAACATCACACAAGAGAGAGTTATTGTGAGCCTCGATGTTCTCGATCAACTTTATCTCAGCTGCTTTCCTCCTTAGATCTTGCGGAGGAATATTGACCAGTACAGGTAACCACTGGATGGGCGTAGCCCAGACAGTGTCGTGATAATTGTCATGACTTCATTAAGTTCGACGTCAATCTTTGCGTGTGCGTTGTTTTCTCACACTGGCGCGCAGTATTCCCCAGCAGAATACTCAAGAGCGAGAGCACCAGAGCATAGGGTATTGGCGTCCGCACCCCAATTGCTGCTAGCAATCTTGCTAAGCAAGTTCGCTCTTAGGCCAACTTTTGAAGAACAGCGCTTAAAGCTTTTGAAGAAAGCGCTATTCTTTGAATGTCAAGGGCCGATCAAGAATGATACCTAGGTATACGAAGTAGTAGTTATGTTGCACTTCGATTTCATCAAGCCGGCCGCGGTGGCCGATCGCTCTGCGGCGCGCGAGTCACGGTCCGCACGGCCACTACGGTCGGGGTTTCGACTCCCCCTTCGGGCATGGATATTTGTGCCGTCCTTAGTATTAACTAGTTCATTAGTAGTTTGTACGTTTAGGGACTGATGACCCCGTAGTTAAGTCCCATATGCTCTACAAACATGTTCAAATGTTTGTAGAGTTTATGGGACGTAACTACGGGGTCATCAGTCCCTAAACTTACAAACTACTTATGAACTACCTAATACTAAAGACGGCAAACATCCATGCCCGAGGGGGGATTCGAACTCCCGACCGCAGCGACGGTGCCGACCGTGACTGGCTTGCCGCAGACCGCTCGGCCATCGCGGCCGGCCCAACTAGCTTCCTTTGGGTATCTATATTTTTGAGGTGGAATGTAGTATCGTCAGTTTCATTTTGGTTATGTTAAAGTCTCCATTTATGGAAGTAAACACTTAATTAGCTCACTCGTCAGTGCCTGCTCGTAGCGCTTGAGGTCTTTACTCTGGAAGCCTAATGCTAGGTCGTCTACATACTGTAATATCGTGGACTGCATGTCTGGCATGTCATGGGTATATAGGTTAAATAGGATTGGGACCAGAACTGAGACCTGGGGTAGACTGTTATTTAGCGAGATCAAGGAACAAGCCTCCCTGAAGATTTTGATCACAGCAGTCGGGCGATCCATGGGCCCCGGTTACTGCCGGCTAATCCTTACATCAAGGTGCTGCTACACAGCAAGTATGCAAGAGAACCTATTATTCTATGGATCCTTAGTATGGACTTAAACGAACAGACAGTTACAGACACTTGAACTAGCAGAAATGAAACCGCTAAGACCTCTGACAGCATACAGATTACATGATAACAGGAACAGAGATATAAGAGAAGAGGTCTAGCTGTAGGAATAGTAGATAAGACAGAATACTACAGGAAGGAATGGCGCGACCATCTGATACGTATGGATCAATGCAGGATACCAAAGCAAACCTTTGACTGCTCACCCCAGGGCACAAGAAAAATAGGAGGGCCACAAAGGAGATAAGGTTTAAATGGCTTGGTTTAAGAACAGGCAAACATGCCTAACCCGAAAATGTACATAATGGTGATGATGTGTCTCAGCGGATAGAAAATTTTATCTTCGCTCCAATATAGCTGCCTCTCCGTCTCTTAACCACTCCCAGACACTTGAAGTAGCAGAAATGACTTCCAAGACCTCTGACGTCATACAGATTACATGATAAGAGTAACAGAAAGATAAGAAAAGAGGTCTAGTAGTAGGAATCGTAGATAAGACAGAATACTACAGGAAGGAATTGCACAACCATCTGATACGTATGAATCAAAGCAGGATAGCAAAAAAACCTTTGACTGCACACCCAAGGGCACAAGAAAAATAAGAAGTCCACAAAGGAGATAAGGTTTAAATGGCTTGATTTCAGAACAGGTAAACATGCCTAACCTGAAAATGTAAATGATATTAATGATGACGTGTCTCAGTGGATAGAAAATTTTTATCTTCGCTCCAATCTAGCTGCCTCTCCGTCTCTTACCCACTCCCACAAAGAGAAAAGTATTCGTGCACCGCGGCCGTGACGTTTATTACTTTACTTGGCTGCGCCTCGCGCCAATTTTTATCCTCCCCGCTTGGGCGCGTCGTCGTCGGCGGCGGCAGCAGCGGCAGTAGCCGCGGTGGCAACATTTCAACAGATTGCGCCAACTCGGCTCACGATGCTAACTGCAGCGGCAGTTTAGAAGCGCCACGAATTTATTAACTGGCAAACACGGCGCCGCTTTAAAAACTTGCTCCCGCTGTTTGTTCTGCAGCGCAAAAGGAGGAAGAGGACCGGAACAGAATGTGCTGGCCAAGCTTAATTAAATGTGAAGCGCCTGGGGGGTAGGCAGCCCCGCGGTGCGCGCCGCTCCGCCCGTTCGCTCGCTCGGTTTCGCCGAACAGCGCAGAAGTAAGGCGGTGGTTCCCAGCGGGCGAGAGGGGCTGCCACTGGCAGCGTGGTCGCTTCAGCCTGGCTGGCTCTGCACCAGCAACCAGTGTCTCAGGGCCCGTTATTTCTTCAGTGGGAAAGCTTTAGCTATTAATGCTAGTGGAAAATGCTCCAATTACGGAGCTTCTCTTCCTGAAGAGGATAAAGCTCTGTCTAGGGAAAGTATGGCCAGCTTGATGCTTACACATTGACCGCATCAACGTTCCGAGCGCTTAGAATATTTATCAACCGATTCTCAGAAAACAATTTAATGAAAAAAATCTAATATTTTCACATCTTATAGTGAGATATATTCGCTCGATAACGAACTGATTTTCTATTCGTTTTTGGGGAAGAAATTAAAATTAAGGATGAAGAAATATAACACTGCGTTTTGCAGATGACTTGCAATTCTGTCAGAGACAGCAAAAGATCTCGTAGTGCAGTTGAACGGAATGGACAGTGTGTTGAAAGATGCATATAACATGAACATTAACAAGAGCAAAAAAAGGGTAATGGAGTACAGTCTAAGAAAATCAGGTGATGCTGAAGGAATTAGATTAGGTAACGAAACACTAAAGGTGTTAGATGAGTTTTGTTAGTTTGGCAGTAAAATAACATATGATGGGTGCAGAGCAGAGGATATAAAATTCAGAATGGCAACAGGAAGAAAAGTGTTTTTGAAAAAGAGAAATTTGCTAACATCGAATATTAATTTAAGTGTAAGGAAGTCGTTCCTGAAGTCATTGGAGTGATGCCTTGTATAGAAGTGAAATATGGACGATGAACAGTGCGGAGAGGAAGAGGATAAAGGTTTTGAATTGTGGTGCCACATAACAATGCTGAAGATTAGAAGGGTAGATCGCGTAACTAATGAGGAGGTACTGAAGAGAATTGGGGAGAAAAGGAATTTCTGGCGTACCTTGACTAAAAGAAGGGATCGATTAGCTGGACCCATTATTAGACATGAAGGAATCGTGAATTTTAGCGTTGGAGGGAAGTGTGTGGGGTAAAAATCGCAGAGGGAGACCAAGAGATGGATACAGTAAACAGATTCAAATGGATGTAGGTTGCCGTTTTTATGACAAGACGAAGAGGCTTGGTCAGGATAGAGTAGGGTGGAGAGCAGTCTTCGGACTGAAGACAAAGACAAAAACACAACTGTGCTTATGAAATGTTCAAATGTTTGTATAGCTTATGGGACTTAACTACTGGGTCATCGGTCCCTAAACTTACAAACTACTTATGAACTAGCTTTTACTAAAGACGGCACAAACATCCATGCCCGAGGGGGGATTCGAACCCCCGACCGCAGCGGTTGTGCAGACCGTGACAGGCACGCCGCAGACAGTTCGATCACTGCGGCCGGATCTGTGCTTATCAAATTAAGTAAACTATTGTGCAAAATTCTGAATAGTACGCAGACTATAGCGTTGCGTAGACTTTGCGTATGAATGATTTTAGCACATACAAAGCTGCGGATGAAATGTAGGTAAGATATCTAAATTTTTTTAAAACTTGAGAGCAGAACGATAACTCATTTCATTCTGGAAATAGAGAGTGTTATATTCCACGAGCAGACGCGGGAAGTGCGTGCAGTTCTGGCCATTCAGACTACGTGGGTTTACGAAATACTTATCATCCGATTTTGAGAAAACAGTTTGGTTTGTGGGTTCGGATCGAAAGAGTTCGCCTATAAATTTCAGACTGACTTATACCGTAGGCCAACATCCAAACAAACTCTCAACATTTCCTCATCGAAGTACAGTACAAATTAGGAAAACATTTGCGACAACGGACAATTTTTTGATGAATATTTTCTTGAGTATTAAAATTATCAACCTTAAAAACTTAAGTGAATTACAAAGAATGGAAGGAAATACTCACTCCATGACTTTTACCAAAAATAGAGAAGTGCCTATACAATACCAATTACATTTGCTTCAATTCTTTGTTTCCTGTAATAATACACTAAACACATGTAAACGAATGAGAAATGTTTGTTTCAGAACTATATATTATTTTCATATCTAAACGAGAATCGTTTCGTTTACACATTTATAAGTCAAATCTTTTTAGTGTTTCAGCAATTACCTGCAAATAAAGCCAACGATGCATGAATAACTTAAACTAAAGATTTTATGCAAGAATTTCCTTCACAAAATTTATTCAAGTTAAAAATTACGTAGGTTTCTGCTGCGTGAGTCAATCGTTAGTGAATCTTTATTCTATTAATTTCCATTACGAAATAAAATTATCGCAGCACAAAACCGATGGTCGCGTCTGGGCTCCTAGTTTTTTCTGACAATTTTCGTCAGCCAGACTCTTCTTTCTCGATTTCTGAATTCAGTTGGAAGTACTGTAACATTTACCTTCCTTCTTGGTTTGTGAAGAATACCCTAGCGTGCATCACTGTGGCATTATTCAAACCCAAAGATACGAATATTCACAACACTTCTGATTGCAGGCAAGTAACGTGTAGGACCAAGATGGCGGAGAAAATCAGGTGACTCGATTTCAGCCAATCATGAGTTGCAAAAGACGGCAAGCGGTGCCTAAAAGGATGGCCATACATTCCCTGTACATAGCTTTATGAAGAGGATACCCGGTCTTGTGTGTTGGTTTTTTTTTTCAGAAAAAAATATGAGTTCTTTAACAGATTATACGTAATTAAAAAAAACGTATTTACAGTACAAAAAGTACGCGGCGCATTCAAGTCATAACACCTTCGATTTTTAGGCTCACTTTCAGTTAGTAACACAAAAAATTGCGCTGTCTGCGATGGCCTTTTGACAACTTGAAATGTAATTGCAAATAACTGCCATAAGCGTTCATTTGCGACGAGAACTAAATAAACGAACTCGTAAAGGTGAAAATTCTCTATAACTATGCTATGTTATGTTTCTTCCGTATCTCGCGCCGTTTCAGAAATATTTGTAAAAATAAAGGCGTATGACACTGTCAACATATGTCTTTACCGTGTTCCCACTTTTTAGATCGCGCCGTTCAACCGATCGTAACCAAATTTTATAGACTTATTTGTTGGCCCCAGCGACCAGAAGCGACCTCTGGCCGCTAGCAACTGGCACTATGCCCTTTATCGCCTAATATGCATTGTATCGGAAAACGTTTTTCAGAATTTCATATCGAGTAACTTTCTTTTCGAAAATATTTTCATATTTTGACTCTGAAAGTTAGTATACACGTATAAAGAAACTAGCTTATATGTCCGTGCTTCGCTTCGGTTGTTAAAGAAGGGCCTCTGCATAACAGGGCATCTTAGTGTTACCGAACTGTCAGTCAGTTTTCAACATAAATAAACGTGCCGAAAGAAGCAAAGAAATGTCGTTATGTATGTAAAACACAAAGCGAAATCAGTAACACTATGTTCAATGGTTGTTGGAATTCTTAGAGATAAGATTGCATCGCTTAATTCTATCACATGCGTACGCTTCCTTGCTGTACTATACCATACTTAGTACGGAGCAATGGGGCTATTAGTTCTTTGGTTCACTACGGCTCCACTATCGCTTATTTGCTGTACTACGTCATCCATACTTCAAGCATAACCTCCGTTTAGAATTTTTCGGTGATCCCACTTTAATGAAACGAAGTTGCTCCATGCAAATTGTAACGGGACAGCGCCCCTTACGGCAGAACCATTCACTTTCGATAGTGCGAATGCAGTATATCGACTGTTTCGGCGCCGAGCGCGCCACTTGAATTTGAGAAGAGTGTGGTTTGGTGTGTGTATGGTGGTTGGCGTGTGAAGAAGTGGTCGTGGAGTACATGTGTACTGCCTGCAACGGCGCAGAAAATAATATACTACCGACTGGAGCGTGTGTCTCCAATCGTAGTGGAGGACCCCCCAGTATAGATTTATACAGTGGAAGGGTTATTCAAAGCAACAGTGTGTCATTGGTACGACGATCGTGTCAACCGCGTCGGTGTCATGTGTTTATTACTTGGATTACGTAGACAAAGCATCAAGATTCAGTATAATGGCGACCAGTGACTTCAATGTTTGTAAAAAGAGGAGTAACTGCAATTAGAACTGTTAAGACAAAAGCCGTGAACAGCTCACATTTATGCAACTTAAAACAATATATAACTATTCTATCAGTGCAAATTGTGTTATTTACTCAACAACCTTGAACTGTGAACAGTGTGTACAATTATTGTGTAGCCTCAGTCTTTATCTGTACTGTAGAAACAGCTTCCGCAAAATCATAATCGATACCTTTATCCCTTAGGCACGCTCAGCATTGATTCTGGATCAGCTGTGACGGTAACCATATTGCGAACCGAGGAAAAAGGCGGGAGTGTTTCAAAATCAGTGAAGTATTTAGGAAACTGGGGATTTCTAATAGATGAATAGACAGACATGACGGTTACTGAAAACACTTAAAATTTTTCGTGAGTCTATTTTGATAAAATCTTAATTAGATCCTGAACCAATCTTCGCTCATGTTTCCTGTGAAAACCGCAAGAAAATTCGTCCAGTAGTTTTGAAGATTGAAGCGAAGAGCGACGCCTGCATTTACAGAGGTATTATTAGTATGATGGCGGTGATGATAATGATTTGATGCACTACGTAACTAACTATTTATTATTTCCTGTACTAAAACTTTTTCTATGCTTTTCTAAACAGAAGGAACTCAAGACCTAATAAGTACGCGCCGAAATCGGAAAGGAAACTACATAAATTCAATTTTCCTTGCAAAGAATTCTAATTAAATGAAAACATCGATAACCGCGAAGGAACGTCGTTACTGCTTAAATTCAAATTATACCCACCGATAGATGCGCTTCTCTTCTTTCCATGACAATGCAAATCATCTGGGGTACAGCTAGGGAAAAAATACTTTTTTATGTCCTACCTGGACAGTGGCAGTGGTTTAGTTAGCTATCGTTGGCAACGAACTATTCGCTTTAGGAATGTGATTAATTTACTGACCAGAGCAGCATAAATTATTTATTTCATCGTGAACATAAATAATTATTCCCTACATTCTACGTCAGTGATTTTTGAAGAAGGATTCGACGGCCGTTGGCAACATTAGCACACAACGCCGCCGCCGTAAGTAAAATTGTGCCCCTTCTTGTAGTGTATTACACCATAGTTATGAGAATGAAGAAAACGCATCAACGCCATAATTAGTTATTTGGTGTATTATGTAACTAACGTCGCCTCACTCTGTCCTTTCCTGTACTATGGCGTTTTCGAGGCATTCCTAAACAGAACTCACTCGAAATGCAATGAGGATTTACCGAAATCCGAAAGGGAACTTCATAAATTCGATTTTCCTTGGAAAGAATTCTTGTGTAAATTAGAGCATCGATAGACACGAAGGAATGTCGTCATATTTTAAATTCAAATGTTACCTGTCAAAATAAGCAAAGAAATGTCGTCGTTAAGCCGTGAATATAGGAAGTGTAATCAGCAACACGCTGTTCAATGTTAGTTTGTATTTTCAGAGATAAGATAGCGACTCTTAATTCCAAATACTTATATTATTGAGGGAGTGAGGGAATACACACAACACGATCATGTATTGTTTCTTTGCAGCACCTCTAAACCAACAGCACCTTTAGTGGTTCGTTGCTGTTCTATGGCGTAACCATTGAAAATAAATAATAAAAAAATGTAGCATGCCGAGATGATTTCTTTGAAAAGGGCACGGCCGATTTCCTTCCCCAACCTTATCCAAAAATCCGAGCGTTTGCTCCGTCTTCAATGACAACGTTTTGGATGGGACATTAAACCATAAGTTACCTTCCTCAAATGTTCAAATGTTTGTATAGTCTATGGGACTTAACTACGGGGTCATCAGTCCCTAAACTTACAAACTACTTATGAACTACTTACGAACTAGGACGGCACAAATATCCATGCCCAAGGGGGGATTCGAACCCCCGACCGTAGTGGCCGTGCAGACCGTGACTGGAGCGCCTCAGTCCCCTCAGCCACCGCGGCCGGCTTACCTTCCTTTTCTTCTTGTCTGAACAGATTATCATCCACGTTTCGCTCTCGGACAGTGCTACACTCGAGACAAATGCTTTCAGTAAAGACTCCGTTACTTAATTTAGTCTCCGATGTTAACAAATTCTTTTCTTCAGAAATACTCTTCGTCCGATTTAAGTTCTGAATTCTGTATCCTCGTGTTAAGGCTATCATAAGTTATTTTATCACTTAAATAACAAAATTCGTCTGCTACTTTTGATTTCCTAATCTAATTCCTTCAGCATCGCCTGATTTTATTTGAATTCATTACGTTACCCTAGTTTTGCACTTTTAAATCTTCATCTTATTCTCTCCCCTTAGGACATTGTCAGTTCCATTCAATTCATCTTCTAGATCTTCTGTCTTCGAGAGAATTAAAATGTCATCGTGAAACCACAAGATTTTTATTATCTTCGTTATTGTCATTTGTCACTCACTAGTTATACATCGAATATTCGTTCTCTTTTTTATTATATATAATTTGTACTTCTTATTTGTTTGTTAAGTTTTTGTCTTTTTCTCATGTAGTTTATGAAAAAGAAACAATATTCATATTAATGTACAAATAGTATACAATTATATATTTACTTTAAGATTTTTCCCCAATTATAGGCACGATGCTTGTGGCGTCGCCAGTTAAAATGTAATTACAATACTATTTTACTGGTGACGTAAATTTATTAAAGGCTGATAATAATCACGTTGAAAGTTGTAGGATTATTGGCGGAACTGTTCGGTTGATTTTTAAGCACCACAATTTTTCAGCTGTTCTCACGTCTGTCAAATAAGAGATCATACGACCTCATGCAACTAAGTCCATTTAATTTTCTTTGTGTGGTCCACGGTCTTCTCGTTATAGGAAAATTTCCGTCTTTATATGGTCCAACGTGATTTACATACGATAATAGTTACAGTACTTACGAATAATGATGTGTAGCTTGAGCTGAATAATATTTTGAATACTAAGATTTATTTATAAGTGAAATGGAGGTGTATATGGAACAACCGCAATAAAAACACTCCTGGCCATTAAAATTACTACATCACGAAGATGACGTGCTACAAACGCGAAATTAATCGACAGGAAGAAGATATTGTAATATGCAAATGATTAGCTTTTCAGAGTATTCACACAAGGTTGGCGTTGGTGGCGACATCTACAACGTGATTACATGAGGAAAATTTCCAACCGATTTCGCACACATAAACAGCAGTTGACCGGCGTTGCCTCGTGAAACGATGGTGTGATGCCTCGTGTAAGGATGAGAAATGCGTACCATCACGTTTCCGAATTTGATAAAAGTCGGATTGTAGTCTCTCGCGATTGCGGTTTATCGTATCGTGACATTGCTGCTCGCGTTGGTCGCGATTCAGTGACTGTTAGCAGACTAAGGAGTCGGTGGGTTCAAGAGGGCAATACGGAACGCCGTGCTGGATCCCAACGGCCTCGTCTCACTAGCAGTCTAGTTGACAGGAATCTTATCCGCATGGCTGTAACGGATCGTGCAGCCACGTCTCTATCTCTGAGTCAACAGATGGGGACGTTTGAAAGACAACAACCATCTGCACGAACAGTTCGACGACGTTTGCAGCAACATGGACCATCAGCTCCGAGTCCAATACTGCGGTTACCCTTAACGCTGCATCACAGACAATAGCGCCTGCGATGGTGTACGCAACGACAAACCTGGGTGCACGAATGGCAAAAGTCATTTTTTCGGATGAATCCAGGTTCTGTTTACAGAATCATGATAGTGGCATCCGTGTTTGATGGCATCGCGGTGAACGCACATTGGAAGCGTGTATCACCCTGCGTGATGGTATGGGGTGCCATTGATTATACGTCTCGGTCACATCTTGTTCGCACTTTGAACAGTGGCTGTTACATTTCAGATATGTTACGACCCGTGGCTCTGCCCTTCCTTCGATCCCTGCGAAACCCTACATTTCAGCAGGATAATGCACGACAGCATGTTGCAGGTCCTGTACGAGTCTTTCTGGATACGAAAAATGTTCGACTGCTGCCCTGGCCAGAACATTCTCCAGATCTCTCACCAATTGAAAACGTCTTGTCAATGGTGGCTGAGCAACTGGCTCGTCACAATACGCCAGTCACTACTCTTGATGAACTGTGGCATCGTGTTGAAGGTGCAGGGGCATCTGTACCTGTACACGCCATCCAAGCTCTGTTTCACTCAATGCCAAGGCGTATCAAGGCCGTTATTACTGCTAGAGGTGGTTGTTCTGGGTAGTGATTTCTCAGGACCTGTGCACCCAAATGGCGTGAAAATGTAATCACATGTCAGTTCTAGTATAATATATTTGTCCAACGGATAGCCTTTTATCATCTGCATTTCTTCTTGGTGTAGCAATTTTAATGGCCAGTAATGTAAACAACATATATTCCAGTTGGACGTTTCATACACAGCCATTCGTAAAGGAAATAAGGACAGTGATGATTATATATAGAAAAGCAATTAAAGCAGTTCTGAGATGTTACGTATTACCCGCAGTTTCCCCACCTCTTCCAATCTTGTCCTTGGGCTTTGAATACAGTGCTATAGCGTAATTTATAGGATATTTTCCAATTTTTAATAGTACATATACAAGAAAATTGTGAGAATCTTTTTTAAGTACCTAGTCTAACTGATGTCTTACGTTGTTTTATTAAGTTCAAAAACCTGGCTGAGATACTCCTAGATCTCTGGAGTTACACAATGCAAGCAAAGTGTTAAAACAAGATCGTACTTTCCTACAAGAATTTGTCGCAATATTTCTTCCTCACAGGTGTGCTGATGTCTCCCGAGAGACTGAGTAGGTAAAATTGGATTCATTTGAAGTCACACGTGACTACTTGGGGGTTGGGTTTGAATCTTACAAACGTTAAAAGTATCTGTCAGATAGTATGATAACTAACAACTTGGCTACTCTGCAGACACGTGGCTGAACAATAAACTGCTAGAACTAGGCAATGCACACCTCTCGGTGAAATCACGGCACGCCGTAGTTATAGGGGTGAGCTGTACACGTCTGCGTATATGCCCAAAGAAGCAGCTACTCACACAGCCAATAAATACAGAGTGTATATGAAATGGTATGTAGAAAATGATACGGCTGGTAGAGTGGATCATAATATTTCACGTAGCAACCCATATCCGCAACCCTTAGCGTACGGCGCCAGGTGGCGTTGAATATCATCGCGTGCCGCCAAGAGCGTAGACGCAGAACACGCCATCCGAGTCGTGAGTAGCGGGACTGCAGGGCAATGTAATTGTGACACCAAAGTAAAGAGACGTCGGGTTGCAGGTTTATGTCCTTTATTTGCTAACACTGCAGTCGGCGTAGTTGCAGATTTTCCAGGCGGGACAACACTGCGGTTTTCCGCCATTTGCTGAGACGAGAAAGTTTTGCTTTTGGCTGTTCACATTCCTGTTTGATAGGTCAATGGTGGCCGAGCAATTGGCTCGTCACAATACGCCAGTCACTACTCGTGATGAACTGTGGTATCGTGTTGAAGCTGCTTGGGCATCTGTAAGTGTACACGCCATCCAAACTCTGTTTGACGCAATGCCCAGGCTTATCAAGGCCGTTATTACGGCCAGAGGTGGTTGTTCTGAGTACTGATTTCTCAGTACCTATGCACCCAAATTGCGTGAAAATATAATCACATGTCAGTTCTAGTATAATATATTAATCCAGTGAATACCCGTTTATCATCTGCATTTCTTCTTGGTGTAGCAATTTTAATGGCCAGTAGTGTACTACTCTACTAGATGTATTCTGGAAATTTAGTATTCTTTGCCCTTTTTCTTGTACTACCTCGCACAAATAGCGTTTTTAACCCTCTCATGCACGAATTATCAATTCAACAATGAACAAACCTTCTGACACATTATTTGGTAACTGAAGACCTATCTTGTGCAGATTTAAAAAAATAGTTTCATAGACCAATTGAGATTTGTCCTCAAATGAGGGCAGTGAGTACGAAAACCGCTACTTTTTACATTGAACATCTATTAATACTATCAAAGAACACGTGAAGAGTGTCCACTGTTTTGTATTTTTCGTACAATGAAATTGTTTCCGGCACTCTGGGCACGCTTTTTTCAATCGTAATGTGTTTTCCGTCTTTTTCGATATACAGACAACAATGTGCTTTCATCTAAAGGCCGGTCTCTACTCTTTCTTGTAATCTCAACTATCAGTTTCTTTGTAAGCCCAACTACTAACACTGCTGTCTAGGAGACATAACAGCATTCATTATTAGACCTCATCTGATGTACCTGTACTTTTACGGTCACCTGAGATGTAAAAGATAACAGAAATGAGACAGAATTTAAGTGTCCTCATTTGAGGATGCGACGCATAAAAGGGTTAACGGTTACTTGGTAGGTACCAAACGAGTATTTTAATGTGTTTCTTGTTTTATGACGTTTATAAAATTATTCCACATAATCTAAATAGACTGGGATCCGTTGTCTAATGTCTCTACGATTTTCTTAGCTTAGTAAGGTAATACCTCACCAGGTTTCAGATCACGGTTTTATTGTCCGCTATAGGTATTAAATACAGTATAATAAATTTTGAAAACATATCAATAATCAGGTAAATGTATTTTACTCTACCACGTTTGGTTGGAAGGAGTCCAGAAGTTTCGCAGCTTTTAATACCCCAATTTTGTTTGGAATTATGCTTTGTATTTATTCGTGGAGTGCAAGCGTACTGTATTTTACCCTCTGAAATTTTTCACAAGGGATGAACTGTGGTCATACCTTTCAGGCTAAATTGTTTAGGTGCACATATTACCTCCCAATAATGTCCGTGAGATAAACGTACATATTTAATCAGATCCTTGACTTATTTCTCGTCCACACTCTCATCTTTATTACTAGGAAGGACTCCCTTGTATATCTCATAATATCGTAGTGCTTCTTAATACCCTTTGCTCTCAAAATTGAATGTAATGTTCCTCAGTTTTGGACCGTCCTTCTTCGTCACACTGATCTAAACTTAAGTAATCACTCAACTTCGAAGAAGTTTAAGTCAAATTAAAAGAATTCTGGTAACATTGAAATTCCAAGAATTTTTCTCAAATAACACCCACACTTTTCGATTGGAATCCTGATTCCTGCGCTCCGCACCCCCCCTCCCCTTTCCCCGGGCCATGCGAGGCTTTGAACGCTTTGAGCGTGTGTGTTTATATTTTTAATTATTTATCATCTAAGTCAGTTGTAGAGTGACCGCTTCGCCTCGGCTTACGATTTGGTTTTCTCTTTTAGACTTGTGATGTTGTCCCTCTTGTCAGACTCTTTCTGTTGCTGTGAGTTATTGTTTATTTCCGGTGAATCTAACGGATCCCTCTACCGGTCGACTAGTTTCGCACTGATAACCTCGCTGTTGCCCGTGTGGGGTTTGGTGGTCTCCCATTGGGCGCCTCCCCAGGTGGCGGGTAGGGAAATGCTCACCACATATGGTGGGTACCGGGGTAATAAAATACCCGGGGTGGATAAAAACCAGCAGCTGCTGCCTTGTAGTGTAATATTGGTTTATCAAAGGCTAAGGGAGTTAACCCTGAAAGAAAATCCTCAATTGTGTTATATCTCGCAAGCAATAAAAGATGTTATTTGTAGTTGATTTCAAGACACATCACCAGTACCCGGGAAACTGATACTGTTAGATGATGATGATGATGAAACTCGCTGTTGAGCGTCCGCTATCCCTCCACACACTGAAAGACGACCGCCTGTCGTCTTCCATATATTTTTTTGTATATTTCTGTAAAGTTATAATTTATTTGATGTCGGTAGATTATCATTTTGTTAAAACTTAAAACCCACTCTTTTCAAGGCTTGAGGAGTAGTATTTTTATTTCATGTGTTAAAATATTAGTTAATATTGCTAGGTTTTTCTTATTTTGTTATGTTAATAATTTATTATTATTATATTTATTAATTAATGTGGCATAAGTACGGTTTCCTCGCTACGCTACTGTCCCTCTGAGAATGTGCAGTGTGTGCGAGTGTGTGCGAGAATATATGGCTGTTTGAATGGGGGGGGGGGGGGGGGTGATGCTCGCTTTGCGTCGTTCTCTCTGGCTCAGAGTCGATAGCTACTGAGGTGACCAAATAGGTTTCCACACCCTTTGGTTGCGGGCTAGTTAGCAGACCTACACCAGTGCGAGTGTACTCGCTCTCCGTCTCCACCACCGGTTTTTCAGGGATTTTCCGGTTTCCTGTCGTTTTTCCCGCGGCTCGGTGGCCGCACGGCGATTCACTCTCGGCTGGTCGTCTGGTGAGGTGAGGTTGATTCTTCTCTTGTTTCTGGAGATGATAGCGTTTCAGTGTCTAGCACGTTTAACTTTGATTCGTGAACTTAGAATAATTTTTTGGAATATTTTCTCCTATCGTTTTCGGAAATGTATTCTCGTTTTTCAATTCAGTGATTTCCAGTAGATAAACGCGGTGTGTGTGATTCTAGTTGCAGATTGATAACGGCCTAGTATGTTAAAACCTTTTGTGATCATGTGGCGGTGTAAGAACCCTGTGTAAATACTTTCTAGCTTTGTGGTGCCCGATTTCTAATATGTGATATGTTCATGTTATACAGTGCATGTAACATTCTTCTCATCTTTTCCTTCCGTGAGTGATGTTCCACGTGGTTGGTCCATAGAACAAAGCCTTCAGCTTCCACTCTTGTTTTTTCCATGCCAATCAGGCAAGTAACTATGCGGGTATCCTTCTGATTTCCACTAATATTTCGCGATCTTCTCTCCCCGCCTATTTTAATTCTGCCGTTTCTTCTCCGGCTTATAGTACGAACTCTGTGTCAGTAATTCTCTCTAAGCTTTGTACAACCTCCTTCAAGAGCTTCCTTATATATTTCAAAGCATTTCTATGGGTTGCATGCTGTAATTCTTATTTTTATTTTTCCGACTTTGTAATTATTTCATATATGTGGTCTTCCTGAGACAGGACCTCATCCGACTCTGTAATCGCCTCCTATCGCGTGTAGCTGCATTTCATTCGCTTCCTTATATAATTCTAAGCATTTCTATGGGTTGCATGGAGTAGTTAATTTTCTTTATCTTTTGGAAAGCGAATTTATTCAATTTTATCGGTTTTCGGAACCACGTGGGTCCGAGTTCCGACTTCCGGGGTATGCAGCTAGTCGCCTGAGTTCACGCCACTCCTCTTATAAAACCAGTACCTAGCTCGATTTCTAACAGACTGCAACTTAAGAATCCACCGTGATTTTGTATAATGAAGCCGACTTTCAACCACTTCACCTTCAGTGGAGTGCGTTCATGTAACGTAGCCGTGTGTCACCGTTAGGTATTTGCTCGCGGTCCAATACAGATGTAATTTAACTGGCTATACACACGCACCATCTTAAAACAGGCACGACAGACCAGAGCCAGCATCAAAGTGTTTGTATATTGTGTTTTGTGCTACCTCTGACTTGCTGAATTTCGCCTACGATAGCAGTGCCTGCTTCCGCCTCGTCTCAGCACGCTGTTTTTGGTGAGTTTCGCTGTGGCATTGTGTGTGTGAGAGAGAATGAGAGTTGTTTGTGAATCCTCCCCCGCCCCAGTAACGTTTAATCATGTATAATTTAGGCTGGGCACCGTCCGCATTAATTCATGTAAGAGATGTATTTTTATTATATTAACAAAATTGATTCCACATTTTGCTTGTTTTCTATCTGAATAAACAAGTTTAATTCAGCATATTCCGTAAGTTGCCTATAAAATGTAGTTTTATAGCACCTTCCCTCTTTTATTTAATATTGTTCTTCAGAAGTGCTGAAAATAATATCAGACGCTAATTTTCTTAATTGTAAATTCCGTTGCGCCATAAATGTTTCTTAGCCACCTTTCTAAGATAACTTTAATTGTGGTGACTTGCTTATTAATGTCTCTGTATAATAACGTGTGAGCTGCTATGTATATTGACCACTGTAGTATCAACTTCCTGTTATTGAAGTAATTTGAAACGAGTCTGTTCTCAGTTTGGGCCAGGGAACAAGGCTTTGTAGCATGGAGTAACCAGTAGTTCACATGGGCCTTATATACTAATTTTTGTGACAAAGCAAGGCTCTTGTTAAGTACAGTGGTCGACTTTTAACACATACGGCTACTTTCGGTCGATTCGTGAGTCGCTTCCCGATCTTCATAGATATCGGTCACAATACTGATTATTTATGTTGTTATATCTCCTCTACTATGTATCGTAAGTCCTATCCTAACAGAAATTATTGTCTGATAGTAAGGGAAATGTGTACCAAGTTTGGTTGAAAACGTTCCACTAGTTTAGGAGATGTGGTATACAGAGACCCAAATACGAACTCGTAGGGGGCGGGCAAAATAATTTGAACATCTTGCAGTATTATACATCTTGTTGCAACTAGGCACCAAGGCATACGTGTTAACACTGAGACGCCACCGCAGTGTACAACTGACGTATAACGTTTTGGGCGTTACTTGGAGTATAACATAGATCTTGTTCTGCAGTAGTCAGTACAAATGGTCGGTGAAATTCGTAATGTCTCATTACTCCAACTCGATGGTGCGCAGTTAATGGGAGGATGTATGACGGAAATGACTGCATCTTTCAACGTTTCACTAATGACAGTATCCTTGGTAATGAGAGCGTATACAAAACAAGTTAAAACATGATTGGTGATGAGGAGTAGTGGGCGAAAATCCAAGTTAGCTGACAAAGACCTATGAGCATTAAGATCGAGTGTGGCCACACAACAAGTTAAAAGCGACTGGAAAACGTAACACTCACTTGAGAATTACCGTTTCGATAAAAACAGTACTGCTGGACTTTAACATTCATGGAAGGGCTGTATGTACTAAAACCTTAACCCTTTCATTCTCAGTATTGTTCCTGGACAAAAACGTAGTAAAAGTTGATTTATACAGTATTTTTTGCATCAATCCTTAAAGTTACTTTTTTGTTGTTGCACAACATGCTTCTAGTACGACATTTTGCCGCTTGGCATGGCATGTAGCCACGTCTAAGGCATTAATCTGTATCTTGGAGGTTGTGTTGCGTTGCCGTCTGTATGTACCTGAGAGTGTGAGCGTGAGTGTGGTTCCTTTGATTTTATTCCAACAGTGAATTCTCTTGTCTTTGATACTGTGGCGAAGATTATGCTACCATTATTGATCTGGCAGTCCAAGTAATAAAATACCTCGATACAAACGTCTCTGTTGTGCATGAAATACGTGACATAAAAATTCAATAGCTCGACAAAAATTTCAATACACATGATGTTTACTGCACTGTATTCATACAGAACACATTGAATTTTAATTTTTCCAAAGCTGAATAATGTGCAACTGAAAGGGTTAATAACGGAAGCCAACGCAAATCTTCGAAGGTACTGTTGCCACGATTATAATACCTGCACGCTAGATGACTGGAAATATGTGATATGTTGCGATGAATGATCTTTCACATTGATTCTTACAATAAAAACCGGTATGTTGTTGCGGTCCTCAGTCCGTAGACTGGTTTGATGCAGCTCTCCAACCCTACTCTATCTTGAGCAAGCCTCTTGATCTCCTCATAAGAACAGCAACCCACATCATTTTGAATTTGCTTACTATGTTTGTCTCTTGGTCTCCCTCTGCGATTTTTCTCCCATACACTTCCCTCCAATGCTAAATTTACGATTCCTCGATGTTTAAAAAGGTGTCCTACCAATCAGTCTCTTCTTTTAGACAAGGTATGCCAAAAATTCCTTTTCTCCCCAATTATGTTCAGTGCCTCTTCATTGGTTACGTAATCTATCCACCTAATATTCAGCATTCTTCTGTAGCACCACATTTCAAAAGCCTCTATCCGCTTCCTGTCTAAACGTATAGTCCAAGAGTCACTCCCGTACAAGGCAACACTCCAATTAATGCCTACAGAAAATACTTCCTTACACTTAAAATAATATTCCAGGTTAGCAAATTTCCAATAGACATTGTCCAAAGCTTTTTCCAAATCTACAAATGCTAAATACGTAGGTTTGCCTTTCCTTAGCCTTTCTTCTAAGATATGTCGTAATGTTTGTTGTTGTTGTTTGGATGTTTTAGGGGGACAAAACTGCGGAGGTCATCAGTCCCTATGTCGTAATGTATTGCCTCCCATGTTCCTGCATTTCTCCTAAATCCAAACTGATCTTCCCCAAGGTCGGAATCCACAAGTTTTGCAATTCGCCTGTAAATAATTCGTGTTAGTATATTGCAACCATGACTTATTAAACTGATAGTTCTGCAATTCACCCCCATGAACCACAGACATAGCCGAGGTGGGGTGGCTTGCGTGCCTTATCGATGCAGATAGCCGTACCGTAGGTGCAACCACAGCGGAGGGGTATCTGTGGAGAGACCAGACAAACGTGTGGTTCCTGAAGAGGGGCAGCAGCCTTTTCAGTAGTTACAGGGGCAACAGTCTGAATGATTGACTGAGCTAACTTGTAATGTGGCTTTGCCATGCAGTTACTGTGAACGGCTGAAAGCAAAGGGAAACTACAGCCGTTACTTTTCCCGAGGACATGCAGCTCTACTGTATGAAAATATGATGATGGGCCGGCCGCGGTGGCCGAGGTGACTGAGGCGCTCCAGTCACGGTCAGCACGGCCACCACGGCACTACGGTCGGGGGTTCGAATGCCCCCTCGGGCATGGATATTTGTGCCGTCCTAGTTCGTAAGTAGTTCATAAGTAGTTTGTGAGTTTAGGGACTGATGACCCCGTAGTTAAGTCCTAGTTCGTAAGTAGTTCATAAGTAGTTTGTGAGTTTAGGGACTGATGACCCCGTAGTTAAGTCCCATAAGCTTAACAAACATTTGAACATTTTTTTTATGATGATGGCATCCTCTCGGGTAAAATATTCCGGAGGTAAAATAGTCCCCCATTCGGATCTCCGGGCGGGGACTACTCAGTAGGATGTTGTCATCAGGAAAGACAATACTGGCATTCGACGGATCGGAGCGTGGAATGTTAGATCCCTTAATCGGGTAGGAAAATTAGAAAATTTTAAAAGGGAAATGGATAGGTTGAGGTTAGATATAATGGGGATTGGTGAAGTTCGGTGGCAGGATGAACAGGATTTCTGGTCAAGTGAGTATAGGATTATAAATACAAAATCAGTTGGGGGTATCACAGGAGTAGGACTGATAATGAATAAGGAAATAGGAATGCGGGTAAACTACTATGAGCAGCACAGTGATCGCATTATCATTATCAAGAAAGATACGAAGCCAACACCGACAACAGTAGTACAGGTTTATATGCCAACTAGCTCTGCCGATGATGAGGAGATCGAAGAAATATATGAGGAGCTAAAGGAAATTATTCAGACAGTTAAGGGACAGGAAAACTTAATTGTGATGGGAGACTGGAATTCGGTAGTAGGAAAAGGAAGAGAAGGAAAAATAATAGGTGAATATGGACTGGGCAGAAGGAGTGAAAGAGGAAGTCGCCTGGTAGAATTTTGCACGGAACATGATTTAATCGTAACAAACACGTGGTTTAAGAATCACAAAAGAAGGTTGTATACTTGGAACAGACCAGGACACACCGGAAGTTATCAGATAGATTTTATAATGGTAAGACATAGATTCCGGAACCAGGTTATAAACTGCAAGACATACCCAGGGGCAGATATAGACTCCGACCATAACTTGTTAGTCATGAACTGTAGGCTGAAGCTGAAAAAACTGCAGAAAGGTAGGAAATAAGGAGATCGGACTTAGATAAATTGAAGGAACGTGAAGTTCTGGAGAAATTCAGAGGGAGATTTAGGCATCAATTGACAGAAACAGCGGGAAATAAAACAGTAGAAGAGGAATGGGTAGCATTGAGAGATGAAATAGTGAAGATAGCAGAGGACAAAATAGGTAGAAAGGCAAGACCTACAAAAAATCCTTGGATATCACAGGAGATACTAAATTTAATCGATGAAAGGAGAAAATATAAAAATGCAGTAAATGAAACAGGCAAAACGGAGTACAGACGACTGAGAAATGAGATTGACAGGAAGTGCAAAATGGCTAAGCAGGAGTGGCTAGAAGCGAAATGAAAATCTGTAGAAGAATGTATAAGAAGGGGAAAAGTAGATACCGCCTACAGGAAAATAAAAGAGACATTTGGGGACAAGAAAAGCAACTCTACGAATATCAAGAACTCAGATGGGAAACCAGTTCTCAGCGTAGAAGGGAAAGCTGAAAGGTGGAAAGAGTACATAGAGCAGCTCTACAAAGGAAATGAACTTCGAGACAATATTGTAGGAAGGAAAGAAGATGTAGATCAAGATGAAATAGGAGACACTATACTGAGAGATGAATTTGACAGAGCCCTGAAAGACCTAGGTCGGAACAAGGCCCCAGGAGTAGATGACATAACCTCAGAGCTACTAAAGTCTCTGGGAGAGCCAACCATGACAAAACTATTTGAACTGGTGTGTAGGATGTATGAGACAGGCGAAATACCTTCAGACCTTAAGAAAAATGTAATAATCCCCATTCCAAAGAAAGCAGGCGCAGCCAGGTGTGAAAATTACGGAACCATCAGTTTGATAAGCCATGGTTGCAAAGTTTTAAGACGAATTATCTACAGGAGAATTGAAAAGCTGGTAGAAGCTGATCTCGGGGAAGATCAGTTTGGATTCAGGAGGAACGTAGGAACCCGGGAGGCAATACTCAAGTTACGTCTTATCTTAGAAGATAGCTTAAGGAAAGGCAAACCTACATTTTTAGCTTTTGTAGATTTGGAGAGAGCTTTTGACAATGTTGCCTGGAATACACTCTTTCAAATTCTGAAGTCAGCAGGGGTAAAATACAGGGAAAGGAGAGTTATTAACAACTTGTACAAAAGCCACACCGCAGTTATCAGACTCGAAGGGAATGAAAGGGAAGCGTCAGTTGGGAAGGGAGTAAGACAGGGTTGTAGTCTTTCTCCAATGTTGTTCAATTTGTACATTGAGCAAGCTATAAAGGAAAGCAAGAAGAAATTTGGTGAAGGAATTAAAGTTCAGGGGGAAGAATTAAAAACATTGCGCTTTGTCGACGACATAGTAATTCTGTCAGATACAGCAAAGGACCTGGAAGAGCAATTGAACGGAATGGATAGTGTGCTGAAAGGTGCTTATGAGATGAACATTAACAAGAGCAAAACTAGGGTAATGGAGTGCAGTCTAAGACAATCAGGTGATGCTGAAGGAATTAGATTAGGTAACGAAGCAATAAAGGAGGGAGATGAGTTTTGTTACTTGGGCAATAAAATAACAAATGATGGTCGCAGTACGGAGGATATAAAATGCAGAATGGCAATGGGAAGAAAAGCATTTTTGAAAAAGAGAAATTTGCTAACATCGAATATTAATTTAAGTGTAAGGAAGACTTTTCTGAAGGCATTTGTGTGGAGTGTTGCCGTGTATGGGAGTGAAACATGGACGATAAGCTGTGCGGACAGGAAGAGGATAGAGGCTTTTGAAATGTGGTGCTACAGAAGAATGCTGAAGATTAGGTGGGTAGATCGCATAACTGATGAAGAGGTACTGAACAGAATTGGTGAGAAAAGGAATTTTTGGCATACCCTGACTAAAAGAAGGGATCGGTTGGTAGACACATTCTTAGACATCGAAGAATCGTAAATTTAGCATTGGAGGGAAGCGTGTGGGGTAAAAATCGCAGAGGGAGACCAAGAGACGCGTATAGTAAACAGATTCAAGTGGATGTGGGATGTCGTTCTTATGAGGAAATGAAAAGACTTGCTCAGAATAGGGTATTGTGGAGAGCTGCATCAAACCAGTCTCCGGACTGAAGACCATAACAACAACAGTTCTGCAATTTTCACACGTGTCTGCACTTGCTTTCTTTGGAATTGAAATTACAATATTCTTCTTGAAGTCGGAGGGTATTTCTCCTGTCTCATAAGACCTGCATACCAATTTTTTCATGACTGGCTCTCCTAAAGATATCAGCAGTTCAGACGGTATTTGTAATAAATGAAGTATAAAAGATGTTCGTATCTTAATGCAAATTGATGTGGCCTGCAAAAGAAAGAAAAAAGTTCACCTACCTTTAGTCATAATGATTTTCCAAACAGACTTTCAGTATTTTATCAGATTACTCCATTCTCTTGACCGACTGACCTTGATGATTTTTCCATATTTACTTCTTATTGTAAATCTCATTTTTTCTATTATTTAATGACAAACGTTCTCCTCGGTGGCACTGCTTGGATTTCACAGCCTAGTTACACCTCTGCTATCGTCAAATATATTTTCCTTAATTATAAAGTAATCGCTTTTCCGTGCATCGCTTTAAACATTTCGCTACATGCCGAAGTTCACAACAATAGGAGTCTTACGGTGATGCAGGACGTTGCTTAGCATTAATTTGAGACCAAGAGACTGGCGAAAAACGTGAATGAGTCCTTCCCTATCCGAAAAATTTTATTGAAACATTTAAAAACCCGAAGTAGCAACAGTAGTGAAAAGGTAAGTCATCAACAAACATTTCTATCCTTACACCGAGTTCACAACTGACAAATCTGAAGCACCTTTATGTGGCCACACAACAAAACTTATCTCAGATATACACGTTTAAGGAATATGAAGTTTTATCCATGATTACTTTCAATTTACTCTTCACAATGCAACACACTTTTTCACACAGAGCTGAAATAAGTATATGGTGATTAATAATGATATTGCAGCTTGTTTCATTGTCTCAAGCTGCGTTGTATTTTACATGAGTTCCCACCAGATTTTTTTGGAAGCACACGGAGGAGTAGAAGGACTGTTAGTTTTTACACGCAAATTATCACGTCCTTCGGCGCTAACCACTCTTTTTATTGCTGTTATATTTGATCTGTGGTATCGGTTTCCTTTGTTTCGTATTTTTTTAACTCCTATATAGTTTTGTCATGATGAAAACTATCACACGAAGCACAGTAACTAAAACACGGCTAGTGGATAACTGTTGTAGTCAAACACAAACAAATGTACTGTTCAAAGAGTTTACTGCAAAGTTCCGCTAGTGTAGGCAACTTACGAAACCGACGGTTCTTTATAAAACAAAAGAAACCACAGCCTTCTAGACTGTATAGTTACAGACAAAAATACCAATATGCGAAGTGATGAAAAACAAAATTCTCAGAAATGTCAGTGCATGATTATTTTCAAATATTTATTTAAAATAGTAAATAATCGAATATTTCAATAAAAACAACACAAAATTAAGCATAAACATCCGTACTTAAATAAATGTCATAAAAGTAAAAATGTGAAATTCTGTCATTTTAACAGATAGCAAGAGGAATGACAAAAGGGCTACTTTGTAATAGAAAGATTAACCTTTTTTATTGTACTGAGTATGCCCATGTCTGATATGGAAACGTCTACAATGATCAAAACTACGGAACAATGCTGGAAACGCATGGTATGTGGACATGGATGCTAATAATAAGATGGACAGATGAAGTGGAAGATCAGGAAGTACTGAGAAGAGTGGGACAACAGAAAAAGTTACTACCTAGGAAGAAAATAAATTACGTAGGAAAGAGAAGGGACGAAAAATGTTTGAAGTGTTTATAGGAAGGAAGAAATTTGTGATCGTTGACGATACACCAGGCGGCAGTACATACAGAAACAAGGAGAAGGAAGCAATGATTCAACAGAAAATGAGACATAAGAGACTTGTAAAGTAGCAGAAAACTTACGACGCAGATAATCATAAACGCAATACACTAATATTTTTTTTGTTTTGCACACAGAGTCGGCCGAGATTTTTGTAGTTTTCTCGACCAAATTTTGATGGAACCGCTATTGCATTTGCAGAGACTCTAAAGAGCTCCGGAAAATACTTTTTTCCCCTCTCTCGATATTATGCGTGTCGATACATATTTTAAAAATAATTATGCAGACGAGGACGAGGTAGGGCTTTCAGGCAACTAACAAGGTTTGCGCGCAGCAAATGAAACGAATGCCGTGCGGACATTATCACTTGGTTTTATTGCGAGAATCATTTTCCGGCTAATTACATTATTGATGAATTATTGGTTTAAAAATTATGGCCTTATTGGCGCACACACAAACGTTGACGCACAGTAGAATTAAACATGTTTCATTTGGACAGATGTTAATGAAACTATTTGCTTACTCGTTTAATTTAATTTAACATTCTCGGGCAGTAATTTGTATTGCGGATTACGGCTGTGTAATTAAAATTCGAGGTTGCCGGCCAAAGTTTGCTGGCAGCCAGCTAGAGTGAGTCGCGGAGTTGAGTTATATATATACAGGGCGCGCGGCCCTATTTTTCCGCCCAATTGGCAGGCCGCTTAATTGCTAGCGGCCAGATTGCTTTGTGGGGGCGAGGGTCAAGGGGACGAGGCGGCTGCTGCCCTTTCATCGCCCAGCGACCTTTCCGTATCTGCAGCGCACAGTGGCTGCCGAGGAGGCAACAGTACGATACATATACCAATTCCACCTGAATTTTTTTAAACCTTCCCGTCACGAATTATTTTTTTTCTGAAAAACAAACATGTCTTTGCTATCCAGTTCTCAGAATGAAATTACGATTTATTAGGCGTATAAAATATTTCAAAAAAAGAAAAAAAAAGTTCAAATGTTTGTATAGTCTATGGGACTTAACTACGGGGTCATCAGTCCCTAAACTTACAAACTACTTATGAACTACTTACGAACTAGGACGGCACAAATATCCATGCCCGAGGGGGGATTCGAACCCCAGACCGTAGTGGCCGTGCGGACCGTGACTGGAGCGCGTCCCCTCGGCCACCGCGGCCGGCTAAAATATTTCGAGGTGAGTCCCAAGCGTAGGACATTGTGCTCATGTGGGTGCAGTATAAGTCGAAAAGTGAAACTATTTTATTTTATTTTATTTCACCAAATACATTAAGTACACAAAAGCGTATCTAATAATGTATATCTATAAATGTGAATGTCTGTTCGGCGTACGTTTATCACGTCTGAACAACAAGACATAAAGAGCTAAAAATTTGTACAGTTACTAATGTCTACCCGGGCAAGGCTTTAGGCACGGTTTTAAGGCGATCGAATAGCTACTTATAAAAAAAAGGTAAAGCAGTCAACAATCCGAAGATTGGTTTGAACACCACAGTGCTTTACCAGGCATGGTCTTGTTTGGAGGTGGTATGCCGTTGCCTTCTTCCGACCTTCGAACTGACTTACCCAGCCAGTTATAGGGGGACCTACAATTTAACGTGGGTTCCGAACCACGGTGCTACTCGGTATTTTTCACATGAGCAACACTGCCAGAGGTGAAAGAAGTGGAAAGTGAGAGATAAAAATCCTAGGACCTGGCGGGCGAGCTACTTATATATATGTGAATGTCTGTTCGGTGTACGCTTATCACGTCCAAACGACAAGACGCAGAGACTTAAATATTTGTACAGTTACTAATTTATACCTGAGGAAGGTTTTAGGCACGGTTTTATAGCGACCTGATAGATATTTAGTAATTTGAAGAATATAACGCGAAATGCGGAACAAAAATTACCCTTTCGGTCACGAATTATTTTTTTCCTGAAAAACAAACATGACTTTGCTATCCAGTTCTCAGAATTAAATTGCGATTTATCAGATGTATAAAATATTTCGAGGTGAAAATGTTCAAATGTCTGGCAAGGACAACCGAGTTTATTGACAAAGCGATCCAACAAATATTCGGTTTTTACTGACAGACGTCCGGAACACTTAAAAGCAATATTATTCAGAAGCCCTACTCTAACATCCGTTACGACCACATGCATAAAGCTAATCTAAAATATGTTAACTGAAGCTAAATTTGAATGGAATTAATATGTAAAATAGGTGATATAACTACAAGATACTGACAGTAGATGCTCTCCAGAATTGTAGTCGAATATTCTCACAACGTGCAAGTACCTTAGAGTAGCTGATATATAAATGTCACTTTCTTAACACCTCTTTAGAAATTAATGGTATCTCTTACAGGAAAAATAGAATTAAATATTTGAAGTAGTAGCATTTGAGTAGATGAGTTGCTGGTCTGAAGTTTAATAAGCACGCCTATTCACAGTTTAATGATTCTAATGAGAAACGTGGATTTTATTTTGCCTCCTTTGATTATTTAGCTATTAACTGCTATATAAACCGAAATTTCCAAAGATATACATAAGAGACAGTCTACTGTACGCCATGTACAAACTATCTTTGGACATATGAACATCTTAGTGGCAATAAAATCGTGAAACTTTGAAATGGACGTACAATAGATTATGCCAGGAAACACATTCTAATCAAACGTTCAATTGTTTGTAAATCTATCGGACCAAACTGCGTGGTCATCAGTCCGTAGCTTACAAACTACTTAAACCTAGGTAAACTAACCTAAGGACAAACACATACACCCATGCCCCAGGGAGGTCTCGAACCTCCACGGCGAGCAACCGCGCGCTCCGCAGCGAGACGCTTTAGACCGCTCGGCTACTCCACCGCGGCAAGGTGAGTCCCAAGCGTAGGACATGGTGCTCATGTGGGTGCAGTATAAGTCGAAAAGTGAAACTATTTTATTTGATTTTATTTCACCAAATACATTAAGTACACAAAAGCGTATCTAATAATCTATATCTATAAATGTGAATGTCTGTTCGGCGTACGTTTATCACGTCTGAACCAAAAGAGATAAAGAGCTAAAAATTTGTACAGTTACTAATGTCTACCCGGGGAAGGCTTTAGGCATGGTTTTAAGGCGATCATAAATTATATATATATAGTAGTCTTTCTCCATTGTTGTTCAATTTGTACATTGAGCAAGCTATAAAGGAAAGCAAGGAGAAATTTGGAGAAGGAATTAAAGTTCAGGGTGAAGAATTAAAAACATTGCGTTTTACCGACGACATAGTAATTCTGTCAGATACAGCAAAGGACCTGGAAGAGCAATTGAACGGTGCATATAAGATGAACATTAACAAGAGCAAAACTAGGGTAATGGAGTGCAGTCTAAGAAAATCAGGTGATGCTGAAGGAGTTGGATTGGGAAACGAAGCAATAAAGGAGGTAGATGAGTTTTGTTACTTGAGCAGTAAAATAACAAATGATGGTCGCGGTACGGAGGATATAAAATGTAGAATGGCAATGGGTAGGAAAGCGTTCTTGAAAAAGAGAAATTTGTTTACCTCGAATATTGATTTAAGCCTAAGGAAGTCCTTTCTGAAGGCTTTTGTGTCGAGTGTTGCCTTGTATGGGAGTGAGACATGGACGATAAACAGTGCGGACAGGAAGAAGATTGAGGCTTTTGAAATATGGTGCTACAGAAGAATGCTGAAGATTAGGTGGGTGGATCGTGTAACTAATGAGGAGGTATTGAACAGAATTGGGGAGAAAAGAAATTTCTGGCATACCTTGACGAAAAGAAGGGATAGATTGGTGGGACACATTCTTGGACATCAAGGAATTGTGAATTTAGCGTTGGAGGGAAGTGTGTCGGGAAAAAATCGCAGAGGAAGACCAAGAGATGGATACAGTAAGCAGATTCAGACAGATGTAGGTTGCCGTTCTTATGTGGAGATGAAGAAGCTTGCTCAGGATAGGGTATTGTGGAGAGCTGCATCAAACCAGTCTCCGGACTGAAGACCACAACAACACACACACACACACACACACACACACACACACACACATATATATATATATATATATATATATATATATATATATATATATATATATATATGTGAATGTCTGTTCGGTGTACGCTTATCACGTCCAAACGACAAGACTCAGAGACTTAAATATTTGTACAGTTACTAATTTATACCTGAGGAAAGTTTTACGCACGGTTTTATAGCGACCTGATAGATATTTAATAATTTGAAGAATATAACGCGAAATGCGGAACAATAATTACGCTTTGAAAATTATATTTACTCTTTGAAAATGGTTTTATTGGTTGCATTGTTGCTTGAGGGTTGAGAATGATAAAACGGTGGAGTATACTGGTATGGAAAGTTATCGGTGTATATAAAATTATAGATGTGTGTGTGTGTGTGTGTGTGTTAATATTTCGTTCTGCAGCGTAAAACTACAGAACGCAAACGAATAGTCCGTGTGTAATTGTTGTTAGAAGTCTCCCGTTGTACACCATACCAGTTCCATGCCGATAGCTATAAGGAGGTGGAAGATATAGTGGTTGAAAGTCGTCAAATTATAAAAAAATTCGGACTGAAATCCAGCGATAACGTTTGCGACTCTATAGCAAGGACGTTACATACAGCGAAACGTGATGCCAAAGACCATATCTTTGGTCTATGCGTGCTACAGTGTGTTCAGCCCTTTCTCTGTAAGGATAAGCATACTGAAAGATAGCTTACCTATCATAATCAAGCAACACGAGAGCGGAGCCGCGGGTATAAGCTAGTTATAGATATATGTTCAAAATGTTCAAATGTCTGTAAATATCTCGGACCAAACTGCGTGGTCATCAGTCCGTAGCTTACAAACTACTTAAACCTAGGTAATCTAACCTACAGACAAACACACCCATGCCCCAGGGAGGACTCGAATCTCCACGGCGAGCAACCGCGCGCTCCGTAGCGAGGTGCTTTAGACCGCTCGGCTACTTCACCGCGGCTATAGATATATGGACTAGCAAAATTTCCGCTGCTTTGCAAGTGTAGACTGGATGATCTGCATTAGTTTTTTATACTTCCTAATATTTATTTTCATAGATTTAGCTTTAAAATTGCTTTCCTAATTAAGTATTTTGATACAATTTGCCATCTTCTATTACACCATTGATGGCAGAATTCTAAACATCCCGATACACATTTTTTTTTCAAATTCTAACCATGGTTCCAAATCCAAATGTACTCATTTCTAGCATAAAAACAGTCTTTGTAGCACCCTTATAAGATTTTCCCTGATTTCACCCGCTTAATGGTTGAATTTCCTAAAAAATATCGAAACACGTGTGTTTAAAATTGCAATCAAAAATCTAAATTACCTGAATAGTGACGTATTTTCAAAAAACCGTTCATCCCCTGTTTCACCCCCCCTTAGGGATGGGAATACCGAAAAATCGCTGATGCCTACAGTGTAAAACAACGTCTACGAATTTCAAGTTTCTATAGTCTGTAGGTTCACTTTTCAGCGCCGTATTCTGCCTTTTAGAAGCGGATCGAGAACGGGAAATTTCTTTTTTGCGCTTTGGCATCCATCTTAGATGTTTTACTTTTCTTTATTCGTACGTTTGTCGTAGAAAAACAACATAAATGAGCATCACGTTTCGCTGT
Organism: Locusta migratoria; assembly: GCA_026315105.1. Classification (NCBI taxonomy): domain Eukaryota; kingdom Metazoa; phylum Arthropoda; class Insecta; order Orthoptera; family Acrididae; genus Locusta; species Locusta migratoria. Next base: position 343,960,403 of record CM048747.1, on the reverse strand, counting down.
ATATAACCTCTTTGCTATTATAGAGTCAAAAGTCATATAAGCGCACGAGTTTCAACCACTGTATCTTCCACCCTCTTATAGCTATCGACACGTAACTCCTATGGTGTACAACGGGAGACTTTTTACTACAACAACACAGGGAGATCGTTCGCTCCATTGTGTAGTTTTTGCTGAAGAGCAAATTATTGACAACCACACGTAGAATTTTATATAAGTCGGTAACTTTCAACTCCCATAACTACCACCCCCTTATCGTTATCAACCGTCTACCATCATAGTGCTGATAGCTCTACCACCATACCGCTGATACCTACTACCACATACAAACACTATCCGTTTGCGATGTGTAGTTTTGGCTGCAGAGTGAAATATAGGAAGAAACACCAATATATATATATATATATATATATATATATATATATATATATATATATATATATATATATATATATATAAGAGAAGATTTTCACTTGTGAAGAATGATAATTCCCAACATGTGTGAATGTCACATTTTACACAATGAAAATAGATTTTACCTTTGCAACTCGGTTTCTTGCATCTGTCAAGTGATTTTTTTGTCGCTGACCACAGGAAGATGCCAATGTGGTCAATTATCAAATTTTCGTAAATTTAAGGGACTTAACCACGTTGGTCATCAGTACCTAGACTTGCAAACTACTTATACCAGCCTGAGGACAACACAAACACCCATGCCAGAAGGAGGACTCCAACCTCAGACGGCCAGCCACCGCGCGCTCCGCATCAAGCCACCGCGGATCCTAAAGTGTTCCCAACGAACAGCTTCAGCCCAACCTTCCGCATTGACTCGCTTTGTCATACTTGGAGATGGCATTGGACTCTCACTAGTGGGGCGGCCCTCTTTCCTGGGAGATGACTTATCTATTTTTGTCAGTGCTTTGGCCACATTTGCCCTAAAGTGTTCTCTAGTTCAAAAACATCTCGAGGATCATTGGATAGATTGCCAATTTCGGATGAATTAAGGAGCACTAAGACTACTTCTTCTGTAAATGCCCTTTTTGTATCTTGGACGCAGGACGCTGTGAAATCACTGTGAGATGACTAAAGAGACAGCGAAATAATTTCCTAAATTTCTATGCTATTATAACCTTTCAATCACAATGTCATCATTTGGGGACATCTATAAAGTTATAAATATGTCACCTTTCGTTCTGAAAGACACCTTTAGTTTTCAACTACAAGAATGCACCTTTCTACATAAAAATATATACACTCTTCTAAAATAAACTCTCTGCTTGTGGCAATATAACAAAAACCACAAATGGCAAAATTTAACGAATTTCAGTATAATAATTATTTAATTAGTATGTCCTTACATGGGGACGTCATGAACGAAGGGAGCTTCTCCTTCTTGTTGAACGTTTCAAACTCGTGTAGTCGGCGGAAATTTTTATAGTTAATGTTTTGCAGTGAATATTCTTTTTTCCTTTGAACATGGCCAACTAAGGACCGCAAAGAATAAAAAACCTTTTAGCTTTCCTTCTGTTTTATTACTAAAACCTTCTCATCCGTTCGCTTCTTTTCTTTCTCTCCTCGGAAATGATCGTTTGTGACTTTTGATGGAGTTTCTTCTGGAAATTATTTGATACTGCCAACTCTGCTTCTGAACTGTCTTCTATTGAGGACCATCTGTGCAACTTCCGCTGGTTCTTCTTCACTTTGACTACCCATTTAATTGTAGCCTTTAACGTCACGATGTAACTGGTCAGTATGCATTCATCCATCGTTATAGGTGCCTATAGAATAATACCGCTTCCTCATCATATCTGTGATCTTTTCAGTGTGTTTGTAGAGTTCATCGTTTTTCCTACTCTTCCAAGTCCCATCGGAAATCTTCAGTAGTCCGAGTATTTCCCTCAGAATGTTCCTTCCCCTCTTCCAGCACTCCTTTTTTAAATGGATTATGGACGTATACGATAAAGCTTTATGTTTTGCTTCTATTTTGAAACTGGAGCTAATCTGAACCTGTCTGATAAAAATTTTGATTCACAAAGTGTGTGTCAATTACACTGGTTAAATACTTATGTGAAACCTAGATACGTGAGAATATGTTGAAACTATCTTTTCTCCTCTCAATAAAACACGAGCACTGTTGGGTAGTCGAAATGATGATTTTCGTTTACGGAAGGCCGGTGTGTACCAGATTGCGTGTCAATATGGAATTAATACTAAATAATGAAAAGTGTGAAGTCATCAATATGAGCACTAAAAAAAAAAAAAAAGATCCGTTAAACTTCGTTTACGCGATAACCCAGTCAAATCAAATTGCCGTAAATTCAACTAAATACCTAGGAATGACAGTTACGAAAAACTTAAATTGAAACGAACGCATATAAACTATGGTAGGGAAGGCGTACCAAAGGCAACGGTTTACTGGCAGAAGATTTAGAGGATGCAGTAGACTGTAGACTTGTTTGTCCTATCTTTGAAGTAATGGTGCGCATTGTGGGATACCTATGAAGGTGGGACTGACTGAGGACATAATGAATGGCAGCTCGTTTTTTATTTATTTTTTATTTCATTTTATTTATTTTTATCCTCATGAAATAGGAGAGCGAGTGTAACGCAAGTGATGCACGAGTTGAGATGGAAATCATTATAAGAAATGAGTTATTGTCGCGGCGGCGGGATTCCTTAGGTGTTCGTTTTCCCTCGCGCTATTAGAGAATAGAACGCTAGAGAATTTTCAAGTACGGTCGTTGAACAGTGTTCCCTTTCGTCCATCTTGCTTCTACAGGTATGTCGACGATACATTTTTAATCCGGCCACACGGGAATGAGGCACTACAGCAGTTCGTGAATCATTTGAATGGAATACACCCTAACATAAGATTTATAGTGGAAGTAGAGAAGGACGGGAAGCTACCTTTCTTAGACGTGTTAGTTGATCGAAAATAAGATGGACGACTTAGACACTGTGTACAGAAAGCCGACGCATACAAACTTGTAACTGAATGACCGTAGCTTTCATCATCCCACTAGGAAGAAAGCTATGCTGGACACCTTGGTACACAGAGCAAGGATTATTTCAGATTATTATCTCAGACTCTGAGATCAACCATCTGAATTAGGTCTTGAAAAAGAACGGATATTCCTCCCGTGATAGTAGGTCCACACTGTCAAGGAATCCTAGACAGGACGCGATTGCAACAAATCAAGAGGACCATCACATCGCGCGGCTTCCATTCTACGGTGCAACAAGCACCAAAATCTGAAGAGTCCTAAATGGGAAAGGAAGATGAAAGAAATGACGCCACCCATCAAACACAACCTCGGTCTGACAGTGCCGGGAATATACAGCATTCCTTGCTAGTGTGTCAAAAATTACGTGGGGCGGTCAATAAGAACTGTTTTCCGACGTCACCTGGACTATAGGCATTTAGAAAAATCTGCGGTGGTTGAGCACAGCCTGCTAAATAAACATCGGATTTTGTTTAAAGAAACGAGAGTACTGACTCACGCTTCAAACTACTGGGATTCTGTCATCAGGGAGGCGATTGAAATCACGTTATGAGAAAATAATATCAATAGAGACTCCGGATATGCACTCAGCAATGCATGTAAACGAGCACTGGAGAAGGAGAAAGAACAGAGGATGGCTCCCAGAACCTTCAGTACTTCCCGCAGATTATCGCCTGCTGTGAGAAATGGTGCTGCTAACAACGCGGAATAGAGTGCGCTAGAAATATTCTAGGTGGTCAGAAGGCACCACCCAAGTACGCGCCATCCGCTTTGACGTAAGGCAGCCAATGAGAAGTCGTCTCCTGGTTATGTAAGCGGATACCACCAGTTCACGGCAGTCAGTTTTACCCCTGACGACGACTATGAAGGATACAGTCGAAAGCTTGGACTCTTACCCATATTTGACGCTGCATGAACACCGATAATATTTTACGCAAGAACTACGTCCCGAAAGCCTTCGTACTCATAGAGCTATGATTCAGTGAGGTTTACCATAGGTTCTTATCTATTCCTGAGAAATAGAGTTTTAGGTTAATTGTGCTTCGACCTCTGGTTATGATCGTAACTGCCAGATTAAGGATGAACGGGTTGTTCGAGTTTTTGTATATTTGTGCGGCGTCTCTTTTTAATACCTCCATGAGGGTATCAAGGTGGTATACACGGTGAAGATCCGCTGTGCGAGTGTATCTTCGGGCACTGCTGATGATAGGTAGCACCTAGTTCTGTATGAGCTGCAAGCGGCGCAGCCGTGTCGATGCTGCGTAAGCACACTACGTCATCAGAGGACTCACAAGTGTGGCGTAAACGTTCCTCGACACCCGCCTATTCAGTTTCCTTTCCTGTTGAGCTTTGGATAGAGTTGTTTGAGTTAGCGTTTGCCCGGTTGGTCATGTGTTGTATATAGTTTCCCCAAGTGAGTTTCCGGTCCAGCCTGACACCGAGGTACTTGACTTTCGCACAGAAACGTATTGGGCATGTGTGTAATGTTAATGGCCTCCAGTGTTGCTGTTTGCGCAGTTGCTTCGGTCTTCTAGTGAAAGTACTGCTTCGCACTTGTCGACGTTTACTTTCACACGCCATCGTTCTAACCAAGGCTTGGCAGTACTGAGTGCAGTCTGTTGTCGTGAGATGATGTTTGACGATTTCCAATATTGCGCGAGGATGGCTGTGTCATCCACGTAGATGGCGACCGTCGTGTTATGTGTAGTCGGAAAGTCGTTAATGTAGAGGTTAAGCAAGAGGGACCCCAGGATACTGCCTTGGGGTGCTCCGGCTTGTATACCGTGTCGTGTTGACTGTTTGCCATAAATGTCAGTGTTGAAATATCTATCAGTGAGGTATGAGTTTATGAGACGCACGAGCCCGTCGGGAAACCAAGAATCGTTGAGTCTGCGTATAAGGGCATTGAACCATAGACGATCGAAAGCCTTTTCGATGTCCAGGAACACAGCCCCAGTGGCTTTGCCTGTGTTGTAACCAAGTGTAATTACGCGAAGGAGTAGTTGTATTGTTGAGTGGTCATTCCTAAAGCCGAATTGCTCCGGTCTGAGGGTGTCATTGCGTTGCTTACGCAGTGCCTAGTGAATCGTTTAATAAGCACCTTCTTAACAATCTTGCTGAGCGAGCTCAGTAAGCTGGTGGGTCGGTAATTTTGTGGGAGGGAGTGATCTTTTCCTCGCTTCCTGAAGATCAGGACTTTGGCCTCTTTCCAAAAGGCAGGGAAGTGTTGGTGTTGTAGGATGGCATTCGTGATGTGTGTGAGGTATTCCATGGCCTTATCCGTGAACTCCTGGAGGATGCGGTTTTGAACGCCATCAGGATCAGGGGTTTTTCTATATTTATATGAAAACGGCAAGTAGGCCTAGAAATGACAGTTTGCTGACAGAAGATGCTGTGCAAGAAGCATTCTTAGAAGAACTCGTTTGTGATACTGAACTCAATAACTTCACTGATAAAAGTAATTCCGATATGGATACTGTTGTGCCGCAAGGGAGTAACCGCGTGTTCTAAGGCGTCATGCTAAGGACTGGGTGGCCACTCTCACCGGAGGTCCGAGTACTCTGTCGGGCGTGTGTGTGTGTGTGTGTGTGTGTGTGTGTGTGTGTGTTTTATCCTTAGTGTAATTTAAAGTGGTTTGTGTGTCTGGGACTATGAACATAGCAGTTTGATCCTATAGGTTTACAAACATTTGAACATTTGTTGCTGCTATAACAGCTATGGACAATGCCGAAACTGATCAGTCTGCCAAATATTCAGACATCGACGAAGAGAATACAGATATCCACGACAAGAACTGTCATTGTTTTAAAAGTTTCTTACTGAGCAGGAAGAAAATTAGCCGATAACATCTTAGTGTAGATACATTGAATAGAAAGTCAAGAAAATGATATTGAATTTAGCGATAGATAAATCAATTTGTCTAATATGTTTAGTTCGTTAAATGAATAGCGTCTTCATCTAATGAAAAATGTAAATAACATATTTCTATTCGGCTCACTTTCAAATTTCGTAATTGGAAAGCTTACAGCCCTGTTTTATCCCCTTTGTAATCTCGAATCTAGAATTTTGGAAGCAATAACACTGATTTAAATTTAAAACGTACATGAGCAGACTGATTTAAAATGCGTGTACGTGGTAGTGTAATGTAATATATTAAAATGAATATTTTATTTTTATGTTCGTTAGTATTGTATGCGCCGCCGCAACGTTCATCCGATCGCGATGTAACTTTGTCAAAATATTGCCTACACTTTCGCGAAGGATGTAGACATAATTATATCACTGTACGACACATATTTCACGAGATATGACGTGATGAATATTGAGATGCGTGAAATACTGCCACATTATGAATGACGTATAATTTATTACTTGCTACTAAATGTATTCGCAACATATTTGGAAAGGAAATCCATTTACGCCAATAAATGCACCTACTAAATCACCTCATTGTACGACATATAGCTTAGCAGATATGCACAGAGACGCTTGGGAATTTGGCGCATCAAATTTGTTCGTACTTCATACTTCGTGCGCTGCCGTACCTTTCATCAGTTTGCAATGAGACTTTGCATACTCGATATTCAAAACAACAGACAGCCACTGTCTACGGGAAATTTTGTGTAGATCCTGAGAAATCAGTACCCAGAACAATCACCTCTGGCTGTAATAACGGACTTGATAAGAGAGTTTGGATGGCGTGTACAGGTACAGATGCCCAAGCAGCTTCAAGACGATACCAAAGTACATCAGGAGTAGTGACTTGCGTATTGTGACGAGCCAGTTGGTCGGCCACCATTGACCAGACGTTTTCAATCGGTGACAGATCTGGAGAGTGTGCTGGCCAGGGCAGCAGTCGAACATTTACCGTATCCAGAAAGGCCCGTACATACCTGCAACATGCGGTCGTGCATTATCCTGCTGAAATGTAGGGTTTCGCAGGGATGAAATGAAGGCTACAGCCACGGGTCGTAACACATCTGAAATGTAACGACCACTGTTCAAAGTGACGTCGATGGGAACTACAGGTGACCGAGACGTATAACCAATGGCATCCCATACCATCACGCCGGGTGATACGCCAGTATGGCGATGACGAATACACGCTTCCAATGTGCGTTCACCGCGATGTCGCTAAACACGGATGCGACCATCATGATGCTGTAAACAGAACCTGGATTCATCCGAAAAAATGACGTTTTGCCATTCGTGCACCCAGGTTCGTCGTTGCTTACACCATCGCAGACGCTCCTGTCTGTGTGCAGCGTCAAGGGTAACCGCAGCCAGAGTCTCCGAGCTGATAGTCGATGCTGCTGCAAACGTCGTCGAACTGTTCGTGCTGATGGTTGTTTTCTTGCCAGCGTCCCCATCTGTTGACTCAGGGATCGAGACGTGGCTGCACGATCCGTTACAGCCATGCGGATAAGATGACTGTCATCTCGGCTATTAGTGATACGAGGCCATTGAGGCCATTGGGATCGAGCACGGCGTTCCGTATTGCACTTCTGAACCCACCAATTCCATATTCTGCTTACAGTCATTGGATCGCGACCAACGCGAGCAGTAATGTCGCGATACGATAAACCGCAATGGCGATAGGCTACAATTCGAACTTTATCAAAGTCGGAAACGAGATGGTACGCATTTCTGCTACTTACACGAGGCATCAAAACAACGTTTCACCAGGCAACGCCGATCAACTGCTGCTTGTGTATGAGAAATCAGTTGGAAATTTTTCTCGTGTCAGCACGTTGTTGGTGTCGCCACCGGCGTCGACCTTGTATGAATGCTCTGAAAAGCTAATCATTTGCATATCAAAGCATCTTCTTCCTGTCGATTAAATTTCGCGTCTGTAGCGCGTCATCCATTCCCTGAAATACACATTCGGCTCCAAATCAGTCTGTGAACACTAAGATAAAAATCTATAACACCGTGATTTGACCAGCGGTAACATACGGTTCAGAAACATGGAGCATGATTACAAGAGACAAGAAAAAAACTATTAATATTTGAAAGAAAAGTAATGAGGGCGATATGGGGAGCAATTTTAGATAATGGAGAATGGAGGAGGAGGACGAATGAGGAAAACTACCTTCTGATGCGACAGCAAAATATTTTACAGAAGATAAAGAGTAAGAGAATACATTGGGCGGGCCATGTACCCCGTATGCCAGAAGGAAGACAGGCGAAAATGGCACTTGAAGGCAAACCAAACATCAAACGCCCCATCGGACGACCAAGGCAGTCCTGCATGGATGACCTGGCGAAGGACCTGGCAGTCCCGGGGATTGAAGACACCTGGAGGAACCGGGCACAAAACAGGAGGGAATGGAGGCAGTTTGTGGAAGCAGCGCGTGGTCTGCTGGGTCTGAGATCGCTGGATTTGTTTGTTTGTTAGTACGTCATCTTCGTGGTGTAGCATTTTAATGGCCAGGAGTGTAAGTACCCGGACGATATCGGGTTTTCAGCTAGTTTCATTATAAATTACATTATCGCAATTGTGTCTGTTCCTTCTGGCATGTCAGAAAGAACAAACACCATATCAATAATTGTAAAGTATGCCACCAACAGGCAAATGAAAATTCCATTGCGGACGCATTCAAACACTCAATCCCTTGCGGGAATCCAGTAAAGGCTGCGAGCAAGAGGAATCAAGGGCCAGGGAGGCTGTAGTTCAGACTTTGGGTTGGTAGGGAAGCGTGCCTGGATAGCCTAATTGGTTAAGGCGACCGTTGGTCCGATGCGGGAAATCCAGATTCGAATCCCGCTCCAGCACAGATTTTCAACTTAGCCGTTGAAATGTATCAATTAGAATCCGACTGAAACATGATTTGCGGCCGAAAGCGGAATCGTAACCGAACATTTGGCTGCTCTTCTAGTTTCGGCCGAAACCGTATCCCAAACTTGCGTAATTAAGTCGAAGTGACAGTAAATTTACGTTACACCACTAATCACTAGTGTTTCCACATTTTCCAAGATCCCCTTTCTGTATGAAGGCTTCTTAAGTGTGTGTAAGCCTAACCTGGAGCCAGTAGAAGATTATGCGCGAGGCGAACTGGTTTAGACAAATCGACGGTACTTATGTTAAAGTACTTCCAGGCTGGATTCTTTTCTCGTCATTGTGAAATTTTCTACCAGAAAAATTTAAAGTAAGCTAGAGAATAAGTAAACTAAACTCGATACCGTGGGTTCTCGATATTTCGAGTCTTGGAATTACGAGTTTCCCATAAATTCGAGCGTCATAAAACGTAACAAAAACTGCGAGTAAATTCTATGTTGACCGAAAAAAGGCACTCCACCATTTTATGACAAAGTAAATAGTTAAAAGACTTTAAAACCTTTACACTACCACCAATTTAAAAATTTTGTTTTAAAAAGTTGTTATTTTTTAACACGTAGATTCTTTTCAAGGTCGATTTACTTCTTTTTCGCACATAAGTTTCTATAGTTAGAGGCAGTTTCAATCCCGTTCGCCTCGAATTAACAAGACTACTGTATAGCTACCACTCCCATTTAGAACGAGGGAGAAACGAATGCTTGTATGCATACGTACGAGGCCAAATCTCTGTATGTTGGCGACAGTAAAATCCTTCGGCAGTCCTCCTCAAATTCCAGCTCTCTAAATTTCTGCAACAGTATTTCTCAGGAATAAAGTCCCCTTCTTTTACTGGCTCCCATTTGATTTCCCTAAGCATTTCAATCACACTCGCGCATATATCGACTCTACAAATTACACAACTAGCCGTCCGCCTCTGAACTGTCTCTATGTTCTCCTTTAAGCCGATCTGGTGGGGGATCCCAAATTCTGGAGCAGTACTCAAGACGGGGTCGTACAAGCGTTTTGTATGCGGTCTCCTTTACAGGCGAATCACACCTTCCCAAAATTCTTCCAATAAACCGAAGTCGACCATTCACCTTCCCACGACTATCCTTAGATGCTCCTTCCATTTCTCGCCTCTGTCCAGCGTGACACCTAGGTATTTTACTCGGCTCTGTCAAGCAACACACTACTAATGTTGCATTCTAAGATTACGAGATTATTTATCCTACTCATCTGTATCACCTTACATTTTTCTTCATTTAGAGCTAGCTGCCATTCCTCTCACAACCTAGAAATTTGTTCCACGTCATCCTGCATCCTACTACAGTCATTCAATGGCGACACCCTCCTGTAAACCACAGCATCGTAAGCAAACAGCCGCAGATTGCTACTCACTATGTCTGTCAGATAATTTATATACGATGCGCGTCCAGAAAGTAAGTTCCGTTTGGTAATAAAATGGAACTGTACCTAGATAAAGAAGAAATTTTATTGCACAAAATTCTACAACTCTTAAACTACTTTTCCACATAACTGCCGAAATTTTGCAGGCATTTGTCATAGCGTGGCACCAGGTTTTGTATACCTTCTTCATAGAAATCTGCCGCCACGCGGTAAGAAGTCAATGTGTAGGATGCCTTTCCAGTCCCAGAACACTGTGCACATCATTTTCCGAGGTGTCATGATTTGCTTCGGCTTTACCTTTGGTGCGGATGAAGTGTGCCTCCATTCCATTGATTGCCGCTTACTCTTAGAGGTGTCGTAAGAAACCCACGTTCCATCTCCTGTGACTATCCGCCTCAGAAATTCTTCGCTGCTTTCAGCATAACGGGTCAAAAACTAAAGTGCACCACCCATCCGTCGTCTTTTGTGTTGCTCAGTGAGAATCTTTGGTACCCAACGTGAGCAAAGTTTACGGAATTTTAGTTGTTTGGTAACAATTTCATGCACCATTGATCGTGAAATTTGGGGGAAGTCCATAGCGAGAACACTAATTGTAAACCTATGGTTTTCCTGGATCTTGTCATCAATCGCGTGAACCATTTCTTCTGTAACCAAAGGTGGACGCCCACTTCGTTCTTCATCGTGCACACCACTACGCCCGCCATTGAACTGTCGGACCCATCTTCTCACCATAGAATCACTCATTGCATTTGCCGGCCGCGGTGGCCGAGGGGACTGAGGCGCTCCAGTCACGGTCTGCACGGCCACTACGGTCAGGGGTTCGAATCCCCCCTCGGGCATGGATATTTGTGCCGTCCTTAGTATAAGGTAGTTGATAAGTAGTTTGTAAGTTTAGGGACTGATGACCCCGTAGTTAAGTCCCATAAGCTCAACAAACATTTTTGAACTCATTGCATTTGGTTCGTAAACATCGCAAATTTGCCGATAAATTTCACTTCGTTCCACTTTCCTCGCATTCAGAAACCGTATCACCGACCTGATTTCACAGGCGGCGGAATTTTCAATCAACGACGACATTTCAAACAAGCACAACAAAGCGTACGTAACTGACAGCGATCTCCAAATGGCGCACGTCCTTCTCCTTGATAGACATCGTCTACAGCGCATGTGCGGAACTGCAATCGCAGCGCTGCAGCGGAGGTAAATTGAAACTTACTTTCTTTACGCGCGTCATAGATAGAATTATTTTCCGGGAAAATGTGTTTATGAAACTTTCTTTTCATACTATGTAGCTACAGCTACACAAAACAGTATGATGATTTGATTGGTGTACTTTCACGGTACATTTATATTTGCAAGAATTACTTCTTTTACTTTCCCATTCGTTTCATATCAGACTAAGCCACACACAAGCGTGTCTTGGTTCAGCTTATCATCGTAAACCATCATCATTAAGAATTTTCTGCTATATTAGCAGATCCTTTCCATTTTCTACGATCCATCCTTCTTAGTTTTTCTATACGTACAGCTGTCCACCACATCATCAAGGATATAAAACCTTTTCCTCCCTCGTTTTTTCTTCCCTCCCACATGGACTGTTTTTACAAGCTCCTCAATCTTTTTCAACACATTCGCAATCCAATTACATTCCCTACACTTTATTACATCCAGTAATTGTCTTTGTTCACCCACACTTCTCAGTACCCCTTCATTGTTCTGTCCGTCCAGCTTATTGACAAAAGCCTCCAACCTCGTTCTGTCTTTCTTCCTCAACGTTCATGTTTGAGAACCACGCAGAAGAACACTCCATACGAAACATTTTACTAGTCTTTTGCTCATATCTTCGCCCATGCTGCTGCAGAAAATTCTTCCTTTTCTATAAAATGCCCTTTTCGGGGCTGCACATCCAGTTCCGCTTCCAAGGTAAATAAAAACATACGATGGCATCTGAGATGTTCAAGGATATGAAAACCTAACAAATTTCGAATAAGGTGGAATTCATCATCATCACTAAGCCTTTCAGCGTTGTCTGGAGCATAGTCATCCTAATAAAATTCCGCTATGATCCCCTATTCAATGCTAAAATTGATACCTCATCTGATGTTAAGCATTTCACTTCAAAATCATTCTTGATCGAATCTAAGTACTTTCTCCTCGGTCTACTTCGACTCCTCTTACCGTCCGCTGGCGTGCCGATAAAACTCTTAGGTAACCTTGCTTCTCCCATGCATTTAACATGACCCCCACTATCTCAGTCTCTACGCTCTAACTGTTCCATCTATGGTGTTCATTCACAATTTTTGTTTGATTTCCTCATTATGGACATCCTCCTTCCATTGTTCCCATCTATTAGTACTTGCAATCATTCTTGCTTTTTCATATCCGTAACCGCAACCTTATGAATAAGGTAACCTGTATCACCCCAGCTTTCACTCCCACACAACAAAGTTGGTCCAAAGATAGAGCGGTGTGCCGCTAACTTACTCTTGGAACTGACTTCCTTCTTGAAGAAGAGAGTAGATCTTAACTGAGCAATCACTGCATTAGCTTTGCTACACCTTGTTTCAAATTCTTTCACTAAGTTACCATCCTGTGAGAAAAAAAAAACATCCTAGCTACTTGAAACTGTCTACCTATTCCATCTTTGTTCCTCTATTTGGCACTCAATCTGTTATTCTCTTTCTCAAAGACTTTACTCTTGTGTTAGAGATGCTGACCTTCATATCATAACCCTTAAACCTCTGATCGAGCTCTGAAATATTAGATTTCAGCCTTTCAATCGAATCTGCCATCTCAACTAAGTCATCTGCATATGCGAGACTGTTTATTTTGTTTTCGCCTATTTTAATCCGGCCCTGCCAGTCTACTGTTTTCAATATATGATCCATGAATGGTGAGGTTACACTCTTGTCTTACCCCGAAACTACCCTGAACCATGAACTTAATTTGCCGTCTACTCTGTTACCTGATAGTCTATGTAAAGACCATTAGCCGGCCGCGGTGGCCGAGGATACTGAGGCGCTACAGTCACGGTCTGCACGGCCACTACGGTCGGGAGTTCGAATCCCCCCTCGGGTACAGATATTTGTGCCGTCCATGTTCGTAAGTAGTTCATAAGTAGTTTGTAAGTTTAGGGACTGATGACCCCGTAGTTAAGTCTCATAGACTATACAAACAAACAAACAAAGACCATTAATTGCCTGCAGAAGTTTGCCTCCTATTCCATAAACTTGTAAAACTGTCAACAGCCTGCTCCTGAAAACGCGCTCGTAAGCCTTTTCTACATCTATAAACATAGATACAATTTCCTGTTCCACTCATAGCACTTCTCTATTATCTGCCGTAAGCTAAAGCTCTGGTCCTGACATCCTCTAAGAGGCCTAAATCTACACTAACTTTCATCCAACTTGTCTTCAACTAATACTCGAACTCTCCTTTCAAGCCGGCCACGGTGGTCGAGGGGACTGAGGCGCTTCAGTCACGGTCTGCACGGTCACTACGGTCGGGGGTTCGAATCCCCCCTCGTGCATGGATATTTGTGCCGTCCTAGTTCGTAGGTAGTTCATAAGTAGTTTGTAAGTTTAGGGACTGATGAGCCAATTAAAGAGATACCTCGACAGTTGTTACAATCTTTTCTGTTTCCATGTTTGAAAATTGACGTGATTACCGCTTTCGTCCGGTCAGACAGGACCTGTCCCGATTCCCCCGTCCTTTCAGTTATCCTATGAAACCATTTGAGACCTGACATTCCAATGTATTGGTCGATTTCCGGCTTAATTTCATCCACCCCAGCCTCTTTGTTGCACTGTAATCTACTGACCATTTTTTCCACTTCCTCAAATGAGATCCTGTTTTCATCGTCGTTCTTATCCCATTCTAGCTGAAAATCTGACACATCATTGAAAGTTTCACCTACATTGAGCAATTCTTCAAAATATTCCCTCCATCTGCTCAAGGTATCCACAGGATTGACTTTCAGCTTTCCTGACCTGTCCAAAACACTTGTCAATTCTTTCTTCCCTCCCTTTCGAAGACTGCTAATTACGGTCCAGAATTGTTTTCCCGCAACTTGACCCAGAGTTTCTAGCTTATTTCAAAAGTATTACCATGATTTCTGCTTGGGTGGAGAGGCTAGCCTCATTTTTAAAAATAACTGTTTTTTATCGATAAGAATTTACAGTCCATAAGGAAAGACCCTCTTTTGAAATGCTGTACAAAAAGAATCACTGTGAAAACTGACTGCAGATCTGAACTGAACATACATGCCGAAGGGGAAAACGCAATGGCTTACATAGAATACAGAAAAAAGATTCTTACTTTATCAATAGATGGCACTGTAAGCGGCATAAGGAAAGTGGATGCCAAAAAATGACGTCCACGTCATACAAAAGTTGTGGTACTGTTAGTGGAAAACGCATCCACCACAGTAAGGTTTTACAACACTGAAAAAAGGTTTTTAATTGTCCTTGGGCCAAAAATCGCAGTAAAATCACGTAATGGTTCGGTTTCTAATTGCCCTCGGGCCAAAAACCGCAGAAAAAGCACGTCATGTAAACCCTGTTAATTATCATGCGACTTGAGCAAGTCATGTTGAATATGTTGTCCCCTATTTTCTGCTAGAAGTTGAAACCAATAAACAGGATTCTTCAACAGACCGCAGTGTGTCAGGAGTCACAGCGTGGCTATTGTTACGTAATACGTGCCTTCAATTCAGCCAAATTCGCTATGTGGCCACTGATAAAACACTTCACAAATAATCCCACAGCCACAAGTCAAAATAATCGTCAAATACTCTCCTTCTATCTCTGCATCCATGGTCATAATCCGATGCTTGCTTGGTTCAACAGTCCCAGCTGTCATAAACTGTTGTAATTCATCTCTCACAATGTGTCGTATGTCAGAAGCAAAGTCATGCTGCTCTTCCGTCTTCCACAACGGCCATAGGTTCTACATTGGGGAGTCTGTCACACTTCTTTTGTCCAACCCTCTTCTGTTGCATCTCTTCAATACGCAGGCACCACTTGATGAACTCTTTCGTAGTAATGACGTCTTTTATAAGAAGAGCTTGGTACATATCTTCTGCAATGCCCTTCATCAGGTGTGTTATTTTGTCTACCTCAATCATATCCGGGTTAGCTACGTTACACTCTGTATGTACGAATGTGTCGGCTCACCATGCCGTTGGGCCCGGTTCTTCAGTAGTTCTTCCGTCGAACGGATTCGTCGCTGGCGGTCTCCAAACGTCTTCTCATGTTCCGTCTGGAACGTTTCCCAGTCATTCAGATACTCTTCGTTGTTTTCAAACCATTACTGAGCTCTTACGTCCAGGTAGAAATAAACGTTGGTCAAGCAAATTGTATGATCCCACTTGTTATACTTGGACGACTAGGTCGAACCCTTTTAGCCATTTGTTGGGGTCCTGTCCAACGTCTCTAGAGAACACCGACCGGTGTCTGATGTGCAGCTGGCTTACTGCTGGTTTCGTGTGCATGGGTATTCTGATGATACGGAAGGATGTACTCGGTATATCGCTTGTATTCCGGTTCTAGTCCGTGTAAGCGACGGCTTTTACGTTACCTAATCGGAGCCACGGTGATGCAGCTGTTGCACAGATACCTGGCGCCTCCACCAAAAAATGTCGCGTTGAAATGGCAGCAGGCTTGACTTCGAACGCAGGGTTGTCGACTGAACACAGCAGTTATACTGAAAGCAGGTTTATTGCGAACTGAAACATACACGCAGCACTGACTGCCCCTAGGGTAGAGAGCTTTGCTATTTATACATAGACAGAATGTACCAAAAATCAGAAGAATATTTAACATAAGAAACATGTAGAAATCACAAGTGAACATAAGAAACATGTAGAACATTCTATAAATGATAAATACAAATAAATAAATTTAAAAAATGCCTCTGGTCGGGAATGAACCGGTGACCATGTAGCGGTACTGGCTTGCAAACCAGTAGCCATTCCTTTATTTTATTTCATAATTTCATTTACTTATAATGAAATAGACGTGGGATAGTAGGAAGTGGCATGAGAAAGATAGTAGCCAGATGGAACTGAAATTATGGTCCCGTGGGAAAACTCCGCCCCTTTCTCTAAAAGTGATCTGATTGGCTGTTGCTATGTCTTTACGCGCCACAATCTCCCAGCTATTTTATTAATTATTTAATAAATAAAAATTCAAATATCAATTCTATTGCCATAATGTGTGTTAATTAATTGTTTGTTATTACACTATTGTTTTGTAGATTTATTAGATTAAGTATTTTAGGTAAAGAATGAGTGTGATGTTCTAGAAATGTCGGTTGGCGCCAAAACTCTAGGCGCTAGTGTGGAGCCTAGCTCCACTGCTCGTCAGTTCACTGTGAGTCTCTACACGGTAATCATTTAGCGGTACTTGCGATAACCAGCTTTGTACTAATCGGTCGATAATGGAGTTAAAAATATTTGTAAAGTGCGCACAATGTTGTCAGTGTGTGGTATGACTTTTAATTTTGTGTATATTGTAAACTAATATTGTCGTCAACATGTAGTTTGTGGCTTCTGTATTCGTGTGATTGGTAAAAATAAAAGAGCCACTGGCATCTCTGAAGGAATTCATCGACTTCGTTAATGGTAGTTAGACAGCCACTGTATCCTTCACTTTCAATTTCAGTCTCACCTCAGAAATCTTCGAGTCTACGGCCTGTTTGCTGCTTCTGCGCTGGGGACATCTACGAGAGAGAAGACACCGGGTTAGTCAAACAGTGACAACCGCCTACGGGCCTCACGTGCGACTAGACGAGTTAGCACGCAGCTCGTGGTAACGTGAGTGAGGTAAAGGGAAAATAGGAAAGTGTCAAGGGAACTCTCAAGCCGTGGTGGAGTAGCCGAGCGGTCTAAAGCACCTCGCTGCGGAGCGCGCGGTTGCTCGCCGTGGAGGTTCGAGTCCTCCTTGGGGCATGGGTGTGTGTGTTGTCCTTAGGTTAGTTTAGTTTAAGTAGTTTGTAAGCTAGGACTGATGACCACGCAGTTTGGTCCGATAGAATTACAAACATTTGAACATTTGGAACTCTCAAAACTGGACTTGATAACACAAACTTTAACCATAACATTGGTTTATACATTAAATTTTTTCCCTGTCTCCACCCCTGCCGTAACCTTCAGCACCGCAATCGGTGATAACTTGTGGTCTTGAGGCAATATTTTTATTGTTTGTGAATTCCAATGTCATCTTAGTGAAGTAATTTCAGTGCAAATCTTCAGCCATTCTGCCCAGTGGATCTTTCTGTGCAGCATTTTAAGAGTTGGGCTTCAGTTATGGAAGCGGTATATTTTATTAATGTGAGTGTTGTCTGGTTAGATGGTGAGATGCAGGAGGGTTCCTGACGGCCCTTACCTCAGCAGAATGAATAAATGATGCCACTCGCAGCGGGTGTTCCCCGGCCTATTGGCTGGCGTGCGCGCTCCCTCGCGGCCACACCACGCCCCTCCCCGCTCCACCTTCAGGGTACGCGACGGCAACTTCCGGAGGCGGCTCGACACCTGCGGGTCCCTGGGGACCGCCGCGCCCTGGGCCCCACAATTCACGCCTCCTCTCCTCTGCCGCGTTCCTCCATCGCGCGCCGATAGGAAACACTTCTCTCCTGGCCAGCAGGCCGCATTCGCCAGGTAGCGAGAGTAAGGCCCGTTTCACACGAAGTAGGCTTGTTAGTCTACGTTTGCTAGGCGGCGCGCTTGATTCTCGGCTAACAAATAGTGAGAAAAGCAAGTTTATTTCCGGAAATATACATACAGTCACAGACAAATATATACAGACGGGAAACCTCCGTAAGGGCCCGGTCCCACGCTCAGGGTTGCGGGGGGGGGGGGGGGGGAGCGGGGGTGCTGAAGCAGTTCCGTAAGATGTCACATGATGGCGCTGCGGTCAGAAGCAGCCATTTGAACTGGCCAGAGCAGGCGGCAGGTAGCGGCTGCCTCCACCACCACCTCCCCTCAAACGCCAGCAAGCCGGACACAGCCGTGGCCTCGTGGCAGGCGGCACGAGCTCTCCCCTCAGCCTCCCCTCCACGCTACCCTCTAACGTGCGAGAGGCACTCTCAGAAGAGCCTCTAGTATGGTCTACCAGTACTAAGCCAGGGAACCGCCGGACACCTGCTAAAATCTTATGGAACTACGAGGGGAGCGTACGACAGTGGTTTAGGGGGGGCTGCTTCTCTGTATATGTTACTTTGTGATACAGTGCAATTTCTGCAAGGTCTCCCGAGATAACCTTTTACGTGGGCTAATTTTTTTTAACCTCTGGTTGTTCTCGTACGTGACCAGGCAAGCAACTAGAATAACATACTACAGTACTTAGTAGGATCATCTTGGAGAGGCAGTGCTGAGGTTTTGCATACAACAGCTTTGTCCCTACCGTACTCTGCAGCTGAATACTGTTCTCCTGTCTGGCTGAACAGTGCTCATGCGAGAGACATTGAAGTACAATTAAATAGAGCATTGAGATTGATCAGTGGCTCTCTGATGGCTACACCACTTCAGTGGCTCCCAGTATTATGCATCATGGTTCCTCCTGATCTAAGACGGAAGGAATCCTTAATGAGAGAGTATTATAAGATCTTGTCCACTCATGAGCTTCTTATCCTGCATGACCTTCCACCACAGGTAAGCCAGTTGAAATCACGTAAACCACTTCTTAAAACAGCTGTTCAACTACATGAGAGTAGCTTCTCGCCAAAATCGATCTGTGCACGAACTTGTGATTCGTTTAATGGACAAAACAGCATCTGGATAGACGATTCCTGGAAGGACCTCCAAGGAATCTACCTCCCCAGGAGAGAATGGTCTTCCCAACTGGTGTTGGTCGCTGTCGCTGTAACACTAGTATATTTTACTAAAGTATTATATGTAGTTGACATTATACTATATACTCTACTCCGATGATACCTACTTCTACGTTATTCATTACAGTCTCTGTTCGTCTCATACAGAAGTTAGAAAACATACTAGATAAATCACGCTCCGAATGACAAACAATCATGTCTCTTCTAGATGCAAATCAGATAGTAATATAAGACGAGTTATCCATATCCGAAGATATCTTCCACCAAGAGGAGTCCTGCAGGTGATCCAATGAGTCCAGTACTTTTTAATGTAATGACGGCAGATATGGGTCGGAGTATAGACTCAAGTAATGAAAAAATTCTTATACATGCAGATGAGGAACTTAACACTACAAACAGCCATAGACGCGATCAGAAATTGTGTCCTAGAAAACTCAGTGGAAATAGCCGTCCTTAGTATAAGGTAGTTGATAAGGAGTTTGTAAGTTTAGGGACTGATGACCCCGTAGTTAAGTCCCATAAGCTTAACAAACATTTGAAAATTTTGAGCTAATATGGCCCAATTTGACGGCGAAAAATCTGACGAAATTGGAGAGTGTAAATGCCACATTCCTAAAAAGAGCCCTGTCACTTTCGAAGTTTACGAAAAGCAGCGACACATACGTCCTAGCACAGGAACGTTTATTCCTAGAAGATATCAAGCCGTGCTTCTATCTCCCAGAGACGCAAGCTTACAATTGCGTCATCGAGGAGAGAGAAAACAAAGCAAGGGAGTTGCCGAAGAAAGTAATGGAAATAGATGTGATGGAGTCAGATGTGTGGAAAGGTCCGAATTTCCAACTCCGGCACCTCTACACGCGTTTTGCTGTCCATGGCTTCCACGGGAAGATATGTCAATACGGAGCACTGCATCTACAAACTAAAACGAGCCATGCCCCAGATATTACCCAGTGAACTGTAAGAGCAGATCCCAGCCACTGAGCACACTCGCAAAAGACGTGAAAGGCTATGTTGCCGCGCGGGAGTATCCGAGTGGTCTGGAACACCACGTTACGGTTCGCGCGGCCTCCGTCGTCGGAGGTTCGAATCCTCCTTCGGGCATGAACGTATGTGTTGTCCTTGGGTTAGTTTAACTTAGTTTAAGTAGGTTGTAAGTCTAGGAACTGATGACCAACGTAATTTGGTCCCAAAGGGTTGCAAACCTTTGAACATTTGAAGGGCTATGTCACCGTAATTACTTGAACGCCAACAGAACTCACTTGTACACGATGTGTTCAATAAAACTAGTATTGAAATAGATTTATTAATAATTTCAGGTCCAAAAACCTTTGAATTTTCAAAGCAGAGTTCAGTGTCAATAATAAAATCCCTACCTATTGGTGCCGTCAATGAGGTAAAGATTTCTTTACTGACCCGGAACTTTACTTTTCAAATTCACAAGGTTTTACAGCTGAAGACCGCAGATGCCAACACGACATTACAAATAAAAACAATTTTAGCTATCTGGATGGCTTTTTATTCTTTTTGAGAAAAATTGAAGATCACTATCTCTTATAAGAAATTCGATTCCTTTACACACAACTGAGATTCTTGCTCTTTGCAACTTTTCTGATACGGACACACTACTTAGGCTTAAGACAAAATTTTGATAATTGAAATATGTAGTTTGAAAACATAACAAAGCCTGGAAATGACTTGTCCGTCATCTATGGTTGTCGAAATTTCAACAGATCACACTAGTGTAATTGTTCAAATGTTTGTAAACCTATTGGACCAAACTGCTTTGGTGATCACTCCCTAGACATAGAAACTACGTAAACTAACTTACACTAAGCACAACACACAGACCCATGCCCGACGGAGGTCTCGAACCTCTTTCGGAAAGGCCGCCAAGTCGGTAGCATTACGCCTCAGACCATGCGGCTATCCCACGCGGCGGCACAAGTGCAGCCATTGTTTACGACGTTGTGCTCATAACCTACGTAAAGTTATTTAGTTTTGTGCGTGCTTGTATTTACAACATCTTATGCCTCACCTTATTCATGCCCAAAGGCAGCTTTCCCTAGCCTCTTCTCAGACAGACAAATGTTTGTAACAACGAAGAATATAAATTCATTAATTCGGACAAAATTTTCCCAGGAGCATCAGCGATCTTTCCTAGCGATATGTATGTTGTAAAAACAGTCTAGATCGCAGAAAGTTAATTTTATTTTATCGGTTTCGACCTATTGCACGTCATTCCTCAGAAACATCCATACAGCCAGTGCTGACGTCTGTAGGGCTGCGATCTAGACTTTGTTATAACATATATAAGAATATAAAGGCGATTGACCCTTGAAATCGCAACATGTGAAGGTTGGAACTTAAATAGTGGCAACACTTTTGTGGAGACACTATGCAATGGAGTCTATTATTGTCGCTGGTAGCACACGTTTTTGACGTACCTATCTTACCTCCAGCAAATGGAATCGCGCGTCCCACGTCACCACCGTGCGCGCAATTGAAGGAAACACAGACAATTGTGATTGAGCGATCTAACGTAACGGTGTCACCATGTTTTCGAAACAGGAATAGGGGAGGCCGTTAGTGCACAGTATTTATGTTCATTTTTTGCAGCATTATCTCTGACCAGCTTGAACAAATAGTTTGCGAAAGAAGCGGCAACACTTTCTGCGCAACCCATCCATCATTTTGCTCGACAATGCGCTGGTGCATAAAGCGCAAGCTGTGGCTGCTCTGTTCGGTCGATGAGACTGGGAAGTATTGTAGCACCCACCTTACTCCCCGGACTTTGGTTAGAATCCAAAGATGAAGAAACCATTTCGTGGCATTCGATTGAGGACTGTTCCAGAGATTCAACAGGCAGTAGACCGCTCCATTCGTATCATCAACAGAACTACTAACGGAAACGTTATACCGCTAACGGTATACTATGCCTTCCAAATCGCTGGCAACGGGTTCTACACAACGCTGATGACTACTTTGAAGGACAGTAACAGGTTCAAAGATGTGTTGCTTGTGAATAAATAGTTGCCACTATTTAAGATCCGACCCTCGTATGTGAAAAAAATAAAACAGCCAAATATTTGTGGAAAGCAACACTGAGCAAGTCACTGCTGGTTGCAGAATCTAATATATAAAGCAGAGTGTCCGTATATTTGTACGTGTTGCATACAAATCTACAGTTTTGTTCAAATTGTTTTGAAATTTTTTTACACGTAAGCATCAATCCATGAGGTTGGTCGCCGTAAGTGTAAGATTCACGTACAACACATAGTTCAGGAGATATGACGTCATAAACAATGAGATGCGCGAAAAACTGCTGCATTAAGCGACAACGCTGCTCATTTTTTCCTAAACCACTGGACCGATTTCAACCAACTTTTGTACACATATCCCTTACGTGAAATAACAACTGTTGTAATAGTAAGAACCACTTACGGTACATGGTTCAGTAAATATACCGTCATAAGCGATATGAGTTGCAAGAAACTGTCACATAATGCGACGAGAATTTATAAAAACACTATAAGAGAGTGACAGCACGTAGCGACTTGCAACAAACTTTTAACATAATTTCAAACCTTTATTAAACTTTTTCTTGCTGACAACCATATCAAAATATTGAAAGGTAAAAAGTTTCTCGCTTACTACTTTTCCGCTGTTTATGGAGTAAAAGTACGGCTCTCGGTATGACGTTACAATTTATATTTTGAACACTAGAAATTGTAGCGACAGGAAATTTTACAGATAGTATACACATATATAGTTGAATGTAGCTTCTAAATTGTATCGCATTCCGACACGTAGTTCATGAGATATGGAGACATAAATAGTAACGTTTATGGAAAATCGCCCCATCACGCACCAAGTCTTAATCTATTACTTGTTACCTACTTTGTATTCACAACAGATTTTACAGACATACAGCACTTATACAAACAAATACATAGCTAAAAAATTATACAATTGTACAAAATATAACTCAATAAATATGAGATCATACGAATATTACATGTCAACTGCACTTACAATATTGTACTTTGTTATTTATTCTCCGATAAATACAGCATATTTTTAGAAAAAAAAGGAGATGTGCAGACGGAGAAGGGGTAGGAGAAGTACTAACTCAAGGGAGGAATAAATAAATACATACCCGGGCAAAGCCGGGTTTTCAGCTAGTCCGTTATAAACACGACGATGGGGAAAAAGAAAGCTTGTAGACAGATATTAACTAACACCATTAGTATTATTCACCTTACGATATTCTGAGAGGTTTCACAGCTGTGAGACGCGGGTATTGCCTTTAGCGAGGCTTTGGGTGTGCGCAAGATGAATTACACTGTCTTGCTTTCGAGCCAATTCGTTCGTTTCCTTTAGGCCGTTCGCACACGGGGCAACCGTTTTGCAACGCGACTCTGTAACTGGTCGAGTCTGCAATCGAATTGCGAACGAGCACATGTTAGAGAATGGGAGTCTGCAAACGGGTCGACCGAAACAAAGCCGATTTGAAATCAGTCTGCAATCAATCGCGTGCTGGCGTCCTTGTAGGTCGCAAAACAGTTGCGTAGTTGCGTGATAAATATTTTCATCGAAAGTAGTTTTCTCTTTGAAGAGGAAGTGAACGACAGAGAAATGAATATAAAATTCGATGGAGAGGTGGAGAAGCATGAAGTTCTCTACAATTACAGACATCCTGGGTACTCCAGTAAAGGAATAACAGGAAGAGCATGGCAGGAAGTGGCACAGAAGGTACATGTCAAGTACCGGGTGATGAAAAAGTAAGTATAAATTTGAAGACTTATTAATCACGAAATAATGTAGATAGAGAGGTAAAAATTGACACATATGCTTGGAATGACATGGGGTTATATTAGAAAAAAAAGTTCATAAAATGTCCGACAGATGGCGCTCCATCTGATCAGAAAAGCAATAATTAGCATAACAAATTAAGACAAAGCAAAGATGATGTTCTTTACAGGAAATGTTCAATATGCACCATCATTCCTCAACAACAGCATTGGCGTGGGATGTGGTCGTTCAGCATTCCTAAAGATGTCGGTCGATCACGATACACTTGCGACTTCAGGTAACACAAAAGCCAATAATCCCACGGACTGAGTTCTGGGGACCTGGGAGGTCAAGCATGACAAAAGTGGCGGCTGAGCACACGATCATCACCAAACGACGCGGGCAAGAAATCTTTCACGCGTCTAGCAATACTTTTGTTTTAATAAAACGCCATGTCATTCCAAACATGTGTGTCAATTTTTACCTCTCTATCTATATTCTTCCGTGATTTATTAAATTTATACTGACTTTTTGATCATCCGGTATGTGGAGTTATATACTTGTTTATTTTCATTATTTATTTATTTGTGCAAGATGGTTACGTTACATCATACATTAACACTATTTTTCTGGGTAATATTGTGTGATAACACTACTTCTCATTCTTGAATTGCATATTTCCACTGCCATGGTAGAGATGCACGAGTAGAAAGGAAATAATTTGCCAACTAATTCCTCATAGAAGTTGCTGAAGAACAGTCATGTATTACAAATTGTTGCCATTCCAAATTCGTAGGTATTGCTGTATCAGTCTCCTCGCCCATTTCTGGAGCAATATAATCAATTCCCTCTTGTTTGCGTACGTAGTTATAAAGAATGCAAGCTTTTATGATGTCATTTACAGTTTCTGCATCACGACATCGTATGGGTCCATTCAAAATAGAGAATTTTTTTGCTGCCGTATCAAATGTGCTCTCATTACTTTTCCTTCCTCCGCTCAATCTGTAATTGCACATTATCTTTACATTGTCGAGGTTTCCTTTTGCATAGGGCCTCATTAAATTACGTGATAACGAGGACGCTTCATCGACCACGAAGTAGTAAGGAAACTGACTGTTTGTAGCGTCGTATCGCAATGGGGAAGGCAGAGGAATGTTCAGACCTGCAATGTCCATCCGATATTTCATTGCACTCGCCTTGAAAATTCCTTCATCACTATTTCGTCCAGAATAACCTGGTTAAATCATGCATCGCAGCACGCCAGTAGTACAATAGAATGGAAGAACTTGTAATTCTCAGAACCACTATTCGGAAATTTTTCTATTCGTATATGCCTCGCATCCAAAGCTCCAATGCGGTTGGAAAGGTTCCATAGCATCTCGTAACGATCAGAAATAAAGTTCCTTCGTCCCTGTATAGGTAAATGCATATACATTTCATTCAATACATCCCATATTATCTTTGTAATCTCTTTAACAATGGCTCCGACTGTAGTTCTCTCCTCTTCAAAAATGTTAAGAAAGTGCCACAACTGAACAGCCTGTAGCCAAATTGAGTACAAAAATTATTAAAAGTAATTATTCAGAATAAATAAATAAAATTAAATTATTTTTTCAATATGACGATATAATTAATGCGTAAGATATAATGTTTATCTCTTTTGGTTTCAGCTGCGGAATGTAAGGAAAAATGGCGGAACCTTCGCACAGTTTTAATGAGAAAAATTAAACCACCAACAAATGGAGCTAAAGAAAAGCAAAAAACTTACTATCTGGCAGAAGTCACGACCTTTTGTCTACCCTACATCAAAGCCCTGGCGTCCCCGTCATTAGGAAACTTGCCCCATGTTCCCCAGGACGAAAAACCTGTTCCCCGTCCTAGGCTCGAATTCATCCTCGGGCATGGATGTTTGTGCTGTCTCTGACGACCCCTCAGTTAAAGACCCTTATGATTAACAAACATTTGAACATTTTGAAACGCCTTATAAACCTGCAGATAACACTAAAACATCTGTCGATAGTGCCTCTCTAGAGGATTAGTCAGTAACATCTACTCTCAAATATCTCAGTTTGTCAGATGTATCAGCATAAAATCAGAGTCACACACCAGCAGCACAACGTAGCTCACAGCCACCTCTGCAGCCCTCAAGCACTCGAAAGAGGAATAACCTGCTGCAGATAAACAGATCGGCGTCAACTGCAGACCAGTGCGTAGCTGAGTACTCCACAACAAAAAGGCAAGACTGGGAAGTGAGAAAGACAGAGTTAACAGCATTGACAGGACAGAGGCTTTGTAACTGTTTTGTTTTTATTGAGCTTGTTACCAGAACTTGAAGAACTGAGTGACTCTCAAATTAAAATACTCAAAAGCAAACTTTTTAGTCTTTTTGATGAAAAAAACCATTCCAACATATGTGACAGTGCTGTCACCAGTTTAGGTTGGATCAAACACTTCAGGAATTTCACATTCACATGTATCAGAAAATACTAACACTAGCTTTTCCCCTGCATTAGAAGTAGTACAGAACACATCATTGCCTCAGTTATCAGTTGCCACTTTCAGCCACTTGCTTAAACACACTGAGATGTAGTATTTAAACTGTAAAAAAAATGTTCAAATGTTTGTTAAGCTTATGGGACTTAACTACAGGGTTATCAGTCCCTAAACTTACAAACTACTTATGAACTACTTACGAACTAGGACGGAACAAATATCCATGCCCGAGGAGGGATTGGAACCCCGACCGTAATGGCCGTGCAGACCGTGACTGAAGCGCCTTAGTCTCCTCGGCCACCGCGACCGGCTATTTAAACTCTATTATAAATAAATACACTACTGGCCATTAAAATTGCTACACCAAGAAAAAATACGGTTCATAAAAGGGTATTTGTTGGACAAATATATTGTACTTGAACTGACATTTTCACGCAATTTGGATGAATAGATTCTCAGAAATCAGAACCCAAAACAACCACCTCTGGCTATAATACCGGCTTTGATACACCTGGGCATTGAGTTAAACAGAGCTTGGATGGCGTGTAAGGTACAGATGCCCATGCAGCTTCAACACGATACCACAGTTCATCAAGTGTAGTGACTGGCTTATTGTGACGAGCCAGTTACTCGGCCACCATTGATCAGACGTTTTCAATTGGTGAGATATCTGGAGAAAGTGCTGGTCAAGGCAGCAGTCGAACATTTCTGTATCCAGAAAGGTCCATACAGGACCTGCAACATGCGGTCGCGCATTATCCTGCTGAAATGTAGGGTTTCGTAGTGATAGAATGAAGTTTAGAGCCACTAGTCGTAACACATCTGACAACGGCCACTGTTAAAAGTGCCGTCGATGCGAACAAGAGGTGACCGAGACGTGTAACCAATGGCACCCCATACCATCACGCCGAGTGATACGCCAGTTTGGCGACGACTAATACACGCTTCCAAATGTGCGTTCACCGCGATGTCACCAAACACGGATGCGACCATCATGATGCTGTAAACAGAACCTGAATTTATCCTAAAATATGACTTTTGCCATTCGTTCACCCAGGTTCGTCATTGCGTATACCATCGCAGGCGCTTCTGTATGTGATGCAGCGTCAAGGGTAACCGCAGCCATTGTCGCTGAGCTGGTAGTCCATGCTGCTACAAACGTCGTCGAACTGTTCGTAAGGATGGTTTTTGTCTTGCAAACGGCCCCATCTGTTGACTCAGGGTTCGAGATGTGGCTGCACGATCCGTTACAGCCATGCTGATAAGATGACTGTCATCTCGACTACTAGTGATACGAGGCCGTTGGGATCCAGCAAGGCGTTCCGTATTGCCCTCCTGAACCTACCGATTCTATATTCTGCTAAGTCATTGGATGGCGACCAACTCGAGCAGCAATGTCGCGATACGATAAACCGCAATCGCGATAGACTACAATCGAACCTTTATCAAAGTCGGAAACGTGATGATACGCATTTCTCCTCCTTACACGAGGCATCAAAACAACGTTTCACCAGGTTTCAACTGCTGTTTGTGTTTCGGTTGAAAACTTTCCTCATGTCCGCACATTTCTCTGTATATAAGGATGACACCAATATTGCCTTCTTCATAATCGGCGATATTGATTGTACGCAATCATATCCTCATCAGAACTACTACTGCTTGCCATATCGTCAAATACTGTCTTGTTTACTATCTGTGCGGTCTGAGATCGCCGACTGCTCGCGAATCAGTTGCTCTCGTGTGCGGACGACGGTTTTAATTTAGTTGCTAAATCGTTGGGCTTGTTGCAGTTGTGGAACCGGTTTCAAACTCGCGTTGCAAAACAGTCGACCCGTGTGCGGAGGGCCTGAGTGCTAGTAGCATAGAAGCTGGCGCCTCCGCCAGCGCCGTCGCACATATTACTAGTGACGGTTCGCGTCACCCTATACTGCCCTAGGTCGTCCCATTAGCTGACTCAGTATGTTCAGAAGAGAACTGTCGTGTTCTGACTCAAAATCTACTAAGCAGGCTAAATGACATCCAACTTCACTCCAGACGCCAATGGCGAAGTCCACCTTTGACATTTACAACGGGACCATCAGAAGTGTAAATACCGGATACTGATGTGTCTCGCATGTGTTGTAGGAGTGGAGTATATCCGCCATTTTAGCGACTGGCCTAGGTTTTCGATAAAATTGATTTTGAACGCGTAACTTTAGCCACGTTCTGAGGAAGTGAGCGTGACGCAGCGATTTAGGCCGTCCTCACACGGGACGTGTTGTCCCAACGTGGCGTAGGCCAGACGTGCTGTCTAACTACAGGGTGTCCAGGAAAGGTCTCCCTGATTTCAAAATTAAATATCTCGAAAACAAAGATCGATAGAGGAATGCATTAAACAGTATGTTTATTGTTAAAGCTGTAAGAAGTTTATACAGCAGTTTGAAATAATAGTTACAAAACCTGCTAACAGATGGCGCTGTAATCGCCATACATAATACCTAGTATAAATAGTTATCCGAAGCCCAGAGCGATCAGTTCCACTATTAAAACGTGAAAGGAGGTTAGCGTACCGAAGGAAGAGATTACAACCATGTACTCCATTTAACAACGCGTTTTTCTGGCGCTATAGTACCACAGGTTAGAAGAGAATCCTACGGCAACCAGGCGAAGTTTTCAAGCACGATTTAATGTTCTAAAAGAACCCGATGCGAAAACCATTTGTACGCTCTTCGCAAAATTTCCACCAACAGGCAGCGTAACTGATAATCTAGTGTGGCATGTTGGCCGCAAGCAAACCTCAGTTACGCCTGAAAATATCGCCACAGTTTCTGGAATTATTCAGAGAAATCCAATGCCATCCGTCCGTAGAATTGCATCTGAGACTGGTTTGAAGCGTACCAGCACGCAGAAAATGCTGAGAAAGAGGCTACACATGTTTCCATTCAAAATTCTAACGCACCACGCCATACCCGTTCGAGCTATGCAACAAAGGGTTGCCTTTGCTAATCAGATGATCACAATGATTGATAGTGAAGGATTTGATGTTGGCTGCATCTGGTTTACAGATGAAGCACTCTTCCACCTGAATGGATACGTGAATAAGCAGAACTGGCGATTTTGGGGTTCCAAAAAGCCATATTGGTGTGAAGCGAAACCCCTGTATTCTCCTAAAGTTATTGTGTGGGTTGCAGTATGCAGCAGAGGCATTATTGGCCCTTTTTTCATTCGAGAAATGGTCACTGGTGCACGTTACGTTGCAATATTGGAACAATTTGTCGCCACACAACAAGCGTTAGACCGAAAAAGTGCTTTCTTGAGGAATACTTCGGGAATCGAGTCATTGCTTTGGAATATCCCAAATTTACTGATGCAGGCATGGATTGGCGTCCATATTCGGCGGATTTGACTCCCTGTGACTTTTTTTTGTGGGGCACAGTGAAAGACATGGTCTACCCGAAGTATGGGTGCATGGAGCATGGGTGTGTGTGTTTGTTCGTAGGTTAGTTTACCTAGGTTTAATTAGTTTGTAAGCTACGGACTGATGACCACGCAGTTTGGTCCGATAGATTTACAAACATTTTTTGAACATTTTGTAAACATTGGGATATGATTGTTTGAAAAGAGTGTTTTCATACGGTTAATTCACTTTTTTATGCTCATATGAGCTGTACAGCGTACAGCGCTATCTGTTAGCAGCTTTTGTAACTATTATTTCAAACTGTTGTATAAACTTCTTACAACTTTCACAGTAAACATATCGTTTATTGCATTCCTCTATCAATCTTTGTTTTCGAGATATTTAATTTTGAAATCAGGGAGCCCTTTTCTGGACACCCTGTAGCTACAGAAAGCTCTGAAACGACCTGCTACATCCTGGAACGCGCTGCTCATCGTGATTTGCTTTGCGACCGCAGCGCTCTCCAGCGCCCGTTGCTGTCTGGCGCGTAGATCATTGGGTTTACAAAGATGGATGTTCGTAAAATTACAGGGTATCTCTATTAGCGATCGTCGAAAAAAATGCTTTCTTATGCTTGCATGTGGTATGCAATACTCTTACAGAAATTGTATTTCTTTTACTTCGAGAAGCATAAAGACGGTACATGAGTCTGAAAGCGTTTGAGACACTGTGTTTCGATATGTGGATCGGTTCGCGAAAGGAAAGAGGTGTTATGTCTTACGTGACTCACCCTAGGTACATGGCAAGATTTTAAATGTAATGTGATACGGCGATATTACAGAGAAGCTTTAAACTTTAAGAATAGCTTTTGTTTCACTATTAAATTACGAAATTTGCTACTGAACTAACTGTGTACTGCAGCTAGAAATGTCCGTGAATGCAGCCACAGCTGTTACCGCAGCTATTTGAGGGCGCATTAACACTGCGATGAAGCCAGCCAAACGTAAAAATAAAATCAGTTCATTGGTCGAGGTCTATGCGCGAAGCAGCCATGTGAAACCCACATTTTAAAACTTCCATCATTCTACATGTCAAATAGACTGTAATGAGTATTTCGGACATCAATTTGGATCACGTTCTCCACTCATAATGCTGCTTATTATATTGAACAATTTCATAGAAGAATGCACATCCTGGGTACTGATTTTCAATTTGAATGTGACGTTGATAGTGAGTAATAAATACTTGTTCTACTTTAATTTCTTACACATTTTTGGTCAGATGTTTAAGTGTAGAGTTAACGAGACTTCCTAGAACATAATAGATCATTTTACGAATTATCATAGTTGAATTGTGAGTAATAAAGGAAGAAGTTCGGTATCAAATTGAGCAATAAGGCCCACTTTTTAAGAAAGATTTAATTGGTTGAAGGTAATCAGTTTAATAAGCAAACTTACTTAGTGACTTCATGGAAAATTTTCGTCGTTGATTTCATAGACAAAGGTTGTTTGGGAAAAGGACCAATGAGTTGTCAAATTAATTTAAACTATTTGGTTCAAGAGGTATTTTCAAGTCGTAAATACCAAGGATGTATTTGAAGTGACGAATGAAAATTTGTGCTGAGAACGAGATTCAGCAAATCAAGAGATAAAGCTTCTAAGGATCTAACAGCAATCAAACAAATGAAAGATTAAACAAGAATAATTCTGCATAATCATGGAAAAATGATCCAAAGGTGGCAGAATTATTTTGAGAAATTGTTGAATGAATAAAATGTAAAACTGAGGAAGGAGAGGCTAACGAAGGATTAACGATGGATATAAGTAGAGAGTAAGTCGAACGGGCAGTTGAAAAGATGAAAAATGGGAAGGCAGTTAGCCCAGGCCAGATCCCCGTTGAGGTATTGAAGTGTCTCGGTAAAAAGGGATTTGAACTCCTTTGGGATTTGATAGAGGAAGATTTGGCGACAGGAGGAGATGCCAGAGGAGTGGAAAAGTAGTGTACTGATCCCAATATTTAAGGGGAAAGGTGATGTGCAGGACTTCAGTAATTATATCGGTATTAAATTGATGGCACACACAATGAAAATTTGGGAAAGAGTTATAGAGGCAAGAGTACGTAAGGAGACTGTGCTGTGTGAAGAACAGTTTGGGTTCATGCCTGAAAGACGAACGACTGATGCAATACATGCTTTAAAACAGATAGTGGTGAGACACCGGGAAATGTAAGGCAATTTACATATGGCTTTCATTGATTTGGAGAAAGCTTAATACAGAGTCCCAAGGGACGAAATATGGAGAAGCATGAGAGAGCAATGCGTGCCAGAGAAGTATGTGAGGTTAGTGAAGGAAATGTACAGAGGAGCAATGACACAGGTGAGAAGTAGTGTGGGCGTGACAAAGGAGTTCCCAGTAAAAGTGGGGTTGCACCAAGGGTCTGCGCTTAGCCCCTACCTCTTTGTCCTGATTATGGATGGGCTGGTGAAAGATGTGAAAAAGGAAGCGGCATGGAATATGATGTTTGCGGATGATGTGTTTCTTTGTGAGCAGACCATCGACAGACTCGAAGAAAAGCTGGAGGATTGGAGGAAGGCATTAGAAGAGAAAGGGATGAAAATTAGCAGGACGAAATCAGAATATTAAGCACTGAAAGATGAGCAGATAAGGTCTCGCAAGATCCAGGAGGAGGAACTGAAATCGGTCTGTAAATTTCAATACCTGGGGTCGTACATACAGAGGACGGAGGTACAGCATCAAATAAAGAGCGGTGTGTTGTGTGACAAGGACGTGAGATGGGTTGAAAGGGAAAGTGTACAAGTCGGTGGTAACGTCTGTTATGATATACGAGGCAGAGATATGCCCAATCACAGTAGCCTAGGAAAGTAAGATGGAAGTAGCAGAAATGAGGATGCTGAGGTGTGTGTATGGGGTAACAAGAAAGGAATGAATTAGAAATGAATTTGTTAGACGAGCTGTGAAAGTGGGAACCATGGGGGAAAAGATGCAAGATATAAGACTAAGGTGGTATAGACACTTGCAGAGAAAAGGGAAGGAGTATATCAAAAACACAGTTGAAGATATAAATACTGAGGAAGTGAGAAGGAAAGGTGGAAGATGAGGTGGAAGGATGCGATAGCGGGGGACCTAAGGCAGAAAGGATGGAAGAAGGAATAAGCAATGAACAGAGTATTATGGAGGAGAAGGATCCAGAGGAGCAACGCCGACCATACTTGACGTGGGACAAGGCTACGATAAAGAAGAAGATTGATCACTTCAGTCCGCTCATATACATCGGAATTACCAAATTGACCACCGTAAGATCTAATTTTGAACAGAAAACTTCGTTGAACGTAATCAGCTTAATTAAGTATGCCTAGTTAATGATTTCAGGGGAAGTGAAATATTTCACGAGTACTTATGGAAATGAATATAAAAAATTTAATCAGTTCTAGGCTACATCTTTTTGAGCAGGGTAGGACATAGATGAAATTGGTGGAATTCTTTCTATGATATTAAAAACATAAAGTATTAAGTAACAAATGAATGGAAGCTACTGTCTTATATTGATATATATTCTGTTAATAACAGAATACTAATTCGTATTTGAGAAAATTAAACTTCATGTTTTCTTAACAAATCTGAATATATATTTTTACAAGAAGTCAAATGTTTTGAGAAATTATTTGTAGCCTCTGTGGAATAGTCGAGCGCTCTAAGGCGCACAGCACGCGATTGCTCCCCGTCGAAGGTTCCAGTCCTTCCTGGTGGATGTGTGTGTTGTCCTTAAGTTAGTTTAAGTAGTTTGTAAGCGTAGGATTAGTAACCACCGTAGTTAAGCCTATTGATTCACAAACATTTGATTTGAATTATTTGTTTGACAATAGAAAACAATGCATATTAGAGAAACATTTACCACGCCCTAAATGGTGTATGGGATGCTGAGTGTTGTTCGAAGGTTCATCGAAAGTCTCTCTCATCTACATCTATATGGCTACTCTGAAAATCACATTTAAGTGCCGGCAGAGGGTTATTTAAAAACTTTCATAAACTTTCTCTACCGTTCCATTCTCTAACAGCGCACGAGAAGAAAGAACACATAAATCGTTCTTCTTTCGATTTGATTTCTCTTATTTTATTGGAATGGTCATGTCTCCCTATGTAGGTGGGTGCTAGCAAAATATTTTCACATTCAGAAGTGAAAGTCGGTGATTGAAATTTCGCAAATAGATCTCGCCGCAACGAATAACGTCTTTCTTTTAATGATTTCTACCTCAAATAGTGCAACATTTCCGTGACGCTTTTCCCCCTGTAACGTTATAAAAGAATACGAGCTGCCATTCTCTGAACCTTCTCAGTGTCTTCCGTCAGTCCCACCTGGTGAGGGACCCACACTGGGCAACAGTACTCCAGGAGAGGACGCACAAGTGTGATGTAGGCAGTCTGTTTAGTGGAGCTGTTGCATCTTCGAAACGTTCTGCCAATGAAACGTCACCTTTGGTTCGCCTTCCCCACAATGTTTTCTATATGTTCTCTCCAGTCTAAGTTGTTTGTAATTGTAACACATAGGTATTTGGTAGAATTTACGACCTTAAGGTTTGACTGGTTTATCGTGTAATTGAAATTCATCTGATTTCTTTTAGTGGTCATGTGTATTACTTCACACTTTTCTTTATTTAGTGTCAATTGTCAATTTTTGCACCATGTAGAAATTTTGTCTAAATCGCTTTGCAGTTGCTTTTCATCCTCTGTTGATTTAACTAACCGATAACGACAGCATCATCCGCGAGCGGTCTAAGGGAGCTATTCAGATTGTCTCCTAAATCGTTTATAAACATAAGGAAGAGTAGGGGACCTATAACGCTTCCCTGGGGAACGCCAGATATCACTTCTGTTTTACTCCATGATTTACCGTCAATTATTACGAACTGTGTCCTTTCTGATAGGAAATCGTGAATCCAATCGCACAATTGGGGCGATATCCCATAAGCACGCAATTTCATTAGAAGCCGATTGTGAGGTACAGTGTCAAAAGCCTTCCGGAAATAATCTGTTTGATATCTTTCTTACAAGCAAATAACTTCACTAAATAGTATCCCATCTTTCCAAATTTCTTCCACTTTGGAGTTATATGTTGTACGCCATGTATTTTTATTCCAAGTTCCAGGTCCAAGTTTTTGGGTAAATGAATGTCTGAAGTTTAAGGCTGCAGTATTACTACAGTACTACTTAGAATTTTGTATAACAACAATGAACGGATCACTTCGTCTCCTTCCCTGCGGATATTGAATTTATCTTGTCTAATGTGATTCTATCGAATATCTTAACTTTATTGTTCACTGGACATGCGATTACGTAATTAGTCCAACAAGGTGCGCGACTCTGCAGTTGAAAACTTCTATTGTCATGAGGCACAGCTGATCTCACCAGCGAACTCTTGAAACGGGTTGGAAGAAAAACAAGGCTGCGGTAAATCTATTTCTTTTTCTCTCAGAAAGAATGTCTCTCTGTTCTCTGGGTGACAAATGTGAACGTAAAATTGGTATCTAATTTTTTGTGTGTAAACCACTTAGCGCTATCAGCACCTTCCAGCCGAGATAGCAATAGCCCTCCACTCACACTCCGGAACCAGTACAAGAAGTTTTTGCGACCTGATTCAAATTTATAGGTGCTCGACCGCCTGTGACTCTCTTAATAACGCACTTTTTTACTAGACTTTATCGTTAATCTTATTTATTGGACATTTATTTCCCTCGAATGTTTGTTGGCAGTTTTACGCGTCCGAAAATACCGGTAAACAGGAAATGAAAATACTTTCATTGTCACGTAGGTTGTTAATGATGTGTGTCGAAACGAAAAAGAAGATGCTGGAGAGGTTCTCGCTCATCCTGCCCCGTTTGGAACGAAGGGGAAAACCATTATGTTTAATGAGGAGGATATATTACCGATGGGTGCACACATCCTCTTGCATCTCATTTAGTTTTATGCACAAGAATTAAAGAAAGAAAGCGTCCATAATGCAAAATAGTGCATTCTGCAGCAACATGCACAGTGTTTTGCGATATAGTACATACTTCATATCTCGGGTTGTGTAATGCCAAACTGAACGTGCACATTTTCCTACGGTGGCTACAGCAACCAGTTGTATTTGCAACTGATGGTAATACAGTGGTTGTAAATATATACTCAACAAAACGTGTTGCAGCACTTTGGTTCCGAGGTGTTCTGAACACGAAAATGAATGTTTATGCTGCACCAACACCACAGTTCCTTAGATTGTCCATAAATGTCAACCATCCCTCAGACAGATGTAAACAACCATTAAAAATGGTCAAAGCTTACAGAATGACATTCAGTGAAGCACTCTGTGTTTTATCAGGTCTCATGCCCATAACTGTTTGAGGTACAAGAAATAGCCAAATGTTATAACCTGGTCAAAACTACACCAGACAGACAATCGACATCGCCCTAGAGTATAGAAGCTGGGCTCACCCGGCTGACTTCATGAGGATAACTGAGAAGGACACAAGAAAAAGCTACCTTGTTGACGTATACACAGGTGGAAGCAAGTCAGACGACGGAGTGGGTTTAAGAATAGCAATATTTGTTAGTAAGAAGCTTATTTGCCAGATACAACTAAAACTGTCTAATGAATGCTCAATCAAGCGGAACAATTCGCCATTCTAAATGCTCTTAAGTTAATAAACAATCTCTCGAATATTAATAGAACTGCAGTAATTTACACCGACAGCAGTATTACTTTGGACTTGTTACAAAATCTGAAGAAATAAGATGTAAAATCAGAAGGTGTCAGACATTCAACTGGCTGGTGCATTTCGAATGGGTTAAAGCACATCTAGGAATATAGGGAAATGAACTAGGTGACAAACTTGCTAAAAGAGCAACTCGATCACGACAGTCGATACGCTACAACAAAACACTTACAAGTGCCGAAAAGAAGAAACTTCGATAGGAGTTTAGGAACAAATGGGAAATTTAGTGGCAAGGAATAAGAAATGAGGGAAGCTCTAAACCGCATTTCCTGCGATCCGACAACTTTTACAGCAATGCTAACAGGTCACGGAAAGCTGAAAGCCTATTATCAGCGGTTCAGAATAATTGAAGACAGAACGTGCACATGTAACAGAGCTGTTGAGAGGGACCATGTGAGGGAAAAAATCGCTGACAAAGGAGGAAGTGGCCCGTCAATAAATTTGATTTCACTACAGACTTTTATAATTTCTTTAATTGAATAAGGTTTCCTGATGTATAAAATCGTTTGGTTTCCTTCTGTAAAGCGACAAATAATGTGTAGCCGAAACGCTTTCATTTGTAAATCCTGTCAACTTATGTACTGTATTTGTGTTTGATAAATACCTGATGTAACCGCCTGAATTTAACCATCAAACATGTAATATCACTATGTAATGGGGTATGTCAAATAACAAATAAATAAAAAATAAATAAATGCGTAAGCAGTGCCAAAGCGTAGGACTGGTTGTACCGAGAGCACAGTTCCTTAGATTGTCCATGGATGTCAACCTCCTTCAGAAAGATGTAAACAAAGATGCATAAGCAGTGCGAATGCGTAGGAGTGGGTCAGACGGCCGATCAGTTGCAGTAATGAAACCTGGAAGGAAACACACTGCTTGTTTTGACTGTAGTTCTCCCATGCCTAGAAGGTCAATTTCGAAGTTTTATCCTATCCGCATTGCTACTTTTTGTCAGGAGGGACTCTGATCAAGGGAAGTTTCCAAACGACTCGGAGTGAAACGGAGGCGTTGTTCGGACGTGGAGGAGGTACAGTGACACTCTCTATGAATTGACTCGCTCTGGCCTCCCAAAGGCTACCAAAGCAGCTGATGATCGCTAATTATGTATTTTAGATCGGAGGAATCGTGTGCTGAACGACACTGTGCTGAATAATGATTTTAGTGCAGCCACTGGACGTCGTGTTTTGATTCTAACTGTAGATAATAGGATGCATGACATCCAACTTCACTCCAGACGTCCATGTCCAATTCTGACACCTAGACACAATGCAGCGTACCCGCGGCGAATTAGCCGTGCGCTCTGGGGCGCCGTGCTGCGGTGCGTGCGGCCGTTCGCCGTCGGGGGTTCGAGTTTGTATTTGTGTTGTCCTTAGGTTAGTTTACCTTAGTCTGAGTACTTTATAAGCTACGGACTAATAAACAAGCAGATACGTCCCTTAGATCTACAAACGTCTGAACATTTCTGAACCATACAGCGCGTTACAGATGGGCCCGAAAGCATACCAAATGGACTCGTCAGAATTGTCAACAAGTGCTATTCACAGATGAGACTCGCATCTGCCTTCAACCGGACAATCGTAGAAACGTTTTTGGAGGCAGCCTGGGCTCATCCTGTACATCTTAGGCACACCTTCTAAAGAGTGCAGCCAGGTGGAATTATGTGGAGTCTTGTACGCCGCTGGTGGTCGTTGAAGGCAATCAAACAGCTATGCAGTACAGGCATGACGCCCTTCGACCTATAGTGCAATCATGTCAGCAGCATTACGGTGAGGGATTCCTCTTAATGGACGGCGCTTATCGTGAACATCTTGTGAAATCCTTTCTTCATGATAACGAGATCGCAAGATTAGATTGGCCAGCATGTTCTCCAGGTACACATCCTATCGATAATGCTCGGGATACATTGGAAAGGGCTGGATTTGTACGAGACGACCTACCAACTAATCTGAAAGATCTTCGCCAAACCGCCATTGCATGACTGGGCAGTGTTGAACACTATGACACGACGAATAGTTTTGTATAAAGGAAATAAGTTTTCTATACGAGCCCGCGATTTTCATTTTCTTCAATAAGAATTTAAAAAAAAGTCTAGATCGCTAAAATTGTACTTATTTCAAATGTTTGTAAATGTATGGGACTTGACATCTTTGTTTATCAGTCCCTAGGGTTACAAACTTCTTGAACTAACCTAAGGACAACACACATACCCATGCCTGACGACGAGCAAAGGTTTGTCGCCATCTGCCAACATCAAATCTAAAATCTTATGAACTTTCAAAGTAAATTTTAGCGTCAATAATGAATTTCATTAAGGAGGGACTCGAAACCCGGCGGCGAACGGCCGCGCGTACTGCAGCACGGCGCCCCAGTACGCACGGCTAATCCGCTGGAGCTCGGGGGTTCGAGTCCTCCCTCGGGCATGGGTGTATGTGTTGTCCTTAGGTTAGTTTAACTTAGCTTAAGTAGTTTGTAAGTCTAGGGACCTATGACCAAAGTAGTTTGACCCCATAGCAATTACAAACATTTGTAACAACATTTGAATAAAATTTATTATTGACGCTGAACGCTACTTTGCAAGTTCAGAGGTTTTTAGGTTTAATAACGGCAGATGCCGAAACGCTGTAATAAATAAAACAATTTATTGATCTAGACGGTTTTTTTATTCTGATTGACAACTGTAACAGGCGTGCATCAGTGTTAGTGGCCTTCAAAGTAGTCACCAGCGTTGTGTAGAACCCGTTGCCAGCGATGTAGAAGGCGTAGTATACCGTTACCAGTGCCTGTTCTATTGATGGTGCGAATGGAGTGGTGTACTGCCTGACGAATCTCTGGAATAGTTCTAAAGCGAATGCCACGAAATAGTTCCTTCATCTTCGGATTCACATCAGAATCACAAGGAAGTAAGGTGGATGGTACAGTACTTCCCAGTCCCATCGACCGAACGGAGGAGACACAGAGTGCACTGTATGCTCCTGTGCATTGTAGTGCAAAATGATGGGTGGGTTGGGCAGGAAATGATGTCGCTTCTTTCGCAAAGCTGGTTGCAGGTGATGCTCCAAAAACTAACAGTAATACTGTGCATTGACGATCTGCCGTGGAAGAACGCAATGCGTTAGGATAACACCGTCACAGTCGTACATGAGAATCACCATTAATTTCACCATACTGGGACTCTGACGCAATTTCGACTTTCGTGGCGACCCGTAATGACGCCATTCGATGGATTGGCGTTTCATTTTTGGCTCGTACGATGTGGCCTACGTAAGAAAGCCTCTCCTTCGCGCTCATAGCTCGTCTGAGCAGCGTCGTAACGCATCCATTTCTCTATTTCAGTCAATTCATGCGGAACCCATCGTGCTGTATGACCTATGGCACATTCAATATTGATACAACTTCTTTGTTCATGTTTCGAAAACTTAGTGACAACGTCACGTATGACCGCTGGCTCACATGTGATTGTGTTTCCTTCAATTGTGTGCACGCTGATTTCGTCTGAAGGGCGAGTCCATTTGCTCGGAGGTATGGTAGGTATACCAATAACGTAGATTCCGTTGCATAGTGTCTCCACGGCAGTGTTGCCACTATTTATGTTCCAACCCTCATATTATTGCGGAAAATTAAAACACTGGTTTTTGATATCGCCCAGGCCATTGCGTCTCTGGGCGATCTCGGCCGGACACGGTGACAGGCCACTAACTCGTGGACCTGATGAGTGATGTAACAATTGCCCGGCGGAGAGGAGCTGACCGATAGTGCCAACGAGGTTGAAGTTCATACAGTGGCTAACACACGAGTTACAGCGCTCTTTGCGACAACCTGTGGAAACTCTGCCGCCATATTGGCGGTTGTCAGTAGACTTGAGAGGAGTCTCTCCAGCGTATGTTGTTGTTGACAGTGAAGTGTGATATTTAGTGTATATTGTATTGAGTGTATATTTTCTGTACAATCTGTGCTTCTGCAATATGTCTAAAGTGTGTTCAACATTTAAATACACAAATCGAAGTTTTAAAACGACAGTTATTTCGACCAAGAACACCAGTCTCTGTCTGCCTATACACAAAGAAAATTCCTGGCTAATGGCATATAGCTTCCCCAAGAGTGCAGCGTCACATGAGCCATTCCTTTGAAGGACATACCATAAAAAAGTTCAATTTTCTGCTAGCGTCTGTGTGATTCTTCTTATGTTGCTGCCCTGTTTCATGAAAGAGTATCTCATATGTTGAATAATAAAATAAACACTTTCGTGTGTCTACACCTTCTTTATTTTCATTTGTTGTTGACAATACTTATGAAAGTATGGTTAAAATAATATAATCATTGCAAAACGTGGAAGCAATAATAACAGCCGGAATTTTTTTCATTTAAATGTCTGTGTTCTTTGTAACAAATATGTACGTATATCAGCATGGCAACAAGGCAAGTTATTAATGACATGTGTAGAATGCTTTTGTGGTAGCTAACTCAGGCGCATTTTTGGTTACAGTATTCTGTTATTACTTTCGTCTTTGCACTCAAATTTCGTCCACGAAACAACACAACCAAACCGTTTAAGAACAATTTTACGATTATGTGGACGTAATACGTTTAATAAGCAGCAAATAAATATGTACCAGAGTTCATGAAAACAGTTGTTACAACGCATTAACGTCAGATGCAAATCCACGATCATGACTGTTCATCATAACAATTACTGTTCACTTCATAAGTTTCTCAGCACTTTTTGACTATGAACTTTCATTATAATTAACACACATATTTTCAAAACGGCACATTCATTGTTGGGTCAGACATCAGCTAACTATTATACTTCGAGCGGGAAGTGTATTACTGACAGGTACGTGAGATTTCATTACCCCATTTTGAGGAAATACACTATCTCGTTCGTCAATTCGTAGCTTTGATAGTCTAGAGACATCGACAGGACGCATATCTGTTCTCAACAGGCAATCATTACTTAAAACGTGGAACTTTGTAGACAGGTAAAAATCTCTAGTGGGTGTGGCATACCAGCTGTATGTTGTTGTTGCTGTGCTCTTCAGTCCGCAGACTGGTTTGATGCAGCTCTCCACTCTATCCTATCCTGTGCAAGCCTCTTCATCTGAGAATATGTACGGCAACCTACACCCTTTTGAATCTGCTTATTGTATTCGTCCCTCGGTCTCCCTCTACGATTTTTACCCCACACACTTCCTTCTAATGCTAGGTTGAAAATTCCTTGATGTCTCAGAATGTATCCAACCAATCTATCCCTTCTCTTAGTCAGGATATGCCAGAAACTCCTTTTTCTCCCCGATTCGGTTAAGCACCTCCTTATTAGTTACGTAGCACCACATTACAAAAGCTTCTATCATCTTTCTATCTGAGCTCCTTATCGTCCACGTTTCACTCCCATACAATGCTACATTCCAGACAAATGCTTTCAGAAAGGACTTCCTAACATTTGAATTAATATTGGATGTTAACAAATTTCGCTTCTTCAAAAATGACAATATGACAAATGTTTGTATAGCTTATGTGACTTAACTACGGGGTCATCAGTCCCTAAACTTACAAACTATTTACAAACTAGCTAATACTAAGGACGGCACAAATATCCATGCCCGAGGGGGGATTCGAACCCCCGACCGTAATGGCCGTGCAGACCGTGACTGGAGCGCCTCAGTCCCCTCGGCCACCGCGGCCGGCTTCGCTTCTTCAGAAACGCTTTTCTTCCCATAGCCATTCTGCATTTTATATCTTCTTTACTTCGGCCATCAAAAGTTATCTTGCTACCCAAATAAGAAAATTCATCTACTACTTTTATTGTCTCATTACCTAATCTAATTCCTACAGTTTCGCCTGAATTTCTGACATTGCATTCCATTAACTTCGTTTTACTCTTCTTAATGTTCATCTTATATCTTCCTATCAAGACACTGTCCATTCCATTCAATTGCTCTTCCAGATCTTTTGCAGTCTCTGACAGAATTACTATTGCAAACCGCGATGTTTTTATTTCTTCTCCCTGCACATTAATGCCCTCTCCAAATTTATCCTGCCATTCCTTCACTGCCTGTTCAATGTACAGATTGAACAACATTGGCGAAAGGCTACAACCCTGTCTTACTCCCTTCCCAACCTCTGCGTCCCTTTCTTGCCCTTCGACTCTAATAACCGCTGTCTGGTTTTTGTATAGGTTGAATATAGCTCTTCGCTCCCTATATTTTACCCGTGATACCTTCAGAATTTGGAAGAGTGTATTCCAGTCGACATTGTCAAAAGCTTTCTCCAAATCGACAAAAGCTAAAAACGTAGATTTCCATTTCCTTAGCCTATCTTCTAAGATAAATCGTAATGTGAGTATTGCCTCCCGTGTTCCTACATTTCTACTAAATCCAAACTGATCTTCCCCGAGGTAGGATTCCAAAAGTTTTTCCGCTTGCTGCGGAAAATGGCCACCCAAACAAACTTGCTAAACTGCTTAATTTTATGTCTGTCTTTTATTTATTTATTTATTTATTATGGTGACTTTATCGTCCTATGGAGGTGGCTCAACTCTAGAGCTGCACATGAAAAGAAAATGCCGTCTGTAGTGTAGCAAAATTATTATATTCCAGTTG
This sequence comes from Locusta migratoria, assembly GCA_026315105.1. NCBI lineage: Eukaryota > Metazoa > Arthropoda > Insecta > Orthoptera > Acrididae > Locusta > Locusta migratoria. The sequence continues at coordinate 343,917,322 of CM048747.1, read as the reverse complement.
CAACAGTACGGAAGAAAACTATTACTGTTCTCTGCCTTCTGATCCTATTTCCCACTGCAAATAAAGTACACTCCATCGAAGGACGTACGGACTCTGAAACAGCAGCAGATTCCTAGATATATTCTCCGGGAGGTAAATGATGGGGACGCGGCGCTCAGTGGGAGCTGCGGCGTAATTCTGGCCGTCAGCCCGGGCGCGGCTTAGCGCGCTGGCGTGCCGGCCGTAAGATGTGTCCAGGAAGTAATTCCCATTAGCCGCGCGCGATATGAGACGGCATTAAATTGCGGCAGGAAGAGTGCGATTTGCATTTCAAGTCCGCGCCGTGAATACGTAATGGGTTTGAAAAGCTGCGGCGGAGCGCGGTGGGCGTGGCGGAGTCCCGGCGTCTGAGCGGCCTCTGCGAAGGCGGCGGCTGTAATAATTGGCCCGATAGCAGCCAGGCAGCCGATAGGCCGCCAAGAGGCTGAGGCGCGATCCGGCTGACAGCGACCACCGCCACCTGCGCTGACCAACGAGCTCGAATTTCATAGCGTGGAGATAGGTCCGCCATGTCTGAGGCAAAATGTACTGGCATCCGCCACGTTATTTGGGGTATTGGCATACACGAATTATTCACAGACGAATGGACAAACTTGTGGAATCCGACGTCGGGGAAGATCAGTTTGGATTTAGGAGAATCGTGTATCGGCGTTCACAAATTATTTACAGACGAATGGAAAAACTTGTGGAATCCGACCTCGGGGAAGATCAGTTTGGATTTAGGAGAAATGTAGGGACACGGGAGGCAATAATCACATTACGACTTATCTTAGAAGATAGGCTAAGGAAATGGAAACCTACGTTTTTAGCTTTTGTCGATTTGGAGAAAGCTTTTGAAAATGTCGACTGGAATACACTCTTCCAAATTCTGAAGGTAGCAGGGGTAAAATAATAGGGAGCGACCTATACAAAAACCAGACAGCCCCCAAACGATGCAATTGCCGAAATGTTCAAAGAAAGCTTGAATCACATTTGAAACAGGTTCCGAAGCATACTGTTATAATCGGTGGCGACTTAAATTTGCCCTCGATATGTTGGCATAAATACGTATTCAAAACCGGCGGCAAATACAAAACATCGTCCGAACTAGTTCTGGATGCTTTTTCTGAAAATTACTTCGAACAGTTAGTTCATGAACCCACTAGAATAGAAAATGGTTACGAAAATACCCTTGATCTTCTAGCAACAAATAATCCTGAGCTAGTATAGACCATGAAAACAGATACAGGGATTACCGAACATTGAGTTGTAGAAGCGAGACTGAATATCGAAATTCCCAAATGCACCAAACATAAACGAAAAATATATATATTAAAAGAGTAAATAAAAATTTGCTTCACACTTTCCTGAATGATAGTCTCCATTCTTTCAAAACTAAAAATTTGAGTGTAGAACAGTTGAGGCTTAATTTCAAAGACATAATATCAGTAGCAATCGCGAGTTTTATACCAAATAAATTAATAAAAGAGGGGGCTGACCCCTCGTGATGCACAAAACAGGTCAGATCACTGTTGCAGAAGCAAAGAAAAACACATGTAAAATTTAAAAAGACACAGAATACCCATGACTGGCAATCTTTTACAGATACTAGCAACCTAAGGCGGACTTTAATGCGATTAGCTTATAATAGTTTTCACAAATAAAGACTGTCTCGTACTCTTGGAGAAGATCCAAAGAAATTTTTGTCATATATGAAGAGCAGTAGCGGCAAAAGATGAACAGTACATTCATTACGCGATAGCAGTGGTAATACGGCACTGCTAAAGCAGAAATACTAAACACAGCTTTCACCAAAGAAGACGAAGTGAACACTCCAGAATTCAATCCAAGTACATCTGCCAGCATGCGAAACTTAAAAGTAGATGTTCCTGGAGTAGTAGAACAACTTAAGTCACTAAACAAAAACAAATATCCCTGGCCAGATTGTATACCAACTAGATTCCTCTCAGATTATGCTGATGCAATAGCTCCGTACTTAGCTATCACATACAACCGATCACTCAGCGAAAGATTGGAAAGTTGCCAAGGTCTCTCCAATATTCAAGAAAGACGATACGAGTGATCCCCAAAATCATCTCATTGACGTCGATTTGCAGTAGGATTTTGGAACATATACTTTCTTCGAACATTATGAACTGCCTCGAAGAGAACGACCTATTAACCAATATTCAACACGGATTCAGAAAGTATTGCTCTTGCGAAACACATCTTGCCCTTTATTCACATGAAGTGATAAGTGCCACAGAAAAGGGATCTCAAATCGATTCCATATTTCTGGATTTCAGGAAGGCTTTTGACACTAACTCACAAGCGGCTTTTAATGAAATTGCGTGCTTATGAAATATCCCCCCAATTGTGCGATTGGATTCAAGTTTTCCTAACAGAAAGGACACAGTTCGTAGTAATTGACGGTAAGACATCGAGTGAAACAGAAGTGATATCTGGCGTTCCACAGGGAAGCTTTAAAACTGCCCTATTCTTCCTTGTGTTTATAAACGATTTAGGAGACAATCTGAATAGCTCCCTTAGACTGTTCGCGGATGATGCGGTAGTTTATCAGTTAGTTAAGTCAAGAGAGGATCAAAAGCAACTGCAATACGATTTAGACAAAATTTCTACATGGTGCGAAAATTGGCAATTAATACTAAATAATGAAAAGTGTGAGGTAATACACATGACCACTAATAGAAATCCGCTGAACTTCAATTACGCAAAAAATCAGTCAAACCTTAAGGTCGTAAATTCTGTCAAATACCTAGGAGTTTCAATTACGAACAACTTAGACTGGAGAGAACACATAGGGGGGAAAGCATCACGAAAATGTTCCACGATTTGAGGTGGAAATAATTAAAAGAAAGACGTTATTCGTTGCGGCGAGATCTATTTGCGAAATGTCAATCACCTACATAGCGAGACATGACCATCCCAATAAAATAAGAAAAATCAGATCGAAAACGGAACGATTTAGGTGTTATTTCTTCCCGCGCGCTATTAGAGAATGGAACAGCAGAAAAAAGTTATGAAAGTGGTTAATGAACTCTCTACCAGGCACTTAAATGTGATTTTGCAGAGTATCTATGTAGATGCAGATCTAGCGGGCCAACCATAGCGCCATCTGTTTCCCCTATTGTGTGTGTGTGTGTGTGTGTGTGTGTGTCAGACAAAAGAAAATGGTCTGTTTTGTGTGTGTATGATTGCAATATCTGTATGTGGGTGGTAGTAATTTTGGACCGCCTTACTGGCAGTCACTCCGCCCCCCATTCCCCACTACCTGCTTCTCCATAATGAACTTCCTTTCCCTGACAACTCCAGTGAGGCAAACCACTTCGCCACTCACTTTAATAATACCTTCTCCATCTCTGACCATCCCAGGTTTGATTACAGCCTCTTTCCGGACGTCAATAAGCAAACCAACCTTGCTATCCCTCTGCTCGCCTCCGGCTTTCAGTACCTGGACAGCATCTCCCCCCCCCCCCCCGCCCCACAGAACTTAACACTCCGATCACGGCCCTCTACATCGAAACTACACTCCACACGAAATGCAACACGGCTCCCGGCCACGACCGCTGGACCTACAGGCATCTTCGGGCCTGCCCCCATTCTTTCCACTCAGCCCTTGCTTCCCTCTATACCGTTATCCTACACACCGGCTTCTTCCCCAACCTGTGGAAAATCACCTGTATCGTCATGTTTCTTAAACCTGGCAAGCCGCGCTCTGACGGTTTTCCTATCGTCCCATCAGCCTCACCTCAGTGTTGAGCAATGTCCTGGAAACGATACTGTCTCGCCTCATCCACCCTCTCCGAATTTGGCTTGCGCCCATCATTCTATGTCGATGACCAACTCGTGTGCCTTACCCACCTCCTTTCCATCCAGATGAACTCCCGTCTTGCTGCTATCCTCGTTCCCTCGACATCAAGAAGGCCTTTGATTCTGTATGACATTCCGATATCCCTTTCAAACCCCAACTCTACACACTTCCTGTTAATTATGTCCACTTCATTTCCTCCTTTCTCACCCACCGCCCATCCTATGTTACTGTCAATATCTCCAACTCCTGTTTGTTTTTCCCCTCAGCCGGGGTGCCCCAAGGCTCCGTCTTTTCCCCCGTCCTTTACCTTATCTATTCGACTGATATGCCACAACCCCAGCCTCCTGTCCGTCTCGTCCAATACGCTGACGTCACCGCCTTCCTTGCCATCGCCCCATCCCTCGCCCGCTCCCAACACCTCCTTCAATCCCCTCTCTCCAAATTCTCCTCGTGGTAGCTCCTCACCGTTAAACCCACTAAATCCCAGGTAATCATCACAGGTCACACTACCCCATCCTTCCGTCAAAGCGACCTCTACCTTACGCTCCATGGCCGCCGCATCCCGCAAACCAAAACCCTCAGATACCTACGTCTTACCCTCGACCGCTCACTGTCGTGGAAACCCCACCTTCAAGCAGTCTGTAATGAAGCCCTTTCCCGCCTCAAGCTCCTCAAACTCCTTTCTGGCCGGACATGGGGCCTCAATCCTTCCACTATCCTCTTCAACTACCGTTCCATCATGCGTCCTATTCTCTGCTGTTTCCACTCCCCCTGCCCACTATCATTCCCTCGAGGTCGTTGAACGCTACGCCCTCCGCCTCGCCTACCGTATCCGTCTCCCACCCCCCTCGCGGATCCTTTATGACCTTATCCCTTTCACACATAAATATTTGTTACTATACAAGTTGCACCCTGTATATGATGAAGGCAACATAGCAGAAACTTTCTGGGCGTGTGATATCAGATTTACGAAAGTATATTTTAGCAAGTACTTCAAGTTTGAAACAGTATTAATTTGGTGAAGGATCAGTATTGAAAATGTGGCACAAAAGGGACATGGGCCGATAACTGTTTGGTGGTTCCTGATCTTTTTCCGGTTTTATGAGAGCTATTACCTAGGACTTACTCCAGAGTTTAGGGATTTTAAGAGTCTCTCGTCAGTGTTTGAATAGGCTTAACAACCAATTTTTGACATTTGGTCTACATACACGTCATCGATTCCAGCCACCTTTCAGTTTTTCCATGTAGTTTATAACCTCATTGAGCTCTCTGGTTGTGCTTTTTTGTCTGAACATCGCGTTTTAACTTGCTTCTCTTACATTTTTTGTTCGCTTGCCACTCACACTCAAACCTTGAGATGTCAGATCGGTACCAAATGTTGTATACCGATAGAGTATCAGCCGAATCTTCATATAATTCACGCTCTGTGCTGCCGTCTAGGAGAAAGTGCGTAAACTATAATAATAAGTAACACATGACGTACGGAGTAGAGGAGAAGCATAACTGTGAGAGCTTGTCAGCTTGAGCTACCGTGGGCTAGTTGGTAGAGCATTAGTTCATCGAACAGAGGGACATGGGTTCAAGCCTCGCCTAGAGCCCTTTTTTTAACTGCAGTACGTTGAAAAATGTTAAAAGAGGCTATCTATAACTTTCCACGGGTTCATTTCGCAAAACAGCACTGTCAGCTGCAGCAGTAGCAGTAGCGTGCGGACTGGACAGCAACGTCAGCCCCACTTGACGGTGTGGGCAAACACACGGCACTCTAGCCACAACACACACATCCGCTGAACGCCGGTGCTGCCTATCTTGCAGTTGTTTATTATTATTACTTTAATACTTCCGCAAGAATGGTACAATGTTTCTTTCTTCTGTATTAAGTTTACTACTTTCAAATAAAACGAAGCAGAAGGAAACTGCCAATTACACAACGCTTTGAAATCCTAACAGTCCTTTTACATTTCAGGAACATGTTATCCCATGTAACTCTCGGTGTACGTTTGTCGACGTGGAACAATTTGCAACGTCATACAGAAAAAAAGTCGCTCCACCAGAGTTTGAACCGAGGACTTTTTTTTTTCACGTAGATCTATGGTATGCGGTCGTCGGTTCAGTTCGTTCATGGTCGTTCGCTGAATATGTGGCTCAGCTTTTCTTTTTTTTTTTTTTGTTAGAGAGGGCATTTAGCTCCTGACCAGGTAGCACACGGGAGTTCAACGCCGCAGACCCCTACAGATATGCTTTTCCTGTGCTCCGTAGGACACGTGTTGCATATTATTTCCCGTTTACGCACGTTTTCCTGGACGGCAGCACATAGCACGAATTATATAGAAGTTTCATTTGATACTCTGTCGATATACAACGTTCGGTATCGATCTGAGTGTCTGACATCTGAAGGTTTGGGTGTCAGTAGTAGTTGGTGCTCAATTTGATTTCGTGTTACTGAAGCCATTTATTTGCTTTCTGTTGGGTCCCTCTTTAGCTTTATGATCTGATTCCAAGCAATTTTGCTGCAATTTTATCTAAGATTTCAATCCATTTCTTTTGTCTTGTTTCACTTAGTGCCGTCACCAGAGTTGTGTCACAAGCTGTCGTCTCGTCACTGAAATGATCTTCTGAGTACATTTTCTTATATTTCGGCGAGATGTTTTCAGCAGCCTAAAAATTCCTGGTATGTCTGCAACCTTTTGGAGTGTGTTCGCCCACTTTAGGATATGGTAGTAACAGTAAAAGAGAGCCTTTGCAAACGTCTTTTGACAGCTCGAAATTTAAATGAAAATAACGGCTTAACCATTCGTCTGACTTGAAAATTGAATAACCGAATTTGTGGAGGAGAACATTCTCTTCATCTTTCTCCCTTATGTTTTTTCATATCTTGTATCGTTTCAGAGATATTTGCAAAAATAACGGCGATTTTGGGATATCCGTCTGTCTGTCCGTAACGTGTTCCCACGTTTTAAGTCGAACCGTTCAACTAATCAGCACCAAATTTTACAGACATAATTGTTGGTCATCAGAACCTTGATTTTTAAAATATTTTGGACAAAAATACGTTACTAACATAAAAAAGCCGTTTGTAATGTAATTGTAATTGCAAACGAACCGTTCATCTGATACGAAAATTGAATAACCGAATTCTCCACAACTTTGCTCCATTATGTTTTTTTTATACCTCGTATCGTTTGAGAGATATTTGCAAAAATAACAGAGATTTGACACCCTCCATTGAATTAACGAAAACCAGCCGTTCGGAGATATGACGTGACATTCCTCGCCCAGAATTCTATCTGGCATACGCCATCTTGCGTTGCGTATTTGATGAATTTTCTTATTGTAACTTACACTTTGTCATTTCTAAACAATGGCACAATGAAGAATTAATAAAAAAAAAAACGACGTTCTGCGTACGATAAATGATAATCTAGTGCCTAGCATCAGGTAACAACTGTCATCAACAGTACGAGATTAAAGATCACATGTACTGATAGTAACCAGTAGTGTAGTGGGTAGAGCGTTGGACTATAATGCTCTTGGACAGTGGTTTGGAACCAGTCATTATACAAAAAAATTTTCTCCTTTTTTTTCCTAAAAGGGTTTCGGGCACTCTTATTAATTAAACAGACCTATGTTCTTCAATGTTTTGAGTTGTGCATATGTAATAATGATCCCTCTAAAATGCGCAATTGTTCTATTTCGTAAACATGCCATGAAATACGTAACAACGAATTGAACAATGGTCTTCTGAAGCATATGCACGTAAAATGGGAGGAAACTGTAAACTTGAACATTCTCAACAACGTGCTGATACAGGTAGTTTCGTACGTAAAGGAAGTCTTAGATTTCTGTGGCAAGTGTACTTCCTCAATGAAACGGAAGTGTATACATATCAATTTAATACAAATAAACAATCCTTAAGACGGGATTTCGTCTCGAATATGTCAAAGACAATAATGATAAATCTGAAGCATAGAATTAAAATTTGTATACATTGCAACAAATTACCTTGTTTATTTTTTTCTAAGCGTTTGTTCACTATTTAAGGCATATATTGAAAGGCATTAATTGAAATCAATCCATCTATTAAAATGTTTGTCTTTGACGTGATTGCTATGGACGCTTTTAACGTAGATGGTATTACCTTTCCTGTAGTTCAGATATGACTTTGTTCAAGTTACTCTGTACTGCGCTAAAATAAAGAGCAAATATTCTATTTGAAACCGTGATTACGGATTCTTTTACAGCTAAAATCACAAACGGAATAAGTGTGGTAATACTGAATTCCACATAACTCTAGTACTTAAATATAGATACAAAATTAGTACTATCAATACGTCATTTGCAACAGTCATTGTAACACATCTCCCCAATTTATGTACATGTGATAAAGAAGTCTGTGACGATACCTGCCGTGAAAGCCTTCATTCTCTGATCAGACGCCTCTTCGGGGAGGATATATCAACATCTATGTTTACAATGCGTTGCTATGTTTTTCATGGCATGTTCTCGAAACAGAACAAATGCACTTTTCAGAGAAAGCGCTGTTACCTTTGAACAACTCGGAATCTTGCTGAATATAATTGTACTCAGTTAACAAGAGTGTGCGAAAGCCGGCCGCGGTGGCCGCGGGGACTGAGGCGCTCCAGTCACGGTCTGCACGGCCACTACGGCCGGGGGCTCGAATCCCCCCTCGGGCATGGATATTTGTGCTGTCCTTAGTATAAGGTAGTTTGTAAGTTTAGGGACTGATGACCCCTTTAAGTCCCATAAGCTTAACAAACATTTGAACATTTGAGTGTGCGAAAACCTGTTAGGAAGCAAGAGGAAAAATAAGTGGGCCAAAAAAATTGACAGTGGTGGTTATATATATATATATATATATATATATATATATATATATATATATATATATATATATATATATATATCAGCGAGATCGATGCTTTGCGGTCGTATTTTCATATTCGTTCTGGGTTGTGAGATTTTTACTCAGTTTTTTATTACAGATGGCGTTGAACCAACACCGTCTTAAGGGAAAGCTTGTACACTGCCGTGCCACGTCACATCACACAGAGTAGGTCGCGATAGCGTAGCTCACTGGGTGGCTGATGGGGCACAGCCCACAGCCTTCCAGCGGCTAGCCGGTGAGCTACGTGATCGCGACCTACTCTGTGTGATGTGACGTAGCAGGGCAGTACACAGACCTTCTCTTCAGATGGTATTAGTTGAACCATTTTTCGTTTTCTTTCTTTTCATTGGTTATTCGGTTTGAATGGTCACTTTGTGAACGTTGGTTTGTTTTGTCCTATTTTGATCGTTTCGGATAACTCAGTTCTCTCATTACAGAGGGCGTCGCACTACCATGCCGGCAACCCTCTGACCGAGCGCGCTGAGCCACCGCGCCCTAGCAAGTTCCGAACCACCGTCTAACATGTTCGTAAATCACAAACTAATTCCTCCCCTATTACGCTATGGCGAACAGCTGCGAGAGTATTCCGTGATTCTCGTACCATCAATGGCAGATGTTAACTAACTAACAAATATTGGATTATAATTCATTGTCCTAAGAACGACGGGTTTTTGATCATTTTCAGTGCGCCATTGCTTTGAAATGTCAACGCTTGAGTTATAATAAGAAATTAATCAAGTAGAGAAAGCAAGATGGCGTACGCAAAAGAGATTTTGGGGCGAGGGATGCCACCTGATTGATTTACGAAAGCCAAATGTCCGCTGTGTTCCATCTAGGCAATAGTCACTCGTCCGAACGCGAAATGTACGCTACGTTCGTTCCAGGTTATAGTCATTCGCCACGGTGGAGTGGCCGAGCGGTCTAAGGCGCCTCGCTGCGGGGCGCGCGGTTGCTCGCCGTCGGAGGTTCGAATCCTCCCTGGTGTGTGTGTGTGTGTGTGTGTGTGTGTGTGTGTGTGTGTGTGTGTGTAATTCATTACGTTACTTTAACTTAGTTTGCGTAGTTTGTAAGCTACGGCCTGATGACCAGGCAGTTTGGTCCGATAGCTTTACAAACATTTATAGTCATTCGTAACCAGTACAGGCAAAGAAAATACACTTTGAATTACCAAGGCAAGACAGGTGATAGTATTTTAACGTAAAAATATAATGAAAATGTGGGAGAGATATTGCCACGTTGCAATGGAAGTAGGCTTGATTTAGAAGGCAGCTAAACACAGCACTTATACTGAAAGCACTTTTATTACGAACTCAACATACACGCAGCACTGACTGCCTCTCAGGCAGAGTGCTCTGCTATTTATACACAGACAGAATTTACCAGAAATTAGAACAGTTAACATAAGAAACAAGTAGAATTTCCAAGTGAACATAAGAAAGATGTAGAACCTTCTGGAATTGTAAATTACAAAGCAATAAATTTTTGCCGGTGGGCGGGATTGAACCGGCGACCTTCTGCTCCGCAGTCCATGACTCTATCACTTGCGCCGCGCCGGCAGTTGGTGTTCTAGTCTCTCATGGCATTGCTCCCTCTCCTGGAGAAACAGCGACCCGCTGTTATGATCTCTGTGGAGCCAGCTGCAATGTCCTGGATCTTGACCGTGTCATGGGTCCTCTGTATGACAGTTCAAAGAGATTCCTTCCCTTCTCCGCGATTATCGACGACAGACGTTCCTGTCGTGGCTTCATCAGGAACATTACCGTCCTTAAAGTCCTTGAACAAGAAACCATTGGCGTCTACCTGCTCTTCAGGATCGTAGTAAGGTTTCATGCGCAGGACGTGAACAATGTCTCTTCGTTTTTGACGTTTCGACGATGGCTCATAATCCTCAACTTCGTATGTAACGTCTGACAGGCGGCGTATGACACGATACGAACCAAAGTATCGCTTCAATAACTTTTCTGACAGTCCAACCTTCCGTACAGGGGTAAAAATCCATACCAGATCTCCTGGGCTGTACACAACAGGTCGGTGCTTGTCGTTATACCGCTGACGGTCCTTCTCCAGGGCGTCCAGTGTCCGTATGCGAGCCAACTGTCTTCGACCCTGGTGATGAGCTGTTTAACATAGTGATCCTGAGTGTCGTCCGGTTGGAACGGGAACAGCGTATCCATTGTCGTCCCAGCTTCACGGCCATAGAGCAGGAAAAACGGAGTGAAGCCTGTGGTGTCTTGTCTTGCGGTATTGTAAGCAAATGTCACGACTGGCAGAATTGTATCCCAATCCTTCTGCTCAACATCGACGTACATCGACGTTTTGTTAAAACGTTCCGTAAGACCATTTGTCTGAGGATGGTATGCAGTTGTCATTCTGTGGACAATGTTGCACCGTGACATTACCTCTGATACTAGTTTTGACTGGAATACTTTTCCACGATCAGATATCATGACACGTGGTGCTCCATGCTTCAAAATAATGTCTTCTACAAGGAATTTTGCGATCTCTGGAGCTTCTGCAGTCGGCACAGGCTTGGTGACAGCGTAGCGTGTGAGGTAGTCAGTGCAGACTATTATCCAACGGTTACCGGTTGTCGACTTCGGGAACCTCCCTAAAAGATCGATCCCAACTCGGTGGAATGGAGCTGCTGCCGGCGGAATCGGTACGAGATGTCCTGGAGGTAATTGCGGCACATGCTTCCGTCGCTGGCACTCTTTACAGTGACTCACATAGTGCTTGACAGATCGGTAGAGACCTTTCCAGTAATACCTGCGTCTGATTCTGTCTAGGGTCTTCACGAATCCCAGATGACCGGATATTGGAGCATCATGGAAATATTTGAGAATAGCTGGCTGGAGATGAGCTGGAACAACAAGTAGCCATTTGGGGCCCAGTGGATCGTAGTTGCTCTTGTACAATGTTCCGTTTATAAGTTGGAACTCTCCATTGGTCGGTTCTCCTTTCTCCAAGGCCTCTATCATTTTTAATAGTGTTGGATCTTCCCTCTGTTCAGCTGTAACGTCATCTAATTCAGTGAGAGATGAAATTTCGTTAATGTTGTTGTGTTCCACTAATAGATGCCTCGAAAGGTAGTCGGCATCCTTGTGTTTGCGTCCGTTTTTGAATACCACTGTGACATCGTACTCTTGGAGTCTTAGTGCCCATCTTGCAAGTCGACCTGATGGATCCTTCAAGCTAGTCAGCCAACACAAAGAATGGTGGTCTGTCACGACGGTGAATGGTTTGCCGAATAAATACGACCGGAACTTGTTGATAGCCCAGATAACCGCGAAACATTCTTTTTCAGTTGTAGAGTAGTTTATCTCGGACTTTGAGAGTACTCTTGACGCACAGGCTATCACTTTTTGGCACCTTCCTGAACTTGTACAAGCACTGCACCAATCCCATAGCCCCTGGCGTCTGTGTGAAGTTCCGTTTCTGCATTCTCGTCGTACAAGGCTAGCACTGGTGCGGAAGTTAGAGCCTCCTTAAGTGCTCGGAAAGCTCTTTCTTTTGTCTCATCCCAGTAAAATTTGGCGTCTCCCTGCAGAAGTTCTTGTAATGGACGTGCCTTGTTACAAAATCCTTTTATGAAACGTCGGTAGTATGAGCACAGCCCGAGAAAACTTCTCACATCACGAATTTGCTGAGGAGTTGGAAATTCTGTGACTGCCCTTACTTTATCTGGATCAGGACGGACACCATCTCCGTTGACTAGGTGCCCCAGGATTTTTATCTTTTTGGCGACGAAGAGGCACTTCTTTGGATTGAGGCGGAGACCTGCAGTTTGAACACACTTCAACACAGTTGACAGGCGACTCAGATGTTCTTCAAATGTTTTCGAGAAAACGACAATGTCATCTAAATAGCAGAGACACGTCGTCCACTTAAGATGTCGAAGTAAGTTGTCCATCATGCGTTCGAATGTGGCTGGAGCATTACATAATCCAAATGGCATTACTTTAAATTCATAGAGACCGTCAGGTGTAATAAAAGCCGTCTTCTCCCTGTCAGCTTCGTCAACCTCGATTTGCCATTACCCTGTCTGCATGTCCATAGTTGAGAAGTATGTAGCTCCTTTCAAGCAGTCTAAGGTGTCATCAATACGCGGCAATGGGTAGACATCTTTCTTTGTGATACTGTTCAGCCGCCGATAGTCGACACAGAATCGCTACGTGCCATCCTTCTTCTTTACGAGGACCACCGGAGACGACCAAGGACTCTCCGAAGGTTGAATAATGTCATCTCGCAACATCTTCTCCACTTCCTCCCGAATTATCCGTCTTTCAGCTGGCGACACTCTATACGAACGCTGGCTAATTGGCGGATGGTCCCCAGTATTGATACGGTGCTTTATCGTGGGCCATTTCGTCTGACTATTCCCTGTTGAGGTGTGAATGCTCCCGAAAATTGGCGTAGTATACCTAACACCCCCTGGCTTTGTTCCTTGGTTAGTCCAGGCCCTATTGGCAGTTCCACGTTTGTTTCCTCCAGCGTGTTGTCTGTACTAATAGCAGGGCATGGGTCTTCATTGATGACGTTGAGTTCACCGTCCCGGATTGGTTCAGCTGTCCCGATACACATTCCCTTGGGAATAAGTTGTGACTGCTCGTGACAATTTGTGATCCAAATCTCTCCTTGACCACCGGTAATGCTTATGATAGCCGCTGGTATGTAAATTTCTAGTGTGTACCTGATAAACTTTTTACTATCAACAAGAACTTCACAGTTTAACCAGTCATCTGCGTTTGTGACTGCAACTCTTCTCATTCTCAACGGCGGTATCGTCACATTGTCAACGACGAATAACTTCCCAGAAAATTCTGTATTACGTGCATCTGGCGGAACAACTTCTTCAATTTGCAGCTCAGATCTTCCACAGTCAATGATAGCTTGGGATGCCTGAAGGAAGTCCCATCCGAGGATGGCATTGTGACTACATTCTGTTAACACGACAAATTCAAACGGCTGCGTCCTGTTGTTGATGGTTATTCTTGCGACACAAGTTCCTGCTGGATGGACGTACTTTCCATTCGCGACCTTCAGCACAGTTGCTCCCGTATCACAGAACATTGTCTTCTTTAGTGTGCGGCGGTAATTATCCGATAATACAGAGAAAGAGGCTCCTGAATCAGCAAGTGCCCAGACAGGTTGGCCGTGGATTATGACGTCGATGAGATTTCCCGACATCTTGGCGACTGTCGTCCATGGAGGATTTTCATCTGCGGCGGCCTCACCTCCGTAGATGGTCGCCTGGCTTAGTTTTCCTGGGCGCGGCGGCTAGGGGAGCGGCTGGTACCTTTGTACGGCGACGGTGAACGGCTGCGGTGCGTCGGGGAGCGACCTCGTCTACGGTACGGCGATGGGCTTCTTCCCATAGGTCGACTGAACTCATCAGCAGGTGACTGTCTTGGATAGAACTGCTCCGACGGCTGACGTCTTGCGGCAAAATAATCATCGAATACTCGCCTCCTCTCTCTGCAGTAGCGTACGACATGTTCAGGACGTCCACAGTGGAAACACAGTGGTGTGTTGTCTTCTGTCCTCCAGACGTCTGTTCTTCTGCGGGGCGTCATAGTTACCGGGGGAGTTGGCTGTGGTCGCGTCGGTCGGTTCATGGGCTGCCGTTTGGCGGCTGCAGTGTATGTCATAGCAGGGCGACGTCATTCTTCCCGTCGGGTGCGATTGACGGAACAGACAGGAGCTAATGTTTGAAATACCTCGTCCTCAGTGGCGTCGGCTACCTCGTGACTTATAGGGCTCACATCCATGGCCATAATCTGATGCTCGGTCGGTCTAATAGTCCCGGCTGCCATGCACTGTTGTAATTCTTCTCTCACGATTTGTCGTATGAGAGAAGCCAAGTCCTGCTTGTCTTCCACAACGGCCATAGGGACTACATTTGGGAGCCTGTCATACTTCTTGCGTCCAACCCTCCTTTGTTGCATCTCTTCAATACGCTGGCACCACTTGATGAACTCTTCTGCCGTAGCGACGTCTTTTATCAGAAGAGCTTGGTACATATCTTCTGCAATTCTCTTCATCAGGTGCATGATTTTGTCCGCTTCAGTCATGTTCGGATTGACTACGTTACACAGGGCCAAAACACTCTGTATGTACAATTGTGTCGGCTCACCATGTCGTTGGGCCCGGTTCTTCAGTGGTTCTTCCGCCGAGCGGATTTGTCGCTGGCGGTCTCCAAACGTCTTCTTAAGTTCCTCCTGGAACGTCTCCCACTCATTCAAATTTTCTTCGTTGTTTTAGAACCATTGCTGGGCTGTTCCATTCACGTAGAAATAAACGTTGGCCAAGCACATCGCATGATCCCACCTGTTGTACTTGGCGACTCGGTCGAACCCTTTTAGCCATTTGTTGTGGTCCTGTCCAGCATCTGCAGAGAACACCGACGGGTGTATAATGTGCAGCTGGCTTCTTGCTGGTTTCGTCTCCATCGTTCTTCTGATAATACGGACTTTTGGAAGGATGTACTCGGTGTATCCCTTGTATTCCGGTTCCAGTCCGTGTTAGCGACGGCTTTTACGTTGCCTAATCGGAGCCACGGTGATGCAGCTGTTGCACAGTGTACCCGGCGCCTCCACTTCAAACAATGCCACGTTGCAATGGAAGTAGGCTTCACTTCGAAGGCAGCTAAACACAGCACTTATACTGAAAGCACTTTTATTACGAACTCAACATACACGCAGCACTGACTGCCTCTCAGGCAGAGTGGTCTGCTATTTATACACAGACAGAATTTACCAGAAATTAGAACAGTTAACATAAGAAACAAGTAGAATTTACAAGTGAACATAAGAAAGATGTAGAACCTTCTGGAATTGTAAATTATAAAGCAATAAATTTTTGCCGGTGGGCGGGATTGAACCGGCGACCTTCTGCTCCGCAGTCCGTGAAGCTATCCCCTGCGCCACGCCGGCAGTGGGTGTTCGTGGTCTCTCGAGCAATATTAAAATAATATTTCAAAAAAGAGTATATTTGTCAAAGGTAAACTCAAATATCATATAATTTTGGCTTTTTGTTAAAATACGGTAGAGTCGTAATTATAATACCATACTTTTTATTGTTTAGATTCTTATTTTGGTCCGAAATATATGCAAAAACTTATAACACTACATATCTACATTGGGCCGTAAAACACGTCATTGCGATTTTTTTGACACTTTAGGAGAGTCTCAACAAATAGTGTGTAGTTTTGGGTATGGGATTTATGTTTTTAATTAGATCTAATTCTTTGTCTGTATGACATTTACAACTGAACCTTCTTCGAAAGGAAATGTTAATATATCTGCCTGCCGAGAATAATTTATTTTTTAACGGGCTTATGCTGAGTTTTTGGCAAAACTTCATATATATTTTTAACACATCTCTCTTGGATATTGCTGTTGACAGAGTAGTCGTAGGAGTTGTAGCCTCGTTTCCAAATTTTGCTTAAGAAGGAGTAAGGCAGCTTTGAGTCAGAGAGAAGTTTTTTCCTTCCATCTATTCTTCTAGCAGCTGGCCATTGTCATCAGTTTCGATGTATCCCCAGTTTATACTAAGGCAGTTGCAGTCACCTGTGATAATCGGTGTGTTTTAGTTTTTGAAGTTGTCTGGCATAATAATTTTAAGATTTTCACCAGAGGTGTTAGGCTATATACGGATGTTACTGTAAAAGTTCCGCATTCGTTAGTTAAAACTTCAATGCATTTTACTGTTCTTTTCCATCCGGAGGTTAAGACCAGGTCAGGTCTAATGAAGATTGGGCTGGCATGTAGTATGTGGTACCTCCATGGATAAGGCCGCAGCGGCGCTTCAGTCACAGTCTGCACGGCCGCTACGGGCGATGGTTCGAATCCCCCCCTCGGGTATGGATATTTATGCCGTCTTTAGTATAAGGTAGTTCATAAGTAGTTTGTAAGTTTAGGGGCTGATGACACCGCAGTTAAGTCCCTTAAACTTAACAAACCTTTGAACATTTTCCATGGCTAAGTGCATGCTACTTAATTTGGGGCCTTTGTGATGACTCGTCTCTGTGTGTCTCCTACAGACGCAGAACGTTTTAATTTTGCGACTTGAATAGGTTCGAAATTAAGTCTTGTTTGTTCTTTGTTATTCCCTCGACGTTCAGGCTAGCAATAGAGATGGTTCTGAGAAATGCTTTTTATTTGGTTTTCCGTTGGTGATCTCCGGTGGTTCAAGCACTTTCTGATTCCCTCATGCAGAGCTAGCCGGCATTTTCTAATCTTAAAGTGGCTTCGAGTGAGAAAATGAACATTTCGAGGCTCCTTCCGTACTCCCCACTAAAAGTCTTATATAAAACTCCCTTCTCATTATTTACTGACCTGATACTTTTTTCCGTGTATCTAACCAAGAATGAACAATTTCTTTTGCTTGTTGTTTGAAAGTGCCTTACAGGTCAGCAGTTCCCGGTAGTAGTTACCTCAATTATAAAATGTTCAAATGTTTGTAAAGTCTATGGGACTAACTACGGGGTCATCAGTCCCTAAACTTACAAACTACTTATGAACTACTTAAGAACTAGGACGGCACAAATATCCATGCCCGAGGGGGGATTCGAACCCCCGACCGTAGTGGCCGTTCGGACCGTGACTGGAGCGCCTTAGTCCCCTCGGCCACCGCGGCCGGCACCTCAATTATAGCTTCAGTATTTATTTAACAACGAGTACGCCATGTACATTGGCTTATATCGACCAGAATTAATTAGTCGTAGCAGCAGCAGGTTTATAATCAGCAAAAGCAGTGGCATGGCGTTTCCATTCGCAACGGGTAGGCCAGTTGTTTCTAATTTTCTTTTTTACTGCGAACAGATCATTCTTAGACGGGGCACATACAAAATTATATTTCAGTTACAATAGTTTTTCTCGCAGCCAGATTATTTCACTGCATTGTGTTATCGGGGAAACGCCAAACCCTGTGTAAGACTTGTCGTTCAATAACACATCACAAACATGTTGACTGCTTAAGTTAGGTGGTAGGCGTACTCGGGATTTTCTCCAATCCGAGGTAATGGTTGATTTCGTTTGTTTCGTTCGCCCGTATGCACTGCTTGCGATTCAGTACGGTTAATCAAACGAAGTTGATAAGAAAAATTTTAAAGCATACAGTAAACGAATTTATTGTGCTTCATTTACGTGTGCTCGGTTTGAGAATCGATTTGATATGAACGGATATTTGGGATAACATTCTGTTCACTCACATATCTTGTTTCTGGAATTGTTGAACAATTACTGAAACGACATCGCAGTAAGAAATAAAGTTTTTAATACTATTCAGAAAATAAACTGTTCTAATTAAACTGGTTAAAAGCACGTACTTATGGGGACACGCTAAGTTCAAACAATAACAATTTATCTGTTGAATTTTGACCATTAACATTCATTGATTATAATTGCAAACTGTACCATTGATCACTTTAGTAACAAAAATTTCAAGATTTTACCAAATATTCGTGGGACAGGAACACAAGGCTCATTCCATGTCGACTCAAATAGACCTCCCTGCTGGAGACCACTACAGATTTCGATGAAATTTAAATTTGGTTTCTTATATCGTAGGGACGAAAGGTACTTCGAACACGAAAGTACGCACATGGTTATATAACAACACAAGGTTCCGAATTAGTGTATCAATTTTCAGTTCTGAATAAATTAAATAGAAATTTGAAGACTTTTTTAAGAAGTTAAAAAATGTGCCTACTTCGACCTGATTTTCCGAAACAGGCCTCTACGTTCCATAAAATTCCCCGTGCTGCTTGTGGGCCAACTCGGGTTCTGTCGACGTCTCGGCCCGTAGCCGGACAACTCGGGTTAGCAATTATGGTAGTGCGTCTGCTGCCTCCCGCACAAGGCTTTGTGCAATCGTGACGTCACATGCAGGCTCACGCGTAGTATCGAAGAGCACGGGTACTGCTATTCCTGCTGTTCCTTGTATTTCCTGTCGCGTGCTTCGCTTTTTGTGTGTGTACCTGGCTACCTGATGTATTTCGCTATCGCTCAGTTCGAGACCATAATGAAGGAGTTCGTATCTGATTTGAAATTAAATTCTAAGGGACAATTTTGTGGCCTCTGTAAATCTGAGAAAGAAATCGATTCATATTCGGTGAGGAGCAGTAATCGACAAGCCTAAATAGTTTTGGGGATCTGCCACAACAGTTCTAAAAAAAAAAAAAAAAAAAAAAAAAAAAAAAAAATTTGTTAATGAAACATACTTAAATCTTGATTTACGTAAAAATACAAAAAATCATGACAAATGCAATAATAGATTTTTCATATCAAAACATACAATACAAAATATCGTAAGTAAATAACAATTAGCAGGGTATTAATATATGTTTACATTATTTGAAATTGATAACCGTAAAAGTAAATAATAACAATACTTTAACAAAGCATCACATTATGGTCAATACATTACAGACAACCTCGGATATTGTTATTCAATGATTTTATTAACTAACATTATTGTCCAACATTAAACTTACGACTTTCAATAATTAATTAATTAATTTAGTTCATTAAAAGACCCAAGTAATGTAAGTGATTATATGACCAGCCAGAAGTCCCTTAAAATGCTTATACAGTGCAAAGACGAAATATTGGGGCATAATTCCACGATCAAATGTGGTATCGAACGTTTCATTAATCCAAACAAACCAGACTTTCCAGGGTATATACATTACACCTGATAAATTTGTGAAGACAACTCATTTCTGGATGAACATCTTTAAATATGCGTAACATCGAACATTAGGCCCTACAGAAGACACTTCAGTTAATTTAGTAATGAAGTCATATAGTCCTTTAGAAATGGAGGGGATTGTGCGTTTCAGGACGCTAACTAACACTTCACTTCTTATATAATTCGAATACTCATAAACGCTACACCACCAAGAAATTTCATAATTGCTTTCTGCTGTAACTTAGATTTCATGAAAGCTTAAACCGCCTTTAAATCATTAGGTGATGTTTGAGCATTACAATTAGTGTGAAGAACGTGTTTTATGAATTATGAGAGTTCCATTGAAGAAATCGAATTCCATGCACGTCGCGAAAGAGGCCTTTATCGACTATCGAATGCTAACGAAAGAGTCGATAGAAATTGCTGTACTGTTCGATGCTGCGTGTGACGTCAAAATGACGTCATGCTTGCACGAAGCCTTGTGCAAACAGAATTACCCTTCTAGGTGTCGCTCGCGCCGTACCGGGCTGTGCGGCATGGCGGGCCAACTCGGGTTAGCTAACACCACGTAGAAGACAAGGCCTACAACTGGCCGTGCTACGTCACACTGACCAGGCCGCGGCCACCAGCTTACTGGCTGGCCGCTACGAGGCAGGGGGCGTGCCCCAGCGGGCAGCCATTCAGCTGGCGGCCGCGGCCTACTCAGTGTGACGTAGCACGGCCAGTTGTGAGGCCTTGTCTTCTACGTGGTGTTGGGTTAGCAGCATATCGAACCAGGCTGACTGGCTCGGGTTCGGTCGGATCAACACGGGTTTCGGCGGCACGACGGCGGCTGTATAACCCGAGTTGTGTAGCCGCAAATCGGTTTCACCCGAAAAATCCTAAACTCGAGTTAACCCGAGTTGATAAATCGAGTAGACCCATCCCTAGTCAAGTCTGAAGAAAATAATGTAGACCTGTGACAGTAACAAAAAGAAGTGTATCCATGTGTATTCGTTAGTAAAAGCTACAGTACTCGTTACAAACGTATCGTTACTCGTTACTCTCGTTACCAGTATCGCGTAGAAATATGGTTGTTACAATGTCTTTGGAATCGCTCATGACGTAAGGTATATGAACCATAACAATGTATGGAACATGCTTTTGCTTCTCTGTCGTGGTGACCCATCATCATCTTCATCTACACATACATGGGATACTCTCCAAATCACATTTAACTGCCTGACAGAGGGTTCATCGAACCACCTTTATACTATTCATCTCCCTTTCCATCCTCGAATAGCGCGCGGGAAGAAAGAACATCTGAATCTCTCCGTTCGAACTCTGATTCCTCGTATTTTATTCTGATGATCATTTCTACCTATGTAGGTGGGAGTCAATAATATATTTTCGTATTTGGAGGAGAATGTTGGTGATTGGAGTTTAGTAAGTAGACCACGATGCAGCGATGAGCTCCGCTGTTGTAATGATTCCCATCCCAGGTCCTGTATCATTTCCGTAACGCTGTCTCCTCTGTATCGTGACAATACAAAACGAGCTGCCCTTCTTTGGACTCTTTCGATGTGCTCTGTCAGGCCCATTTGATAAGGATCTCACACTGGGCAGCAATACTCTAAATGAGGGCGGACAAGCGTAGTGTATGCAGTCTCTTTAGTAATTCTGTTGCATCTTTTAAGTGTTCTGTCAATAAAACGCAGTCTCTGGTTCGCCTTTCCCACGACATTATCTACGTGTTCTTTCCAGTTTAAGTCTGAAGTAACAGTAATTGCTAGATATTTTGAGGAGTTTACGGCCTTCACGTTTCATTGATTTATCTCGTAAACAAAGTTTAACCGATTTCTTTTTGTACTCATGTGAAAGACTTCACACTCCTCATTAGTCATCAGTGGGACTGTTGTTCTGTATTCTGTCACATCAACGGTAACAATGAAGATAATACCGTCATGAATGAAAATGCATCATTTGTATACATGAATTTTTTTTATACTAGACCAGTTGAAAAACAAATAATTAACTAGTAAACCGAAACCTTTACAGGTAAAAACTACAATAAAACCTATGTATGCATCAAAATTGGACGTCATCATCGAGGATTAACCTGAAAGTACGAACGAAGAACTATAATATAAAATATCTAATTAACAAAAATAACCATCTAAAATCGCAATTCACACTTACTAATCGCGACGGAAATCACACACAACAGAGCTTATACACCACAAAACCATTGTACTCTACAGAAGCGTGCACATCCTTAAATCTTCCGAAAACAGCAGAACAGAACCGTGTGAGTCAATCCGATCGCGAAGTACGATGCCGTAAGGAGTTTATATGTGTATATAGTCTCGTTACGGAACTATATTTTGCCATCGGCTCGGCTCACTCGATTCTACTCAGCTGTTTTGTCTATAGGTCACACTTTACAATAATGTTGGACATGTCTGTTTACAGTTGTACATGTGGCAAACCATTTTTTACGATACAGCTGTAAGATAATCAAAATATCCACGGGTGTACTGCCGGTCTACAGTGTCCAACGGGCACAATATTCCGGCGATCACACACTTCGCCATCATCAGGTGAACTGACGGACTGAGCTCCTGGAAACGCGCCGGCACGGAGATCCGCACGCTACGGCTGCTCGAAGGGAACTGGGTTCTAGCCCGGTGGTGGGCGATTTAAATACCCTCCGCCCGCGGAGCGACCCCTCCGTGGTCCTCGTCCCGCGCCGCGGTCGCGCAGTGGAACCGATTGCGACGGCGTCTGAGATTGCGTCGTGTGAGAGCTCTGTCCGCCGTGGTCGTCACTACGTTACGTATCCTAGCTTTACTCTTAATTAACCCAATAGCTGGTTCCCAAGCTTTGCTAAGATTATAGCCACATTCATGGTTTATAAGGTCGTCACTAGTGCGAATTTCAGTGGCCTCTCTAACGACGCAGTCCCAGTATCTTGACGTCTGTACCAGAATCCTAGTGCGTTCATACTCCATCACGTGATTCTCCGACAAACAATGTTCAGCGACCGCCGACTTGCTGGGATACATCAATCGTGTGTGGTATCGATCTTCGACGGTACGCATCGTCTGTCCAATATATGACTTGTCACACTGACTCGGAATCTGGTACACGCCGGCCGCCGGCCTTCCTCAAACCGAGATCATCTTTGGCGGTCCCCCACCAGTGCACGAATTTTATTCGGCGGACAAAAGACAGTTCCAACCTGGTGTTTCTTCAAAATGCGGGCGACCATCCGCGAGAGTGCACCGGTATATGGAACGAACGCAGTGCCTACACCCTCCCTCATGTTTTCATCTGTTTCTACAGGTTATGCTAGGAGTTTGGGCCAAGATCCCACTGAATCTGCCGCTCTGAGTACCCATTTTTTCGGAATACAGTTCTCAGGTGTTCCAATTCCTGGGGTAGACTCTCTGCGTCGGAGATAGTGCGCGCCCTATGTACTAGGGTTTTAAGTACCCTATTCCTCTGTGAAGCATGGTGATAGCTGTCTGTGCGTAAATACAGATCAGTGTGCGTTGTCTTCCGATACACACCATGACCCAGGTTGCCATCAGCTCTTCTCTTGACCAAGACGTCAAGAAACGACAATTTACCCTCCGTTTCAATCTTCATAGTGAATTTGATGTTGGGGTGTATGGAGTCTAGATGTGTAAGGAAGTCAAGGAGTTTGTCCATACCATGTGGCCAGATGACGAGTGTCGTCCACGTAACGGAAAAAGCAAGTAGATTTCCATTCAGATGACGCTAGGGCTTCCTACTCGAAATTCTCCATGTACAAATTTGCGACCACAGGGGAGAGCGGGCTACCCACGGCGACTCCCTCCGTTTGTTCCTAGTATTCGCCATTAAAAAGAAAATACGTGGTGGTCAAGACATGCCTAAAAAGTTCGGTGGTCTTCTCGTCAAACTTCTGACGAAGGGGTACCCTCGTAAACAACGAAACGACGTCAAAACTCATCATGATATCAGACTCATCCAGCCTGAAACTGTCAAGGTGTTTAATAAAATCCACGGAATTACGGATGTGATGAGGGCATTTGCCCACATAAGGACTTAATATTCCCGTCAAGTATTTGGCCAACAAATATATATAGGTGCTCTGATGTTACTAAAAATGAGGCGTAATGGCACCCCATCTTTGTGAACCTTAGGGAGTCCATGAAGTCTTGGCGGTACCGGACCTTGACGTAGCAGTTTCTTGGCGACACCCTCCGGTAAATCCGCGTCCTTGAGAAGTGCCCTCGTCTTGTTCTCCACCTTCTTTGTGGGGTCAACGCTGATCTTCCGGTAGGAATCGTCATTTAGCAGGCTCTGCATCTTTTCAATGTAGTCCTTATGGGAGACAACAACCGTAGCATTGCCTTTGTCAACCGGTAAGCCAAAGGACTCAACTTTGCTCCTACCCCCAAGTTCACACCAGTCGCAACAATTATTAGTGCTGCTGAACAGGTTGCAGCTCGACTTTCGCCTGAATCAGCTGAGGAAATACGTCGTGAAACTTGTCGTGCGTTGACGAAATGCAAGCTCATGAAGTCGAACATCTCTAGTAAAGAGAGGGCGGCCATTCGTGACCTAAGAAAGTGGCCTGAAATTGTTGTCTTACCGACACATCAAACGCTGCTGTCAAAATTATAGATTCTTCGTCAAGCTCTGAACCAGTATTGTTCAGTAGACACACTATTTCTTCATCCAATAACGCCTTGACGAAAATAAAACAAGTTTACCACCAAAATCAAGAATGGAACGAATAATTTTCACTGCCGCGACGAGTGAAACAGGTGAGCGAGAGCGCAGGAAAACAAGTGACTCACGATATATTTTATTCCGCCATCAAACAATCACACTTATTGCCATCAATATTTTCTTCTTGTTGTTACGATAACAATAGAATATTTTTAACCAACAAAAGACAAGTTATGAGCTGAAAGTCATTAATGAAACAGGAAATCAGCCGACGTAGGTCTACGTCGCTTGTATTTTCGGCGTAGAGGTCGACCGACGTAGAAGCTACATCGCTTATCTTCGAATGCTGGTTTCATCAAGTTCATCACTTCACATGGGCTGTACGTCTGATCATGTGATCTTTATACAACGTGTTATCTTCCAGTTTAATTTGGCTGTGATATCTCCGTAGATGATAATGAAATAGGGGACACAATACTGGCAGATGAATTTGACAGAACACTCTGAAAGACCTAAATCGAAACAAATCCCACTGGAGTAGATCACACTCCCTCACAGCTACTGAAGTCTCTGGGAGAGAAAGCCGTGATAAAAACTATTTTACTCAGGCTTATATGAAAATGTAATAATTCTCATTCCAAAGAAAGCAGGTGTAGACAGGTGTGAAAATTACTGAACTATCACTTTAGTGACTCATGCTTGCAACACAGATTATTTATCGAAGTATGGGAAAGGTGTTAGAAGCTGATCTCATTAACGATCAGTTTGAATTCAGGAGAACCATCAGTTTCACAAGTCATGGTGGCAAAATTTTAACGTGAATTATTTACAGAAGAATGGAAAATCTGGTAGAAGCGGACCTCAGGGAAGATCAAATTGGATAGGAGTAATGTAGGACCACGCTAGGCAGTACTAACCTTACGACTTTACTTAGATTAAGAAAAGGCAAATCTACATTTCTAGTATTTGTAGATTAATAGATAGCTTTTGAAAATGTTGATTGGAATACTCTTCCAAATTCTGAAGCAGCGGGAATAGAATATAGGGAACGGAAGGATATTTAAAACTTGTACAAAAACCAGACAGCAGTTATAAGAATAGAAGGACATAAAAGGAAAGTGGCGGTTAGAAAGGGATTAAGACAGGGTTCTAGGCCGGCCGCGGTGGCCGAGGGTACTGAGGCGCTTCAGTCACGGTCTGCATGGCCACTACGGTCGGGGGTTCGAATCCCCCCTCGGGCATGGATATTTGTGCCGTCCTAGTTCGTAAGTAGTTCATAAGTAGTTTGTTAAGTTTAGGGACTAATGACCCCGTAGTTAAGTCCCCTAAGCTTTACAAACATTTGAACATTTTATGAACAGGGTTCTAGCCTTTCTCCAATGTTATTTAATTTGTACACTGAGATAGCTGAGAATGAAAGAAAGGCGAAATTTGGAGAAGGAATTAACGTTCAGGTTAAGAAATAGAAACATTGCGTTTTGTCGCTGACGTTTTAATTTTGCTAGAGAGAGCAAGGGACGTGCTAGAGGAATTGAATGTATTGGACGGTGTCTTGAAACGTATAAGATGAACATTAACAAGAGGAAATCCAGGGGAATAGAATGTACTGTAAGAAAATCAGGCGATGCTGAATCAGTTAGATTAGGTAACGGAAAGAGAAAGATGGTAGATGAGTTTTGTTACTTAGGCAGTAAAATAACGTATGCTGGTCGCAGTGCTAAGGATATAAAATGCAGAGTGGCAATGGGAAAAAAGCGTTTTGGAAAAAGTGAAATCTGTTATCATCGGATATTAATTAAAGTGTAAGGAAGTCTTTTCTGAAGGCATTTGCCTAGACTGTTGCCTTGTACGGAAATTAAACATGGACATAGTTCAGGCAGGAAGACAATAGAGGCTTTTGAAATGTGGTGCTTCAGAAGAATTCTGAAGATTTGGTGGGTGGATCACGTAGCTAATAAGGAGGTACTGAATAGAATTGGAGAAAAAAAAAACAAGTTCTGGTACATCTTGACTAAATGAAAAGGACGATTGGTAGGAAGTATTCATAGACATCAAGAAACCGTAAATTTAACATTGAAGGGAAGTGTGTGGAGTTAAAAAATCACAGAGGAAGATCAAGAGATGAATGCAGAAGGTAGATTCAAATGGATGAGCGTTGTCGTTCTTATGAGGAGATGAAGAGGGTTTCTCAGGATAGACTAGGGTGGAGATCTGTACCAAACCAGTCTCAGGGACTGAAGACTTTAAGAAAAACTACACACCCGTTCCTTCTTGGCGATGTAAGGAAATGAACTTGACAGATTAGTCAGTACGATTGTCTGAATCACAGGCCAGAAGAAAGATTTGTGTTAGTCAGATAACTTTCCTGTTAGGCAGAAAAAGAATTTACATTTGTGGAAACATAGGAAACATAAACAATAACATGCGTTAAAAATGATATGTTTGTAGAGCTTATGGGACTTAACTGCGGCGTCATCAGTCCCTAAACTAACAAACTACTTATGAACTAGCTAATACTAAAGACGGCACAAATATGCATGCCCGAGGGGGAATTCGAACCCCCGACCGTAGTGGCCATTCAGAATGCGACTGGCGCGCCGCACACCGCTCGGCCACTGCGGCCGGCATATAACGTGCGTTAATGTATTCATCTGCAAAGAGACAGATTAATTTGATGGAAGACAGGGGTTATCTGTAACTAAAAATCCGTATAATGCACTAGGGATGTTGAAATGAAAAGTTACGAAGCGACACTGAGCGTATAGTTGAAGTCTTCATTCAAAAGTGATAACCAGAGGCCTGAGTACAACTATCCCACTGTTTAATGAGCCGAAGGATTCCCTGTTCCCGGAATTCCTGTGGCTGTGACAAGAGCTAGTTCTCTACGGTGTCTTTCAATTCTTGGTCAGTGTTGAAGCGCTTTTATATAGCGGACGAAAAAGATGGAACTCACAGAGCAACATGTCCTGGCTATAGGGTGGTATTGTGTAGCTGTTCCCACTTGTACTTGACCAGTCAGTACACTATGTGTGACCCTGAAGACGTAATAATAATTTTGAGGAGTAAGGCTCCAAGGTCATGGAACAAGTCAATACATGAAGTTTAGAACAAGAATGGTAATAGAAATCTTCAAGTAGTTATATGCACATGACAATCTTAAGCCTAAGTAAAAATAATCAATAACTAAAATAATAATAAGATAAAAAATAAAGAAAAAAGAATTAATTTAATTGTTTAACTTCCCCTGGAGCTCCTCGACAGAATAAAAGGAGTGAGTCATGAGGTAACTCTTCAGTTTAGTTTATTATTAATTGTCTGTTCCAAAGAATCAAATGTTGGTGGTGGTCCGCAGCAGTTGTAAATATTTACACATATTCATCGCGATATTTTCCAACATCTGCTGCTTTTCTAAAGATGGACAATCGATATGCAACACATGAAAATTTGTGCCGGACCGGGACTCGAACCCGGATCTCCCGCTTTTCGCGAGCGGTCGCCTTAACCACTTGTCCACCCGTGCATGCTCCCCGACCAGACCCAAATTTCTATATGTTACACTTCTCTCTATCCCTCAAATGCTCCTACACATTATAGTGTAAGTCCCGCGAGAGCGAGAGAGACTATACGACCACCTGAAGCCTGTCATTGTTTAAGCTGGTCCGGCACAAATTTTCATGTGTTGCAGATCGATTGTCCATCCTTAGAAGAGCAGCAGATGTCAGAAAATTTCACGATTTGCGATGCATATGTAAAACTGCAATTTAGATTTGAAATCGCGTGTGTTAGTACTAAGATTCTTGCGTTCTTGTGGTAGCTTATTGAAAATGGATGTTGCAGAATACTGCACGCCTTTCTGCACAAGTGTGCAAGATGCAAATGTAGATTCGACTTCTGTCTAGTATTCACCGAATGAAAGCTGCTAACTCGTGGGGATAAGCTGGTATTATTAACAACAAACGACATTAAACCAAATACGTATTGTGACGCCAGTGTCAGAATTCTCAGACTACTGAAAAGCGGTCGACACGCATTACCATGGAGCAGAATCACTCCCTCCGTGAGCAGTTCAGGCCGTTTGGTCTTGATGGAGTTGTGTAGGTTACGGAGTGTCTCACAGTACATTTCACTTTTGATGGTTTTCCGTGTTCCTGGAACTCAATGAGTATCGGAGCTCTGACGTCGAAGAAGGTGAGCATCATCTTGTGTGCTGAGAACACAGACTTGAATTTTTTACGGGGAGGTGACGACGCAAGCTTCGCGACCGTAGATGTCACACTCCGTTACCCCAAAGCAGGATATTCAAATTTCAACCAGTTTGGTTGTTAAGTCGTTTCGTACCTTTCCAATTGAACACTCGTCTTACCTATGAGAAAATTGCTTGTTGGAGAACCCGGCAGATGTGAGTCGTCAAGACACTGATCGGAAACTCACAACGTGTTGTAGGGTCTCCAGTATATGCTCGTGGATGGCCGATGCCGAGATCATGGGGTGCCGCAGTGTTTGCGGCGGTCCTCCCTCTGAGTGGTTTTTCTTGGTCAACCCAAATTTGAACCACGTGACTGGGTGCCTTCAAGTGCCCACTGATTCCAACACTGGGCCACTGTGACATGAATGGCCCACATGCCTGGCAATTGCTTCACGCAGTGCGACAATTCGGCTTCTATCAAATAGATTCATTTGGTGTATCTGCAGTGTAACATGTCTGAGAGTCATCACAGGTGATTCATACTGTCAACGTGAAGGTGTATCTCGTTCAGGAATTCGTTTGTTTACATGTGTAGCTAACTTAACTGAGTATGTCTATGGGTCGTCCGTGTCCTGTGTGTGTACGAAAAATCTGGTATTTTGTTTGTTTCTTTGTGTGTGTGCGTGTGTGTGTGCGCGCGCGCGCGCGCGCGCGCAGTCTCAGATAGTGATAGGCCCACTCTCTTCACTTTACCATTAACACCCCCTCCATGCATAAACCATCGGAATTAAGGCCCAAATTACATTAAAAAAAAAAAAAAGAACAATTCCTCCCACTGTATTTACAGACACACACACACACACACACACACACACAGAGAGAGAGAGAGAGAGAAAGAGAGAGAGAGAGAGAGAGAGAGAGAGAGAGAGAGATAGAGAGAGACAGACGCGCAAGCAAACACACACGCACACACACATACACACACACACACACACACACACACACACACACACACAACGCCATCTTTTTAGTGCACACAGAAAACGACCAATAAACATACTCAGTTAAGTTTGCAACACTTGCAAACAAGTGCGTGATTCGCCAGACGCATATATCCATGCGCAAGGACAAAAAAAAAGTTCAAATGTTTGTAAAGCTTATGGGACTTAACTACGGGGTCATCAGTCCCTAAACTTACAAACTACTTACGAACTAAGACGGCACAAATATCCATGCCCGAGGAGGGATTCGAACCCCCGACCGTAGTGGCCGTGCTGACCATGACTGAAGCGTCTCAGTCTCCTCGGCCACCGAGGCCGGCACGCAAGGACCTCTCAGGAAAATGTATCTTACTGGCTGCCGCGTAAATTTTATCCACTGCAGTTGGTCAGCAAAACGTGGGGACGGAAATTTTTATAAGAGGGAGATCATTACGAAGATAGGCAGGTAGCTAATTAATGCTGAATAAACTCCCTTCATATTCAGTGCTTAATAAAATGTACTATTCCAAACGCTGTCAGATAGCACATTAGCGCTCGTCACCAAGCCTGTGAAGGCCGGCTGCACTGGCCGAGCGGTCGGCGGAGCGCCAGTCACTGTCTGCATGGCCGTTGCGGTTGGAGGTTCGAATCCCCCCTCGGGTATGGATGTTTGTGTCGTCTTTAGTATAAGGTAGTTCATAAGTACTTTTAAGTTTAGGGACTTATGACCTCGCTGTTAAGTTCCTTAAACTTAACAAACATTTGAACAAGCCTGTGAAATAGTAACACTGAAACAGTGAGTGATGAAATGACGAATGAAATATACAAATTGTGGCGAATCTGTGTGAATTCAGCCAGTGACCACATGGAAAAGACACCATGAATCTAGCGAGAACATAAATAATGAGTAACCTATATTATTTCCATTAAAACGAAGTGAACTCTTTTCAATCTGTTGACGTTACATCGGTAAGCAAAATTGTAATTTCCAGGTATCTAATCTACTGATTATGCCTTAAAATGAAGGGCGAAAAGGTTAAGGAGGAAATAAAAGAATTGCAGCAATAAAACGGCTATTTCATTTACGAAAGTTAATATAGAAAGCTCTAGTCGTTCACATGTACTAACATTTTTTGTGGAAATATGTAAAGTTGGTAAATGTCAACTAACAAAATGGAATAGTTGTTTCGGAATAAAAGGGAGAAAGAGTTATTTGACAGATCGAAATGAACATGGAAAGCTGTAGGTGTGTGTACGACTTGAATAAGTCATTCTGTTTTAAAAGAATAATGATCTATACAGTGCCGGCCGCGGTGGCCAAGCGGTCTGCGGTGCGCCAGTCACGTTCTGCATGGCCACTACGGTCGGGGGTTCGAATGCCCCTTCGGACATGGATATTTGTGCCGTCCTTAGTATTAGCTAGTTCATAAGTAGTTTGTAAGTTTAGGGACTGATGACCCCGTAGTTAAGTCCCATAAGCTATACAAACATTTGAACATTTTTGAATCTATACAGAAGAATGAAAATATCACTTTCTGAAGGAAGTTTGATTGAAATGTTGGTATTCTCTGATTCTCATCAAGTCTGACATTTAAGTGCATAAAATAACTGACGAGTGTTAACGAAAGCGATAAATTAATCTACGAGTGACTTACTTAGTCAAAGTAATTTAATTGTCAGTCTTTGCAAATGTAAATTGTAATACATCACAAAAATAAATGAAAGTACTTGTTAGTTTTATAAACGGTCTTTATTGCTTTCAGTTGGCATAGTTCTATTTAAACTGCAATCTTGAAATTTCAACGTAAGGCAATTTTGAAGTACTTTGTAGACTTCCATTTGATTGTATGTCATGTTGAACATGTCTCAGTTCATAATAAATTGCCTTAATGTATACGACAACTAATAAAGTAACGAGAAAAATATTTCGAGTCTATTTTAAGACGATTATACACAGTGGTATTGAAAAGGCGTACACATTACAACATGCAATTAATGATACTATTACTAAATACTCGAAACTGATCTTAGGCAGCAACTAAGCATTAAAGAAAATTAAATCAGCTAAGGACAGTGACATGTAGCGTATAAAATTCCTCTCAGTTGTGAACACTGACACAATGAACTACTGGTAGATCTGGCCTGAATATAGGCTCTGAAATGCTTCAGCAAGTTAAAGGACGGCACGGCGACAGGCTTGCTAAAATGAACAGAATATGTAAATTTCTCCTCAGTTTTCATTTCATTAGGCTTGCGGTTTCGTTGTTTACATTTGTCGCTGATTGCGCGGCATGGCTACCGACCAAATAATTGCTGTAAGCTGTGTGTGTTTCACGCCAAAGTGTTTTTATTTGATTCGCGTACGCTCGTACACACGCCCATTCGTCCGCGTAATTACAAAATTATGTCGGTGGGCTCCAGGAAATTGCCGGTGACGGCACTTAGCGAGGCGATGCTTCCTGTTCGCACACAGCGTTCTGCCAGGTTGCCTGCACGGCAGGCGTTGTCCGTTGATTGCTGCGCCCGATACGGGCGGGTTTATCGAATAACCCACTCAGTGTTGTTTACTCCTATTATATTTAGCAGCAGCAGAACAAATCTTTACAATGTTATTTCTAAATAAGCAGTTTTAAGCAAGTTGGAACTCCTCAGTTATATACTAATGTATATACCGTAAGAGAAACAAGTGATATCGGGAAGCTGGCTCATCTTCAAACAATGTTCAAATGTTTGTGGAGCTTAAGAAACGTAACTGCGGGGTCATCAGTCCCTAAACTTACAAAATACTTATGAACTACCTTATACTAAAGACGGCACAAACATCCATGCCCGAGGGGGGATTCGAACCTCCGACGGGGAACGGTCTCGCGCATCGTAGTATAGCGCCTCAATGCGCTCGGCCACTCCACTGCGGCTGGCTCATCTTGCTCACGCTATTATGTGGTTCGGTTTGATATGAAACAAATGGGAACGTAATGCTTGTAAATATAGACGTATCGAGGAACTACATCAAGCCGGCCGCGGTGGCCGAGGTGACTGAGGCGCTCCAGTCACGGTCAGCACTGCCACTACGGTCGGGGGTTCGAATCCCCCCTCGGGCATGGATATTTGTGCCGTCTTTAGTCTTAGCTAGTTCATAAGTAGTTTGTAAGCTTAGGGACTGATGACCCCGTAGTTAAGTCCCATAAGTTGTACAAACATTTGAACATTTTTTGAACTACATCAATCAAATCGATACCCTGCTTTGCGTTGCTGTGGCTGGGTAAGTTTGATTGGCCTCCTTGTATAATTGGTATTTAAAATCGATACTTCAATTTACGTTTACAGATTTAATCTGCTATGTCTGACAACAAGCACGTAGTACTCATAGTACCTTTACTTTTTTCCTGACTAGGCCATTTTTATTGGTGTTTCTCATAGCTTTTCACCTTTCCTTTACGAGAATTCAATTCTGAAAATAAATTGGTTTTCGGCTTGTGGCCCAGTTCTGCGGTGCACAATGTCTGATTATCTTGAGCTTCTAGACATTATTAGATGCCATATAATGTCTTCCTATCTACATTGAAATGTTATCAACAATGGATTATATTTTGATTTGAACTAGAGTTTAAAATACAGAAAAAATGTGTAAGCAGCCTTTCTTTTGGCTATAATTGGTTGGGTACAGGTCAGGCTGTTGTGAATTGAATAGGTACACAAAATGAGTGGCTACCATGGAAACAAGCAAACAGGAGTAACAGACAGTTATTTAATTTTGTTTAAAGTGAGAAATAAAAACATATTGTTCGGACCATTGAGTCAGACAATGGAAACTCCTGATCATCAATCTGCGTGAGAGATGAGAAGGGTAGACAAGGGAAGGAGACAGAGCGGGAGAGAGAGAGAGAGAGAGAGAGAGAGAGAGAGAGAGAGAGAGAGAGAGAGAGACGGAGAGAGAGGCATGGTGATATCGTAAATATGGTCTAAGCAGTAGAATTTAAGCAGCAAGTTCTTAATTTGGCCACAGTGTTCATTGATGCATTACAGATATAAACCCCACTTGAAATTAGTCTCTGTAATTGTTAAAATATGTGATTTTATTGCTGTACACATTTTGTTACATTTACTTAAAACAGAAAATACTTTCTCATGTCTACGCATATTAAACTAAAATGCTATAAGGCAATGACACTCTAAAGCACTGAGCAATAATTTGTCTCCACGAATGACGTTGTACATAAGTACATAAAAAAATGCTTGAATAACTGTTTATATAGATCGAGTCATTGACTTCAGAGGTTTTGTAGAAGTTACCCAACACACAACACTGTATTTTAACTTATGTGTCTGGCTTTCTATGGATCATAATTTCTATCAAGGTTTCACAATACTTAGCTATGATTTACACTCGATTCGTAATTTTTATTTATGCAGTTATTTTTTATTTCTTTTATTTTTTTTAAATTTTTTTTTTAATTTTATATTATTTTTTAAATTTTTTTTGCAATATTGATTTAACTTGACTTTCAGTTCATTCGGTTCGTAATTTTTATTTATTCAGTTATTTTATTTTATTTTTGCAATATTGCTTTAACTTGACTTCCAGTTCATTCGGTTCGTAATTTTTATTTATTCAGTTATTTTAGTTTTGCAATATTGCTTTAACTTGACTTCCAGTTCATTTGTCCTCAGTGGTTATAATGCCGATTTTAGTTGGAAAAATAGTCGTGTTCTCTATGAAGTAGCAAGCAGTAAATTTCAAGAACGTATTTTGTTGTGAAAGGTATCGATATTTTCTGTACTCCGCATAAGTCATTTATTGATTTTATCGAATTTCTATGGCTGTTTCAGTTATTATTACCAAACTATATAAATTGCAATGTTGTAACCATATCTGCTGTGCACACCACAATATGATTGTGAAAGACATTCAGTTCAAGCGATGTTAAAAACATGTCATACAGAAGTGCTGCCGTTACTTTCATTATTAAAAAAAATCTATAGCTAAAATTAGTAAATATAGATACGAAAACACATTTTTATCGCATAATTCAAATTTGCTAAAAGTCAAAATAAATATGAGCCGTATCCAACAACACTTCGGTTACAAAAATCGGTGTAGTGATTATTTAGTTACAAATTTTTGAAGTTTGAACACTTAAAACTTGTTTAATAATGAATAATGCAAAATCTGAGCGAGATACCGAGTGTACTCTTCCACCCTCTGCATCGCCATTATTTTCTGTTTCATTTTGTGGTAGTGGTTTACCGCCGCGTTGGAGTAGCCCAGTGGCCTAAAGCACCTCGCTGCGGAGCGCGCGGTTGCTTGCCGTGGAGGTTCGAGTCCTCCCCGGGGCATGGATGTGTGTGCGTTTGTCCGTAGGTTAGTTTACCTAGGTTTAAGTAGTTTGTAAGCTACTGACTGATGACCACGCAGTTTGGTCCGATTGATTTACAGTCATTTGAACATTTAGTGGCTTACCTGTATCTTAATCGATTCCCGATTTATAGCTTTATAAGTGATATTTTAAAATATTGCGTCCGTACCTGGGGCCCAGCAAAGACCGACCGGCTAATAGGATTTTAATATCACTAAAATTTTCCGGGCTATTATGTCGTGGTTTTATGGATTTGTTACTCAAACCCAACGTTTCGTCCCCAACTGCGGAGAACATTTTCAAGAGGGTTCGTGGCATTTTGTATGTACGATGCACACCCTGGCTCGCTACTGACTGCAGCCGCGGCTCGCGCGCAGAGGTGTGACGTCAGTTGTTTTGGATATGCGCGCGCAACTCGTAGTTGCCGGTTGCCGTCGTCCGTTTTTAATATCTTCCCATGGTGGAAGACTGTTACATTTCTTCTTCAACACCGGAATCCAGAATTCATTTAGTTTCACGCCCTCCTCAAACCTATTGAAATTATTAGGGTGTTTTACAATTTCTGTAGCCTCTCTGTACAGTCTTTCGTGGTATCCATTTGTGGCTGCTAAAACCTGAGTATTATCAAATTGAATAAGGTGGTCCCATGGTTTAAAAACATGTTCAGCAACAGCTGATCTGTCACTCTCTCCTCTTCTACAGTTACCCTTGTGCTCTTCTAGTGTTTTCTGACTGTTCTTTTTGTGTTACCCACGTATACGTCTTCACAGCTACACGGAATCCCATAAATTCCTGCTTTTTCCAGCCGTCTGCGAGCATCCTTCGCCCATTTCAGGTAATTCTGTATCTTCCCAGTAGGTTTGTAAATAACGGCTACATTTCGTTTCGTCAAAATATTACTGATGCGGTCGTTGACGTCTAATATATAAAGCAGAGTGTCCGTATATTTGTACGTGTTGCATACAAATCTACAGTTTTGTTCCAATCTTTATGAAATTTTGTAGACGTAAGCTTCAATCCACGAGGACGGTCGCCGTAAGTCTAAGAATCACGTACGATACATAGTTCACAAGATATGAAGTCATAAACAATGAGATGCGCGAAAAACTGCTGCCTTTAGCGACAATGCTGCTCATTTCCTCCCAAGCCACTAGACCGATTTCAACCATTTTTGGTGCACATATTCCTTACCGTGAGGTAACAATGCTGTCGAGGTAAGAACCACATACGATACATGGTTCAAAAGATATTACGTCATAACCAATATAAATTGCAAAAAATGCCATATAATGCGGCGAGACTTCCGAAATACACTGTATGACAGTACTTAGCGACTTGCAACAAACTTTAAACATAATTTCAAACCTTTATTAAACTTTTTCTCGCTGGCAACCATACTAAAATGATGCAAGGAAAAAAGTTTCTCGCTTACTACTTTTCCGCTGTTTATGGAGTAAAACTACGGCTCTCGGTATGACGTTACAATTTATAATTTGTACACTACAAACTGTAGCCGCAGCATATAGTTATATGTACCTTCGAAATTGTATCACAGTACGACACGTAGTTCATGAAATACGAGCACATAAACAGTAACGTTCATGGAAAACCGCCCCATCACGCACCAAGTTTTAATCTATTACTTCTTTACTACTAATTGTATTCCCAAGAGAGTTTACAGACATACAACCCTTATACAAATGAATATATACCTGAAAAATGTCAGGAATAAATAAATAAATATCCGGACAACGCCTGGTTTTGAGCTAGTCCTTAATAAAAGGCAGGAATTTAGATTTCAGAAACGTAGGATTTGAGTAATAAATTCATACGACCACGGCATAATAACCCGTAAAATTTTAGTAATATTAACCTTTCCGGCAGTGAAAGTTTACATTTTATAGTAGGCTTTTGTTCATAACCACCGAGTGGATCATGTCGACCGGACGAGGCTCGGGCGTTGCTTGGCAAGCAGTCAATGACAAACAGCACTGTGTAAATACCACCATTTCAAAGGAATCCTGAAAGATATGCAAACGGAGCAGCGTTAGATAACTTAGCACACCACAATTCATTGGTTTAGTCGCGAAAAAGTTTTTGAGATTTTCTTTGCTATTCCTGAGAGAATATCTCTCTTTCTCTAAATGAAAGGAGGCAAAAAATACTTTCAAAAATGGTAATGATTGTCCTCTCTCGGTTTTCTCTAAATACCAAATCATACAAAGATATTGTTACTGATTGAATGACTACAATTACAAGTGCTTCTGTCTCTGGGTTACATGCAAATATCAGGGAAATTGAGCCACAAGTTCTGTACATTCACTCGTTCGGTTATTGTTTGAACCTTTTAATCGATGAGGTAATGCAAAATGAAACCTCGTGCATCCGCAAAGATTTTCAACAGTCGGCGCCCCTGTCTACCAATGAGGGCAACGCTCAATACTGATTATATGATCTTCTTCATCTTACACGTTGCTGTATTTTCAGTCATCTTATCTTTGTGTAACATGTTATTTCCCAAATAAGAGGCGCGTCCAGAAAGTAAGTTCCGTTTAGTAATAAAATGGAATTGTACACAGATACAGAATAAATTTTTATTGCACAAAATTCTACAACTCTTAAACTACCTTTCCACATAACTGCCGAAATTTTTCAGGCATTTGTCATAGCGTGGCACCAGGTTTTGTATACCTTTTTGACAGAAATCTGCCACCTGTGTCTTGAACCAGTTGGAAACAGTTTCTTTCAACTCGTCGTCATTGGTGAAGTGATGATCGCCAAGGAAAGACTTGAGATGTAAGAACAGATGAAAGTCGCTAGGAGCGAGGTCAGGGCTGTACCGAAGATGGTCAAACACCTCCCAGCCAAATCCCTGTAGGAGGTTTTTCGTCACATTTGCAGTGTGTGGTAGTGCGTTGTCGTGAAGCAAAACA
The DNA here is from genome assembly GCA_026315105.1 of Locusta migratoria. NCBI lineage: Eukaryota > Metazoa > Arthropoda > Insecta > Orthoptera > Acrididae > Locusta > Locusta migratoria. The sequence goes on along the minus strand of CM048747.1, from coordinate 343,879,720 downwards.
ACACCTTTTGACAACAGTCCCCGGTGCTTATTCTGAATTGCACGGCGCAATTTCCGAAGTGACTCGCAATAAGCATCTGCTTTGATTGTTTGACCACGCGGTAAGAAGTCAATGAGTAGGATGCCTTTCCAGTCCCAGAACACTGTGCACATCATTTTCCGAGGTGTCATGATTTGCTTCTACTTTACCTTTGGTGGGGATGAAGTGTGCCTCCATTCCATTGATTGCCGCTTACTCTCAGAGGTGTCGTAAGAAACCCACGTTCCATCTCCTGTGACTATCCGCCTCAGAAATTCTTCGCTACTTTCAGCATAACGGGTTAAAAACTCAAGTGCACTACCCATCCGTTGTGTTTCGTGTTGGTGAGTGAGAATCTTTGGTACCCAACGTGAGTAAAGTTTACGGAATTTCAGTTGTTTGGTAACAATTTCATGCATCAATGATCGTGAAATTTGGGGGAAGTCCATAGCGAGAGCACTAATTGTAAACCTACGTTTTTCCTGGATCTTGTCATCAATCGCGTGAACCAGTTCTTCTGTAGGCTAACCAAATGTGGACGCCCACTTCGTTCTTCATCTTTCACATCACTACGCCTGCCATTGAACTGTCAGACCCATCTCCTCAACATCGAATCACTCATCGCATTTGATCCGTAAACATCGCAAATTTGCCGATAAATTTCTTTTGGTTTCACTTTCCTCGCATTCAAAAACCTAATCACCGACCTGAGTTCACGGGCAGCGGGATTTTCAATCAACGCCGATATTTCAAACAAGCACAACAAAGCGTACTTAACTGACAGCTATCTCCAAATGGCGCACGTTGTTCTCCTTGATACACATCGTCTACAGCGCATGTGCGGAACTGCAATCGCAGCGCTGCAGCGGAGATAAATTGAAACGGAACTTACTTTCTTACTTCTTTAGATTATCTTCCCCATGAGGCCACACAATGAAAGTGTCATCTACATACCGTATCTCCAAAGCACCGTAGGTTTAAGTTGTGCTGATTCAAGGGCTCGTTCCTCGAAGTCCTCAATTGTGTGGCCTCATGGGGAAGATAATCTAAATAAGTTTTTACATCATCTCAACTCCCTTCATGATAACATCCGGTTCACTGTGGAAGTAGAGCAAAATGGATGCTTACGTTTTTTGGATGTTTTAGTTAAAAGGAAGGATGTTGGCTCTCTGGGACACTCAGTTTATCGGAAGCCAACTCATACTGATTTATATTTACAGGGTTCAAGTTGTCACCATCCGTCGCAAGTGTTCTTAAAACACTTGTTCACAGATCCCATACAATCGCAGATGCTGACAGTCTGCCACAAGAGCTGGCTCACCTCCAGCAAGTGTTTCGAGACAACGGGTATTCTAACCGGCAAATAAGTAAGGCACTCTCACTTAGAAAGAAGAAGAAAGTGGAGAACGAGGACACACCGGCAAAATCCCTTGCTTTTCTTCCGTTTGTGGGTAATATTTCTTTTAAAATAGTAATAATTCTCCATAATTTTCAAGTGAAAGTAATTTTCCGCCCACCATCCAAAATTTCAGACTTGCTGGGTTCGGTTAAGGATGACTTGTTGTTACGTAAGGTTGGTGTCTACAAAGTTCCCTGCCAATGTGGGATGGCTTATATAGGCCAGACTACGCGTACTGTTGAAGAACGTTGCAGTGAACACAAACGCAACACACGCCTTTTACAGCCAAGCAAGTCTGCTATTCTGAACATTGCATTTCCACCGGACACCCTATGGAGTATGATAAAACGGTAATTTTGACAACAGCAACATCTTTTTGGGACTCCATTATCAAAGAATCTGTGGAAATACGTGTCGCGGAAAATTTGATGAATCGGTATAGTGGCTACCAACTAGACAAAGCATGGAATCCCGTCATTACTAAAATTTGCTCAGATCGAAGACGACGGAGAGCGCCGACGTCGGCTGTGAGCAGCAGTGGCAGTGCAGAGGACAGCTGAACTCCGCGGCTCCACCAGCGAGGGCACTGCCGTCCGGCAGTGTGGCCTGTCTGTTTATGTTTTGTCGCATGCGCTGTAACCGCCAAGTTTTCTATATATAGTGGAACGCTGGACGCACTCTTCAGTCTTCATCGACTCACCTGAAGATGGCTAGCAGTTGTCTGGCCGAAATATCGTGTGATGTTTTAGACGACGACCGGCTGCATACCCGAAACTTCTATGAATATTCGATCCGCCGGGAGAATTTTAAAGTTCACGTCCAGTTGTTGTGTAGCAGTTTGGATGGTGAGCAGTGTCAGGCGTTGCAGAGGTGTGAGAGTTACCTGAGACATTAGACACGTTATAGCAGCTCCGCACTTCCACTTAAGGTGAAATGCACGACGCAGGGCGCCTAAGAAGCTCTAGCACGGAGGACGCAGTCGCTTGTCCGCGTGATCAAAGGCGACAGGGAAGTGCAGGGCTGAGCTCCGACCGAAACGGCGGCCGCGCCACCCGCGCATGAGCCGCCTTCAAAGAATGACTCCATAAATTGCGCGCTGGCGACAGCAGCAGCCTCCAGAGTATAGAGGGCGAGCCGCCGCCGCCGCGCCAACAGCCTCATTAGGGCACACGGCGGCCTAACAGCGGCTATCCGCTGCCGGCGTTATCACCGCCCGCCGCAAGTGGGCCGCGGTAATGACCGATGCACTCCACTTTACGTTTCTATTACGGTTAACGGTAGCATCGGAAGAGGCTCTCCACAATGTAAGGAGGAGTAACACGTTATTACTCCTAGGAGCAACTAGGTACCTAGCAGAGGGGGACGCGTAATACGTAACGTTGTTAAAATAGGAGTGCAAGGTCTGGTATGTATGTGTGTCTGTTCCACATTTCCTTTGAAACTATTATATCGATTTCAACCAAATTTAGTACACAAATTACAGACATCTATACAGGGTGTTACAAAAAAGGTACGGCTAAACTTTCAGGAAACATTCCTCACACACAAAGAAAGAAAATATGTTATGTGGACATGTGTCCGGAAACGCTTAATTTCCATGTTAGAGCTCATTTTAGTATTTCTCTTTAAATGTAAATAGAAATAATTCGTGCAGACAATTGTCAAAATACCCAATTGTTTCGTTAGTATGTACTGTACTTCCTCGATTCACGTCATCAAAGCAGATTTTCTGTGAACGTTTGGGCAGGAATTGTTGGTGATGTCTTGATTGGGCATCACGTTTTTCCACCTATGCTCACTGGAGCACGTTATCATGATTTCATACGGGATACTCTACCTGAGCTGCTAGAACATTTGCCTTTACAAGTACGACACAGAATGTGGTTCATGCACGATGAAGCTCCTGAACATTCCAGTCGACGTGTTCGTACGCTTCTCAACAACAGTTTCGGTGACCGATGGATTGGTAGAGGCGGACCAATTCCATGGCCTCCACGCTCTCCCGACCTCAACCCTCTTGACTTTCATTTATGGGGGCGTTTGAAAGGTCTTGTCTACGCAATCCCGGTACCAAATGTAAGGACTCTTCGTGCTCGTATTGTGGACGGCTGTGATACAATACGCTATTCTCCAGGGCTGCATCAGCGCATCAGGGATTCCTTGCGACGGAGGGTGGATGCATGCTAACGGAGGACATTTTGAACATTTCCTGTAACAAAGTGTTTGAGGTCACGCTGGTACGTCCTGTTGCTGTGTGTTTCCATTCCATGATTAATGTGATTTGAAGAGAAGTAATATAATGAGCTCTAACATGGAAATTAAGCGTTTCCGGACACATGTCCATATAACATATTTTCTTTCTTTGTGTGTGAGAAATGTTTCCTGAAAGTTTGGGCGTACCTGTCTGTAAGACGCTGTATACATAAACCGCAATCCACAGCAAATAGAACGAGGAAGAATAGAATGACTATATGCCTCCGTATGAGCCCTAATTTCTCTTATCTTGTCTTTGTGATCACTACGCGAAATGTAAGTAGGACGCAGCAAGATCGTACTACACTCAGTTTCAAATTCCGGCCCTCTACATTTCCTCAACAGAAATTCTCGAAAACAACGTAGTCTTTCCTCCTGTGATGAACGACGCGACTGCATCAAGAAGCTCACTGTTGATGCTGCATTCGAACATTATGGGAGTGTTTTTCCTACTAATACGCATCACCTTACATTTTTCTACATTTAGAACTAGCTGCAATTCATCGCACCAAGTAGTTCTCAAACTCTTTTAGTCGCGTAGCACCTTTAAAAAGTGGAACTAAAGGCGGAGCATTCAATTTTACGTCGCAGAAATATACTGCATCTGGTAAATTCTCTGGTAGAATTATTGACGGAGCAAGGTGATTTCACAATTTCAGCACACGAGACATTGATCTTAATCACAGGACATTTTCATTTTATCCACAATTTCACATTATTCAGAACTTCACGCACATACAAAAACAGTAACAAAACATATGAGAATAAATTCAGAAGAACAAGTATTGTAGCTCCACAATTTTTTACACACACAGATAAATAGGTATTTAAAGACATAGTTACAATCTTTCCTTGGTTTAGAAAAAAAGAAACAAGGATGTCAATGAGAAGGATGCACAATAAGACTGTATCTGGTTGAATGAATATTGGACAGTTGGAACCGAATATCTTGCTCCCCATTGAGCCAGGATCTGTATTTTGTTTTAGTTGAAACATATGCAGACAACCCCGATTCACTTAAATATGTGGCTGAGAAACGCAGAAGAATAAGTTTAGCTTTATCTGATAAGATTTTAAACTCGTTCTTTTGCGTACACCAAGATTGCTAGACTGATTGCTTAATTTGAAATTTTGCGGTTATCTCGGAATCTGATGTCAAAACACACTGCATTCACAGTGATGCGATGTCAAAGAGGCTGCCTTTTTTATACAGAATACGGATTTACAACCGAAAAATTTTCTTTTATGTTTTCGCAACGTGTCTGGAAAATATGAGTTCAAGGAATCTCTTATTCGAGTTGAACTCTGAAGACTTTTGTCATTGTAAAACTATCCACGCTTTCATTTTTGAGTGATTTTGCCCAAAACCTTTTCAATCCTTCGACATTAGCATTAATATCAAATATAGTCACTGCTTTTTCTTGGATTGACAGACATAAACCATAAAGTTTTGTAAAACTATCGGCTAATAAGCCAATTTAATTAGCGAATGATTGTCACACAACTTCTCTCCCAAAGCGAAGTAATTTGCAGTCAACAAGATTCTCACTTTATGTTTCAGTTGAGAAAAGCGCATTAAACTTTTACCATGCGAGAACAACCTTACTTATGTGTGAAGAAAAAAAGATGTATACAGACCACCCCTATATATATATGTCAACAGACGGTAAATCGCAAGTCGCTCAAAGGCGCAAAAAGAAAAACGCTAGATCGAAATGTTTGTTCCATTTATTTATTAAAAAAATAAAAAATCCTTACCTTTTCGTGGAGCACCAAGTGCTCCGCGGAGCACAGTTTGAAAAAATCTGCTGTATGCTAAAACAGTCAGTTAAAGACGACCCTCTCCCATAAACCATAGCATCATCATCAAACTGCCGCAAATTACAAGTTACTCTGTCCATCAGATCATTTATATAGATAGAAAATAATAGCAGTCCTATCACACTTCCTTGGGGAACGCCTGGTGATACAATCGTCTCTGATGAACACTCGTCGTCGAGAACAATGTACTGCATTCTATTACTTAGAGCGTCTTCCAGCCAGTCAAAATATGTTCGTATCTTCGATAGCAGTCTGCAGTGTGACACCGCATCAAACGCCTTTTTGAAATCGAGTAAAACCCAATCACCCTGTTCCCCTTCATCCATGGATCACAAGATGTCATGTGAGAAAAGGGCAAGCTGAGTTTCACACGAAGGATGTTTCCTAAACCTCTACTGTCCTTACTATCACACAACAATAGCTATGGAGTGAAGAACTAGGTACGACACATAGTTCAGGAAATATATCCTGATAAACAATAAAATTCGTGAAAAGCTGTCGCATAATGAGCCAGTCTTCCGCATCACCTGCTAAACTAGTGAACCGCCGCGGTGGAGTGCCCGGCCGTTCCAAGGCACCGCTGCTCGCCGTCGGACGAACACAGTGTACATTTAGCGTTCTGAATTGGGCCACGTGACAACTCTCACCCAAAACCTGTCTGAAACTCTCTTTTGCATACGCCATTTTTTCTGTATTTGTAAATTTTCTTATTATAGCTCAAACGTTGTCATTCAAAAGCAATGGCGCACTGAAATATATTAAAAAGACGTCGTTCTTAGTACAAAGAATCATAATCTAATGCCTAAAAATGCCATGTTAGCAGTCAACACCTGCTACCGATTGAACGAGATTTACGGATTACTCTTGCAGCTGTTCGCTGTACTGGTGGCTACGCGTGCTCGGTCAGAAGGTGGCCGACATGGAAGCTCAGCGTGCTCGGTGAGAGAGCTCGACGCCCTCTGTAAGAAAAAAAAGTCAAGTCTAAAACGACCAAAATAAAACACAACTAAACAAACCAACGTCCACAAAGGACCTATCAAACCGAGGAACCATTGAAAAGACAGAAAAAGAAAGAGGGCTCAACGCCATCTATAATGAAAAACCGAGCAAAATTCTCAACCCAGAACGAACATAAACAAATAACAGCAAAGCATTGATCCAACCGAAGAACAAAGAAATATAAATAAACAAATAAATAAATGAAAATAATAAAAAAACGCCACTGACATTTATTTTCATCTTGCTTCGTAAAAAGATTTCTCACTCTCTTCTTAATTGAACACAACAATATTCTACAAGAATCCGAGTTGCCAAAAGGTAGCAGCGCCTTATCTGAAAATTGCACTTGTTCTAATTTGTGTACATGCCATAAAGTACATAAAAACGAATTGCAAATTTAGACTTCCGTACATAAACTAGGGAGATACTGTTACAATGACTGTTGTAAATGACGTACTGATAGTAATAACTTGAATATAAATTATGTACTAAGAGATATGTGGAATTCAGTATTACCACACTTATTCTGTTTGTTATGTTACCTGTAAAAGAAAAGTCCTGGTTTGAAACAGAATAATTGCTTTTTATTGTAGCGCAGAAGAAAATAACATGAACGAAGTCATATCTGAACTACAGAAAAGATTACGTTATCTACGTCAAAAGCCATCACAGCAGCCATGTCACAGACAATCATGTTAGTAAATGCATTTATCGTAATTAACGACTTTCAAAATATTCCATAAATAGTGAATAATTACTTAGAAGGTAACAAAGTAAATTTTGCAATTTGTTACCTTCGGTTTCATTAAGGAACGACAGTTGCCATAGAAATCTAGGACTTCATTTATACATGAAAACACCAGTAACGGTTCGTTATTCAGAATGTTTATTATTACAGTACCCTCCCAGTTTATTTGCATATGCTTGAGAAGACCATTGTTGAGTTCATTGCATGTCAAGGCATGTTCACGAAATAGACCAAACGCTATTTTAGAGGGAGCACTCTTAAATATGCCGAACTCTCTTAGGAACCAAGGCGGAAAAAATGGTAGCTAGAGGTGGGTTTCGAACTACAGACCATATACAGCACAACCTAAAGCGCACTTTTAGACAGCAGATTACATTTTGTCGTACTAAGAACGACGAGTTTTTGAATATTCTTCAGTACGCCATTGCTTTGAAATGACAACGAGTGAGTTATAATAAGAAAATCATAAATTACGGAATCCAAGTTGGCGTATGCCAGAAAGAATTCTGGACGATGAATGTCACGTGACATTCCTGATTTACTTAAAATCATGGGACGGTGTCAAATCGCCGTTGTTTATGCAAATATCTCTGTAACGATGCGAGTTGTGAAATAAAACATAGGAGGCCAAAGTTGTAGAGAGTTTTCTACTCTAAAAATTCATTCATTCAATTTTAGAGTCAGATGAACGGTTAAGCTGTTATTTTCATTTAAATTGGGAGCTGTCAAAAGGCGATCGCAAAGGTACATTTTTAGAGTCACTACCGTAACCTAAAGTGGGCTAAAAAAGTAATATTGCCATGATTTTGATAATTCAACACCTAATGTGGTTAAATAGGCGATGGAAAATTTTACGGAGTTATTTGATTTTGAACGTACTTTTAAACTAAATCTATGAACATTAGGAATAGGCTCTAAAATACATATCACTAGTTTTGGAAAATCATCCCCCAACGGGGTGAAAAGGAAATATATATTTTTAAAAGTATTTCCTGACATTTAGTTTTAATTGAAATCTATTAATACGTAAAACTATCCCTACTCTTCTGGTATGTGGCTTAGCTTTCCAGGCAGATGATTGTATCTTCAGTTATCAATAAAATAGTTAACAATGGGTACCCTCTTGTTTTTGCTCCTAACTATTGTTCGATTACGGCAATGAAAACTTGCCTTTCAATGGTCTACTAACTAACTATGTGGGTAAATCATAAATTATTTGCATTATAACTCACGCAGATATTGACATTTACATTATCTGTACATCTTATAAAATAGGTGTGTGTGTGTGTATGCGGGTACATATATTACACATTTCCTCCTAAAATACAGGACCGATTTCAGCCGAACTTGGTACATATGTTCCTTCCTATCAGGCAACAATCGCTGTAAGGGTAAGATCCACCTACGACACATACGCAAGGAGATATGACGTCATAAACAGTTACAGTGAAAAACGGCAGAATCTTGCGTTAATATTCTACATTTGCTATTAAACTAATGGACCAGTTTCAAACAAATTTGATACAAATACTCTTTAAGGTCAGGAATCATTTGCTGTGGTTACAAAAAACACCTACGATACACAGTTCATACGATATCACGTTATAAACAATGAAAACTACCCCATCATGCGGCGCGTGATAGAGTGATTTTATTCGTTAACTATTTGACAATGAGACCACTTAGCGACTCGTAATAAACTTCGAACATGATTTCAAATCTTTGCAAAAAAAATTTCTCGCTGACAACACCAACAAAATGATGAAAGGAAAGTAGTTTATCGCTTACTAGTTTTCCGACATTCCTGATATATATCTACGGCATTTGTCATGACGTTACAAGTTATTACTTCTACACCGTAAATTGTTTTCGCGAGACATTTGTCAGACAGAACACATACATATCACTGAACATTCTTTCAATATTATAGCACAGTTAGACATATAGTTCATAGAATATGAAATCATAAACAATTTGGTTAATGAAAAACGGCATCATCATACATGAGGTTTCCATTTATTAAGTCTTTACTACTAACAGCACTCACCATAAATTCTGCAGAGATTAGGTAAATGTACCTCCAAATTTATATGATAGTACGACACATATTTCAGGAGATATGACATCATAAACGATGAAATTTCGGAATTACTGCTACATCATACGCTATTATTCCCTATCTCCTGCTAAAATAATGGACTGATTTCCACTAAACTTGGCACACATATTGCTTACTGTCAGATTACAATCGCTCTGCAGTTAGAAACTACCTACGACACATAGTTCATGGGATATGACATCGTATACAGTGAGTCACAAAAACTTTTCCCATCACGCGACGCGTCATTTACGAAACTTCATTCATCCACTATTTATTGATCGCAGACAGTGCCTAATATTAGACCGTATGTATCTGGAAAATTATATTATTGTAGGACACATAGTCAAGAGTATGTGATGTTATAAGTACTGAACTGCATGAAAACGAATCGTAAATGCACAGATAGTAAGGTAGCGGCCGATGGACAGAAAGGAAGAACGAGATAGTCCAAATATTGTTTATAGTAAAATTTTGAATTAAATTAAACTTACACATCATTTGTATTTTATTACTATTTTTATTTCTTTGCATACAGCACTTGTAATTTTTTACATTACGCATATTTTATTGTTTTAGTGTTTCATAATTTCTAAGCTCTTTTCATGAATACATCAAGATGAATTTCTATTTTAGTTTCTAATATAAGACTGGAAAAATTCATAAATACCCGGGAAATATCGGCTTTATCAGCTAGTGCTCTTGATAAAAATGAATGTGTACCACAAAGAAACGAAATCTAAATCTTCTGAATGTACCACATCACAAGTAAACTTCAACCCTCCACCTGCGGCAGCTAGCAGCGAACTAACTCTGTTGCTTCCACACTTTATTAAACATTGTTATGAACACACTTTATGTATGCCCACATAGTTTGCTACATAACTAGTGAAGGAAACTTATTCTCATAAATATCTACATGTTCTGTACCCTTGTATCCTTATATATGCCCACCAAAAGAAATTGAAAATATAAAATTTTGGGGATATACAAAATTTTATTAAAAGTCAATACAAAAGAAAAATGGAATAATCGTGAACAAAACTCCCAACAATTTCGTTTTTGACAATTGTCTACTTGGTATTAATTACGCTGATTGCTTATTAATTATTTTCATTTAGGATGTTTAATTCGTATGATTTATTGTTAAATTAGTTACTATTTGCATTTGAATTACTGAAGTTAACTCTGATTACTTTTCTAATAATGAGTTCTTTGCGTCAGCTTTGCGAAGTCTCAGTGTGTGTAATAAATTACATAAAAACTGACCTAGCAGCAGTTTTATAATTGTGTTGCAAAAGAAAACGGCTAGGTGAATGTTATTTAAACAAAATTTAAATGCCATTACATGACACTCAATTAAGGTTTCCATAAATGGAATAGTTTGGATACAATTACGGCATTTAGTTCATCGTCTTTAGCAATATGCAATTAATTTACATTACAAGTTAGTTTCTTGAATTTATGTAAGAAATTGAATAACACAAAATATATGCAGTCTGTTAAATATAATCTGATTATCTGTTATAATAATTGTGAAACTTTAAATACAAATGAGTGTAGTTAGTGTTAATGCGAGCTTATCATGATATAACACAATTTTTCACTTAAAAAATAAATGACACTTTTTACTTCTGTAATTACTGTACAGGCTAACAACACCCTTAGTGTAACAAGGGTTATTAAGAGGAATTAAAAAGGGGAATGAGCAGTATCGTAACAGCAAGAGAAAGCTATATACATGTAAAATGGACTAAAATAAAAAATTGTAATTATCTACATTAATAAAAGGCAAATAAATCATAATCTAATAGGTCCTACACTATTCCAGAATTTGGTCACTTTAAAAGCTGTACGCGTGTTTTGGAATGTTGAACCTTTCGTTAAATCAGACAATAAATTGTTCATTAACTCAGCTATTTGGTTTAATTATGGCCCTGATATTAATGTACAAGAAACAGTGCATTAAATTGATTTTGTGCGCAACGGATCTTTTAAGTAAACAACTGTGACATGTAACCTTTTGAAACAGACACTGACTATACTCAAAAATTTTGACTGCGAGAAAGATATAAGAAAAACCACAAATCACTTTCTCAATGCTTGACTGTGAGAATTTATGTCGATCAGTTATTATTGAAATCCAAATCAACTATTATCTTACTATGGCACCAATAATGAAATATGTTCAATAATGTTATTCAAATCAACACTCCACTAAATCAAGTAATTATCAAATGAAGGAAGTGGGTTAATTTTCTAACTACGTAAATGAAATATGAAACAGGGTTAAGTTACTTATTATTGATAAACAGCATTACATTACCTACATAATACAACTTCTGACTTGCTGGCAAAGCAGCCTCTGCTCTACATTGGAGCCATACACACAACCCAACCGCTCTCTAAGCGAGCTGAACCACTAGTGCTACTCTCTCTCTCAGTGCGAGCTACAATGCTATGCAATACATGATCTTTGCCAGAGATGAAGCTTTACACATATCGATACATACAGTAGAAGCGATATTATACATTTTCTTGCAAGCAAGTTACTCGATACAAAACAGGAGGCACAATATTAGACATTTTCTTATAAAAATAATTTTTTATGGACACGTTTCAACTTTTCTGTATAATTCAGTTTCTTTATGTTTTCAGGTTGATTTTACTATTATGTTTTATGCAACGGAAACAAAAACTAGTTAATTAGTTTTGTGGCGTAAAGTCAGCGCCACACGCCAGACGCTCGAGAACGATAGTTCAGAAGGCAGCGGACGACCGGTAGCCAATCACACGCCGGCGCCGCGCCTCCTGGAGGGAGAAACCTAGAAGCGCGCCCTCTACAAGCGGCTATATCTAGGCCGACATGCGTCTGGACGGGTCCATCTGAACTCGGCTACGAACTAGGCGGTCACTAGGACTCAACGCAGCTGGCATCGAGGAAGACGCTGCTGCGAGAAGAGCAGAGAAATGCTTTAAAGAAGTTGAGTATCTTTGTACAGTTCAGTAAATAAAACATGTATTACTATTCTGTATAGCTGTTTTAGCTGTCCACGCATTCTGATAGAACCTTTCCTGAAAGACAGGCCGGAAAGAACTAAACAGAGGCTGACCAGGACGACAAAACAATTAGATTGGCCCGCAGTGAACATACTTCTCAAACATTCCAGCTGATAGTTTTCTGTATATACCTTTAGAATAACATCCAAAGGAAATTGTTGTTACATAAAGGGACAGCTTTTGCACATCATGATTGTAAGAATACATATCACCTTATGAGATTTGAATACTTTTCTATATAGTGTGTGTGCTTTGCTTCTCTACCTATGGATTAACTTGACCGTAAAAATGAACAGTGACACCGTCGCCGCTGGGGACTGATGAACACATATATTAAACACTCCACTTAGAAGTACTTCGCTTTGACACTGGCCTGTAGGATGAGAAATTTTTCAATACGTACTTGCTGCTAATATTTTTTTTTTCTTTGCTGTCCAACTTTGACCCACCGCCTGAGAAATAAGGTGGGTGGTGGAATGTCCTCTTAGCCGCTGCGACTGGACATGGGCCCTGAAGGACGCTGTGATTGGCATTCTCCAGTTCCCGCTCCACTCGCACCGTTGCGTTCCTTTTTGCATCACAGTATTTTTATTTTACATTATTCTTATACAGCTTTGGAAAAATACGAGAACAAAAAGAAATAATAGAAAGGAAAAATACAACCAAAAAAGAATAGTAAGAGAGAAAGATGGTTTAAAAAATCAGGGGAATATAAAGTATTAGAGGGGATAATTACAAACCGACAACAATTTGGATTCCCGCTAGTTTAACTGGACAGGCCTGAGCGGCTCGGAATATACATCGAGCCAGTCAGCCCTGTTTCAGTTTTACATTCCATTACATGAAATAGTTATAGATAAGAGAGAGGTAAAATCCATAATTTTTACATTGCTATGGTCCATTTTCATTAGACAATAGCAGCTATAGACTAGTGAGTAACTGTGAGTAGCAATTGAATTCACTGACACTAGTAGTATTTACAAGGTTACAAAAAGAAATAATAAACAATTATCCTACAATATTCCATCACCAATTGCACCATTACAAATAGCGATCTATTTTATTTCTTCACATGAAGAATAGGTTATCGAAGTGCTCAACAAATATTTTGATATATTCCAACACCAAAATTACCATTTCAAATATCAATTTGTTGTTATTACTTTACATGAATTCAGTGAGTTTTTCATTGTTCTGATACATTAATAAGTCGTCTTATGTGGTATAGGATTAGCGTATTACCACGTTTCTTCAGTGCCGGTACTACTGTCAGTTCGTGTGGTGGTTTCAGTGTCAGTGCTATCTTCTGCGTAAGCCTCTCTTGTGTTGGTGCGTCTGTATTGTGTGTTTTGTGTGTACTCTTCATACAATTTCGTCGATATTTTGTCTGTCAGATCATTGAGCTTCGTATATGTGTCAGAATCTTGAAGTACCAGTCTTATGTCTACATCTGGGGAGGGGGGGGGATAGTCTCGTCTAATGTGTGTGAGATGTGGACAGTCTACAATTATGTGTTCGGGGGTTCCTTCAACCCCTCATGCTAATATGATATGTAATGGCACTGACATTGCAACGGAAGCGTAGATCACGGAGCAGGAGTGGTACTCTAGAAAAATCCAACACTGCAGCAGTGCCACCCGGCTGGAAGCCATTGTTTTACTGACGAGCGGAGACCGCCAGTCTTTGGCCTGGTGACGTCAGCACACCGGCATGCAGCGCGCCGCCGACTGCATGTCTCTCCACCAGCTCACGGAAATGTAAACACTGAACTTTTTCCCGCCAGCATTGTGAACATAACACTCGCGCCGCTCACCGGGGTATGCAGTGCTACCGGTCTACGTGAAATAAAAGACACACGCTACGCGGTCTGCTGTTATTTTCCACTGACACGCAGCTGTCATAACACACTGCATGTAACCTAACCGCATGTTACTTGAAATCAGCGTAGAAAATCACTCACTGCAGCTACCGACTACAGTCTTAATATTGTACTCACAGTAGTTACCATACCTACTATTGTCAACTGACTTTGTCACTAACAATAAATCTTTTCAGGACGCTTTTGGATTGCGGTACAGTATGATGTTCTCTGCGTGTTGTAAACTGCGATATTTCTCAGATTTGATGGTTTCCATCTCATCAGCGTTTGGGTGAACGATCCTCCTAATATGAATGGACCTGTGTAACAATGATTGAAATTCTTAATTTCGTCTTTAATGCTCGACGACTTCACATGAGTCCGTATTAATGTGAGATCTCCTCCTTTGTACGTACTGTAAGTGGCTTTACAATTTTATCCTGAGACCGTTCCCGTTTCTTTCCAATAACCTCCAATGCTAATTTAAACCGTTCATATTGAGTCATTTCCTGCGGTCGAGGAAAATCGATAGTCTAGATTCCATCAGAAAAGAATAGTCAGAGAGATATACTACTGGTCATTAAAATTGCTACCAAGAAGAAATGCAGTTAATATACGGGTATTAATTGGACAAGTATATTATACTAGGACTGACATGTGATTAAATTTTCACGCAATTTGTGTGCATAGATTCTGAGAAATCAGTACCCAGAACAGCCATCTCTGGCCGTAATAACGGCCTTGATACGCCTGGGCAATGAGTCACACAGAGTTTGGATGGCGTGTACATGTACAGATGTCCATGCAGCTTCAACACGATACCACAGTTCATCAAGAGTACAGGCGTAGTGTGAAGAACCAGTTGCTCAGTCATCATTGACCAGACGTTTTTAATTGGTGAGAGATCTGGAGAATGTCCTGGCCAGGGCAGCAGTCGAACATTTTCCGTATCCAGAAAGGCCCGTACAAGATTTGCAACATGCGGTCGTGCATTATCCTGCTGAAATGTAGGGTTTTGTAGGGATCGAATTAAGGGTAGATCCACGGGTCGTAACACATCTGAAATGTAACGGCCACTGTTCAAAGTGCCGTCGTTGCGAACAAGAGGTGACCGAAACGTGTAACGAATGGCTCCCCATACCATCACTCTGGGTGATACGCCAGCATGGTGATGACGAATATACGCTTCCAATGTGCGTTCACCGCGATGTCGCCAAACACGGATGCGACCATCATGATGCTGTAAACAGAACCTGGATTCAACCAAAAAAAAAAAAAAAAAAAAAAAAAAAAAAAAAAAAAAAAAAAAAAAAAAAAAAAGGACGTTTTGCCATTCGTGCATCCATATTGGTCGACGCGTACACCATCGCAGGCGCTCCTGTCTATGATGCAGAGTCAAATATAACCGCAGCCATGGTCTCCAAGCTGATAGTCCATGCTTCCGCAAACGTCGTCGAATTGTTCGTGCAGATGGTTGTTTTCTTGCAAACGTCTCCATCTTTTGACTCAGGGATCGAGACGTGGCTGCACGATCCGTTACAATCATGCGGATAAGATGCCTGTCATCTCGACGGCTGGTGATAGGAGGCCGTTGGGATCCAGCACGACGTTCCGTATTGCACTCCTGAATCCACCGATTCCATGTTCTGCTAACAGTCATTGATCGCGACCAACGCGAGCAGCAATGTTGCGATACTTCTCCTGCTTACTTGAGGAATCACAACAACGTTTCGTCAGGCAACGCCTGTCAACTGCTGTTTGTGTATGAGAAATCGGTTGGAAACTTTCCTCATGTCAGCTCGTTGTAGGTGTCGTCACCGGCGCCAACCTTGTGTGAATGCTCTGGAAAGCTAATCATTTGCATATCACAGCATCTTCTTCCTGTCGGTTAAATTTCGCGTTTCAGAGTATGCTATATCTTCTGTTCACTTCCTGTGTTTTTTTACACAATGTGCACGAAATAAACGTCCCAATTTCCGTGTAACGCGTCAATGAGGGTTAGAAGCCGGCTTGTATGATGATATGGCAATGTAACGATTTTCTTCTGCTTGTAAAAAATCTTCCACAAGTTAGTTCGAAATTGTTGGTCCTTATCCGATATAATACGAAATGTTTTTCATTAAATTGCTTAACTATGACTGCGCGGGTATAGCGTTACGATCCTCGGAGCCTTTCCACAAATTGCGCCGCTACTCCCGTCGGAGGTTCGATTCCTCCATCATGCGCGCGCGCATCTCTGTGTATGTGTGCTGCCGTTAGTGTAAGTTAGTTTAAGTAGTTTGTAAATTTAAGGACTGATTACCTCAGCAGTTTGATCTCTTAGCTTTACAAAAGTGTCGAACTTTTCTTAACTATGATTGCCGCGCGGGAGTAGCCGAGCGGTCTGGAGCGCCACGTTGCGGACCGCGAGGTCTCCCGCGTCGGGGGTTCGAATCCCCCCTCGGGCATGGATGTTTGTGCCGTCTTTAGTATAAGCTAGTTCATAAGTACTTCGTAAGCTTAGGGACTGATGACCCTGCTGTTAAGTCCCATAAGCTTTACAAACATTTTGCATTTGCATTAAGTTCAAAAAATTCAAATGTTTCTAAATCTATCGGACCAAACTGCGTGGTCATCAGTCCGTAGCTTACAAACTACTTACACCTAGGTAAACTAACCTAAGGACAAACACACACACCCATACCCCAGGGAGGACTCGAACCTCCACGGCGAGCAGCAGCGCGCTCCGCAGCGAGACGCTTTAGACCGCTCGGCTACTCCACCGCGGCAGCATTAAGTATGATTTTGCTATTAGCTTTATGGAGGGGCAAAATCGTAAGAAATTTGAAAATATTTCAAAGACAACTGAAATTTGTGTGAAATTTCCTCTCGAACGTGGTAACGGTTCGTAGCAGAGCTGATGTCTCTCCTGGTTTCCGAGGTAATACGCTGTTTCTGAATTCATTATGGTGTACTGTCGACACTTTACTCTTCTGACAGGTCGCACGATTGCAGAGTGGATCTAACATTGTGAGCCTAATTGTTGAAAATTACGCTTTTCTATAAATTCAATATATATTTTGTACATCCAAAATGAGCTGAGCTCAGGTGAAATATTATGGAGATTTTCCACAATATGTCTAGATATGCATAACGGTTAGTTATCTGAGTGTAAATTGATTATTGGGTACAATGTATCTTCCTTTTTCAAATAATACTCTCATATCTCGTCCGCTCCCTCAGCATGCGGATCATTATTTTTTATTTAATCACTACAAGGAGTTTGTCTGCCTCCAGTTCTCATATCTCGTCCGCTCCCTCAGCATGCGGATCATTATTTTTTATTTAATCACTACAAGGAGTTTGTCTGCCTCCAGTTCTCTGTTGATGGTACTTTGTATCTTCCACATCTGTTGTACAGCTTCCATGAAACGAATCTTAATATCCTTTGCCGTGAAGAACATTATCAGATTTATGTCTTTATGACATCCTTGAAAGAGTATTTGGCACATATTGCTGCTCCGGTACGTACTGAATTTCAAAACTGTATTCCTGTTTTAATCAGTTTGGAAAACATGGCTTCCTTATTTGGAAAAAACAGCGAACTTATAATTACTTAATGATAAAAATAACAGTGTAGTTCGCAAAATTTGACAATTTATTACTACAGGTAACCGGTTTCGATCTAATATTAGATCATCTTCAGACCTCTGTAAAATACAATAAAAGACGATAAGCTATAGAGGGAATCAGGTACACCATTAGTAGCTATGATAAGTTTACAAGCAGGATTACAAAATTCCGTAAAACAATATACCTCGCTGTAGATGTTCAAGTGGTGAGCGTGCGGCGACTGTTAAGCCCCGCCCATCGCCTGAAGCATGAGCACATCATAAACCAATGAGGAACGTCATACAATAAAAGATAAGACAAGAAATGTATATGTATATATAAGTAACCCATAATAGGTATAAAAATAATTTTGTTAACTATAAAACATAGCTCCCATGTCTATAATAAAGAATAATTGAAGAATTAGGCAATGGAAAGAAGTTGCCTGTCTAGGAAATTCCTCCCATCTATTGGCAATTGATAATAATAACATTTAAAACAAAGACAGAGTGTGAGTCAAAGATAAAATACACCGATGCCGATGGTTGCCGTAGGTACGGCGTCGTGAAAACATCGATAAGTCGTGCCAGTGGTGAAGCAGACGACGTTCCAAAGATGTAACTGCCAGGTACGCGATCGGTCAGCATGGAAACAGGCCGCGATTGCAGAGGCGACCGGTGTCAGCACGTACAGCAGCGAAGCAGACGACGCGCCTGAGATGTAACGGCCAGGGGACGCCGTCCGTCACCGCGGAGACAGGCCATGGTAGCAACGAGCATCGGTGTTAGAACGTACAACGGCAAAATGCCCCAAAACCCGTCGATGCCAATGTAGCAGTTGATAATAGTATTTAATTTTATTATTGGTTAGCAATCAAAACAGCAAAATTGTCAAGCTGTTAAAATATATAAGTGCTGTGTAACAAATTCTAGTATTTTGAACTGTCACGAAGGACATGTCAAACATAAAATAACAAATAACAACATGTAGGACAAAGTTTAGCTTAAGAGCAGATGTATGTAGCATCAATCAAATTTTGTTACAATTACAACTAATCAACCATAAAATAACAAATAAAAAAGGTAAAAGGGAAGGTAGCACAAGAGCTAATATGCGTTTCAATTTGTTCAAGGACATTTAATAAGAGTCCTTAGGTGCCTTGTGTAAGACTTTAAGTGTTTGTTTTGCAGTAGGTGTTGGCATCAGTTTGCAATTGAGAACAAATTAAAGTGCCTTATGATTAATAACGACTATGGTATGTTTTCCAAATAAGTATAAACGAAACTTCTCAAAACGCCGTGTAACGGCAAGTACTTCTTCTCTCTCCTTCAGTGTGTGTTTTCTTTCCCAACTAATGAGAGCACTACTCTCGAATACAATGGTGTGATATTCAATTACGCCGTTTACTTCAATCAATTGTACAGTTTTGCAGCAGGGGTATAGTCACTTGAGCCCTTGCTCGGGTGAAATTTCTCGTTTACATCAGGATTATGAAGAAACGGTGCATGACAAAACGTTCAAATGTTTGTTAAACTTATGGGACTTAACTGCGGGGTCATCAGTCCCTAAACTTACAACATACTTATAAACTAACTTATCCTAAAGACAACACAAACATCCATGCCCGAGGGAGGATTCGAACCCCGGACGGGGAACGGCCTCACACGGTCCATGGCATATTTGTTGTTTAGTTAATTCAAAGGCCTCTTGTGGTTTGTCCCATTTCCAGATTGTATCTTTCTTTGGAAGATTCATAAATTCTAGTGAAGATACGTGACTACTAGGCAAAAATCGACTGTAAAAATTACAGAATCTGTTAAATGATTGTAACTGTTTGTATTGTACTTTGGTGCTGGAAAATTTCTCACAGCATCCATCTTCGAAGGATCAGGTATCAGTTCCAAGAGCCGAAATTAAGCGTCCGAGAAACATGATTTGCTATTTTGAAACTGTAATTCGTCCAAGTTCATAGTAACATAAGCTTGTCTAAATGCTTCAAGTACTTCTCACTATACCAGTCAGTATGCTATCTACATATAGTGTGAGATGCTTCAGGAGCTCTTCTACTAACACTTCGTCTAATGCACTCATGAAAGCTGCTGACGACATTGACAAACCAAAAGACATTCTTTGAAAGTCGTAAGACCTTCCGTTGGGTAGAAATCTAGTGTATTTTCGATTTTTTTTCGTACAGCTAAAGCTGACAATAACTACTTGTGAGGTCTAGACTGCTTTAATGCTTCACTAATTTCAACTTTGGCCAAAGAGATCTAAAGTTTGTGACTGATTACGTTGCAGTAGAAAGATGCGATTTGTTGCTTGAGCGTCCAGAACAAAACACATGGTATCGTCTTTTTTGACTACGGCATCTATTGAAATATTCACTGTATGAACATTCAGTTATTTGTCACTCAACATATTCTTGATTTCCATGCTAACTGCTTCTTTTTTGCCAGAGGTATGGTGAACGATTCGCTTCGAAAAGGGTCATGATATTTGACTGTGATTTTGCAAACATTTCCTTTCCTTGATTCAGGTAGCTTCCAAAATAAATAATCGTAGCATCTTACAAGTTACTTGTCATTGCGCTGTGCCACAAAGGCCAGCAGTGAGCGGACAGTGCCGTTGCAGGAAAGAACGACTTCTAACCTGGATCTCGCGAAGTGGGATGGACAGCACAGGGACGAGCTGGGGAAACGGGGGGTAGCCACCAACCTGTTCGGGTACACTTTTGTCTGCCTCAAAATGTAGCGTTATTGATAAATACAGTCCACCTTACCAGAGATGTATCTTTATTTTTAACCACCTTTCCTTTGCAACGTGTGTATGCATTCGTACCGACGCACAGTGGGGCGAAATCCCCAAATTGTGGCCAAAATCCGGAAAAATGAATTTTCAATTCTCGAAATTTTGATGAATGGGTTGGGTAGGGGAAGGATTGTTGCACCTCATTCCAGAAGGAGAGGTCGCCACCTTCGATACCTGTCCAGTTACGTCAGTTCAAAAGTGACTTTCGTCGAGAGCACACGCGGCGCAGTGAAAGCAAGACCAATTTACTCTCGGTTTATGAGTGAATATTTTGGCAGTGAAGTGAAGAATTTCAGTTCTACAGGATGGAAACGGTTGCTACAGGTCTGTACAAAATGTTCGTACACTAAATCGATATAAATTTCATCATTATCCTAGTTATATGTTTTCCGATGCCTGTGCAAAACGACCATGCTTTGCCGAACTTGCATTTTCAACTAGAGCAAAAGTAGCATATACTGCAATATAGCGCAGAATTCCAACTCCCAGGCTATAGACTAATTAATTATCTTATGGAGTTGACAAGAATCAGCTGCCATAATCTGTCATTTCTCTTGTTCAATGAATATTTGCAAGTGCCCG
Source organism: Locusta migratoria (assembly GCA_026315105.1). NCBI lineage: Eukaryota > Metazoa > Arthropoda > Insecta > Orthoptera > Acrididae > Locusta > Locusta migratoria. The sequence goes on along the minus strand of CM048747.1, from coordinate 343,858,485 downwards.
TGCGGTCGACATTTCGTAGCACATCATGGTCGACGAAGCGCTCGGCGAAGTAGGCTACGGAACTATATGTTTCCCATGCCACACGCTTACGATATCTGACCATTTATCTACAATTAATGTGTCACTAATGCTATTCTAATATTTTTCACACAGGTTCGGTTGGTCAATACGTGAAATTCACGCGGCAATAAATATTCATTGTTAAGCAACGGTTGAATGACGGTCTACCTCCATTAATACCTTATCTAGAGAAACACCTTTCCGAGAAAGTTGGTCGAACGTTACAGATACCGTAGCTAATCAAAGTCTCTGTTTCCTCATTCCTCGGTAAATTGAGAACATGGTGTCAAAATGCTAAAAGGGCAAAGGGCATATTTTTGGAAAGTAACGACGAATGGCTTAGTGCACCCATTTTATTTCCGGCACTTACTGTTAGTGGTAATTCTCAGGCTGGCTATGATCTCACATCGACTTTGCCTTGTTGTTTCACTGACTCTGTAGTTTGTTTCATTATATTATTAAATTTCAATGTGTGTGGTATCGAAGAATTTTTTCCGATATATTTTCGACAAATATTCTGACATTTTGTTATAATAAACAAATCACGTTGGCAGTGTGTTAATTATTAGTGTCTAAGTACTATATATACGTTATTCTTAATAAATTCTTATGGATTTTCATGGGTCACATTGGTACATTAGCTCCGCCATTTTGTTTAGAAAATTTTTACCGTCAAATTCGTAATCACCGGCCTCACAAACCGCCGTGTGATGAGTTTCGTGTGAATTAAACGTCTTCTTGGGGTTTCGGCCACGTTTTGGGGTGTCCGTCCCACTGTACGCCGGTCCGCGCATTTTGTGACTGCCTACACCTATATATTTCTTTCCAGCTAATCCACTAACTCCTAAATCTTGACATGAGTACTAATTAGAGCATCTTCATTATTAGTGTTCCCTCGTAGAACAAACTCCTTCTCAGACTAATGAGAATTCGCAAATTCTTCTTCTTCTCTTATAAGCATCGCCCTATGTTCATGCACGCCGCGCTCCTACTTACCTCATTAATGAATCCCTTAAAAATTTTCCTCGTCTACTTCTTAATCCTCTTCGTCCGCAGGCAACTCTGCTTAATATCAGTACAACATTTCATTCCGTCAACCATTTAATTCCAAGGACTAGATAATTCAACACTGAGAGAGCCCACATTCGTAATACAAGAGGTTCGTACTCGTCTTTACGCATTGGAAACTTTAACAGTGCTATCCTATAATGGGAATGCATTTGTTGCCCACTGCAATAACAGTGCGTAGATCGTTAACACAAAGTGTTGAGAACACCATCAGTTTATTTGATTCTGAAAACAGATTTTGTAACGTGCCGCTTGCATTACTCCCTAAATGAGTGCCTCCATAACAATGACGCAAACTTCAACTTCCATAAAAGACGTCAATTTTCTTCGTCATCCTCTTCTCGGTACAAATCTTGTTTCAAGTCCTCTATTCGTTCATACCTCATGCCGTCGATTGTTACATCCAACTATTTACTCTTTATATGAGTTTCGGAGTGAGTCGTATCCGAAACTTCCTTTAGTTCGACTCATGTACTCGCTGATTTCGTTCGCAACTTCTTGTCTGTTCTTGGTATCGATTGCCTCTTCTAACTTCAGATTACTGCTGACGATCTGACACCTAATTGTAATGTAATCTGATCATCGCTTCATCGTCATTTTTCTCGCGTTCTTCCCTCTCCTGGTCAAAATAATTAGGGCACCAGTTGAGCTGTCTAGGTTCTGAAGTGTTGACATAGCCATAGTGAACTGAAATGGTTCGACGACTTTCTGTCGGTTCCACGGAGTGGAAACAACAAAATTTCGGCAACCGAGATGAGTAGTAATGTCAGATAGTTGCTGCCAGAGGGGATTGGTGTTGACGTCTGTTTACTAAACGAATTACAGAAGCAGGTGAGTTGAGCTAGTGTCGTGAGCAGGTAGTGCAATGCAACAAAAACGTGACTTACCAGAAGGTATGGCATGGAGAGCTATAGGAAGGTTGGAAGCGGGACAGACACAAAGCAAGGTGGCTGCAGCTATGGAGTGTCCCAAAGTGTCATTTCCAGGACCCGGAAGCAGTTTCATACAACAGGAATCGTTAAAAGAAGACAAGGCCAGCGTCACCTACGGGTAACATCAGCAAGAGATGACCTTTTATCCCCGGTTAGAAGCCCAGTCAAGACAAGAGGTTGAATGCAACTCAGCTGCAAAGCACCCTCCAAACAGCAAAAGGACGACTAATATCATTCTACTTCGGGAATGTAACGGAGACTTATGGTGTGAGTGTCCTATAATAACCACGACACCGTTTAGCCTACAGAAACTGGGCTGAGGAACATCAGGTTTGGAATCGTAACGAATGGCGCCGTATTTTGTTAACAGATGAGTCAAGATTTTGTGTTCATCTGGACATTCGTCGTTACCTCATCTGGAGAGGATGTGGAAGTCGGAACAATTCTGCCTATGTGCAGCAAACATAACCATATCATAGTGGTGGATGAATGTTGTGGGCAGGAGTCAGTATTGGCGGACGTACGGACCTTTATGTCGTTCAGATTGGCGTTTTGACTGTTCCGAGGTATAGAGACGAGTACCTTCGACATATTGTTGTGCCCTTCGCTGGTGCCATAGGAGATGAGTTGCTTCTGGAGGACATAAAGATCATCCCCACAGAGCTGCCCTTGTGGACAACATGATTGTAGCTGAGATAATTGAACGAACGGAGTAGCCAGTTTGTTCAGCGGACTTCTGATTGAGCATGTCTGGGATGCAGTTGGCTGATACACAGCAGACAGGCCCACACCTACCATAACGGTTGCAGAGCTGGATATTGCACTCTTGGAAGAATTGCCAAATATCCCTCAAGAGCTGATTGATAACCTCATACTGTCCATGGCACGCTGGTGTTCAATTCTACTGGTCGTCTGACGTGATCATACACCATATTAGAGTGCGCCTGATGGTGCCTCGCTCTAAGTAAACGTCGTGTAAACCTGAAGTAAAGAGCTGATACACAAATTACAATTGTAACCAATATCTGAATCAAATAGTTTCCATGTGAATATTTTATACGTTGTCTGAGCTGATCCCCAAATTGTTTTGAGCAGTGTATTTGTCCATTTGTGGTACTATTAAATTCTCGCCCCGGTGTTCGTTACAGCTCTGTTGCCTGTCTCTAATACCCTTTCACGATGTTCGAGCTCGACAATGAGTGATTCTACACGGTCAATCATTGGGAAAAGGTGCTCCATTCTTACCGCGAAGTAAGTGCTAACTTTTCTCGTAGTCGAAATAGTAACTTTGAAATCAGAAATAACACCCATTCCTTTCCTTCAGTTGGATCATCTGGGTACGTATTTTCAGTTCAAAACTTTTTGTATGTATTCGAACATTGTGTCACGAGGTCGCGCTTTGTTTTGTGGTATAAGAATCTTTAATTTCACGTTTCATAGCTTTCCTCGTAATTAGAGCTGGGCAAAACGGTTATTCTCCGATATCAGTTATAATGGGTATCGTTATTCTTTTCTATCAGTTAATTTTAACGGTTATAAATAACTGCACGGTATTTTTCCACTAACTTCCAGATGGAGTTGATACAGCTTACTCATACTGCTACTAGGTAGCGCTACTGAGCACTTCCAGATGGCGTTGCTACAGCTTACTCATACTGCTACTAGATAGCGCTACTGAGCAGTTATTGGGCAGTTATCGTTATGAGTATTCCGTGAATTCTACTAGGTAGCGATACTCTACAGTTATCGTTATCGTTATTAGTAGTGAGTAGTCAGTACTCAGTAGCCACTACTGACTACTGAGAACGGACAGTTATTGATATTAAGTAGAAATACCAGTACCCAACAGTTATGGTTATTTCTACTCAGTACTAATAACGATCTATCAGTATATAGTATATCTGGTGAGATTCAAATTGTGATTGCTGTGTAATGGCAAAAGTTATCGTCCGAATCGTGCAATAAACACACATAACTAAATGTCCTGTGTATTAATATGCCATTACATGAAATATGTGCCCTGGAAATGTAGCCGTAATTTTCGAAGCTACTATGAACAGTGTATGAAGTGAAAGTGGATTATTAAATATGTGCTTAAACGTGTGTGAAGTGAATATTGCAGTTAAAATTATAAACATAACGTTGCTTCAGTAAGTGTTTTGTGGAGCGTCTTTAAATGCAACATAAAAGTAAACGTTATGTGATCGTTTTGTTTATTCCTAATAAAGTTCTATATTAAATTTGAAAAACTGCTTGATTTGCGGAAAATTTTCTTTAGTTCATGACAGCATACTGGTTTGTAAATATGATTGTAACTACGAAGTAAATTTCTCCAATTATGCCGTAACAGGTCAATTGAAGATTGGGATACCACCCGTCGGATTTGACGAAAAAGTTCATAAAATTTATTTGGGAATACAGCTTGCTACTAGGGTGTAACATTTTGCTTTAATAATGTGAACAGGCCGAATTTCGGCATTTCTGTATGCAGTGAAAGTGAATATATTAGCTCCAGAATGGACCACACTGAACAAGTCAATACTGCCCAGTAGATGTAACTGATGTCTGAAATTATCGGTATTTTAAAATATTAAATCTACTGTAAACAGGTTATCGGTCGTAATTGAGGGTGTAGACCAAATCCTCAAAGCTGCAATGTAAAGTGTACCAAACATTGCTCCAGTACTATCAAAAGTAAACTGTTACAAATGTGCATTTACAAGTATAGGCCTACTACATGCGAAATCAGAAACTTACTGGTGTTGTAATAAGTGTCTTCAACACAAAACTAGACATACATATTTCCATATATTGTAAGAGAAATCCCATTTCAGAAAACTAAGGCAAGTTTTATGTGAGCTTTGGAAAATGCTTGATATCTTCGGCTATTGACAGGGTATTAAGTTAAATTTTACTTAGGGTATGGTGTGCTATGTTGGTAACAAAATGTTCACTTTGCAAGGGAAATTACTGACAGGTCAAGGTTACATATAAGATCCAATCAACAACGAAGTAGGAACAGTATTATTTATATAACTCTCGATTTGAAAATTTATAGTTATTCTATAGGCCAACGGTTGAGTTTTAAAAGAGCATTCAAAGGTCATTGCTAACATCAGCATGTTACTCTAGTGAGACTGTAAGAAAACCTTTACCATGACAGTTCTTCATTTTTGGATGTGAGGATGACTGTCTGTTGCATACACTTATCAATGTCTTTAAAGTGCTCTCTCTCTTATGTTCAAAAGTATTGCAGACAGAATTAGGTTCCACCTGTTAGGTGCTACATGTTTCTTGCTTTTTTCTTTGTTTTATTCGGTAAGGTCTTCTGTGAACAAATAAAACCAACACAGCATGGATAGCCACTGTAAATGACAGTGTAATTTTCATAAAGAAAATCTAACCTGGCAAATTAGTGCACTTGGCAGAAAATTCCTCTGTGTCACCCTGTATGATGAAAATCCTTTCTGTATCAACACAATTGCTATTAATTCATAAAATACCACCAAGAACTGTGTGTGGCCCAATTATTATAGCAAAAAATATAGGTTTTCATTAAAATGCTTCTCCGTGCAGTGCCAAATTTGCCATGTCTCTCCGACATGTGCATTTAAAGGTATAGGCCTACTATATATAAAATCAGAAACGTAATGGTGTTGTGGAAGTGTCTTCCAGTCAACACCAAAATGTACATACATATTCCTGTATATTGTAAGAGAAATCTCATTTGAGAAAATTTAAGCATGTTTTATTTGAGCTTTGGAAAATGCTTCAGATCTTCAGCTATTGACAGGGTATTCAGTTAAATTTTACTTAGGGTATGGTGTGCCATGTTGGTAACAAAATTTTCACTTTACAAGGGAAATTACTGACAGGACAAGGTTACATATAAGAGCCAGTCAACAACACAGCAGGAACAGTAATATTTATTTAACTGTCAATATGAAAATTTATTCTGTTATTCTATATGCCTACAACGAGTTTGCAGCATACACTTTAAATGTCTTGAAAGCACTCTCTCTTATGTTCAACAGTATTGCAGACAGAATTAGGTTCCATCTGTCAGGTGCTACATATTTCTTTCTTTATTTTTTTCTTTGTTTTATTCAGTAATGACTTGTGTGAACAACTAGAACAACCAACACATGATAGATAGCCACTGTAAATGACAGTGTAAGTTTCAAAGAAAATCTCACCTGGCAGAAAATTCTTCTGTGTCACCCTGTATGATGAAATTCTTTATGTATCAGCACAATTACTATTAATTCATAAAGTACCACCAAGAACTATGTGTGACGCAGTTATTACAACAAAGGTTTTCATTAAAAACATTCCTCCATGAAGTGCTTAACTTGACATTTGTCTCCTAAATGTGAATATTCTGTTGTATAATTTTTGTGCAAACTGATGTGTTTAATGTGCTGTAGAAAGTTTTTTCAAAGTCTCATGCTAAATAATTAAATAAAAAACTACCATGTGTAACTGAAGAATACTATATGAGAAAGCTAGTCACTGTCACAATTCTCACAATAATGCCTAAGAGAAAAGTCTCACCGAACCACCCAAGTAATTTGTACTCTGAAGCTGACATGAATAAGATGTATGGTAGGTGTTTTTTTATTAGACATGTCTGTGATGCAGCATTGGCACCTAATATTAATGAAGCCACTAAGGTTGAGGCACAGGGTATACTTGTAGATGGTTCAGATTTGCTTTAATATTTTACACCACCTGCAATATTTAAACATGAGAAAAATGTTCAAAAATATAACATTCATACTCGTTAACTGTGCTGTGTATGTTTTCTCACAGAAATATCACAGTAAGCACTTTTTGAGAAGGATTGAGTGTTTTTTCTTTATATTTACTATTATTTAATATACTGAATGATGTTTAACATCCCAAACATGCACTAATACTGAACTGTGTGATCCTGTTCTATGTAAACCAGTACTGTCATTCTTTCTCATGCTTTTATTAGACACCAATATCACCTCAATACAGACACATGTGACTAGGCAACAAGTGAAGACTTACTGCCTGTGAGGAATGAAGGCACTTAAAAATGTATAAATATCCAAACTGTGTTTATAATGTGGGATCATCAGTTGGGTTGAACCTTGACTCCTTTCCCAAATCAAATTGAGCATTTCAAACACACCAGTGTTACAAATAAAGGAAAAAAATATGGTTAAATGCTATTAGATGGGGCACAAACTGTGTCTGGACAAGGATGGGATCAGTTCACTGGAATCATCAAACAACACAGGCATCAAATATTTATGTTTATCTTTTTATTTAATTTTAGGAGGTGCCCATCTATCTTATTCTTTACATTTTTCCAATCGTTTTGGGGACAAATTCTGTAATGGCACTTTGTACAACTTGCTGCTTTGAGGTGGATGGAATATGTTGCTCGTCTTCCACACTGCATGTGACTGGTGGTATCACCTCCATCAGCAGTTTTTCTGCAGGTCTGATTTGACCTGCAGATACATGGGTTTCACATCAACATAAGCAAATATTAAGTTGACTATGGATATGGGATGAAAATTAAAGTGTCTTTCATTCTGCTACAAAAAATTTCAGTTTAGTGCACAATTGTTCTTCATGAAACTTGCAGTCTGAAATTTAGTTCATAGAAAGTTACAACTGATTCAGTTTTCTCTTGCTATACAAATGTATAATAGAGTACCTAATAATTGCAGACTTCTCATAAATACCGTACTTTTTAAAGAGATGCTGATGTGTAACTATGGCCCTTAATTTGCAAATACTTAACAAGACATTCACTGTAGTCATCCTATTAATGTTTAAATTTTTGTTAAGTTAAAATTTAAAATATTTGTGGAATATGGTAGAAGACTTAATTAAAAACAATAAATATTTTTGAATTTGCCAGGAAGTCCTGGATTGGATTAGACAGCAATATTCTCGTAACTTGGGGAATACAGCCCCCCCCCCCCCCCCCCGCAAGTTACAGTCTCCTTGAAATAAACATGTTGAACCGGTACATGTATATTTTCACGAAAATGCGGCGTTTAACAAAGATTTAAGCGTTCGTTACACGCACCTCAGAGTGTGAGTCCCATCAAAAATGTATTAGAAATGTAAGATTTCCGTTTTTCTACCTTCCCCTCAACCCTTAACGAATAAATTGCAATAATTGACGTAAGTTTGTTTACAAAGTATTGGCAGTAGGGCACTTTCTTCCTCGTAATAGCATAAAATTATAACGATTAGAGCATATTTATTCTTTTATTTAGAAAATTTATTAATCCTGTCATACAATATTATGAACCTTTTCAGTGACCAGCATTGGTTACAAAACTAAGTTTTTTTTTTGAGGATTTCTTCATAATTCTAGAAGTCGGCACTCTACGAACGAAATATGTATCCTCTCTGGGAATATCAAGACCTGCTACAGTTAATAACCAAATACCAAAGAAGTGTGTAGGTTTTTGCCAAATACTCATAACGAAACTGCCAGTGAAAATTAACTGCCACTGATATTTCTACTACTCTCAATACTCAATACTTCCTAAAGCGTCTACTGTTATCATAGTACCTCGAATTCGCATTGGTCTCTCCATGTTATTAGATACAAGATTCCCACGAGAACGTAGTACACACTTTCACCAACAGATGGATAATCGTTAAACAGTTATTACCCATGATTCTTACGCGGTTAATTCCATGGAGTATAGAACTGACCAGTATTTGGACAGGACATCTGGTCGATACTGTGGTCGAATCGTTCCATTAGTACCAACTTTTGTGAACAGATGGCGCTATGCAGTACGCATAGTTATTACGATAACTGTCAGTATTTGATGAGCGGTTATTACAATCACGGTTATTCATAAATAACCGGATATTTCTATCAGTTATCGTTATTTTGGCCCAGCTCTACTCGTAATCAAAATTTAATGAAGTAGGTAGTTTGGAAGTCCTTTTATTGGGAATAAATTTCAGACATATTAATTCGTCGATATGAACTCTGCCTTTCAAAAATGTTTGTTAAGCTTATGGGACTTAACTACGGGGTTATCAGTCCCTAAACTTACAAAATACTTATCAACTAGCTTATACTAAGGACGGCACAAATATCCATGTCCGAGGGGGGATTCGAACCCCCGACCGTAGTGGCCGTGCAGACCGTGACTGAAGCGCCTCAGTCCTCTCGGCCACCGCGGCCGGCTCCGCCTTTCGTATGACTAATCCATGTACCGGTGTCTATTTCAACACGTTCCATATAATATTAGGCAAATGCTAGCTTAAATTATGTAATAAAGTCAACTGCATGAAGTCTTTGCTTCAAATCTTAATTTTGAAAATATCTCCCGTTCATTTTATTATGCTAAATAACAATAACGCTATCGACTTCGCTTAACGTGCCATTAATTTCTCCACGTAATATATATTTGTTGACAGTATTCACCACATTATCAAAAACAACACCTTCCGTCGAATTTAGCCTATTTCTGTATTGAAGTATTTTCGCACTATATTTATTCGTGTTCGAAATGCTCTTTTCTTTCACCTAGAGCGCTGCTGTCGTTCTTACTTTCCGAATCTTAACATGACTCCAGCGGGATTACATTTCATAGAATAGCTAACATAGAAACTACAATGCTCCTTGCGGGAATCAGCGTAAACTCGACCACCATTTTGACAGTGATCAAATCACTGACAGTAACCAGTGTATGATATGTCAGTGTTGAAACTGGAATTGAAGTGACAAACAGTCAATATTAGTTATTCCAAGGCAGATATGAGGAATACTCATAAGGATTCTGAGGCCGTACCGAGCGTGGTGGCGCAGTGGTAACACACTGGACTCGCATTCGAAAGATGGTGGTCCAAATCACCTCCGGCCATCCAGATTTAGGTTTTCCGTGATTTCCCTAAATCGCTCCCGGCAAATGCCGGGACGGTTCCTTTGAAAGGGCACGGTCGATTTCTTTCCACATTCTTCCTCAAACCTTCCGAGCGTAAGCTCCGACTCTAATGACCACGCTGTCGACGGGACGTTAAACTCCAAGCTTCCTTCCTTCTAAGGCCGTCTTTCAATTTTAATTATTACTCAAATAAGTGCAGGAAAGCAATCACCGCCAATAATTACAGGTTTTCTTTGACATATAGGGCTCTGATGAAGTAGTGGGTAGCAATTAAGAAAGACGAAAAATGATTTACAGGTACACGCAGCTACATCCAGTGAACGTACTTTAAAGATAACTACTATACGTACAACAAATAAGATGACGTTTGCCCAAAGCAATCCAATTGTCTTTAATTTACCACAACATTAACAGAGATTAGTAAAATCTGTCCAGCGTCTGGAGAGAGAACATTCAACAATATTGAAGATAAGCTACATATTTACACTGGAAATCATATTTAAGTGTTTATCTAGCAGAGTGTTTATCGAACCGCAGGCATAATATTTCTTTACTATTCATTTTTCTAACAGCGCGTGGCAAAAAGGAACGCTTAAATATTTCATTTTCCAATCTGATTTTTCTTATTTTATTATGATAATCAAATGTTAGTGATTACATGACTTTTTATATTTAGAAAGTATGAAAAGTATACTGAAGTTGCAATTATTTACGGTATGTTTTGAGTACTGGGGGTATGGAGCTTCAAGCACAGATTTTTTGACAGGTGCAAAAAAAGTTAACTGTCAGCGGAATAAAGGTCCCCTCTCTCAACTCAGGGTACCAACCGTCCTCCATCCCCATCATCTGCCACATGGCCAAAAGCAATTTTTCGAAGTAGTATCCTATTCGAAGCCATTTTTGATTGACAGGTGCAACTACATCTACATATACACTTTCCAAATCACATTTTAATGCCTGGAAGAGAATTCATCCAAATCGATTTTATATTTCACTACCGTTTCATTATCTAAAGAGCGGGAGAAAAGAACACTAGAATCTTTCCTTTATCATCTGATTTCTCTTATTTTATTACGGTGATCATGTTTCTCTATGTAGGTCTGTGCTAACAAAATATGTACACATTCTTAGTAGAAAGTTGGTGGAAGAAATTACGCAAATAGATCTATCCGCCACGAATAACGCATTTCTCTTAGCACTAACTTAGTAACATCCGTCAAAATGACGGATAAGTTCAATTTGTCAGTGAGCTGTGACGTTTCTAGGAACAATTGATGAACAAGTGTACAGGGTTGAGTGTTGGTTTGGAATCACAATCGACGAAATGACGGGTGTTACTAACAAATTTTCATACCCCCTGAAAGACGGGTGTTAGTAGAAATCGTTAAAATCAGATGTTAGTAACACAGGGTTCATCATTTCCACCCCAAGCATTATTTTCCTAATGCTCTCTTCCCTTTATCTCGATAATACACAACGAGTTGTCCTTCTATGAAATATTTCTATAGGCCTATCGTCTGTGGTCCCATTTCTTGAGAATCCCACAAAGCGCAACAATACTCGAAAATAGAACGTACAAGTGTGGTGTAGTCAATTGCCCTAGCAGAAATGTTGCATGTTCTAAGTGTTCTGTCAATGAAACGTAGCCTTTGGATCACCTTCCTTATGAAATTTTATATAGGTTCCTTCCACTTCTACATCTACATGGGATACTTTGCAAATCACATTTAAGTGCCAGGCAGAGGGTTCATCGAACCACCGTTATACTATGTTATTTCCCATTCCATTCTCGAATAGCGCGCGGGAAGAAAGAACACATGAATCTCTCAAATGTTCAAATGTATCTTAAGCTTAAGGGACTTAACTGCGGGATCATCAGTCCCTCAACTTACAAACTACTTATTAACTACCTTAAGCTAAAGATGACACAAAAATCTATGCCCGAGAGGGTATTCGAACCCCCGAGCATAACGGCCGTGCAGACTGCTCGGCCACTGCGGCCGGCACTGACTCTCTCCGTTCGAGCTCTGATTTCTCGTATTTTATTCTGATGATCATTTATAGCAATGTAAGTGGGAGTCAACAATATATTTTCGCATTCGGATGAGAATTTTGGCGATTGGGGTTTCGTAAGTGATCCACACCGCAGCGGTAAGCGCCATTGTTGTAATGATTCCCATCCCAGATCCTGTATCATTTCCGTAACGCTGTCTCCCCTAAATCGTGAGAATACGAAACGAGCTGCCCTTCTTTGGACTCTTTCGATGTCCTCCGTGAAATCCACCTGATAAGGATCCCTCACTGGGTAGCAATACTCCAAAAAAGGATGGAAAAGCTTATTGAATGAAGTTTCTTTAGTAGTTCTGTTACATCTTTTAAGGGTTTCGCCAATAAAACGCAGTCTCTGGTTCGCGTTTCCCGCGACATTATCTACGTGTTTTTTTCCAGTTTAAGTCTGAAGTAATAGTAATTCCTAGGTATTTAGTGGAGTTTACGGCCATCACTTTCGATTGATTTATCTTGTAAATAAAATTTAACAAATTTCTTTTCGTACTCGTGTGGCCAGCTTCACACTTCTCACCATTTAGAGTCAATTGCCAAGTTTTACACCAATGTGATATCTTGTTCAGATCATTCTGCAGATGTCCCCTAAATCGTTTATGTAAATAAGGAACAGCAGAGAACCAATAACACTACCGTGCACTCCGTGTGCATACCGAGTGGAGTCATTCCAGATGTGGAACGGGTCCTCCCGGATGCCATGAAGGGTACGGGGTGCAGCCAACTGCCGGTGGTGGCTCACGTCGGTATCAATGATGTGTGTCGTTTCGGATCTGAAGAGATCCTCTCAGGTTTCTAGCGGCTAACAAGTGGTAAAGACTGTCAGTCTTGCTTGCAAGATGAAAGCAGAGCTCACCATCTGCAGCATAGTTGACAGGACCGACTGTGGACCTCTGATACAGAGCCGAGTGGAGGGTCTGAATCAGAGGCTCAGACGGTTCTGCGACGGTGTAGGCTGCAGATTCCTTGACTTGCGCCATCGGGTGGTGGGTTTCCGGGTTCCGCTGAATAGGTCAGGAGTCCACTACACGCAGGAAGCGGCTACACGGGTAGCGGGGGCTGTGTGGCGTGGACTGGGCGGTTTTTTAGGATAAAGAGCTTCGGGGAAATAGAAAATGGGCAATCTCAAAGGGTTCAGGTGGATCACAGGAGAAATGTAGATCCGGAAACTATCGGTATAACAGTTGTAAATTGTCGTAGCTGTGTCGGGAAAGTTCCAGAACTGCAAGCGTTAATAGAAAGCACCGAAACACACATCATTATAGGCAGCGAAAGTTGGCTCAAGCCGGAAATAAGTTCAGAAGAAGTATTTTCGAAAGATCTAACGGTATTCAGAAAGGATAGATTAAACAAAATAGGTGGGGGCGTGTTTGTCGCCGTCAAAAGTAGTATTTCATGTAGCGAAGTTGAAGTTGATAGTTAGTGCGAGCTATTATGGGTAGAGGTTGTACCCGAAAATCGTAAGAAGTTAATAACCGGTTCCTTTTACCGGTCTCCCGACTCTGACGATACAATAGCAGAAAGGTTCAAAGAAAACCTGAGTCTAATTACAAAAACGTACCCGACTCACACGATAATAGTAGGTGGTGATTTTAATTTACCCTCGATCTGTTGGCGAAATTATATTTTAAAATCAGGAGGTAGGCATAAAACATCGTCCGAAATTGTACTCAACGCATTCTCTGAGAATTACTTCGAACAATTAGTTCATGAGCCAACTAGAATTGTAAATGGATGTGAAAACACACTTGATCTCTTAGCAACAAATAATCCTGAGCTCATAATGAGCATCAAAACGGATACAGGTATTAGTGAACACAGAGCTGTAGTAGCGAAATTGAATATCGAAAGTCCCAAAGTTACCAAAAATAAACGCAAAGTATATTTGTTCAGGAAAGCAGATAGAAACAAAATACATTGCTTCTTGAAAGACAGCTTCCACTCGTTTCTAACACTAAACGTAGGTGTAGACCAGATGTGGCTCAAATTCAAAGAAGTGGTACGACAGCAATTGAAAGTTTTATACTTAATAAATTAATAAAAGAAGGAGGCGATCCCCCTTCGTACACAAAACAGGTTAGGACACTGTCGCAAAAGCAAAGGAAAAGGCATACTAAATTTAAACGAACACGAAATCCCCAGGATTTGCGATTGTACTCAGAAGCTCGAAATTTAGCGAGGATTTCAATGCGAGATGCCTACAACATTTATCACAACGAAACTCTTTCTTGTAATTTGACTGAAAACCCAAAGAGATTTTGGTCATATGTTAAATATACTCGGGGAAAGTCACAAACAATACCTTCACTACGTGATAGTAATGGCGATCCTGCCGATGACAGCGCTACTAAAGCAGAGTTACTAAACTTAGCTTTTAGAAACTCATTCACTAAAGAAGACGAAACCAATATTCCAGATTTCGAATTACGAACAGATCCCGTAATGAGTAACATAGAAGTAGATATCATCGGAGTAGCGCAGCAACTAAAATCACTTAATAAGAACAAGTCTTCTGGTCCGGATTGTATACCCATTAGATTTCTATCTGATTATGCTGAAGCGATAGCTCCTTACTTAACAGTCATATACAACCGCTCTCTCATAGAAGGATCTGTACCAAAAGATTGGAAAGTTGCACAGGTCACACCTATATTCAAGAAAGGTAGTAGGAGTAACCCACTAAACTACAGGCCTATTTCATTGACGTCAATTTGCAGCAGGGTTTTGGAACATATCCTGTATTCAAATATTATGAATTATCTCGAACAGAACGATCTATTGACCCAAGGTCAAAACGGATTTAGAAAATATCGTTCATGCGAAACACAACTAGCTCTATATTCACACGAAGTGATGGGTGCTATCGACAAAGGTTCGTAAATCGATTCCGTATTTCTTGATTTCCAGAAAGCTTTTGACACCGTACCTCACAAACGGCTTTTAATCAAATTGCGTGGTTATGGTATATCGCCCCAAATTTGCAATTGGATAGGGGATTTCTTGTCAGAGAGGACACAGTTCGTAGTAATCGATGGTAAGGCATCGACTAAAACAAAGGTGATATCGGGCGTTCCACAAGGTAGTGTTATTGGTCCTCTGCTATTCCTTATTTACATAAACGATTTAGGGGAAAACTAAGTAGCTCTCTTAGGTTGTTTGCAGATGACGCCGTCTTTTACCGCCTAGTAAAATCATCTGAAGATCAAAACCAACTGCAGAACGATCTGAATAAGATATCAGTATGGTGTAAAAATTGGCAACTGACTCTAAATAATGAGAAGTGGGAAGTCGTCCACATGAGTACGAAAAGAAATCCGTTAAACTTTGTTTACAACATAAATCAATCAAATGTGAACGCCGTAAACTCCACAAAATACCTAGGAATCACTATTAATTCAGACTTAAACTGGAAAGAACACGTAGATAATATCGTGGGAAAGGCGAACCAGAGACTGCGTTTTATTGGCAGAATCCTTAAAAGATGCAACAGAACTACTAAAGAAACTACATACACTACGCTTGTTCTTCCATTTTTGGAGTATTGCAGCCCAGTGTGGGATCATTATCAGGTGGGTTTGACGGAGGACATCGAAAGAGTCCAAAGAAGGGCAGCTCGTTTCGTATTGTCACGATACAGGGGAGACAGCGTTACGGAAATGATACAGGATCTGGGATGGGAATCATTACAACAACGGCGCTTATCGCTGAGGCGTGGGTTACTTGCGAAACTCCAGTCGCCAACATTCTCCTCCGAATGCGAAAATATATTGTTGACTCCCACTTACATAGGTAGAAATGATCATCAGAATAAAATAAGAGAAATCAGAGCTCGAACAGAGAGATTCAGGTGTTCTTTCTTCCCGCGCGCTATTCGAGAATGGAATGGGAGATAAATAGTATAATTGTGGTTCGATGAACCCTCTGCCAGGCACTTAAATGTGATTTGCAGAGTATCCCATGTAGATGTAGATGTAGACCATGTTGACCGCCCGATATCACCTCTATTAATTGATGCCTTGCCGTCGATTACTATGAACTGTGTCGTCTCTGACAGGAAATCCCCTATCCAGTCGTAAATTTGGGGTGATATACCATAACCACGCAATTTGATTAAAACTCGTTTGTGAGGCACGGTGTCAAAAGCATTCTGGAAATCAATAAATTCGAATCGATTTGCGAACCCTTGACGATAGCACCCATCACTTCGTGTGAGTAAAGAGCCTGTTGTGTTTCGCATGAACGATATTTTCTAAATCCGTGTTGACCTTGGGCCAATATAGATTCCTGTTCGAGCTAATTCACAATATTTGAATACAGGATATATTCCAAATCCCTGCTGCAATTTGACGTCAGTGAAATAGGCTTGTAGTTTAATGGGTTACTCCTACTGCCTTTCTTGAATATAGGCATAACCTGGGCAACTTTTCAATCTTTTGGTACAGATCCTTCTTTGAAAGAGCGGTTGTATATGGCTGTTAAGTAAGGAGCTATCGCTTCAGCATAATCAGATAGAAATCTAATGGGTATACAGTCCGCACAGGAAGACTTGTTCTTGTTAAGTGATTTTAGTTGCTTCACTATTCCGATGATATCAACTTCTACGTTTCTCATTACGGCCTCTGTTCGTAATTCAAAATCTAGAATATTGATTTCGTCTTCTTTGGTGAATGAGTTTTTAAAAAGCTGTGTTTAGTAACTCTGCTTTAGTAGTGCTGTCATCGGCAGTGAGGGTATTTTTTGTGTTTTCCCCGTAGTATATTTAACATATAACCAAAATCTATTTGGGTTTTCAGTCAAATTTCGAGAAATAGTTTCGTTGTGATAAGTACTGTAGGCATCTCGCATTGAAGTCATCGCTAAATTTCGAGCTTCTGTGTAGGATCGCCAGTCCTGGGAATTTTCTGTTCGATAAGC
This sequence comes from Locusta migratoria, assembly GCA_026315105.1. Lineage (NCBI taxonomy): Eukaryota > Metazoa > Arthropoda > Insecta > Orthoptera > Acrididae > Locusta > Locusta migratoria. Next base: position 343,841,549 of record CM048747.1, on the reverse strand, counting down.
GAGTACGAACGACCCGTAACTGGCGCCAGTGCATATTAAGAGGAAAAACAACGAAAATCTAGCCAGCACGACTCTATTTCACGTGATACTTGCTTGTGATACTTACGTCTACATCTGCATGGAACACTCCGCAAATCACATTCAAGTGCCTGGCAGAGGGTTCATCGAACCACCTTTATACTATTTATCTCCCATTCCATTCTGGAATAGCGCGCGGAAGAAAGAACATCTTAATCTCTCCGTTCATGCTCTGATTTCTCGTATTTTATTCTGATGATCGTTTCTATCTATATAGGCCTAAGTGGGAGTCAACAATATATTTTCGCATTCGGTGGAGAATGTTGGCAATTGGAGTTTCGTAAGTAGCCCACGCCGAAGCGATAAGCGCCGTTGATGTAATGATTCCCATCCCAGATCGTGTATCATTTCCGTAACGCTGTCCCATCTGTATCGTGACAATACGAAACTAGCTGTCCTTTTTTGGACTCTTTCGATGTCCTCCGTCAAACCCACCTGATAAGGATTCCACACTGGGCAGCAATACTCCAAAAGAGGACAGACAAGCGTAGTGTATGCAGTTTCTGTAGTAGTACTGCTGGATCTTGGTTCTAGCAATAAAACGCAGTCTCTGGTTTGCCTTTCTCACGACGTTATCTACCTGTCATTTCCAGTTTAAGTCTGAAGTAATAGTAATTACAAGGTATTTTGTGGAGTTATTTTTGATTGATTTATCTTGTAAACAAAGTTCAACGGATTTAGTTTTCGTGCTCACGTGGACGACTTCACGCTTTTCATTATTTAGAGTCAATTGCCAATTTTTACAAAAAAAAAAAAAAAAAAAAAAAAAAAGTTTAAATGTTTGTAGAGCTTATGGGACTTAACTACAGGGTCACCAGTCCCTAACCTTACAAACTACCTATGAACTACTTACGAACTAGGACGGCACAGAATTCCATGCCCTAGGGGGGATTCGAACCCCTGACCGTAGGGGCCGTGCAGACCGTGACTGGAGCGCCTCAGTCCCCTCGGCCACCGCGGCCGGCGCCAATTTTTACACCTTAGTGTTATCTTATTCAGATCGTTCTGCAGTTGGTTTTGACCTTCAGATGATTTTACTAGACGGTAAATGATAGCGTCATCTGAAGACAACCTAGGAGAGCTACGTAGATTTTTTTCCAAATCGCTTATGTAAATAAGGAACAGCAGAGGACCAATAACACTACACTGTGAAACGCCCGATACCACGTCTGTTTTAGTGGATGCTTTACCATCGATTACTACAAACTATCCAGTCGCAAATTTAGAGCGCTATACCATAACCACGCAATTCGATTAAAAGCCATTTGTGAGGTACGGTGTCAAAAGCCTTCTGGAAATCAAGAAATTCGGAATCGATTGGCCAACCCTTGTCGATAGCACTCATCACTTCGTGTGAGTAAAGGGCTAGTTGTGTTTCGCATGAACGATTTTTTTCGAAATCAGTGTTGACCTTGGGTCAATAGATCATTTTGTTCGATATATGTTGATGACGCTATCCCGTCACTTCTGTCACATCAGTATAATCGGATTATTAATATGTTGAAGGGTGAGCTTAATACGGGAAGTTACTTAACCGATGTTAATGAGGTGAACCCTCTTACACGATTTCCGCATTTAGGAGCTCGTCTGGCTTAATAAGAGTAGTCTTCAGCCATATTGTCCAGTAGCTGCAGCGCTAGGTGAGTTACGGGGCGCGATCGAAGAGTCGCCGACAGCGCCGCTTAGGCCCTAATACATCGCTGGACACGGTGGCGGCGCGCCGGCCCCCGCAGAAATACAATTACGCGTCTTGGGGCGAGGCGGCACCCTTCATTACGGCCGCTAATGCATGCACATACATTTGTCCGCGCCCGCTATCAGTATGATTAGCGAAATCCGATTCGCCAGACGCGCCGCCGGTCGGTTAAAACCCACTCTAAATGTTAATGCTGTCGCCCGTCCGAGGAGACCTGTCTCGTCCGGCACCCTTCCCCCTACCCTCCCCCTTTCCTCCCCCTGCCACCCCTGTATCCCTTACGTCTCATCCCCTTGTCCGTTCCTCCACTGTCGCGCTGAATCCACAACCCGCGGCCTCGCCTACTCCGCCTACAGCTCCCCGCTCAATAGCGATTGTGGGCAGCGTTTCTCTGGCCTGACACCTCTCACTGCCCAACTCGCAGTTGATACCTTCAGCTTAAAGGTCCGTTGTTGTGTGGCAACACGATTGTCCAGCAATAACAAGGACTTGTTACGACTATTAAGTAATAACAATAATAAGATTACCTGACATCGTCTAGTCTGGAGGCGATCAATTCGCAAGCCAAGACCGCAAACTACCAATTTATTAAGTGACGACCGGTTTCGGTGCACTGTGTCACCATCATCTGGTCATCTATTATAATCTGGCCATCTTGTTAAAAAATTGGATATAAAATAAGAAGTTCAACATTGCACTTAGTCACTATATAAAAAAATACTTAAGTTAAGAACTTGACAGCTTACAAAATACTAAGCTGTCAAGTTTTTAACTTAAGTATTTTTTTATATAGTGACTAAGTGCAATGTTGCACTTCTTATTTTATATCCATTTTTTTAACAAGATGAGCAGATGATGGTGACACAGTGCACCGAAACCGGTCGTCACTTAATAAATTAGTAGTTTGCGATCTTGGCTTATCATTTGGAAATCATAGGACCCAATTCAAGAGTGAGACTCCACGGTCATGTAACAAGTCAATACATGAATTTTTACAGAAGAATGGTAATAGAAATTTTTTAAGTAGTCCTATGCACCTGATAATCTTAAGACAAAATGAAAAGAAACAATAAAGAAAAAAAAAAAAAAAAAGGCGGATTGTGTTGCTGTTCTCACCTGTACTTGACCAGTCAGTACTCTATGTGTGACCCTGGGACGTAATAATAATGTTGAGGAGTAAGACTCCAAGGTCATGGAACAAGTCATACGTGAAGTTTAGAACAAGAATGGTAATAGAAATCTTTCAGTAGTGAAAAGAATCAATAACGAAAATAATAATAATAATAATAAATAAATACATAAAAAAGAATTAGCTTAATTGTTTAACTTTTCTAAGAGTTCCTCGACAGAATAAAAGGAGTGAGCCATGAGGTAACTCTTCAATTTAGATTTGAAGCATGTGGGTTAGTGCTAAGATTCCTTAGTTCTTGTGGCAGCTTATTGAAAATGGATGCTGCAGAATACTGTACACTTTTCTGCACAAGTGTCAAGGTGGTGTGATGCAAATGTAGATTCGACTTCCGTCTAGTATTCACCGAGTGAAAGCTACTAACTCGTGGGAATAAGCTGATATTATTAACAACAAACGACATTAAAGAAAAAATGTATTGTGATGCCAGTCTCAAAATTTCCAGACTACTGAAAAAGGGTCGACATGAAGTTCGTGACCTTACACCACATATTACTCGAACCGCCCGTTTTTGAGCCAGAAATATCCTTTTTGCATCAGGCACGTTACCCCAAAAAATAATGCTGTACGTCGTAAGTGAGTGAAAGTAAGGGTAATAGACTACTTTTCGTGTTGAAAAATCACTTATTTCAGATGTTGTTCTAATGGTAAATATAGCAGAATTTAGTTTTGGAACAAGATCCTGAACATGGGCTTTCCACGACAACTTACTGTCGTTACTTCGAGTGTGCGTTCACAGCGATTTCAAGTGGATCCCAGATTACACTACCCAAGTGGAATACAAGGTGCGCCTGAAAAGTTCGGTGGCTGGTCGCATATTTTACAAACCGCGCTGGTGAGCATGAAGTGGCCGCGCATACAAACTGAGGGACTTGTCAAAAAGCGTCACCTATCGTGCAAAACACTGCAATGAGGCGGTGGTAAACACTGCGACACAGCTAACAGGGTCTACATCTACATGGGATACTCTGCAAATCACATTTAAGTGCCTGGCAGAGAGTTCATCGAACCACCTTTATACTATTTATCTCCCATTCCATTCTCGAATAGCGCGTGTGAAGAAAGAACACCTGAATCTCACCGATTTAGCTCTAATTTCTCGTATTTTACTCTGATGATCATTTCTACCTATGTAAGTGGGAGTCAACAATATATTTTCGCCTTCGGAGGAGAATCTTGGCGATTGGAGTTTCGTAAGTAGCCCACGCCGCGGCGATAAGCGCCGCTGTTGTAATGATTCCCATCCCAGATCCTGTATCATTTCCGTAACGCCGTCTCCCTTATCGTGACAGTACAAAACGAGTTGCTCTTCTTTGCACTTTTTGGATGTCCTCCGTCAAACCCAAGTGGTAAGGATCTCATACTGGGCAGCAATACTCCAAAACAGAACGGACAAGCGTACTGTATGCAGTTTCTTTAGTAGTTCTGTTGCATCTTTTCAGGGTTCTACCAAAGAAACGCAGTCTCTGGTTCGCCTTTCTCACGACATTATCTACGTGTTCTTTCCAGTTTAAGTCTGAAGTAATAGTAATTACTAGGTATTTTGTGGAGTTTACGGCCTTCACTTTTTATTGATTTCTTTTCTACTCATGTGGACGACTTCCCACTTCTCATTATTTAGACTCAATTGCCAATTTTTACACCATAGTGATATCGTTATGCAGTTGGTTTTGACCTTCAGATGATTTTATTAGACGGTAAATGACAGCGTGATCTGTAAACAACCTAAGAAAGCTACTTAGATTTTCTCCCAAATCGTTTGTGTACATAAGGAACAGCAGAGGACCAGTAACACTGCCCTGTGGAACGCCCGATATCACGTTTTAGTCGAGGCTTTACCATCGAATATTATCCGACAGAAAATCCCCAGTCGCAAATTTGGAGCGATATACCATAAACACGCAATTTGATTAAAAGCCGTTTGTGAGGTACGGTGTGAGAACTCGTGTCATTGCAACATGGAGCGCAAAATGGAGCTTGAACCATCACTAATTTGCTCCCCATAGGGTCATACCATCAACGTGGATGTTTTATTAGTAGTTGTGAAACGGCTACTGCAACGCATCCAGTGGGTTCCGTCAGAACTGCACCGGAGTGGACAGTGGAATTTCCTGCACGTTAATGCCCGACCGCAAACAGCGGTCCGCGTGCTCGACTTTCTCGCTAGATGCACGATCACTACTGTGCTTCCACACCCTCCTCACTCTGCGCCGGTGTTCTTTCTCTTTTCCCCGCCTTAAATTAACCCGGAAAGGCTTACGATCCGCAACAGTTGCGGAGATCGTACATCGCGTGACGGCAGTGCTGCGAGTGATTCCTAAAGAAGCGTTCGATGACGTTTTCCAATAGCTGTATAACCGATGTCAGAAGTGTATTGAAGCCAGTGGCGATTACTTTGAAGGCCAGTAAAGCTATTTTTTTCCAAACCTTGTTTCCCGCATTTCCTGAGACCATTCACCGAACTTTTCAGACGCACCTTGTACAAAAACCTTGTCAGGCTGCTACCTTAGTATTGTTCGTCAGCCGCGGTGGAGTATCCGAGCGGTCTAAGGCGCCTCGCTGCGGAGCGCGCGGTCGCTCGCCGTCGGAGGTTCGAGTGTGGGTGTGTGTTGTCCTTAGGTCAGTTTACCCTAGTTTAAGTAGTTTGTAAGTTACGGACTGATGACCACGCAGTTTGGTCCGATACATTTACAAACATTTGATTGTTTGTCAGTAGTTGCTGAATATGACATGCATTAATACAGGAAATTGAGCAGATCCAACGAGAACCAGCGCATTTAGTGAAGCACGAAAACTTCTCCTGAATGCGTATCAAAAACCACCGGCAGACCGAATATAAATGTAGCGCGTCACATAAAATTTCGAGAGCGTATATTTCTACAGCTTTCATGATATTGCTTTTATCTACTTCCTTTATAGACGCTTGGAAAAACTGGTACAGTTTAGATTTAGGAACCATGTAGAACACGCGAGGCAATACCCACATTACGACTTGTTTTAGAAGATAGGTTAAGGAAAGACAAATGTACGTTTGTAGCTTTTGTATATTTGCAAATAGCATTTGACAATGTAACCTGGAATACTCTTTCAAATTTTTAAGGTAGCAAGGTTAAAGTATGGGGAACAGGAGGTTATTTTCAATGTGCACCAGGTAACAGTTACAAGAGTCGAAAGGTTCAAAGGGCTGTAGGTTGCCCATCTTATTCAGAGATTATAAGACTTGCACAGGATAGGGTAGTGGGAAGAGCTGCATCAGACTAGTGACAGGACTGGAGACCACAAGAACAGCAACTACTTCAAAGGTTTTTAAATATGTAGTACTGAACTACTGAGGTAAACAGTCCCTAGGCTTACGAACTACTTAAACTAATCTAAGGACAACACATACACACACATCTATGCACGAGGGGGGAAAAACCTCGTGCGCCGCAGCAAGGTGCCTTAGAACACTCGGCCATTCCACCGCTGCAGGTAACTACTTCTGAAGGACCATGTCATCTACTTGCAGTTATTAGAAACGAATACTGATTATTCCAGTGAGAAAGAGCAGTAATATATATGTATAAAAATTTTTAATGAATATTTGCATAGATTTTTGTTGAACCCGAAGTAACTTGGGACAGCACTTTTTATCCATTCCAACTTTAGATACCCACAAGGTTACGTTGTTTAGCAGCGAAGATGATGGTTTAAATCGTAACTGGTCGCAAAATAAAATTTCTTGCAAATAGTTGAGCTCAAGCAAGGGAGAACAAAACCATAATAAGTTTACGCTTTTACTAAAATTTCCGGGAGATCGAAGAACTTGAACGTTATTTTTGAGCTTGTTCCAAGAAGTGTGAAACAGCTAAATTGCCTTCACTCTTCCAGAAGAGAAAGAAAATGTTACTTTAATGATAGTTAACTGCAGGAGCGCGTATGTCAAGATTACAGAACTCCTTTCTCTTATGAATGGAAACAATACCCACATAGTACCAGGTACAGATACTTGACTGAAGCCAGATGTCAGACTGGGATTTACATCGTCGAGACAGAGGAGTAAAGGTGGAAACGTGTTTATGGTGATAAAAATATCAGATAGTATTAAGTGAGATTAGTACAGATCGGGAAGGTGAAATACGATAACTTGGGTGAGGATCAGGGTCACTGGATATTACTATAGATCCACAGGATCAGCAGTCGCAGTGGACTTGTAATATATTTCGCATAAATTTCTTAGTCATGTCGTACTATTAGGTAGAGATACAGACTCCCAGGTAGATGTCCTGTTTCTGAAATTTATTTCTTGCATGACGGAAGGGTGTGTTACAGGACTCATGCTTCTCACAATAGATTTGAACAACTTCGTAGATAAGATCGAAAGTTCAATGGCGTTTCGCGGATGATGCCTCAGTACATCGAGAAGTCGCAAAGCTCCAAAAGTATAGTGAAATGCAGGAGGATCTGCAGCGCATCAACGCTTGGTGCAAGGAGTGTCATGTGACCCTCAACGTAAACAATTTTCAGATACTACGAATACATAGAAAGATGCTTATGCAACAGCAGAACCATAATTGGAGCAGTTACTTCCATACATTAACTGGGAACAGGTAAAGGAGTGATTTGAAATGGAACGCCCAAATAAAATTAATCGTGGCTTGGGCAGATGAGGTACTGAGATTCACTGGAAGATTTATCAGCATATTAACAAAACAAGTAGCTGAACAAACACTTGTTCAGCCAATAGCAGAATATTTCTGAGAAGTCTGATCTCCCTATCAAATAGGGTTGATAAAAGATCCAACGGATGTCAGTACGCTTCGTTGCACGTTCATTTAGTAAGCGCGAAAGCGTCACTCAGTTGATTGGCAAACTCCAGTAGATAGACGACTTGCAACGCGGTGAGGGGTTCTTTTCAAAGTGCCCAGAGCATAAGTTTCTTGAAGAATCAACCAGAATATTGCTTCCTCCTTTGTATATCGGCTGAAAAGACCCCTATGATGGGATTAGAGGTCACATATCTGCAACTGATTTTTGTTTCAGCGAACCATACGTGACTGGAATATGAAAGGATGTGATAAAGGTGCCCGAAGTCCCTTCCACCATACCCGATGAGGTGGCTTGCGGAGTATTGTTGTAGAAGCTGAAAGATCTCATTGAAGACGGCGCCTGTAGCTAAAAGCGGAAACTCTCGCACGATTAGTCTGACGAGTAACTGTTATAAACTGCTGTTTAGTAGCATAAGCGAATGACTAGATAGAAATCTGTTTGCTAAGAAGGAGGAAAATGTCCAGAGGATCCATTCCAAAATAGAACTTCTAATGGAAGGTAGAATGGTAGCCGCGGCATAATAGCCGTGCGTACTAAGGCGCGGAGCTGCGGTGCGCGCGGCCGTTGCCGTCGGGGCTTCGAGTCCTCCCTCGGGCATTGGAGTATGTATTGTCCTTAGCTTAAGTTACTTTAAGTTGGTGTAAATAGTTTGTAGGCCTAGGGACTGATGACCAACGTAGTTAGGTCTAGGCCGGCCGCGGTGGCCGAGGGGACTGAGGCGCTTCAGTCACGGTCTGCACAGCCACTACGGTCGGGGGTTCGAATCCCCCCTCTGGCATGGATATTTGTGCCGTCCTAGTTCGTAAGTCGTTCATAAGTAGTTTGTAAGTTTAGGGACTGATGACTCCGTAGTTAAGTCCCATAAGCTATACACACATTTGAACATTTGAGTTAGGTCTATTAGATTTACAAACAATTGACTTCATTGTAGAATGGTACCCTACAATTTTTGGTAGATTGACGGAAAACCTTCGAGAAGTTAAGATTGAATCTTTACACGATACTTTGATGAAGAGGGACAATGTACACAGACACAGACATGTAATCTATAGCGTCTACAAAACCTGAGTAGGAGACGTAAAAGTGAAAGGTTGTCAAACAGAAGTTCGTGTTAAGAAGTTTGCAATATCAAATTGCAACTAATCATCATTGTTCCTCGATTAGTTCGTCGAAGTAACAGTGGAGGAATTTAAAAAAGTGTAGGGGCAGCAAAAACATGGAAGAGGATCTAATTCCAGAATTAAAAGCTGTTCAGCTGAAATAGGTTTTTATGGCGGCGGTAAGGAAGACTCTTGAAAAGAATAAATGTGCTCACGTGTCTTACAATCCCCTGATCGTATTGAAATTATATATATATATATATATATATATATATATATATATATATATATATATATATATGGCTGTATTGGAATTGTGGTCTGTCTTCACATGTGGCACAGATCACCGCTTATCCTACTTCACAGTGCGTGAAAGCTACTGATCTACACGTACTGTGAACAGGCGTGGGCATACGACACCTTATCGCCTACTAATGGTTCCACCATTCATCAATCACTTTCCATAAATGCTCACTGTTCTGTCATCCCAAGGACCGTACCAGTCTGTACCGATATGTCACATACCGTCGGCCACAGCTATGTGCCCTTCATCAAAGTAACTTACGTCAGTAGATTGTCCCATCTGCCGCCCTCTTTTTCGCTGGAATGGTTTCTCATTTTCTTCTGCTCTGTTCTTTTACTTCCCTTGCAGCCATATGTGCCCAAGACACCTCGATCAGTTTCTCTGACGCTGGTTGTTCTACCGACCTTCCACAGCTCCTGATAGCCCTACAACTAATCACACATGGACGTTTACCAGGCAATCCACTTGTCAGGCGATCTGAAGAAAATTCCTGAATCAACGGGTTGACAACAAGAGGCCAGCATTTATTTAGGCGATGCGTTTATTTTATTTTTTTACAGAGAGCTCTCGCACACTGCCTTACTACGCCAAGCAGCCATTGGCTGACCGTCTCTTCATCTCTTCATAAGGCCATGCGTCCACGTTCCGGGCGAGTGTGCGCCGGATTATGAACCCAGTACAACCTCAAGACGACTCCTGCCTCACGTAAGGAAATTTACAATGAAAGAAGAAGCCATAATGGATTGGGGATTTACTCTCTGCACGGCCACAACAAGGACTTTGGCTCTCATTGATACTGTGCTGGTAACCCTGCTTTGTTCAAATGCTCAAATGTTTGTACAGCTTATGGGACTTAACTACGGGGTTATCAGTCCCTAAACTTACAAACTACTTATGAACTACTTACGAACTAGGACGGCACAAATATCCATGCCCGAGGGTGGATTCGAATCCCCGACCGTAGTGGCCGTGCAGACCGTGACTGAATATTGTTGTGATAATAATGATACATCATATTAAAATTATAAAACATTCAGTTTGACGTCATTCCAGAAAGAACGGCAGTATTGCAAAACTAATGGCGTGACTGTGAAAGAAAAATCACTTATAACGATCTTGTGCAGTCCTATGAAGAAAATTAAACCGAAAATAATTCCGCGCTATCTGGGTTAAAATGTGGTGCTACAGACGAATGTTGAAGATTTGATGGGTAAATCATGTAACTAATGTTCAAATGTTCAAATGTTTGTATAGCTCATGGGACTTAACTACGGGGTCATCAGTCCCTAAACTTACAAACTACTTATGAACTAGCTACAACTAAGGACGGCACAAATACCCATGCCCGAGGGGGGAGTCGAACCCCCGGCCGTGCACTGCAGACCGTGACTGGAGCGCCTCAGTCCCCGCGGCCACCGCGGCCGGCGCCTGCTTTGTCATAGTTACAGTATACGCTGTGTAGTTGTAGAACTGCTTCATCACGGTCTACTTCATAGTGTTTTGGGTCAGTAGTTTATTCATAGAATAATGGGGTAAAACGAGTACAAAGCAACCTCAGTACTATGTTTGTAGAAAGAAAAGATGTAGTCAATCTTTTGTTTGATAGATACTGCTATAGTCATGCGTATGCAAACACAGAGCCTTGTAAACAGAAGATGATGCTTCGGTAGGTAACACCTATATTAGAAAAAAGGGGACTAGCGCTGGCGTTAAATAAGTTATTGCTGCTAAAATGACAGGTTACCACGATTTAAGTCAGTTTGAACTTGGTTTCACAATCGGCGCACGATAGATGGGACACAACATCTCCAAGGTAGCAGCGAGGTGGGGACGACTATTTCACGAATGCACAGAGAATATCGGGAATCCGGTAAAACATCAAATCTCCGACAACGCTGCGGTCGGAAGCGATCCTTCGAGACCGGACCCATAGATAACTGAAGAGAATAGTTCAGTGCAACAGAAGGGAAACTAGTGCCGGCCGCGGTGACCGAGGCGACTGAGGCGCTTCAGTCACGGTCTGCACGGCCACTACGGCCGGGGGTTCGAATCACCCCTCGGGAATGGATATTTGTGTCGTACTTAGTTGTAGTTTGTAAGTTTAGGGACTGATGACCCCGTAGTTAAGTCCCATAAGCTTAACAAACATTTGAAACTCTTCCGCAGACTATTGCGGATTTCAGTGCTGGGCCATCATCGAGTGTCAGTGCCCGAACCATTTAACGAAACGTCATTGATAAAGGCCATCGGAGAAGAAGGCCCACTTGTAAACCCTTGCTGACTGCACGACACAAAACCGACATTGGATTATTGTTGACTGCGTTGCCTGGTGTGACGAGCCTCGTTTATAGTTGTATCGAGCAGATTGATGTGTACGGGTGTGGACACAACCTCTTGAATCCAATGTCCCTACACGTAAACAGCTGGTGGCCGCTTTGTAATGACGTGGGGACTCCAGAACAAATTTCTTCCATTATCTGTTGCGTATATTTAGCTTTCAAGAGAAAGCAATAATCATGGAAATTATTTCCAAAACAGTTTAACCGAGTAAATTCAAGGAATCTTTAGAATTAACATGGGTATAAAAGCTTTATTAGTGGCGGAAGGTGTAAAGCCTTAACTGGTGTAAACATCTCATAAGCAATTCGGAGAAAACACCTAAAGTCGACGTTAACGGTAATAATGCAACATAATGGTTCGGAGAAAGAAAATAGGTGGAAGGGGAGAGCGCGAAAGGAATAAAACGGGGAGCAAATTAGCTGTTGGTGAGGTCGCGTTCCTGGAAGTGGGGCAGAACAAGGAAAGGACTTGAGTCAGCTGGAATACCACTTCTAAAAGCATTAAAAGTTTACTTGAATAACAAAATCCACGTTCCTCTCGTTTCTAAGACTGCAAGGCCGCAAAGGTTGACCAAAAGATTTGTATAAAACTGGCCATTGCCTTCCATATCGAAAGTATGTGAGCCCCACGACTGTTGTAGATGTTGTGGTCTTCAGTTTAAAGAATTGAATGATACTCTCCACGTAACCCTATCCTGCGCAACGTCGTCTTCTCTGAATAAAAACAGGAACCCACATCTGTATACTGTATTCGCCTCTGTCTCCCTGACTCCCACATTTCCCTCGAATCTAAATAGGCGATTCTTTGATGTCTCCGAATGTGTCCTAGCAATATTACAGTCAAGGTATGCCATGAATTTCGCTACTTATCATTTCTGTTCAGTACCTTCTCATCATTTATTTGATCTACCCATCTTCAGCATTCTCCTGTGGCACCAAATTTCAAAAGCTAGTATCATTTCCTCTGTAGTCCATAGCGTCCATGTTTCACTCCCGTACAAGGTTGCACTCCAGACAACTGCTATAAAGAGATTCCTAAAACTCAATTGAATCTCAAAAAATTTCTTTTCTTCACAAATTGTTTTCGTTCCATAGCCATTCTACATTTTGTATCTTCTCCACTTCGTTAATGATAAATTATTTTTCTGCCCAAATAAACAACCAGTACTCATTTACTATTTTTATTGACTCGTTACGTAATCTAAGTCCTTCATCATTGCCTGATTTTTGCTTAGGTTACACTCCATTACCCTTGTTTTGATCTTGTTAATGTTCATCTTATACCATCCTTTCAAGACATTATCCATTCCGTTCAATAGTTCTTGCATGTCCTTCGCCCTGAACTTCTAATTCGTTCTCCAAAATTCTCTTAGCTTTTCTTCACAGTTTGCTGGGTTTTAGAGATTTAATAACGCTGAGGAAAGGCTACAATCCTGTCTTACTGCCTTCCCAACTACTGCGTCACTTTCATGCCCTTCGGCTCTTGTAACTGTTGTCTGGTTTTCTAAGTTGTATATAACTTTTCATCTCCTATATTTTACCCCTGATACCTTCAAAATTTGAAATGCTCTATTATAGTCTACACCGTCGAAAGCTTTCTCCAAATCTACGAAAATCTACAAAAAACAGATGCAGTGAATTATAACCTTTTGAAAATGTCGCATAAATTTCATGTATGTAAAAGTAAAGAAAGTAGAAAGGTCAATGGATATTTGTCCTGAAAAGAAAATACACACTCCATCCATCACTGACTAGTCGAAATTAATGCATCTAAATAGAAGAGGGTCTGACATGTGGGCCAACGATTTCGATCAAATTATGCATGGACGTTCTATATTGAATATAAAGAGACAAGTGTTTCGGCTTTTTGCTAGACATCCAGTAGTTTTTGAAAAAATCAAGATCAAAGTTGCTGATGGAAAATCGCGTTTTCGATATTATAGGGCCTTCATTGAATGATCGTCTGAAGCTCAGCGCGCTCGGTCAGAGGGCTTAGCGCTCTCTATAAAAAGGCGGTCCAAGGCTTGGACTGTAAAACTATGTATCCAGGTTCTAACCTCCATCGTGGCAGCTTTGTGGATTGTTTCTCCATGTAATTGATAACATTCTCACATTTGTAAATGCCGAAACACGTGTCTCTTGATGTTCAATATACAATCTCCATGCGAAATGCGTTATCGGAGGCCCTCATGTTAGACCTTTTTCTTGTAAGTCCACCGGATGGGAGTACCACTATCTCACCTAACAGGCTGAAAGCCTTCTTAGTAGAGGAATTTGCGTATGCAGTGTGTCCATAGCTGTCTTCGTTGAATATGTTTGGGCACCAGTGCAATTTTTGGACTACAATCTCATGTTTTGTCAACAGTATCAGATTTGTAGTGCTTCGAACTTTTGTGTCATGAATGGGGTGTTGTGACTTGTTATTTTCATGTGTGCTCCTTGTGGTGGGTAAATTGTATTTGTAGTAATGATGATGATGATGATGGAAATGAGAGAAAGTAAAGCGCAGTGTTGTTACATAGCTTCCTACACTCAATTACTAACAAGAGATCCTCTGTCCTAGTACGTCTCAGAAGAACGGATCATCATAAGATGCATAATTCTCGACTTTGCAGTGATGGGTAGTGCGTATGTTTCCTTCTCAGGGTAAAAATTCATTGATTTTTAGACATAGTGCACCCTACCATTTGCTAGGATGTTGCATAAAATGCATTCACATAACCGAGACCTAAGAAGAAAATTAAACACTTTCTGTCTTAGAAAGAAAATAAACATTGCATGCAACACATGAAAGCTGAGTGTTGTGCCTCTTGTCTCCATTGTTTGATCTTACGTGGGTACATTTTATACGACCTCTTCAAAGGCGTAGGATTCATACTTTAAAGATAGTTACGGCTCCCACATTACAGATGTCTTGCAGAGTCAAGTAAATTTAGATTCAGAAAGAAACAGAAGTGGTTAAATTTTGGTTTCGATTCTTGAAAACTTTGTAGTTGCAATTCGTCATTTTTCAAATTATTCTAAAACTCCTTATTGGTGATGACTTTTACGGTGTACGATTGTTTGTTAAAACATGCTCCTGATATGTTTGTAATAACAATTTCTGGTCATTAGCTGAATGTATGTTTTTACTTACCTTACGTCATGTTTATGTACGTATTCTTTTGTAGAATATAGCAGGGTACGTGGTGATATTAAAATCATTTATTGAGTTCAAATTTATTCTATACATTAATACATTTGGTAGATATATATGTAGTTGAACAGTGTATTCCCAAGTGACATTTTAATCGAGAGATTTATGTGTGCATTTAACTCCAACATAGACAGTTGAATGAGGTCGGCAGTTGTTTACGGTCAAGGTATTGCCAGACATACGCTACGGCTCTGTCCATTTTAAGACAACTCCCCAGAGGACACACTGAAAGAGACCAACAGAGCGTGACTAACGTTTTGGCTGCTAAAATGATCTGCATCGACTGGTCCGACCGAGAGACTCATCACTCGCCATAGACCTAAATTGTTGTTGTTGGTATTTAAAGGGAACTAAACTACTAGGTCTTCAGTCCCTATGCATCAAGGAAACTGTCACGCAACCCACTAACAAAACGAATACTGTGACTCTAACAAATTACGTCCTATCTGGGTGTTGAAAATTTAAGAAGCATTGCAGAACTGATATTGTAAAAGAATACTATATGTACTGAATTGCGATATCGGTCCAAATTGAAACCAAGTTTTTGTAATATTCTCTGTGAGCATGCACATGAACATGAATTAATGACAGTACATTACTACAACCGAAAAGACAAGTAGAAAGCAACACGCTTGCTTGTAAGCACTCAAAATATTAAATTATTGATTGACTTGGCAAATTCCGTGAGAGTTAAATGAAAAATTATGCCACAAATCATTATGAAACGTATGACGCAAAAGATACACAGTGATTGCTCCAGTTGCGACAAAGAGACGTATCATAGCTGAATGGTCATAAAATGGGTAGCCCGGTCGCAGATGTTCCCACGATCAGTTAATTACAGATATTACACATCCTAATCCTGCGAACACATTTTAAGAAACTCATTCTCTTCATTCTCCACTCAGAGGAGTGGAGCGGGCTGTTTGAGATCCGGCCCATAAAGAGTCGCGGTTCTACTCAGCCAATTATCAGACATAGTATTCGAAATGAAATGCCAAGATCGCACATTAATAATTTATTCAATGACGAACGTTTTTGTTGAACTGTGTCACCATCATCTGCTCACATATATATTTTACAAGCTGGTCATCTTGTTAAAAACATGGGTATTAAATAATAAGTGCAACATTACACTTAGTCACCATATAAAAATACACAAGTTAAAAACATGACAGCTTACAAAATACAATTTAGTAAGCTGTCATGTTTTTAACTTTACATGGTGACTAAGTGCAATGTTGCACTTGTTATTTTATACCCATTTTTCAATAAGATGACCAGCTTGTAAAATATATATGTGACTAGACGATGGTGACACAGTTCACCGAAACCGGTCGTCATTGAATAAATTATTTACGTGCGATCTTGACATTTCATTTTGAATACTATGAAACGATCAGATCGCCTCCACACCCTACTATGTCACGTAATCTTAATTATCACACAGGCTGATAGTGGGGCAAAGGGAAAAACGGACTGGGAGTATGTGGGAGGAGTTTACCAGTTCCGGCCTACGCCCTACAACCAAGGAAAAGCTCAAGAAAACCTTGGTAGGAACCGGGCGATTGGAACTAATTTATCTCTGGGACGTTGCCCAGGACTAAAAATGGATTAACGAGGGAGCATGAGTACACTCACGGTAATCAATGATCGGACGCCCGAGTCACTGTCGTAAACTCGTAGAGGTCAGCTCGACCAACAGTGGAAAAGCGTCTCCATAGAGGAACCACTCCCGGAAGTGCGGTATCCTCTGCGTCGTAAGATGATGTTGCGAACATAGGATGAACGGTTAATAAATGTCAATTGACGATTCCTTCGCCTTCGAGCTCTGACGGTCTGAGGATAATTTACAAACTCGAAAATTGAATGTGGTGAGTGACTGCATAACTGACATTAGATGTTGCGGTACCTGAGGTATAAGTCAGTGCTGGTGGAATCTGACGACCAGGAGAACTCTCTTCCCCCAAAAAGTCAAAGACGAAGTACAATCATGAGAAGAAATTAGCCAATTGTGCTCTCATTTGGAGTCTTACTTACAGGAAATGTCCTCTTTGCGTCCACTACATATCCGCGTATAATCAACTCTACCAATCAGGAAGCTTTGCCAAAGGTTATCCAATTATTTTTTTAAAATCTGCCTGACCCCTCTCCTAGTAAAAAAAAATTGTAAAATTGTCAACTGTTGAATTTCTCAGTAGTGGGACTCTGAACTCTGATATTTCTTTTAAGATCAACCACTGAATCTGCTTCCGAGTCTTTCGCTGTCGCACTCAGGTGTCTTCATGCCCAAGACCCCCTCCCTAACAAGTAGACGAAGAAATTACTTGACAAGACACAACAGCGTACTTTCTCATGAAAAGAAACCCGATAACTATCTTGCGACTGTCTCTTTACTTCCTCGTGTTCCTGGAAGCTGCAGCGGAGCAAACAATTCTGAAAACTGTGCTTTGAATGAATAGTTGTGCTTATAAAGAGGCAATTTTTTCTGCACAGCATCCGACCTTAGTTCATTATACGGGCGTGTTACGTAAGAGCACCCCACGTCGTGTCAGTCATAGATTGTGAAAACATAGGCTAATTTATCAGTTCAGGGAACTGTCCTTCTTGACACGTTTGTATGCTGTAACTACCTACCTGTCCAGTCATCTCACCAGACACTTGTCCCAAGCCCGCAGCAAAATAACTAAACGGAACTACGTCCTCCAGTTTATACTAGACGGCTGTGACACACTAGCTTCTCTTTTCCCCTACTGTGGCTCATCAACACCAGTACAACATTGAGAAACAGAAATAAAGAAAATCCAAAAATCCAAATTTCCTAGTTTTAGACCAAGAAATCGTGGCCCTAGCCTTGCAGTCAGTAAAGCTGCTTCTACTCTGACGGAAATAAAAATTTTTACACTCTCCTAAAGTTGGCCAATTCACTAAAAACGTATTGTTGATGCAGTGGGTACATGACATGTTTACATTTATTATAAAAAAGGAAAAATTCTTGTTGTTCTGCAAAGTTATTTATTGAGTTACGAACCGGCTTTCGACTTCTTCGTCCACCTTCAGGTAACAACTGAATGTCGGTAACATGTCGTCAAAGATGTTCGAATTACAAAGTCGTTATTAAGTTACAGAAGATACAAATTCACATGTTCACAGGAAAGTGTTACATTTTCATGGCACTGGATTACATTAACTACAATATAAAAATATGTAAAAAGCTGATATACCAAATAGAGGTTCAAACCATGAAAGTACATTGTTAAAAGCAGGGGGGGGGGGCGAGAAGAAGGTGGGGGTTGTTACATTGTAAAACAATAGTAAAATGGTAACACTGGATACATTTAACAGACTGATAACTGAAACTTACTTTAAATGAAAGATTCAACATTTTCCTAACATCCGCTCACAGATAACCATACCTATGATGTAGACTGTAAAATATTACATTCTCTCAAGAAAAGAAGAAAATACTGGAAATCAATAAACACATGACAGAGGATGCCAATATAGTATTAAACGATCAAACCCAGTTTCCTTTTTCCCCACTACTAAAATAAGTTTCATTTATCAGTTTGTTAAATGTATCCAATATTACCATTTCGGTACTATTTCACAATGTCACAACAGTCACCTTCTCTTCCCTCCCTTCTCTGCTTTTAACAATGAATACTCAAGCTTTGAACCTCTACTTATAAAATAAGATTTTTAACTATTTTTATATTTTAGTAAATGTAATTCAGTGCCATGAAAATGTAACACTCTCCTGTGAACACGTGAATTATCTTCTTTAATTTAATGACAACTTTGCAAGTGGCACATATATGACGACATGTTAGGGACTTTCAGTTGTTACCAGATGATGGACTAACAAGCTGAAAACCGGTTAGTGACTCAATCAATAATTTTGTAGAACATCAGGAATTTCTCGTTTCTGATAATATTATCATGTTCTGTCCAGAACAGACGGAAAACTCAATTAACGTTTACATTTACATATAAAAAGCTCTAGCGTTACTGAAGAATGAGAAATACACATATGGTCGGAAATACAGGCGCTTATTCTGGAGCTAATATAATACAGATGGCGAATACTTACTTTGAATACGTTATTGCACGTCCGCTGTACCGGTTCACGTAGTTCTGTTTTGTTCAAATGTTTGTTAACCTTATGGAACGTAACTGCGGGGTCATCAGTCCCTAAACTCACAAACTACTTATGAACTACCTTACACTAAAGACAGCACTAAACATCCATGGCTGAGGGGAGATTCGAAGCCCGACGAGGAACGGCCTCGGCCACTCCGCCGCGGCATATAGTTCTGTTTGAGTTGCGGGTTGACGAGTAACCCGTGATAGTCGTCATCCCACCATATCCCACACGTCCTCAATTGAAGTCCGGAGATCGTACTGGATACGTAAGTTGCTGCAGGTCTTACTGAGTATAGTGAGTTTTATGCGCAGTGTGTGGATGAGTATTATCCTGTTGGAACAACACGTCACCTTCCTCTTGCAAGAATGCCAAAGGAACCGTGTATGCTCTGCATGTACAGAGTAATGGTCAAACGTTCCCTCTATTAACACCAAAGGCGAACAGGAACTATAGCTGATCGCACTATAGACCACAAGCCCTCGGAAAAGAAGAGTATGCCTTACACGAATGCAGTTCTATGTCGTCCGCGCGAAGCGACCATCACTTGCGTATAATCAGAATCTGGTTTCATCGTTGAAGAGGACGACCTGCCAGTGAATGTGATCCTATGACACAGCAGTTAAGTCTTACGCGTCAGTGCTGAGGCGTAAATGTAGTCCTACTGCTAGTAACCGGTTGACAACAGTTCGTGTTGACACTTCTGGGCCACATGGAATGACCCCTTGGTCTAAGGTGTCACGGTACGGACTGGGTGGCCGTTCACGACGTGTGTGTGTTGTCCTTAGTGTAAGTTAGTTTAAGTAGTTTGTAAGTCTAGGGACTGATTACCATACCAGTTTGGTCCAACAGGTCTACAAACATTTGAACATTTTGACACTTCTGGTCTGTCATCAAATATTCAAATGTTTGTAAATGTTAAGTACGGTGGTTATCAGCCGGTAGAGTTACAAACCACTTAAACTAAATGTAACTACCCTAAAGACAATACGCACACCCGTGCCATAGAGAGATCTCAAACCTCCGTCGGGTAGCACCAGCGCGTTGCGCAGCAAGACGCCTTAGAGCGCACGGCCATTGCATTGCGGCCCTTCTGATCTCACAAAGCCCTTTATCTATGCTGTTGTTGCTGAATTGTCTGCCACTGTTGCTCTTAGAATACTATGATTTTGGGCATTGTGCTGCGTGGACGTCCAGAACACAAGAACAAGTTTCGTTGCTTATGCAGCATTTCCGATTTGTAGGGGAAATCTCCGAAAGCACAACCCCGCCACCTGGAAGGCGACAATCTGAACTCGCTCGGATGGCTGATGGAAGCATGATTGCGTCTCCGTCGCTCGGCTCCTGTGAACCCTGTTAGTAAGCAGCTATCGTTTGGCGTTTACTCGGTTTCAATATGGCGTAAGGCGCATCTCATGGCTGCATACAAAATCCGTTCTGTATCCTGCTATATCCTCTACAGGTAAGCTCAATAGCCGAAGTGCACAGTATTAACAAAATAAGCAAAATGTATCCAGCCGCGTTTCAATTCAAACAAGGGGAATTGATTGGTTTCAGTGCCTCAGACTTAACGCATACGCACAAAAATTTAAAAAGTCACAAAATCCCCAAGACTCGCAATCTTTTACAGATACTTGAAATTTAGCTCGAACTTCAATGAGAGAATCTTATAATAGTTTCCACAACGAAAGCCGGTAATGTAGTTTGGTAGAAAATCCTAAGAAATTCTGGTGGCAGGTAAAGCATACTGGCGGTAAAACACAATCAATACGTTCACGCAACGGCGATGGTAGCGATGACAGTAGAGCTAAAGTAGAATTGCTTTTAGAAATTATTTCACCAAAGAGGACAAAGCAAATACTTCTGAATTCGAATCAAGAATAGCTTACAGTATACGTAATTTAGAATTTGATCCCCCTGGGTAGTAAAGAAACTTAAACCACTTACCAAAAGTAAGTCTCCCGGTCAGGATTGTATACCAACTACATTCCTTTCAGAGTATGCTGTTGCAAAGGACCAAACATAGGTATCATACATAACCGTTCGCTTAGGTCGTACCTCGGATATTTTCGGGCTGCATTTTAACCCATCCTTCACCTCTCAACGATGTAAGGAGTCGCCAGAAACGACACGTTGTTCTGATTCCACGTTAAGCTGTACGTCCCCTTTTCCAGGTTGAATAACTGGGGTAGGCTAGGGACACACAAGTCGCCGAAGTGGCGTCCAACTGAAAGACTTGCTCCAGGCCAATGAGCCACACGAAATTATTATTATTATTATTAGTGAAGGATCTGTACCCAAAGACTGAAAAGTTGCACAGCTCACTCCAGTAGGAGTGATCGCAAAAGTATAGCGCTGTATCATTGACGTCAGTTTGCAGCTGGATTTTAGAACTTATACATCAATCAAACATTATGAACTACCTCAAAGAGAACAACCTATGATTCGGAAAGTTTAGTTCTTTTAATGATGTAAAGAATACTGTAGGCAAGGGATCTCAAATCGATTCCACATTTTTAGGCTTCTGGAAGCCTTATTGACACTGTATCTCACAACAATCTTCTGATCAGATTGCTTGCTTATAGAATATCGCCACAGTTGTGCGATTGGTGATTTCCTGTCAGAAAGGACACAGTACATTGTAATTGACGGTAAGTCATCGAGTAGAACAGAAGTGATATCTGGCTTTCCCCAGGGAGGGATTTAGGGCACCTACTGTTCCTTATTTATACAAACGATTTATGAGGGAATCTGAGTAGCTATCTTAGACTGTTCACAGATGATGCTGTCATTTATCGGTTAGTAAAGTCACCAGATCAAAAGCAACTGCAAAATTATTTAGATAAGATATCTGAATGGTGCGAAAATTGGCAAGTGATCCTAAATAATGAAAGTTGTGAAGTTATCCGTATGAACTGTAAAAGAAATCCGTTTAACTTCATTTACATGATAAATCAGTCAAATCTACAAGCCGTAAATTCAACTAAATACCTAGAAATAAAAATTACGATCAACATAAATTCGAAAGAACACAAAGAAATATTATCGCGAAGGTGAATCGTGACTCGATGAACCCTCTGCCATGTACTTCAACGTGACTTGCAGAGTATCCCTGTAGTTATAGAACCAAAGGCTACTTTTCATTGTCCGAACACTTAGAAGATGCAGCAGTGCTACTGAAGAAACTGCCTACACTACGCTTGTACGTCCTATTTTGGAGTATTTCTCCGCATTGTAGGATCCCAGAAAGTGGGACAGGCAGAGGACACAGAGTTCAGAGCAGGCAGTTTTTTTGTACTGTCCCGATATGGGGGAGATAGTGTCAAGAATATGATGCACGAGTTGGTTTGGAAATCATTAAAAGGAAGGCTTTATTCCTTGTGGCGAGATTTATTTGCAAAATTTCTTTCACCAATTTTCTCCTCCGAATGCGAACATATTTTATTAGCACCTACCTACACAGGGAGACACATTAATCGTAATAAAATACATCAGATCGAAAACGTAAAGATTTAGGTGTTCCTTTTTCCAGCGATCTATTAGAGAATGGAAGTCATAAAGCCTGTTCGATCAACCCTCTGCCATGCACTTCACTCTGACCTGCTGAATATTTATGTAGACGTAGATGTAAAATTTGGAACACAGATAGCAATGGAGTCGAGTTTCTGTATACTCCTACTCTGTGGCGCCGTTTTAAATTCTGGCGTTCGGACGGCAGAGATGGCGTGGTTGCGCGGCCGGCTTGCGGATGGAAGCCAGCAGACCAGAGGCAAGCAGGCAGGCAGGAGGCAGACAGGCAGGGAAGAGGCGGCGACCGCAGCGCAAAGCCCGGCTGCCGCATCAGCTTGCGGCGCCACCGCAGGACACCAGCCGCAGCCGGGGCCGGCGCCCCAAACACTTGCTGCTGCTCTTCGCCACCCACCACTGGCAGGCTCACTGCCTGAACCCTACACAGTTACATCTCGCTGTTTTCTGTAGCTCCACAGACCGCTTGCCTGCTGAAAACACGATCTGTCAAACGAGTCAAGATGATGCTGATTCTCCTTCAGTTTTCAGATTTCACGTAATGTACCCGGTGGTTATACGAGGATCATTCAATTATTAAAGAGAGAAATTAGTCTGGAGAGAAACTGTTGGTAGGGCGAGTTTGGTATTTTTAACGCTTTAAGTTGGCGTTAGTGGGATTACTCCCGATCAGCCCTGATCAACCTCAACGCGTCCCCATGAAAGATCCACTTTAGTGGAATAACCGCAGTCTAACATATATAGTTGCGACACTAACTGCGGAGAAAGTAGTTACCAAGTGACGGTTGCAAGACACTAGCGCTCCTAACAGTGGGCAAGCTGCCGAAGGTGTCATGCTTGTATACATTATGGGACCGTCTTATGCAACTGCACTTGAGACCAGAAGCGTTTCGTTTTATTCTAAAGCGTCTTCAGTGGCCAGCTGAACAAGAAATGGTCTGTTTTACGTCATTTATTTAATTTTTCTAAATTCGTTCGATAACAGTTCTCATACAATATGATTGTTTTGATTCGGAATAAAATGGACTAATATTACTGACTTATTTTTATGTTAATGAAATTTTCTCGGGTTACAGGCCGCGTCATGTGGTTTACTGCCCACGAGCTTTCGACAGAGAACTCCTCTGCCATTGTCAAGTGGATGACTGTCAATTCGAGGCCGCTGCCGTGCTTCTGGGACAGCGTAATTAACGAGGCAGTAGAGATCAAAGTTACAGAAAACACCCTCAATAAAGACGGCGGCTTGCACCTCAGTACGGCTTGGGATCCCGTAATTGCGGAGTTGCAGCGGGCGCGGCGTACGCGCGACCAAAACATTGCCTTATATGGTCACGGAACTGGGCACCAGTGACGTCACTGGCAGCGGCGCGGCTATATAAGCAGGGCAGCGGCCGCGAAACGACAGTCATCCACTTGAAACGGCAGAGGAGTTCTCTGTCGAAAGCTCGTGGGCAGTAAACCACATGACGCGGCTTGTAACCCGAGAAAATTTCATTAATGTATATCACCGCGAAAACATACACTCATATATATTTTTATGTTGTCCTCTTCACGTGTTTTGCAGCACATTGCCAATTGCTGTCACTATTTATATTTACACTATTTACAGTTGACAAAAGTTTTTGAAAAATTGCCATTTTTGTGGCCTGGCATCCTATGTATGTAGTTCGTTTTGTTTTTGTTTATTGTATGTGTGTGTGTTATTTGCTTCACGTGTTTTGCAGCACATTGCCAATTGCTGTCACTATTTATATTTACACTATTTACAGTTGACAAAAGTTTTTGAAAAATTGCCATTTTTGTGGCCTGGCATCCTATGTATGTAGTTCGTTTTGTTTTTGTTTATTGTATGTGTGTGTGTTATTTGCTTACAAGTTCTTTGGTTCGAACTGTGAGGTGTGTTTTCGTTTCGTTTCTGTCAAAACAGGCGTTTGCTAGCAACTTTGTGTGTGATGTTCTGACGTAATGTGGGTGTGTTTATAAATATTTCAGTTCATCTACAGACTTTCTGTTAGTGTGTGTGTTTGTGTGTGTGTGTGTGTGAGAGAGAGAGAGGGAGAGAGAGAGAGGCAGAGATTTTGTGATTTTCTGCAGGTGTATGTGTGAATAGGGGTTTGTTGTTGATTTATATGGTCGTATTATGTGGGGGGTTTTAGGGTGGAGGAGGTTTGTGTTTTATTGGGTTAAATAATGTTTGGTTGCTGATGTTTCCTTCGTCATTTAATATGTTTCTTTTCTATTAATGCTTTTTGAATTTGGAAATTCTCTTGGAGGGTCAGGGGTGTTTCTTATTGCAAAATCTATTTTCATGTCGGTTTCTATGGTGGTGGGATTGTTGTTTTCTTGCCTAAGGTGATCTGCAAATGTTGAATGGCTGTTGCCATATTTCCATGATCGTTTGTGTTCTTTATATCGTCTTTCAAATGTCCTACTGGTCTGTCGTAAGTATAGAGAATCACAACTGTTAAGTTTGAGCTGGTAAATACCAGATTTTTGGTAGACGTCAGTGCTTTCTGATTTTGTTAGGCATTCCTGTAATGACTTATGGCTTTGATATGCTATTTTTATTCCTTGTTTCTTGAGGATGTTTCCTATTCTGTGTGTTACTTTATTTCCACAAGTAAGTGTGTACCAGTTTGTTTGTTGAGTTTTTGTGTTATGTCCTTAATTTGTGTTGTTGTTTTGCGGGGTAGTAGTGAATGTTATGAGCCTTTGCTTTGGGTGTTTTGTTTCTTTATTTTATTTTGGATTCTTTTATTCAGATTTGTAATGAAGGTTTCTTGGTAGCCATTACTCTTTTCTAACTGAATTATTATGTCCAGCTCCTTGTTGTAATTGTGTTTGTCTATTGGTACTGTGTTTAATCTGTGTAACATGCACCTCATAGCTTATTACTTTTGGGTCCGCATGTGGTTAGAAGACTGGTATAATATTATGTCTGAAGCAGTACTTTTTCCATATATGCAGAATGAGTGAGACTTATTTTTCTTTGTGATTGATATATCCAGAAAATTAATTTGGCCGGCTTCTTCCTTCTCTAGAGTGAACTTCATGTTCTTAAGTATTGTGTTTATCTCTCTGTGTAGTTGGTCTATTTTTTTCTGGTTCATCTATCAAGCAGAGGATATCCTCCATGTATCTCCACCAATATAACACAAAGAAGAGTCATGTTTGTTTATAATTACTTTTGTGTTTAATTAACGAATAGTTAGTATAATTGTTGCTTAACAAGCATCAGGAAAATTTCATGAGACGTACATAATATGGTAATTAATGTAAAAACAGCAGAATTTAACTGATTCAATGGTATAAAGAACAACTTCGGCATGAACAAATACTTGGTATATATGTATATTTCCAGGCTTTTTCTGCTGAAAGGAAGTAGAATATAAACATAAATTGCTATTATGGTCTGTTCATTAAAATTGCTACACCACGAAGGCGACGTGCTACAGACGCGAAATTTAACCGACAGGAAGAAGATGCTGTGAAATGCAAATGATTATCTTTTCAGAGCATTCACACAAGATTGGCGCCGGTGGCGACACCTACGTCGTGCTGACATGAGGGAAGTTTCCAAACGTTTTCTCACACACAAACAGCAGTTGACCGGCGTTGCCTGGTGAAACGTTGTCGTGATGCCTCATGTAAAGAGGAGAAATGCGTGCCATCACCAGTGGCGGCTGGTGGGCTGTTTATTAGGAGGGGCGGTATGTCTCTTCAATTGTACACGACGTTTTGTCCCTTCAGAACATTTCTTGAACGGGGAGAATATAGCATTAATTTTATTAGCTAGTTACGTAATTTAACCCTTCATCTAACACGACTTTTTCCTCCTATACCAAAATACGAACAAATTTACGCACAAATATGTCGTTTTTAATATTTTCTTCAGCAATGAAAACCTTTTAACTCCATTATATTAGATTTCACAACAGACCCAAAACTGTACCTTAAAATAATATAAAGTAAGAAGTAAATTCGTCGTGTGTGTAACTATATAAGTAAGTGTTCAGAGAACACAAATGCTTCGTCAGCGACAAACATATGTTACTGAAATTAGGAGACTGTCACCAACAAATGTAGTAATACCATTGGTATGCTTATATATTGGTGTGTTTATATAAAGCAGGATTAAATTTCCTAGTGAAACTAATTTTGCTTTTGCACGCATTTTGTGTCTGTACACTGTTCAAATCAGGTCTCGCGTGGTCCTAAACTTTTTAATTCCAACTTTCCTTCAAAAGTCAATTTTTCACTACCAAATGTTAAAATGTAGTTAACGCTATTTATATTATTCATTCTAAATAGGGAACTAGAAAAACAGGCAACTACGCGCACCTTCACAACGATACCAGTATCACACGCAGGGCACCTGTAAGAAACTGCCTGACCGGTGGTGGTACGCCTTCGTATATTTCGCGCCCTTGGCGTGGACGCCGTCCTAAGCGGCCCGGTTCAGCACACTACCCCCACCCAACCCCCAATACCCCCACTCACCCCAAGCGCCCGTAGCCAGCCTTTACACGGCGCGGACGGATCGCGTCGAGTCCGACAGTCAGTCCATTCTGAAAACATTCGGTGAGCCTGGCTGGCAGACTACCTAGACTAAAAAATTGGTCATTCACTTACACGGGCTGCTGCTACACGAAAATTATTCAATTAGATTTGTGATTAACGATTGGTACGTATTCCGTGTTGGATATTTTTGGGAGGGCGCCGCCCCAGAGTCCTCAAGGAGTAGCCGCCACTGGCCATCACGTTTCCGACTGATAATGATCGGATTGTAGCCTACCGCGACTGCGGATTATCGTATTACGACATTGTTGCTCGCGTTGGTCGCGATCCAATGACTGTCAGCAGAATATGGAATCGGTGGGTTCAGGAGGGCAATACGAAACGCCTTCCAGGATCCCAACGGCCTCGCATCACTAGCAGTCGAGATGACAGGCATCTTATCCGCGTGGCTGTTACGGATCATGCAGCCACGTCTCGATCCCTGAGTTAACAGATGGGGACGTTTGCAAAACAACAACCAACTGCACGAAC
This sequence comes from Locusta migratoria, assembly GCA_026315105.1. Lineage (NCBI taxonomy): Eukaryota > Metazoa > Arthropoda > Insecta > Orthoptera > Acrididae > Locusta > Locusta migratoria. Next base: position 343,814,120 of record CM048747.1, on the reverse strand, counting down.
AGTTCGACGACGTTTACAGCAGCATGGAATATCAGCTCGGAGAGCATGGCTGCGGTTACCATGGACACTGCATCACAGACAGGAGCGCCTGTGATGGTGTACGCAACGATGAACCTGGGTGCACGAATGGCAAAATGTCATTTTTTAGGATGAATCCAGGTTCTGTTTACAGCATCATGATAGTGGCATCCGTGTTTGGCGACATCGCGCTGAACGCACATTGGAAGCGTGTATTCGTCTTCGCCATACTGAGGTATCACCGGCGTGATGGTATGTGGTACCATTTGTGACACGTCTCGGTCACCTATTGTTGGCATCGACGACCCTTTGAACAGTGGCCGTTATATTTCAGATGTGTTACGACCCGTGTATCTACGTTCATTCGATCCCTACGAAACCCTACATTTCAGCAGGATAATGCACGACCGCATGTTGCAGGTCCTGTACGGGCCTTTCTGGATATGGAATATGTTCGACTGCTGCCCTGATCAGTACATCTCGAGATCTCTCACCATTTGAAAACGTCTGGTCAATGGTAGCCGAGTAACTGGCTTGTCACAATACGCCAGGCACTACTCCTCATGAATTGTGGTATCGTGTTGACGCTGAATGGGAATAAGTACGTTTACACGCTATCCATTCTCTGCGTGACTGAATGCCCAGGCGTATCGAGGCCGTTATTACGGCCAGAGGCTTGTTCTGGGTACTCATTTCTGAGGATCTATACACCCAAATTGCGTGAAAATGTAATCACATGTCAGTTCTAGTATAATATATTTGTCCAATGAATACCCGTTTATCATGTGCATTTCTTCTTGGTTTAGCAATTTTAATGGCCAGTAGTGTAAATGAAAGAAAATGAGGCGATGATTCACAATAGATGTGGTAATTATTGCAGTGTGTGTATAAGCATAGATAAATTTGGACAGTAAGACCAGCGGTAGTGTTTAGCTATATATATTCTTTGGCTCTATGAGTTTGAGTGTGTGTATATGTGTGTCTGGTCAGGTGTGCTCTCTCTTGTCGAGATGTGGTGGTAGTACGACATTACTTATTAAGGTTCCAATGGTTGGGGCTAAATCTGGGTATTCCGTTGAGATATTCTGGGCTACTGTACGCGCTGGTAGTATGTACTAAAATCTGGGTCTTCTTTTTGTCTGTGGTCTTGTCGTTAGTCACGTCACTGCATCGACTTATACTTCCTGAACACTGCCGTCACAGGATCACTCGGCAGATGGTATGACGGGCTGTGTCCTCAACGATGAAAAGAGATCATTCGTCCAACACACACTTGCGCCACGTCAGGCCTTACGGTCTCGGGTGTGATAAGTTACAACATTCAGTTACCTGTGGTGCTGGTGGAGGGAACGTTTTACCAGTACTCCTAGGTGCAGAATAAACACCGTCCTTTTGCCATGCTGGCAACAGTAAAGAGATTTCTTGTTCCAACAGTATGGTTGCCCACACAATGACTGTGTACGTATCCTACAAGACGTGCTGCAACTTCCTACGCCAAAACCATCTGCGGATTTGTCTCCAGTCGAGCTCATGCGGACTGCCACTGCCGAAGCACAGACAAATCACGAGCTCTCCCCTCAGCCTCCCCTCCATGGCACCCTCTGATGTGCGAGAGGGGCCCTCAGAAGCATCTCTAGTGTGGTCTGCCGATACTAAGCCGGCGAACCGTCTCACATCTGCTAGCGTCTGACGGAACTATGATGAGAGCTTAGGACAGTGGTGCAGGGGGGGGGGGGCTTCTTGTCTGTTAGTTACTCTGTGGCCGAAGGCACGAAAGTAGCACTATGTGGGAGCCGTGTCTTCACGGACGAAGGTCGGCTGGGGGTCGTTGGCAAGTGATCAGTTATGGAAATTTCTTCATTTGCATTGCAAGTGAGGCTATGAGCAGGTATATAAGCGGCAGCGTTGAAGCTTGTGATTAGTCGTATTTGCTAACGATGGGTTATGGAGTCAAATCGTGGAGAGTTTAAAAAGTATACCGTACGTGGATGAAGATAAACAATTACCTTGGTCAGAAATACGAGAGATTAATAGTAAACGTGCCACAAAACGTAAGAGAGATAGTTTAGACGAATCTTTGGAGTTAACTTCTGAAGAACAAGCTTTCTGTAATGCTTTAGAAGATCGTATTTGACGGGACTCCTTCTGAAGCGAAACTTCCTAGACAAGATAACGACGCTACACCAGGAGCTTCTTCAAGATCTGACAATGAAACAAATTTAATAGACAACTAGTTAAAAGATCAAGGCTTACAAATTCCCAGTATTCCTGCCTCCGTCAAAATGGAAATAGATGAACAACCACGGTGTGCTCAACAGCTACGTCAAGGAACTAGTAATATTGGTGGCTCAAGTTGTGGACATTCGACTACATTTAAGTTTGAAATGGTTGGTAAAGGAAGGAAGGGAAGGAGGAAGGATACGATGCGGTGGAGTAGCCGAGCGGTCTAAGGCACCTCGCTGAGGAGCGCGCGGTTGCTCGCCGTTGGAGGTTCGAGTCCTCCCTGGGGCATGTATGTGTGTGTGTGTGTTATACTTAGTTTAGTTTACCTAGGTTTAAGTAGTTTGTAAGCTATGGACTGATGACCACACAGTAAGGTCCGATAGATTTACAGACATTTGAACATTTGAACATGAAATGAAGTAGTTTGGATGTAGTTGGTCTTGTCAGGCCATAATAACAAATAACGAAAACAGCCACACACGAGAGAGGACTCGAATCTATGTCGAGAGCGGTCCCGCAGTCCCTGATGACGCCTGGAAACGCGCGGAGATTGCCACACGACGCTGGAAAGTTGGAATTGCGTTTTACCATTAATACGTAATACAAGGCGCCAGACTAAAATGAGCGGTGGAAACGCTAAGAAATGAAACCGCGAGTGAGTGTATGGTTAAATTACGAGGTTTAAAAATGGTAAAGTTTAAATAGTTTATTCTTTAGTGTACAGAACCAAAAATGTAAGCAACCTGTCATGACATTGCGGGTGCCTGTTTACTGTATCATTTAAAGAATCATAGAATGTGGGTGGAAAGGGAGAAATGATATATGTAACTGATTCATTCATTCAAGCTTGAAGCACGAAAGGAATTATGATCAGCCCCCTCCAATAGACTCGCTAGCCAATGAAATCTCTGCCGACTGATAAGTCGTTAATAATAAATTTAACTTCAGAGATAACAATATAACTAGATCAGAGATAATGAAATATTCACACGTGAAATGAAGTCAAACAAACATGTGGTTCACGGGAACCCAGTAAGATTCTAAACAACTGCGAAATTCGTAACAAAACGAAAGCAAAGCCACTGGAAGCAAAACACTCGTAAGAGCTAAATATTACTGCATGGAATGAGAGAGCATCGATCTGACTGGCTCAATTATCAAAACATTAATGTGTGGGTACAGTATATAAAGAACACAGATTGAAGCACAGAGGAAGTCTCAAATAAATTTGGAAAAACGACACGACGACACGAATGTAGGCACACACATACACTAAATTACAATCATACGCACATTCACACCGTAAAGGGAATGCTCTAACCTTAGCTTGTGGTTGGTTACCCTTCCCACATCGTTAGTACCAGAGTAATAAATAAATTATTAAATGTAGCCATGATGGCTAAGTTCAGAAACCGTGACTGTGTGAAACAATAAATAAATATTCGTATTCTTGCAACAAGTCACGGAAGACAGCAGAAGACGCACTGCCTCTTATTTTAAGGCCATCCACTGCCCGCCCCCCTCCAACTACCCCGACCACCAATAATAACAAATGGACTTTTCATACGTGCATTATAAGTAATAGAAGCATTTCTGTATGTTCAAAAACACCTGATGATTAGCAAGAAGTGATCGAAACGCACTCTGCTATGTTAGATGAAACAGTAACAAATAAAGTGACTAGTAGCAGAAATACGATTATTTATTTACTGTAATAAAGGAAATTACTAAGGAAACTGAAAAATCACGTCCTTTCCTGCACTAAATAAATCATGGATCATGATTTTAATGTTAGAGTTCCAAAAGAAATAATTAAGGGGACTTCAGTTAGCCATAAGTCTTACACAGTTTCAAACTGTATCTAAGAGAACCAGATCGCGCTTGCAAGACGTTGTTAGCTTATTAGTGGTCAGCAGCCGAGTTCCGTCTTATGGTTTCCAGCTAGCAAACAACCCATAGCTAACGGAATTGACGAGAGGTTTGTAGACCTGCGCAAGTTCAGACAGGCTAGTTTCTTGGTGTTTCCCCAAGAAAATAGATAAATATACTTGTAAAAAAATCTTAACTTATGAAAGGAATAAAAATATTTTGTAACCCTAGAGGGAATTGTACGTAATAACAAATCGTAATAATCCATAAACAGTCAAATATCATAAAAAACTACTGCAGTACATTTAGAAACGTAATTAAAAAGTTCAAAAGCATGTGTATCATGACCGAGATTAGTACCTCTAATAATAAAATGTAAACAATTTGCAATATTATTGAAAGGTAAACAGTGCATCCAAAAACACAAAGTCCTTCTTACAATCAAACTGAATGAAAAATCTGCTAACTGATCATTTTTATATGTTGTGGGGACAATAGGATGCAGAAGTTCATTCGAAGAGTGAAGGCTGTTAATGGAAGAAGACTAACCTATGCAATTCGGTACAACTGAAATTCCACCCACCACTCCCTTTGAAATCCTAAAAAGAATGAACGCTCTGGAAAGTAAAAGCTCATATGGAATTAATGGAATTTCCAGCAAAGCACGAAAAGCTTATTCCCAACAGATAGGTAGGATTCTCAGCCACATACGTAACAGCTCTCTGAAGCAGGGTATTTCAACCGATAGATTGATACATGCTATTTTAAAGTCACTGCATGAAAAATGGAATAGATATTATGTGAACAACTGCGGTTCAATCTCACTTTTAACTGCTCTACCCAAAATTCTTGATAAAGTAATTGATTCAAGAGTAGTCAGTTTGGTTTTCAGAAAGGATTTCCAACAGAAATCACTGATCAAATATTATGTTGCTCTGAACAACCAGACATCACCCATTTGGATAAGGCTTTTGTCCACATAATGCGCAACAAATGCTGTATCCTCATAATCAACAACAGCGTCAAAATAAATAAATAAATAAGTAAATAAAATAAATAAAATTCAAATGTTTGTAAATCTATGGGACTTAACTACGCTGGTCATTAGTCCCTAGGCTTACAAACTACTTAAACTAACTTATGCTAAGGACAACAAATAAAACCATGCCCGAGGGAGGACTCGAACCTACAATGGCGAGCAGCGACGCGCTCCACAGTTAGTCGCCTTGGAACGCTCGGCCACTACAACACGGCGGCAGCCTACACGTCTCGGTCCTTTGCAGTTCTTAATATATATTAATGACTTACCATTCTTTGTCCACGAAGATGCGAAGCTAGTGCTTTTTGTTGATGTAAAAGTATTGTAATCACACTTGACAAACAAGAATTAACTGATGTAATTGTAAATAATGTCTTTCATCAAATTATAAGTGGTTCTGCAGAAATGGATTTTCGTTAAATTTTGATGAAACACAATGTATACAGATCGGTACAGTAAATGCCACGACACCATCAAAAAATATTCAAATGTTTGAACAGCTTATGGGACTGAACTATGGGGTCATCAGGCCCTAAATTTACAAACTACTTATAAACTAACTTATACTAAATACAGCACAAACACCTATGCCCAATGGGGGTTTCGAACCCCCGACGAGGAACGGCCTCGTACATCGGAACACAGCGCCTCAATGCGTTCGGCCGCTCCGCCGCAGCCCAGAAGACCATCGATAAATTCAGACTGGACAGAAGTCTGTATGTAATGTAGAATATACAAAATATTTTTAATTGCGTATAATGACGAGAGATTGAATCTGAAGAAAAACATTGATGAACTACTGACACGTTTGAGCTCATCCGTCTATGTTATAAGGGTTATTGTTAACTTTGACGATAGACATCTCAGTAAATTAGCGTACTATGCCTTTTTTCATTCTTTCATATGACATCATATTTTGAAGTCATTCATCACTGAGTAGAACAGTATTGCACAAAGGTGTGTAATTCGATTAACTGCTCGAGCACTTCTAAGATCACCCCCCCCAACATTTATATTACCAACTTGTCATCTTCACAGCCTCACTTATGAATTTTTTTAATTAATAACCGAACCCAACAGTACTACCATATCGGCAGCATTTCGGTGAGGGGTTCGTCCTAATGAATGATAACTCTCGAAGTGATTGTGCACATCTTCTGAATGCGTTCCTTCACGGTAACGACAAAGCAAGAAAGACCCGCATGTTCTCCATGTGTGAACCCTATCGAACGTGCCTGGGATAGATGGAAAAGTTCTATTTTTGGACGAGACAACCCCCCAACCAATCTGAGAGATTTACGCCCAGTCGCCGCCGAGGAGTGGGGCAGTCAAGATCAACAGTCTTGGACAGTATGCCACGACGAATACAGGCATGCATGAGTGTAAGATGACGTGTCACCGGATATTATGGGTATGGATAAAATATGGTATGCTGAAATCTGAAACACAAATTTAGCTGGTGTAGGTTATTGTCGTACAACTTGTCAATTTCTGTTTTCTTGACCAATAAAAAGAACTGTAATGTTGTCTTAGTACATCTCTATTCCATTTTTAAATAAACGGTCATAAAACTATAGAATCGTTGTGATGCGACACAAGTGTACATTTCCAGAATGAAATTTTCACTCTGGAAACATCCCCTAGGCTGTGGCTAAGCCATGTTTCCAACTTTTCTTTCAGGTTTGCTGGTCCTCCAGGGTTTGCAGCAGAGCTTCTGTGAAGTTTGAGAAGTGGGAGGGTAGGTTCTGGCGGAACTAAAACTGTGAGGACGAGCCCTGAAGTGTGCCACGATATCTCAGCTCGTAGAGCGCTTGCCCGCGAAAGGCCCCAGGTTTGAATCACGGTTCCGGTACACAGTTTTAATCTGCCAGGAAGCTTCACGTGTGCAGTTGTTGTTATATAGCTCCCTGTGGCGAAATATTATTGGGATTGTGGTGCCTTACAGTAGCCGCTGTGAAGTGGCCGAGCGTTCTAAGGCGCCTTGCTGCTCAACGCGCGTGCTTGCGCGCCGTCGGAGGTTCGAGTCCTCCTTGGCACATGTGTGTGTGTGTGTGTGTGTGTGTGTGTGTGTGTGTGTGTCTGTGTTGCCCTTAGGTTAGTTTAAGTGGTTTGTAAGCCTAGGGGCTGACGACCACAGCAGTTTGGTCCAATAGGTCTACAAACATTTGCGCTACAGTACAAAAAAAGAATTTAAATAACGTCTTTGAACGTCGATAGTTTTCTGCACTCCTCTGCGTCCCGGCAACATTTCTTTGGTTCATTCCGAGACTTCTGAAAGCTTCCATTGTGAGAGTCGCTCCTGAGACAAAGGGAGAACGCAGATAAAATCAAATTTCGGAATTGTTGTACTAGGTGCGACAGAACTACAGTCAGTGCAAGTAGTGTACTTCTTTCCTCGTGAAATGATTGGAACTGATCGGCTGCCTTACCCACTCCGTCGCATTGGCGCTGGTCGTGCGTGGTTGTCTACATCTTTGTGCGTGTTGAGTGACATCTACGGGCAATCTCCGGAACAACACTGTGCTCTTGATGTAATATTCAAATTCAGCGGCAGTGTTCAACAGATTTTGGAACCAAGAAGAATGCAACATTTTTGAACGTGCGTATTTGGAAGTGAATAGTGGCTACCTGTAACCGTGTTATTTTTTATATAAATAGCGATATTAATAGTGCCTCACTGTTGTATTCATCTTTGCCAGAATCAGGGTGTGTAATCACCTTATATTGACTGCAAGAAGAATACAAGTTTTCACCCATCAGGTCGAAAGCCACCATCTCCCCCTACACTCTCCCAATGATATCGACCAAGCCGCCTCCTTCCTTCAGCAGACCTTGTCTGATACTATCCATTCGCACATCCCTACCAAAGCTGTCCAGCCGCACCGTCCCACACTCCCTCCACAGGCTGTCCTCCTTCTGCGGGAATCCCGCCGCCTGTACCGCTCCTTCCTGCGAACCCGTGACCGGGATACACTCCTCCGCCATCGGCAACTCCAGCGACACGTGCGCAGCCTCCTGACTGCCAAAAAACGCCGGGACTGGCATCAGACAGTGACACGGCTTAATGCCCACCTCCCAATCAACTCGTCTCGGTATTGGAACGCCTTCCACCGCCTCACTGGATCGAAACCTATGCCCACATACCCTCTCCTCCACCTTCACCAGCCCCTTCCTGATAATGCCAGTAAGGCTAACCATTTTGCCTCTTTCCTCTCTCATGTATTCTCCATCCCTGACAATCCTAACTTTGATTATTCCTTGTTCCCAGATGTCCATGAAAAAACCGATGTCACCATCCCACCCCTGGCTCCTGGCTTCCATTACCTGGACCACATCCCCCATCGGACATTACACACCCCCATCACTGCACATGACATACAATTGATACTGCGCACCAAACGAAACACAGCTCCCGGCCACGATCGCATCACATACCGCCACCTCAAAGAATGTCCCCTCCCTTTCCTCACCACTCTTGCTTCCCTCTATACCACCATCCTCTACACTGGCTGCTACCCCCGCCTGTGGAAAATCTCCCGAGTCCTCATGTTCCTAAAACCCAACAAACCCCCCTCTGATGCCTCCTCCTACCGCCCGATTTGCCTCACCCCAGTATTCAGCAAGGTCTTCGAATCCATTCTGTCCCGTCGCATCCATCACCACCTCCACCTCCACCGCCTTCTCCCAGACACCCAATTTGGCTTTCGTCCTTCCTTCTCCACTGACGACCAACTCCTTCGACTTACGCAACTCCTTTCCCTCCAGCTAAATTCCCGTCGTGCCGCCATCTTTGTGTCAGACCTCGAACGGGCCTACGATCGGGTCTGGCACTCTGGCCTGCTCTTCAAACTCCAAACCTATGCTCTTCCCATCAACCTCGTCCGGGTCATTGCCTCCTTCCTCTCCGACCGCCCCACCTATGTTACCGTCCACAACACCGACTCCCGTCTTTTTTATCCCTCTGCTGGTGTGCCCCAAGGCTCTGTCCTTTCTCCCCTCCTGTACCTCCTGTATACCTCGGATATGCCTAAGCCTGCCCCCCCCCCCCCCGTACACCTTTTCCAATATGCTGACGACACCACTTTCCTTGCCTTAGCTCCCACCCTTGCCCGTTCCAACCGCCTGCTCCAAGAACACCTTGACCTCTTTGCCGCTTGGTGCAACCAGTGGCTCCTGTCTATAAATCCTACCAAAACCCAGGCGATCATCGTAGGTCGTACAACCCCTTCCTTCCGTCCCCGAGATTTTTATCTGACCCTCCATAACCGTCCCATTCGTCTCACCCCTACCCTAAAGTACCTGGGCCTCACTATTGATCGCACTCTCTCCTGGACTCCCCATCTACGGGCTATCCAAGAAAAAGCCCGTTCCCGCCTCCGCCTCCTCAAACTCCTTGTTGGCCGAACATGGGGCCTCAACCCTTCTACCATCCTCTATACCTACAAATCCCTCATCCGTCCAGTCCTCTGTGTCGCCCATCCCACCTGGATCTCCGCTCCCCCATCGTTCTACAAATCTCTGGAGATACTGGAACGCCATGCCCTCCGCCTCGCCTTCCGTATCCCACTTTATCCCCCTTCCCCCACACGGATCCTCTATGATCTCATTACTTTCCCCAGACTCGTTCTGTTTATTGAAAATCTCCGCCTGCGTTACATATCCCGCAAATCAGATCCGCCTAATCCTCTAGTCCATCCCCTCCTCTCAGCACCTGATACATTGCCGCGCCTCCACCACTGTATTCCCCCTGCTCTCCACTTGTCCACCCTCCGGATCCTTTCGCGTGGCAACTTCCGTACCCTCCCCCTCCCGGATGATGCCCTCCGACCTGACATCTACCCTTCATACCAGCTTTGATCCTTCTCCTTGCTCCCTCTCCCCTTCTCTCCCTGAGGGCCCCGACTATCCCTCCCTTCCTGTCCCTTCTCCCCTCCTCCGTCCCTCCGGATCCTCCTCTTACCGCCTCCCTATCATTCTTCCCCGTGGCTTCCTGGGACGTCAGCCCCCCCGTCCCTTCCCTACCGGCTCTGTGGCTCCTCCCCACCCTCTCCATCTCCTTCATCTCTTTTCCCCCCACACCACATCTTCAATGCTGTTAGTGCCCCACCATCTATGGAACCTCCTTTGTGCTTCGACAAGTGTGGTGTGTTTTAGTTTAAATTGTTTTATCTTACAACAGTGGACGGCCAACCTGCAGCCGACACCGTCAGTTTTAACTTGTGTATCTCTGGAAGTGTGTGTTGTGTTTTCTGTTTTAACTCCAAATAGCGGACGGTCTCACCATGGCCGCCGCCCTATGCTCTTTTTAATTGTGTGTGTGCGCCCCTGACATTCGAGTAACTGTTTTTATTCACCACTTTCGCCATTCCAAGTGTTTTATGTCACCACTGTTTCCTCCATTTTATGTACTTTGTTTTATCTCCATTTTAAATCTCCATTTTATGTCTGTATTACCTCCAAAATTTTATCTCCTTTGTGTTTTTATGTTCTCCGCTCACAAATTTTATTTCTGTAGGCCGAAGAGCGCAAGTGAGCGCTGCCGGCCCGCCCCTTTTTTAGGGGAATTGAAACGACAATAAAGAAAAAAAAAAGAATACAAGTTTCCTTTTTCCCCTCTTATATCTCCTGTATACCTCCGATACGCCTAAGCCTGCCCCTTCCAATATGCTGATGACACCGCTTTCCTTGCCTTAGCTCCCAACCTAGCCCGTTCCAACCGCCTTGACTTTTTCGCCACTTGGTGCAACCTGTGGTTCCTGTCTATTAATCGTACCATAACCCAGGCGATCATTGTAAGTCGTACCACCCCTTCCTTCCGTCCCCGCGATTGCTATCTCACCCTCCATCACCGTCCCATCCGCCTCACCCCTACCTTGAAGTACCTGGGCCTCACTATTGATCTCACCCTATTCTGGACTCCCTACCTCCGCACTATCCAAGGTAAAGTCCGCTCCCGCCTCCGCCTCCGCCTCCCCTCCGCCTCCTCAAACTCCTTGTTGGCCTAACATGGGGCCTAAATCCTTCTACCGTCCTCTATACCTACAAATCCTTCATACCTCCTATCCTGTGTGTCGCCCATCCGGCCTGGATCTCCACTCCCCCATCCTTCTTCAAATCTCTGGAGATATTGTAGCGCCATGCTCTCCGCCTCGCCTTACATATTCCCCTTTACCCCCCTTGCCGAACGCGGATCCTCTATGGTCTCATTCCTTTCCCCCGTCTCGTTCTCTTTATTGAACATCTCCGCCTTCGTTACATATCCTGCAAATCAGACCCACCTAATAATCCTCTAGTCCATCCCCTCCTCGCCGCACCCGGTCCGTTGCCGAGCCTCCACCACTGTATTCCCTCTGCTCTCCACCTGTCCACACTCCACATCCTTTCCCGTGCCAACTTCCGTACCCTCCCCCAAGCGGATGATGCCCTCCGACCTGACATCTACCCTTTATACCAGCTGTGATCCCCTTGCTCCTTCTCCCCCTGAGAGCCCCAACTGTCCCTCCTCTACCCCTTCTCCCCCTTCTCCGCTCCTCATTCCACCTAGCTGTCCCTCCGGCTCCTCTTACCGCCCTCACCTTTCCTTCTTCCCCGTGGCTTCCTGGTACATCATCCCCTCCGTCCTTTCCCCACTGACCCTGTGGCTCCTCCCCACCCTCTCCCTCTCCACTCATCCTCCCCCCCCCCCCCACTTCACATCTTTAATACTGCCTGCGCTCCGCCGTATGGGAAACCTTCTAATGTGCTTCTGTAGGAGCGCTTCGCAAAGTGTGGTGTCTTTTAGATACATCGTTTTATTTTATCGACAGTGAACGGCCAACCTGCAGCCGACACCATCAGTTTTATTTGTGTGTTTCTTTGTAAATGTGGTGTATGTTCCGTTTTAATTCAACAATAGCGGACAGCCAACTACAGCCACCGCCCAGTGTTTATTTTAATTGTGTGTGCCACTGCACCTCGAGCAGCTGTTTTTACCTTCCGCCATTGCCGTTCCAAAACTTTTATGACGCCACAGTTTCGCTCCATTTTAAATACTTTGTCTTCATTTAACATCTCCATTTTTATATGTGATTTATCTCCAACCTTTTATCTCGTTTATAGTTGATATGTTTCTGCTGTGTCAAGTTTTTTTTATTTTTTAGTTTATTTTTATTTTTTTTTTTTTTTATTTCTATAGGCTGAAGAGCGCCTGTGAGCGCTGGCAGCCCGCCCCTTTTTAGGGGAATTGAAAAAAAGGGTTATAAGTTAGTGAGCTTGACGTTTATTCCGTCGAATCCCCCCTCGGGCATGGATATTTGTGCCGTCCTAGTTAGTAAGTAGTTCATAAGTAGTTTGTAAGTTTAGGGACTGATGACCCCGTAGTTAAGTCCCATAGACTTTACATTCATTTGAATATTTTGACGTTTATTCCGTACATACCCTTATGGTACATAAATCGTACAATCGGTCTTTAACACCGGGCTGCCGTTTCTTTCGGCGTTTTTCCCATCTAATTGTCTTAAAATCCATTTAGTGCACTATTCGTTCTCCCCCTTCCCCACCATACATCCACTATATTTTTGTGACACACATGTATGTAGATTTTTCCCAACTTTACGGACTTACAGTTGACTGCGAAAGGAAAAACACACAATTAGAGGGTACACGGGGTACATTGGACTGGGAAGAATAAAGACATTCAGTGGACACCTCGGTCTTTTTTGACCGGGAGCGGAGAGTGGTATTCGTTAATTACATAACTTCAGACAGATGTACAACGAAGAAAAGACTTACTTTGACTTCTACTTCAACGGCCTTGAGGCTACTGTGAAGGGCAGAGTGCTGATACGCACTCAGAGAAGGAGAGGGGAGCCTGGGTCCAAAATAACGGTGTACGGGCTAAAGGTTAATGCTGTTTTGTCGAAACTGACATCTGGAGCCCATGGTTGTGTATGAAACACAGGGTGATTCTTACAGTGGAGAGAACAGCAACCTACCATATTTGATTATGCTATTTATTTGCTAAATAGCGCCGGTTTCAAACTTTCCCGTTCACCGTCATACGGCTGTTCAAGTCTACGTACATTGTTCTTGTCATTTACATTTTGCTTATGCACATAATTTTTACTTGTGTCGAAAAGTCCTTGGTTATTTGACGCCCTACAATTCCAGACGATGATTGGAATGGCTTAGTTGAGCGTAAATATGACTAATGATACTGACAAACTGTCGTATCATTTGTACTACATAACCAAGGACTTTTCACCACAAGTCAAAATTATGTGCATACACAAAATTTAAATGACAAAAACAATGTATGTGGACATGAACAACCGTCTGACGATGACCTGAAAGTTTGAAACCGGTAACGGCGCTATTTAGCACATAAATAGCATAATCAAATATGGTTGGATGCGGTTATCTTCGTTGTAAGAATCATCCTGTATAAGTTAGTGAACTGGGTGTGTGGCCACGCTCATGGAAAGAGCGCTGCGGAAGGCGAAAGTATCGCGCTGGAGGACTCTTGTGATCGAGCCGGGAAGGAAGACACTTGTCGCGAGAGCTGCTCGTGGGGCGACACTCGTCTGGTGAGCGGCTCCGCCACGTTGCCAGCGCTGGCCAAGGCGCCGCCAGCCGTCTGCAGTAGCAGCACCACCGTAGTGGTAAAAATGCGATGCAGCCCTCATCCGAGTCAACCAGCAAGTTCCGATTGTCTTGTATCGAGAACAGTGGCGGCTGGTGCTTCATATAACTGGTGCTTCACTCCTTTCAATTCTGGCTCTAAGATACTTCCTAACCGGGTCGAAATTTGATAGTGGCGCCCCCACACCCTCCACTCGGCGTCCAAGAGACAATTTAGCGTACCTCTACGAGTGGCGCCTTCTGCGTTACCACTGCATCTCCAGATTGTGTCTTCTATTCCTTGAAACCGACTTGATTGCAAATCAAGACGGTTTGAAGGAATATTTATTCTAACTGATTGCTGTTGTACACCATGTATTGGAAATCATTCCTCCCTCGGTCTCCCTCTACGACTTTTACGACACACACTTCCTTCTATTTCTTAGTTGACAATTCCTTGATGTCTCAGAATGTGTCCCACCAATCTATCTCTTCTCTTAGTCAGGATATGCCAGAAACTACTTTTCTCCCAAATTTGGTTAAACACCTCCTCATTAGTTACGTGACCTACCTATCTAATTTTCATCAATCGTCTGTAACACTACATTTAAAAAGCGTCTAACATGTTTTTGTCTGAACTCCTTATGGCCCACATTTCACTCTCATACAATGCTACACTTCAGACATTTAAATTAATATTGGATGTTTACAAGTTTCGCTTCTTCAGAAACGCTTTTCTTGCCATAGCCATTCTGCATTTTATATCTTCTTTGCTTCGGCCATCAGAAGTTGTTACCCAAATAACAAAACTCATCTACTGCTCTTATTGTCTCGTTACGTAATGTAATTCCTTCAACATCGCCTTATTTTCTGACATTACATTCCATTACTCTCGTTTTACTCTTGTTAATGTTCATCTTATATCTTCCTTTCAACACACTATTCATTTCGTGTAATTCCTCTTCTAGGTTTATGCAGTCTCTGGTAAATTACTGTCATAGGCAAACCGCAAAGTTTTTATTTCTTCTACCTGAACTTTAATTTCCTCTCCAAATTTCTCCTTGCATTCCTTCACTGCTTGCTCAGTGTCCAGATTGAACAACATTGGGGAAATGCTGTCTTACTCCCTTCCTAGTTAGTACGCCTTAATTTGAAATTCTGCATTTACTATTAAGATTTACATCGCATTTAGTTCACATTTCATTCACTTTATTATAAACATCGTACTAGTTAGTTAGATGGAGCTATGGCACATTCTGCTCCTGCTGTGAGACGGCATCTAATTAATGCGCAGATGCGGCCAAAGATGGATAGGTCCAGGCGGAACTGTACCTTGGCCTCCAAGATCACCTGTTCTAAATCCTTTAGCATTTTGTGTTTGGGGTCACCTCAAAAGTGAAGTGTACAGCATACCCGTCATCACGG
Source organism: Locusta migratoria (assembly GCA_026315105.1). Lineage (NCBI taxonomy): Eukaryota > Metazoa > Arthropoda > Insecta > Orthoptera > Acrididae > Locusta > Locusta migratoria. The sequence continues at coordinate 343,798,948 of CM048747.1, read as the reverse complement.
TTGAAGAATTGGAGCGGAGAGTTGTACATGCTTGTCAAGAATTCCGAAATGATCCATGGTTTTGCGAAAGAATTTTAAATTCATTTCAAAGACGAGCACAGTATTGCATCCAGATGCAAGGAAAACACTTCGAACACTTCCTTTAGCAGGTAACTCATACACCAAATGAGAACTAAATGCGATGTAAAACCTAATAGTGAAGTCTAAATCTCAAATGAATTTCTGCTAACCAGTACGATATCTAATCTATACTAATAATAAATCTGTAATGTAGACCTGTAGCTTTCGGTTCAATCTTCAAAACTACTGCAAAATGTTCAAATGTTTGTCAAGCTGGACTTAACTGTGGGATCATCAGTCCATAAACTTACAAACTACTTATGAACTAACTTATACTAAAGACAACACAAACATCCATGCCCGAGGGGGAATTGGAATCCCTGAGGGGAACGGTCTCGTGCATCGCAGCATAGCACCTCAATGCACTCCGCCGCTCCGTCGTGGCATGAATTTTCATGCGGTTTTCACAGGAAACATGAGCGAAGATTGGTTCAGGATCTAGGCATGATTTCATCAAGATTGAATCACTAAGAAAAACATATATCGTAATTTTAAATGTTTTCAGTAACGGTCGTGTATGTCTCTTCATCTATTAAAACCACTTATCTCTGAAACTATTTCACAAATTCGCATGGTGTTTTCACAGGTAACTCCGGAGTACCTTGGCCAACATATAAACTTACTTTCATAAAAATCGAACCACGAAAAAAAAGTCACAATTTAACGTTTTTATCTACAAACTTCATGTTTGTCTTTCCGTTAATCCCAAAAACTAATATACGACTTTTCAGGCGTTTTTCACAGTTAACATGAGTGTATCCTGCGCTTCAATAAATCATTTCACAAAATCGGATCAGAGAAAGTAAGGATATCTCAATTTAAACATTTCTCTGAAAGCAATCGCATGTATCTATTTGTAGAGGGTAATCTCCAGAATACTAAACGAACATTCGTGGGGCTTCACGCGTAATTTTAGAATAGCTTGGAACGTAACGTACGCTTCTTTTAATCGAAATCGTATCAGGAGAAGAAAAGATATCTGACTTTGAGATTTTATGTGCATACTGTGCTTATAAGCACGGTGAAGTAGGGCAAATATCTAAAAGTACTAAACGAACGTTCATGATGTATCACAGACAAAATTGAGAATATCAGATCAGGAAAATAAAAGATAACGTAATTTGAAGTTTCTGGTTTATTTCATGCTTGGAAATAATAGTGTGATGCAGCAAAGAACCAAAGGAATCATCAGAAAACTAATAGATAGCGGTGTGGGTGCCTGTGTGATGTTTCGTAGCGAGCGGATTATTACCCTTCGAAAATGCTATTTACTCTTTTACTTTTCAAATTTACCATATTTCTGAAAATAGTTTTCTTGGTTGCTATATTCTACGAAATATGATTCAACGCATTAAATATAAAACTGATACAATCCTCGCCATGTTTAATCCATATTTACATACTGATATCACACTCTAACGTAGGCCTATACGTACAACTGCTATGGATGTTTAAGTCTCACGCTTGGACCGGCAATAGCGCCTCTAGCGGAAAGAGAGCCAATCGTAAGAATAATGATTGTTTTCAGTGATATTTCTACTTCAATAAGGAAATAATTATTACTTATTATATTTCAGATTTTCATGCCTCAGTACATTGTTCAAATTCAAATGTTTGTAAATCTATCGGACCAAACTGCGTGGTCATTAGTCCGTAGCTTACAAACTACTTAAACCTAGGTAAACTAACCTAAGGACAACACACACACCCATGCCCCAGGGAGGACTCGAACCTCCACGGTGAGCAACAGGGCGCTCTGTAGCGAGACGCTTTAGACCGCTCGGCTGCTCCACCGCGGCCAGTACATTGTCAAGAGATGTGAACGATCATGAAATAAATGTTTAAAATGGCAAATATCACTGATGTATCATGTAAGCTACATCATAGTTATGAAGTTATGCATTTTTTCGCAAACGTATTAAAAAAAGTAAATAAAATAAATTACGAGGGTTGTTTTTTAAGTAAGGGCCATTTTTATTTTTTTTTTAAAAAAGATACAAATACTTTTGTAAAAAACTTTTATTTTCTGATTCTACACACTTTTACCTATTTTTCTACATAGTTGCCTTGTTTATTTAAGCACTTGTCATATCGTACAACTAAGTTTTTAATTCCCTCTTCAAATAATTCGGCCACCTGCTCCGACAGCCAAGAATTCACGGCCTCTTTCACTTCATCGTCGTCATTGAAGCGCTGCCCACCAAGATGGTGGTTCAGGTACCGGAAAAAGTGAAAATCGCTAGGAGCAAGGTCGGGGCTGTATGGTGCATGGTCCAAAATTTCCCAGCCAAAAGAATCAATCAAATCCCGAGTCTTTTGAGAGATGTGAGGCCTAGCGTTATGGTGCAGGAGCAAACTCCTTTTTTCAGCATGCCGCGCCTTTTGTTTTGAATTGCTCTGCGGAGCTTCTTTAGAGCTGAACAGTAGGCATCAGAGTTCATTGTCGTTCCTCGTGGCATAAAGTCCACTAGTAAAACACCGAGCCGATCCCAGAACACAGTTGCCATAATCTTGCGCTTTAACAGCGTCTGTTTGGCTTTGACCTTGACGGGTGAGGTTGTGTGTCGCCATTACATCGATTGTCGCTTGCTTTCGGGAGTGGTATGGGATACACATGTTTCATCTCCAGTGACAATTTGACTCAACATGTAATCCCCTTCTTCCTCGTAACGAATCAAAAGGTCCAATGAAGTGGCAAATCTCTTCCCTTTGTGGTCCTCTGTGAGGAATCTGGGTACCAACCGAGAACACAGTTTCGACTGCAGCCACCAAATCATCAGTGATCACAGAGGGCCGGCCTGAGCGTTCTTCGTCATGGTAGTTTTGACGGCCATTTTTAAACACTCTGTAACGTCTAACACATTGAAGCACTTAACCTTCACTCATTGCATTCAAGCCATAAACTTCTGTTAACTGACGATGAATTTCTGCTGCTGATAGGCTCCTCGCGGTCAAAAAACGTATCACTGACCGTACCTGACACACGGCGGGCGAGTCAATAATCATAAACATTATAAAGTAGCACAGCGATGCTTACACGTCAGTTACAGAGCTGCAACTGGCATCAGTTTGAACGGGAAGGATGCCGGCAAGTGGCGCGGTGGCTTGTTGCGGCGTCCGCGCGAACTGCGGGACTATACGCGTGAACGGCGCTTATTTAAAAAACAACCTTCGTAAAAAATGCCATTTTCATAGGAAATTTGAGCTAATATTGAAGCAACATATAGGTATTATTTCATCAAAAGAGACATCGTAATCTTAAGTGTTTTCAGTAACTGTCTGCTGTTCATCTATTAGAAATCTCGAATCTCCTAAAGTACTTCACGGATTTGCATGGAGCAACCTCATTTCATAAAAGTGGAATCACGGAAAAAGTTTTAGACGTAGGCTATGCTTGAAGTATGGATGGCGTAGTACAGAAAACAAGCGACAGAGGCGCCGTAGTGCTCCAAAGAACGTAGACGCCACTGCTGCGTAATAAGTATGGTGCAGTATAGCAAGGAATCGTACGTATGTGACAGAATTAAGCGAAGCAGTCTTCAAGCATACCAACAAACATTGAACATAATGTTACCAATTTCGTTTTGTGTATTAAATACTTAACATTTCTTTGCTTCTTTCGTCACGTTTCATTTATGTTTAAAACTGACTAAAGTCAAATGTTTGAAATCTATCGGACTCAACTGCTTGGTTATTAGTCCGTAGCTTACGAACTACTTAAACTAAGGTAAAATAACCCAAGAACAACACACACTGTCATGCTCGAGGGGCAACTCGAACCCCCAGACGGCGCCCCAGTGCACACGGCTAACCCGCCGCGGCTGCGGAACCCTAAAAAGCCATGACACGCACAGGCCCTTCTTTAACAACCGTTGCGAAAGTCGGACATATAAGCTAGTTTACAATAAAGTAAGTGAAATGTGAACTAAATACGATGTAAATCTTAATAGTGAAGGCAAAATTTCAAATTAATGTGTACTAACTAGGACGATGTTGGCAATGACGTCAGTAGCGGGTTGGAACGATACATTCGTAATTATCTCTCAAACTGCTCGTTGCGGGTTCACGTGCACTGGGACGTTTTTGGTTGTATTATCGTGTACTTTCAACCGTGTAAGTTTGCGAGATCCTTTTTGATACACCTAGAATGATGTTATGTAATATACACTACTGGCTAAAATTGCTACACCAAGAAGAAATGCAGATGATAAACGGGTATTCATTTGACAAATATATTACACAAGAACTGATTTGTGATTTTTTAAAAAAAAAAAAAAAAAAAAAAAAAAAAAAAAATCTTCAAATGTTTGTTAATGGACTTAACTGCGAGATCATCAGTCACTAAACTTACAAACTACCTTATACTAAAGACGACACAAACATCCATGCCCGAGGGGCATTCGAACCCCCGACCGTGGCGGCCGTGCAGACTGTGAGTGGTGCGCCGCAGACCGCTCGGCTATGTGATTACATTTTTACGCAATTTGGATGCATAGATCCTGAGAAATCAGTACCCAGAACAACCACCTCTGGCCGTAATAACGGCCTTCATACGCCTGGGCATTGAGGCAAACAGAACTTGGATGGAATGTACAGGCACAGATGCCCATGCAGCCTCAACACGTTACCACAGTTCATTAAGAGAAGTGACTGGCGTATTGTTACGAGCCATTTGCTCGTCCATCATTGACCAGACTTTTCAATTGGTGAGAGATCTGGAGAATTTGCTGGCCAGGGTAGCAGTCGAACATTTTCTTTCCGTATCCAGAAAGGCCCGTACAGGATCTGCAACATGCGGTTGTGCATTATCCTGCTGAAATGTAGGATTTCGCAGGGATCGAATGAACGATAGATCAAATTCAAATGTTTGTAAAGCTTATGGGACTTAACTACGGGGTCATCAGTCCCTAAACTTACAAACTACTTATCAACTAGCTTATCCTAAGGACGGCACAAATATCCATGCCCGAGGGGGGATTCGAACCCCCGACCGTAGTGGGGGTGCAGACCGTGACTGGAGCGCCTCAGTCCCCTCGGCCACCGCGGTCGGCTGAACGATAGAGCCATGGGTCGTAACACCTGAAATGTAACGGCCACTGTTCAAAGTGCCGTCGATGTGAACAAGAGGTAACCGAAACGTGTAACAAAGGCAGCCGGCCGCGGTGGCCGAGGAGACTGAGGCGCTCCAGTCACGGTCTACACGGCCACTACGGTCGGGGGTTCGAATCCCCCATCGGGCATGGATATTTGTGCCGTCCTCAGTGTTAACTAGTTCGTAAGTAGTTTGTAAGTTTAGCGACTGATGACCCCGTAGTTAAGTCCCATAAGCTATACAAACATTTGAAACATTTTTAACAAAGGCACCCCATAACATCACGCCGGGTATGGCGATGACGAATACGCGGTTCCAATGTGCGTTCACTGCGATGCCGCCAAACACGGGTGACCATCATGATGCTGTAAACAGATCTTGGATTCATCCGAAAATATGACATTTTGCAATTCGTGCACTCAGGTTCGTCGTTGCGTACACCATGTCAGGCTCTCCTGTCTGTGATGCAGCGTCAAGGGTAACCGCAGCCATGGTCTCCGAGCTCATAATCCAAGCTGCTGCAAAGGTCGTCGAACTGCTCGTGAACATGTTTGTTGTCTTGCAAACGTCCCCATCTGTTGACTCAGGAATCGAGGCGTGGCTGCAGGATCCGTTACAGCTATGCGGATGTGATGCGTGTCATCTCGACGGCGGCCGCGGTGGCCGAGAGGGCTGCGGCGCTTCAGTCACGGTCTTCACGGCCACTACGGTCGGGGGTTTGAATCCCCCTCGGGTATGGATATTTGTGCCGTCCTTAGTTGTAGCTAGTTCATAAGCAATTTTTAAGTTTAGGGACTGATGACCACGTAGTTAAGTCCCTTAAGCTCTACAAACATTTGAACATTTTTGTCATCTCGACTGCTAGTGAATCGAGGCCATTGGGACCCAGCTCGGCGTTCCGTATTGCCCTCCTGAACCCACCGATTCTACATTCTGCTAACAGTCATTGTATTGCGACCAACTCGAGTAGCAATGTCGCGAAACATTAAACCGCAATCGCGATAGGCTACAATGCGACCTTTATCAAAGTCGGAAGCGTCATGGTACGTATTTCTCCTCCTTACTAGAGGTATCACAACAACGTGTCTCCAGGCAATGCCGGTCAACTGCTGTTTGTGTATGAGAAATCGGTTGGAAACTTTCCTCATGTCAGCACGTTCTAGGTGTCGCCACTGGCGCCAACCGTGTGTGAATGCTCTGAAAAGATAATCATTTGTATGCCACAGCATCTTCCTGTCGGTTAAATTTCGCGTCTGCAGCACGTCATCTTCGTGGTGTAGCAATTTCAATGGCCAGGAGTGTACATTATTGAAGAGGATAAACATATTTAATTACACGCTCTTCACCTTCCTAGTGACTCATGACGATTGTCACAGACTTCTTCGGCAGATTTAGTTTAACTCACGGTATTAATACTGGATGTTTGTATACGTAGACTGCCTACGTGTCTTTTCCCTTCTTCGCCCCCTCACGCCGCTGTCAGTCGTAAGCCATGACTCGCGTAGCCACGACACACGCCCACATACTGAAACGCAAGCACGAAAACATGTAGCGGTCCATCAAGCCATCCGGCCGTCTGCCCACGCAGCCACTCGGTACCCACTTAACACACAGGCGCATCCATCCACACAGGCGACAGCTGTAGTAGGCAGAGGCCATTTCCGGGGCAGAGAACGGGACAAGTCAGCACTTAGCTAAGACGCGAAATTATCACATAGCGAGTGGCTATATAAGGGGAATATTGCAAATTAAAAGGAATGAATAAGCATGATTAAGTAGACAGTAAATGAATCAGCTGCGGAAGTCACTTGAGGCTCCAGGATCATTCACTTTTGATACTTAACTTGGCAGTAATCGCTCTGTCTCAACGACGGAAAATAGTCATTTAGTTCAAAAAATGTTCAAATGTTTGTTAAGCTTATGGGACTTAACTACGGGGTCAGCATGATTAAGTAGACAGTAAATGAATCAGCTGCGGAAGTCACTTGAGGCTCCAGGATCATTCACTTTTGATAATTAACTTGGCAGTAATCGCTCTGTCTCAACGACGGAAAATAGTCATTTAGTTCAAAAAATGTTCAAATGTTTGTTAAGCTTATGGGACTTAACTACGGGGTCATCAGTCCCTAAACTTACAAACTACTTATTTACTACTTTATACTAAGGACGGCACAAATATTCATGCCCGAGGGGGGATTCGAACCCCCGACCGTAGTGAGGCATTTAGTAAACGTTGTTCATATGGTACTCAGTACACTCGACAAGTTGCTTTAGTAAACAGTCAGTAGACCAAATCGTTGATTACTGAACAATAAATTAATTCAAGACCTCGGGTGAAAGTAATGATTAATAAAGTGCTGAGATATGACGACTTGTATGTTTGAAAAATAGCTTCCATTACATATTTTAATATTTGTTTCAATGTTTATATTTGCCATCTCTTTTCAGGTCCATGTACTACTTGAAGGAAATGAAACATTCTGTCCGATACGTCTGTTTGCACCAAGGAGGTTAGTGTTATCTATGCCGAGCACATACGTTAGTTGAAACCTGTCCACCATCTTGGTCAGTTTTGGAATGCTGTTTCTCCGTTAAAACTATGCGTTTAATCGACCCTCTTACTGTTAATGGATTGAACTAACAGTCACTGCAAAGTATGTTCTTTCAAACAATACACTTTCTTGAGTAAATACTAATAAATAATCATCATAATATATTTGTTAACTTCATTTTTAACGGCTAATTTGCACTCTTTTAACACGTTGTACACTTCGGAAAAACCGTCGGACGTTTTATTCCTGTTTTAAGTAACATAAAACATTAGCTCCACAATAGGAACACTTCTCCAAAACTTTGCAGTATGGCGGAGACAGGCTTCTCTATTTCAGCATAAGGGGGTCTCCCTGTTTTCTAACCTTCTTGGTTTGCATCAATTACATTAAAATGCAATAGTTGTGGGTTATCATTATTTACCACCGAGGTCTTCAATTTTTGCACAGAAAGGAAAGTTTATGCTATCAATAGTTTGAAGCTATTAAGAAACGATTACTAGAAAACAATTACCTCCGCTGTTCTGTACATACGTTGAAGGGGTTCTCAACCCCACACTGGTTCGAACAGGCTTCCTCAGACCTCTGACTGACTTCATAGGTAATTTTATGGAAACCTCCAGTTTACATTCGAATTCTAACCACTACAAAACTTTGCATTTTCATACACGTATGTAAGTAAAGGAGTGAGGGAAGTAGAAATGTCTGTGGCTTACTAAATTTTATAAGACGCACAGCGGTCCGCTGTTTGTTCACGAAACACTGAGACCGGAATGCAGGGCTGTGGCTCCATATTGTAAATAGAGCAGTGAACATTGAATGCCTCGTTATTGTTACTGTTTATATCCTCATCGCTGTTATTATATTACTGGCGCTGTTTCTTGGTGTCGCCCAAGTATTTATTTATTCCATACGTGAGTTTGTTTCGTTGAGAGTAACTCAGCATGGTCATAGCACAGTCCAACATATACAGTCGCGACACTCACTGCTCTGAAAGTTCTTACCAACTGACAGTTGCCACGACACTAGCGATCCTAGCGGTGGGTAAGACACCGAAGAAATTATGTTTTTTTATAATTATTTTTGTGCAAAATTGACGAAATAGTTAGTGTAATTTTTGCTTTACAAGCATTAGTAAAATATCACGAAACGTACATAATACGGAAATTAATGTGAAAATAGCCGAATTCGACTGATTCAGTGGTATTAAAAAAAAAAAAAAAAAAAAAAAAAAAAAAAAAAAAAAAAAAAAAAAAAAAAACCTTAATCATGAACAAATACGTACGAATAACAGTATATTTACAGCTTATTTGTCTGACAGTAAGTAGAATATAGACATAAGAGAAACATAAATTTCTATTATGATCTGTTCTTACTATGTCTGGCAGTTTTCTGACGCGTATCAATTCGGTGTGGAGTCTAATGATTCGCACATTTTTACACCTCACTTGTCTTCCTTATACATTCATATTCTTATTCTTTTCAGTGTCATGACTTTAGCTTAAAAAAACCAATGACTTGATGATCCTTGCTGTTTACGGTTCAGTTGTAGCAACAAGTATAGAACTGGTTTCTTCTTTGTTGGAAAACTGTTTGATTGCTTTTACCGTTTTATCACCACGTAGGTGACGTTTTTCCTTCAGTTACAGCTGTGGTGACTGATTTGGTACGTTAAATACTGTAGTTATTGCATTCAGTATACGTTTGCTACATTCCATGCTAAACGGTTTTACTGGAACTGTAGCGAAGAAACCTTAGCGGTACTGCTACAGGGCAGGTCTTTTGGTGTTTGCTAACCATTTTATATTTTTAATGGATAATGAACTGATTAAGATAAAGCCTGTACGTTAGAAGATTGTAAATAAACTGTCGTGTAATGTACCGTTTCGTACCTTGTCAGGGATAGTAGAAAACCTAAGAAAGACAAATGCGGAGCTATTATTAAATGATTACCTATTTTCACGGCATTACATACGTTGCCTAAAGTAAAAAGTACGTTAATCAATTTAAAGGATACTATTCGCTGTCATCCAATATAGTATTCAGAAATGTAGCTTGCCGGCCGCTTAGAGCTCTGCTGTCACAGTGCAAAACAAAAATGTTATATTATGGTCATTGTGTATAACACAGTATGCTCCGGATCTAGATTCTGATGATGAAATCCTCGAAACGCGTTGATCAATGATTTGGGTTCATCACTCTCCGTGATTGCTCTATTCTAACCGCAGTTTCCTTGTTACTACTGATCAGTTTTTTTATTTAATCCAATCATTTGTCAATCATTTTGAGCTGGACTGGTGTTCAAATCTCAGTCTTAATTTGTACTTGGTTTTAGGCCTCCGATTGCTGTTTTAACGAGTATTTGTGATACATTTTCTCTATGATTTATTTGTTCTTGGATTTTCATCCGTTTTACCAACTGTTGTGTCGTTTTTTATTCGAGTGCTGAAGCGATAGCTCCTTACTTAACAGCCACATACAACCGCTCTCTCAAAGAAGGATCTGTGCCAAAAGATTGGAAAGTTGCACAGGTCACACCTATATTCCAGAAAGGCAGTAGGAGTGACCAACTAAACTACAGACCTATTTCATTGACGTCAATTTGTAGCAGGGTTACGGAACATATCCTGTATTCAAATATTATGAATTATCTCGAACAGAATCATCTATTGACCCAAGGTCATGCGAAACACAACTAGCTCTTTATTCACACGAAGTTATGGGTGCTATCGACAAGGGTTCGCAAATCGATTCCGTATTTCTTAATTTCCAGAACGCTTTTGACACCGTACCTCACAAACGGCTTCTAATCAAATTGCGTGGTTATGGCATATCACCCCAAATTTGCGATTGTATAGGGGATTTCCTGTCAGAGAGAACACAGTTCGTAGTAATCGATGGTAAGGCATCGACTAAAACAGAGGTGATATCCGGTGTTCCACAGGGTAGTGTTACTGGTTCTCTGCTGTTTTACTATGGTGTAAAAATTGGAAATTGACTGTAAATAATGAGAAGTGTGAAGTCGTCCACTTGAGTACGAAAAGAAATCAGTTAAACCTTGTTTACAAGATAAATCAAACAAAATCAAGGCCGTAAACTGCACAAAATACCTAGGAATTACTTCAGACTTAAACTGAAAAGAACACGTAGATAATGTCGTGGGAAAGGCAAACCATAGACTGCGTTTTATTGGCAGAACCCTTAAAAATGCAACATAACTACTGAACTACTAAAGAGACTGCATACACTACGCTTGTTCGTCCTATTTTGGTGTATTGCTGCCCAGTGTAAGATCCTCAGGTGGGTTTGACGGAGAACATCGAAAGAGTCCAAAGAAGGGCAACTCGGTTTACATTGTCACGATATAGGGGAGACAGCTTTAAGGGAATGGTACAGGATCTGGGATGGGAAACATTACAACAACGGCGCCTATCGCTGCGGCGTGGGCTACTTACGAAACTTCAATCGTCGACATTCTCCTCCGAATGCAAAAATATATTGTTGACTCCCACTTACATAGGTAGAAATGATCTTCAGAATAAAATACGAGAAATCAGAGGTCGAACGGAGAGATTCAGGTGTTCTTTATTCCCGCGCGCTATTCGAGAATGGAATGGGAGATAAATAGTATAAAAGTGGTTCGATGAACCTTCTGCCAGGTACTTAAATGTGATTTGCAGAATGTAGATGTATTCGTGACTCTCTATATCTTCTCTACTTTTCGTACCAAACTAACAAAATTCAATTACTTCTTTTATTGCCTCATTATTAATATAATTCCTACAGCATCACCTGATCTTAACCTTGTTATGTTCCAGTTAATGTTCACGTTATAATCTGTTTTCAAGACACTGTCTGTACCCTTTAAGTCGCGACGGAGCGGTCGAGCGCATTGAGGTACTATGCTCCAATGCGCGAGGCCGTTCCCCGTCGGGGGTTCGAATCCCCCCTCGGGCATGCAGGTTTGTGCCGTCTTTAGTATAAGCTAGTTCTTAAGTAGTTTGTAAATTTAGAGACTGATGACCCCATAGTTAAATCCTATGAGCTCTACAAACATACCGTTTAAGTGCTCATCAAGATCCTTCGCTGTCTGTGGCAGAATTACAATGTTATCAGTGATAAGTCAACTATTGGAGGATGTAACAGCAGGTGGCACAGAAAGATGTGGATGTGACAGCATTACTAAAATAACCTTGATGATTAATAGAACAATTTATTTACTGAAAGAAAAGCAAGTACTTAACTTCTGACTTGGAGAGAGACAGTTCCAACAAAATTACAGTAGTACACTCCTTAGTGCCGCTCATGGGTATGTCTCAGCCGACGATCTTAGCCGACGAGCAAGTGCGGCTGGTTATATCAGCAGTATGTGGGGGATGCCTGTATACGCACCGGCTGTGGTCGTTGCTACGCGTATTCTCGAAATTGGTGCGTGTTGCGGCGCCTACTACATATTTTCCTGGCGTTGCTGAGATGGTCGGGGTGCAGTAAATATAACAGGACTGCACACTGCTTCACTCGAAAGTGTCACACTGTTGTTAGGAAGGGAGTATTCATATGGCAATGGGGAGGGAGGAAGCTGTGTGTCTCTAGGAGCCTGGAGCTATTCTGACACCAATGGCGAGACCCTGGCCATTTTCGACATCCGTCCTGAACTCCAAGAGAAACATCGGCCTTATGGCCCAAGGAAGAATGTACGCTTACTTCCTGAGTCGGCTTCTCAGCGATCTTGGCGATATCAACAAAGATGGTGCTGGCAGGAGTTTGGTCTTCTGGTTGCGCCAGGAAGATGAGTTGATGTGGCACCATAGACGCCCGCAATGGAGGCGGCGGTATTGATGTTAGTGGCGATCCATCCGCTCCATTGGATCCACAGGTGGTGCCCAGGTGAGACCCGGGTGGAGACCGGACCGACCGCCCTGCGCCCTTGAGACGGGAATCTGAGAATAAAAACTCTGCAGAAGAATCTCGCAATTGACAAGCAAGCATTTGATTACGGAGACGGTACAGCAACCTGAATGGACCTTGAATAAGGAACATACAAGCACGCGAATGTCGAATTACAGTTCCCAGCGCGTGGAGAGGCCAACTGAAAAGAAAAGTATCATTAGGTGCGTAGCGATAGTTAGCCGTTAGAAATGCTGTGCAGTGCGGCGGGTGCAAGAAATGGAGGAGCATATGGTGGCTTCAGATTTGTAGATGCACTGAGGGCTGGAGATTGTCGCAGGGTTGAGAACAGTACGTCGATAGTAAGCAGAGCTAGCTTTCGTGTTTGGGAGGCATGCAGGATTGAAATATATTGCTTAAATGTCCATTTGCAACGTTCAGCTACTCTGTTGGATTGCAGATGAAATTCAAATGTTCAAATGGTTGTTGAGCTTATGGGACTTAACTACGGGGTCATCAATCCCTAAACTTACAAACTACTTATCAACTACCTAACACTAAGGGCGGCACAAATATCCATGCCCGAGGGAGGATTCGAACCCCCGAACTTAGTGGCCGTGCAGACCATGACTGGAGCGCCTCAGTCCCCTCGGCCGGCGATTTCAGATGAAACTGTGCACTAGTGAGATGAGTGATACCATTTTCTCCACAAGTGTTCAAACTCCCTAGCTGTATGATGAGGTCCATTGTCCAAAACTAACACTTCAGGCAAGCACTCTAAGCAGAAACTGGATTGCAAAGCCTGAATGATGAAGACATGGGCATCAAAAACGTATAGTTGCTGAAAGAGTTTACCTCAATAAGCCAGTGACTATTCCAAAATGGTCCCACGATATCAACAAATACTCATTGCCATAGGGACTGACATGAATCATTAAGACATGGGCATGAAAAACGTATAGTTGCTGAAAGAGTTTACCTCAATAAGCCAGTGACTATTCCAAAATGGTCCCATGATATCAACAAGTACTCGTTGCCATAGGGACTGACATGAATCATTAAGACATGGGCATGAAAAACGTATAGTTGCTGAAAGAGTTTATCTCAATAAGCCAGTGACTATTCCAAAATGGTCCCACGATATCAACAAGTACTCGTTGCCATACGGACTGACATGAATGATGAAGAGATGGGCATCAAAAACGTATAGTTGCTGAAAGAGTTTACCTCAATAAGCCAGTGACTATTCCAAAATGGTCCCACGATATCAACAAGTACTCGTTGCCATAGGGACTGACATGAATCATTAAGACATGGGCATGAAAAACGTATAGTTGCTGAAAGAGTTTATCTCAATAAGCCAGTGACTATTCCAAAATGGTCCCACGATATCAACAAGTACTCGTTGCCATACGGACTGACATGAATGATGAAGAGATGGGCATCAAAAACGTATAGTTGCTGAAAGAGTTTACCTCAATAAGCCAGTGACTATTCCAAAATGGTCCCACGATATCAACAAGTACTCGTTACCATACTGACTGACATGAATGATGAAGAGATGGGCATCAAAAACGTATAGTTGCTGAAAGAGTTTACCTCAATAAGCCAGTGACTATTCCAAAATGGTCCCACGATATCAACAAGTACTCGTTGCCATAGGGACTGACATGAATCATTAAGACATGGGCACGAAAAACGTATAGTTGCTGAAAGAGTTTACCTCAATAAGCCAGTGACTATTCCAAAATGGTCCCACGATATCAACAAGTACTCGTTGCCATACGGACTGACATGAATGATGAAGAGATGGGCATCAAAAACGTATAGTTGCTGAAAGAGTTTACCTCAATAAGCCAGTGACTATTCCAAAATGGTCCCACGATATCAACAAGTACTCGTTGCCATAGGGACTGACATGAATCATTAAGACATGGGCATGAAAAACGTATAGTTGCTGAAAGAGTTTATCTCAATAAGCCAGTGACTATTCCAAAATGGTCCCACGATATCAACAAGTACTCGTTGCCATACGGACTGACATGAATGATGAAGAGATGGGCATCAAAAACGTATAGTTGCTGAAAGAGTTTACCTCAATAAGCCAGTGACTATTCCAAAATGGTCCCACGATATCAACAAGTACTCGTTGCCATAGGCACTGACATGAATCATTAAGACATGGGCATGAAAAACGTATAGTTGCTGAAAGAGTTTATCTCAATAAGCCAGTGACTATTCCAAAATGGTCCCACGATATCAACAAATACTCGTTGCCATACGGACTGACATGAATGATGAAGAGATGGGCATCAAAATCGTATAGTTGCTGAAAGAGTTTACCTCAATAAGCCAGTGACTATTCCAAAATGGTCCCACGATATCAACAAGTACTCGTTGCCATACGGACTGACATGAATCATTAAGAAATGGGCATGAAAAAAGTATAGTTGCTGAAAGAGTTTATCTCAATAAGCCAGTGACTATTCCAAAATGATCCCACGATATCAACAAGTACTCGTTGCCATACTGACTGACATGAATGATGAAGAGATGGGCATCAAAAACGTATAGTTGCTGAAAGAGTTTACCTCAATAAGCCAGTGACTATTCCAAAATGGTCCCACGATATCAACAAGTACTCGTTGCCATACGGACTGACATGAATGATGAAGAGATCGGCATCAAAAACGTATAGTTGCTGAAAGAGTTTACCTCAATAAGCCAGTGACTATTCCAAAATGGTCCCACGATATCAACAAGTACTCGTTGCCATAGGGACTGACATGAATCATTAAGACATGGGCATCAAAAACGTATAGTTGCTGAAACAGTTTATCTCAATAAGCCAGTGACTATTCCAAAATGGTCCCACGATATCAACAAGTACTCGTTGCCATAGGGACTGACATGAATCATTAAGACATGGGCATTAATAACGTATAGTTGCTGAAAGAGTTTATCTCAATAAGCCAGTGACTATTCCAAAATGGTCCCACGATATCAACAAGTACTCGTTGCCATACGGACTGACATGAATGATGAAGAGATGGGCATCAAAAACGAATAGTTGCTGAAAGAGTTTACCTCAATAAGCCAGTGACTATTCCAAAATGGTCCCACGATATCAACAAGTACTCGTTGCCATAGGGACTGACATGAATCATTAAGACATGGGCATGAAAAACGTATAGTTGCTGAAAGAGTTTATCTCAATAAGCCAGTGACTATTCCAAAATGGTCCCACGATATCAACAAGTACTCGTTGCCATACGAACTGACATGAATGATGAAGAGATGGGCATCAAAAACGTATAGTTGCTGAAAGAGTTTACCTCAATAAGCCAGTGACTATTCCAAAATGGTCCCACGATATCAACAAGTACTCGTTGCCATAGGGACTGACATGAATCATTAAGACATGGGCATGAAAAACGTATAGTTGCTGAAAGAGTTTATCTCAATAAGCCAGTGACTATTCCAAAATGGTCCCACGATATCAACAAGTACTCGTTGCCATACGGACTGACATGAATGATGAAGAGATGGGCATCAAAAACGTATAGTTGCTGAAAGAGTTTACCTCAATAAGCCAGTGACTATTCCAAAATGGTCCCACGATATCAACAAGTACTCGTTGCCATAGGGACTGACATGAATCATTAAGACATGGGCATGAAAAACGTATAGTTGCTGAAAGAGTTTATCTCAATAAGCCAGTGACTATTCCAAAATGGTCCCACGATATCAACAAGTACTCGTTGCCATACGGACTGACATGAATGATGAAGAGATGGGCATCAAAAACGTATAGTTGCTGAAAGAGTTTACCTCAATAAGCCAGTGACTATTCCAAAATGATCCCACGATATCAACAAGTACTCATTGCCATAGGGACTGACATGAATCATTAAGACATGGGCATGAAAAACGTATAGTTGCTGAAAGAGTTTATCTCAATAAGCCAGTGACTATTCCAAAATGGTCCCACGATATCAACAAGTACTCGTTGCCATAGGGACTGACATGAATCATTAAGACATGGGCATGAAAAACGTATAGTTGCTGAAAGAGTTTATCTCAATAAGCCAGTGACTATTCCAAAATGGTCCCACGATATCAACAAGTACTCGTTGCCATACGGACTGACATGAATGATGAAGAGATGGGCATCAAAAACGTATAGTTGCTGAAAGAGTTTACCTCAATAAGCCAGTGACTATTCCAAAATGGTCCCACGATATCAACAAGTACTCGTTGCCATACGGACTGACATGAATGATGAAGAGATGGGCATGAAAAACGTATAGTTGCTGAAAGAGTTTATCTCAATAAGCCAGTGACTATTCCAAAATGGTCCCACGATATCAACAAGTACCCGTTGCCATACGGACTGACATGAATGATGAAGAGATGGGCATCAAAAACGTATAGTTGCTGAAAGAGTTTACCTCAATAAGCCAGTGACTATTCCAAAATGGTCCCACGATATCAACAAGTACTCGTTGCCATACGGACTGACATGAATGATGAAGAGATGGCATCAAAAACGTATAGTTGCTGAAAGAGTTTACCTCAATAAGCCAGTGACTATTCCAAAATGGTCCCACGATATCAACAAGTACTCGTTGCCATAGGGACTGACATGAATCATTAAGACATGGGCATGAAAAACGTATAGTTGCTGAAAGAGTTTATCTCAATAAGCCAGTGACTATTCCAAAATGGTCCCACGATATCAACAAGTACTCGTTGCCATAGGGACTGACATGAATCATTAAGACATGGGCATGAAAAACGTATAGTTGCTGAAAGAGTTTATCTCAATAAGCCAGTGACTATTCCAAAATGGTCCCACGATATCAACAAGTACTCGTTGCCATACGGACTGACATGAATGATGAAGAGATGGGCATCAAAAACGTATAGTTGCTGAAAGAGTTTACCTCAATAAGCCAGTGACTATTCCAAAATGGTCCCACGATATCAACAAGTACTCGTTGCCGTAGGGACTGACATGAATCATTAAGACATGGGCATGAAAAAACGTATAGTTGCTGAAAGAGTTTATCTCAATAAGCCAGTGACTATTCCAAAATGGTCCCACGATATCAACAAGTACTCGTTGCCATACGGACTGACATGAATGATGAAGAGATGGGCATCAAAAACGTATAGTTGCTGAAAGAGTTTACCTCAATAAGCCAGTGACTATTCCAAAATGGTCCCACGATATCAACAAGTACTCGTTGCCATAGGGACTGACATGAATCATTAAGACATGGGCATGAAAAACGTATAGTTGCTGAAAGAGTTTATCTCAATAAGCCAGTGACTATTCCAAAATGGTCCCACGATATCAACAAGTACTCGTTGCCATACGGACTGACATGAATGATGAAGAGATGGGCATCAAAAACGTATAGTTGCTGAAAGAGTTTACCTCAATAAGCCAGTGACTATTCCAAAATGCTCCCACGATATCAACAAGTACTCGTTGCCATACGGACTGACATGAATGATGAAGAGATGGGCATCAAAAACGTATAGTTGCTGAAAGAGTTTACCTCAATAAGCCAGTGACTATTCCAAAATGGTCCCACGATATCAACAAGTACTCGTTGCCATATGGACTGACATGAATGATGAAGAGATGGGCATCAAAAACGTATAGTTGCTGAAAGAGTTTACCTCAATAAGCCAGTGACTATTCCAAAATGGTCCCACGATATCAACAAGTACTCGTTGCCATAGGGACTGACATGAATCATTAAGACATGGGCATGAAAAACGTATAGTTGCTGAAAGAGTTCATCTCAATAAGCAAGTTACTATTCCAAAATGGTCCCACGATATCAACAAGTACTCGTTGCCATAGGGACTGACATGAATCATTAAGACATGGGCATAAAAACGTATAGTTGCTGAAATAGTTTACCTCAATAAGCCAGTGACTATTCCAAAATGGTCCCACGATATCAACAAGTACTCGTTGCCATAGGGACTGACATGAATCATTAAGACATGGGCATGAAAAACGTATAGTTGCTGAAAGAGTTTATCTCAATAAGCCAGTGACTATTCCAAAATGGTCCCACGATATCAACAAGTACTCGTTGCCATAGGGACTGACATGAATCATTAAGACATGGGCATGAAAAACGTATAGTTGCTGAAAGAGTTTATCTCAATAAGCCAGTGACTATTCCAAAATGGTCCCACGATATCAACAAGTACTCGTTGCCATACGGACTGACATGAATGATGAAGAGATGGGCATCAAAAACGTATAGTTGCTGAAAGAGTTTACCTCAATAAGCCAGTGACTATTCCAAAATGGTCCCACGATATCAACAAGTACTCGTTGCCGTAGGGACTGACATGAATCATTAAGACATGGGCATGAAAAAACGTATAGTTGCTGAAAGAGTTTATCTCAATAAGCCAGTGACTATTCCAAAATGGTCCCACGATATCAACAAGTACTCGTTGCCATACGGACTGACATGAATGATGAAGAGATGGGCATCAAAAACGTATAGTTGCTGAAAGAGTTTACCTCAATAAGCCAGTGACTATTCCAAAATGGTCCCACGATATCAACAAGTACTCGTTGCCATAGGGACTGACATGAATCATTAAGACATGGGCATGAAAAACGTATAGTTGCTGAAAGAGTTTATCTCAATAAGCCAGTGACTATTCCAAAATGGTCCCACGATATCAACAAGTACTCGTTGCCATACGGACTGACATGAATGATGAAGAGATGGGCATCAAAAACGTATAGTTGCTGAAAGAGTTTACCTCAATAAGCCAGTGACTATTCCAAAATGCTCCCACGATATCAACAAGTACTCGTTGCCATACGGACTGACATGAATGATGAAGAGATGGGCATCAAAAACGTATAGTTGCTGAAAGAGTTTACCTCAATAAGCCAGTGACTATTCCAAAATGGTCCCACGATATCAACAAGTACTCGTTGCCATATGGACTGACATGAATGATGAAGAGATGGGCATCAAAAACGTATAGTTGCTGAAAGAGTTTACCTCAATAAGCCAGTGACTATTCCAAAATGGTCCCACGATATCAACAAGTACTCGTTGCCATAGGGACTGACATGAATCATTAAGACATGGGCATGAAAAACGTATAGTTGCTGAAAGAGTTCATCTCAATAAGCAAGTTACTATTCCAAAATGGTCCCACGATATCAACAAGTACTCATTGCCATAGGGACTGACATGAATCATTAAGACATGGGCATAAAAACGTATAGTTGCTGAAATAGTTTACCTCAATAAGCCAGTGACTATTCCAAAATGGTCCCACGATATCAACAAGTACTCGTTGTCATACGGACTGACATGAATCATTAAGACATGGGCATGAAAAACGTATAGTTGCTGAAAGAGTTTATCTCAATAAGCCAGTGACTATTCCAAAATGGTCCCACGATATCAACAAGTACTCGTTGCCATACGGACTGACATGAATGATGAAGAGATGGGCATCAAAAACGTATAGTTGCTGAAAGAGTTTACCTCAATAAGCCAGTGACTATTCCAAAATGGTCCCACGATATCAACAAGTACTCGTTGCCATAGGGACTGACATGAATCATTAAGACATGGGCATGAAAAAACGTATAGTTGCTGAAAGAGTTTATCTCAATAAGCCAGTGACTATTCCAAAATGGTCCCACGATATCAACAAGTACTCGTTGCCATAGGGACTGACATGAATCATTAAGACATGGGCATGAAAAACGTATAGTTGCTGAAAGAGTTTATCTCAATAAGCCAGTGACTATTCCAAAATGGTCCCACGATATCAACAAGTACTCGTTGCCATACGGACTGACATGAATGATGAAGAGATGGGCATCAAAAACGTATAGTTGCTGAAAGAGTTTACCTCAATAAGCCAGTGACTATTCCAAAATGGTCCCACGATATCAACAAGTACTCGTTGCCATAGGGACTGACATGAATCATTAAGACATGGGCATGAAAAACGTATAGTTGCTGAAAGAGTTTATCTCAATAAGCCAGTGACTATTCCAAAATGGTCCCACGATATCAACAAGTACTCGTTGCCATACGGACTGACATGAATGATGAAGAGATGGGCATCAAAAACGTATAGTTGCTGAAAGAGTTTACCTCAATAAGCCAGTGACTATTCCAAAATGATCCCACGATATCAACAAGTACTCATTGCCATAGGGACTGACATGAATCATTAAGACATGGGCATGAAAAACGTATAGTTGCTGAAAGAGTTTATCTCAATAAGCCAGTGACTATTCCAAAATGGTCCCACGATATCAACAAGTACTCGTTGCCATAGGGACTGACATGAATCATTAAGACATGGGCATGAAAAACGTATAGTTGCTGAAAGAGTTTATCTCAATAAGCCAGTGACTATTCCAAAATGGTCCCACGATATCAACAAGTACTCGTTGCCATACGGACTGACATGAATGATGAAGAGATGGGCATCAAAAACGTATAGTTGCTGAAAGAGTTTACCTCAATAAGCCAGTGACTATTCCAAAATGGTCCCACGATATCAACAAGTACTCGTTGCCATAGGGACTGACATGAATCATTAAGACATGGGCATGAAAAACGTATAGTTGCTGAAAGAGTTTATCTCAATAAGCCAGTAACTATTCCAAAATGGTCCCACGATATCAACAAGTACTCGTTGCCATACGGACTGACATGAATGATGAAGAGATGGGCATCAAAAACGTATAGTTGCTGAAAGAGTTTACCTCAATAAGCCAGTGACTATTCCAAAATGGTCCCACGATATCAACAAGTACTCGTTGCCATAGGGACTGACATGAATCATTAAGACATGGGCATGAAAAACGTATAGTTGTTGAAAGAGTTTATCTCAATAAGCCAGTGACTATTCCAAAATGGTCCCACGATATCAACAAGTACTCGTTGCCATACGGACTGACATGAATGATGAAGAGATGGGCATCAAAAACGTATAGTTGCTGAAAGAGTTTACCTCAATAAGCCAGTGACTATTCCAAAATGGTCCCACGATATCAACAAGTACTCGTTGCCATAGGGACTGACATGAATCATTAAGACATGGGCATGAAAAACGTATAGTTGCTGAAAGAGTTTATCTCAATAAGCCAGTGACTATTCCAAAATGGTCCCACGATATCAACAAGTACTCGTTGCCATAGGGACTGACATGAATCATTAAGACATGGGCATGAAAAACGTATAGTTGCTGAAAGAGTTTATCTCAATAAGCCAGTGACTATTCCAAAATGGTCCCACGATATCAACAAGTACTCGTTGCCATACGGACTGACATGAATGATGAAGAGATGGGCATCAAAAACGTATAGTTGCTGAAAGAGTTTACCTCAATAAGCCAGTGACTATTCCAAAATGGTCCCACGATTTCAACAAGTACTCGTTGCCATAGGGACTGACATGAATCATTAAGACATGGGCATGAAAAACGTATAGTTGCTGAAAGAGTTTATCTCAATAAGCCAGTGACTATTCCAAAATGGTCCCACGATATCAACAAGTACTCGTTGCCATAGGGACTGACATGAATCATTAAGACATGGGCATGAAAAACGTATAGTTGCTGAAAGAGTTTATCTCAATAAGCCAGTGACTATTCCAAAATGGTCCCACGATATCAACAAGTACTCGTTGCCATACGGACTGACATGAATGATGAAGAGATGGGCATCAAAAACGTATAGTTGCTGAAAGAGTTTACCTCAATAAGCCAGTGACTATTCCAAAATGGTCCCACGATATCAACAAGTACTCGTTGCCATACGGACTGACATGAATGATGAAGAGATGGGCATCAAAAACGTATAGTTGCTGAAAGAGTTTACCTCAATAAGCCAGTGACTATTCCAAAATGGTCCCACGATATCAACAAGTACTCGTTGCCATAGGGACTGACATGAATCATTAAGACATGGGCATGAAAAACGTATAGTTGCTGAAAGAG